>OX589610.1:16404650-17104650 GCA_951329385.1 Polia nebulosa | reverse complement strand
ACGTGACTTTAATGTTTTGATGTTTATACCGATGTGGGTCGTTAACCTGACAGTGTTTCCCTATTATCAGATACATCATGTAGCAAATGTTACTAATGAAAAATAATTTCCTGTGACTAAACTACTGGATATATTCAAATGACTTTTTGTATGTAGACTGAGAACGTCTTGAGGTATGCGAGATTTAATTTATTGTCGTATTGTCATCACCACTCTGTATATAATAATTAAAAAGTAGAACCATCATATCACGGACAGTTCCCAGTTAGAATCGTCTTTTGGCATACATTTCTTATCTATAGTTATTAAAAGGCAGAATTATCATATCTCAGAAAGTTTATAGTTAGAATCATCTTTTGGCATTCATTTTATATCCATAATAATTACAAGACTCATCTATCACATTAAAAAAAAATTGTGTTTATTACCACACTAACAAAATTGATTTAATTTACGTAAATCGTCTATGGTTTTTGTTTAATTAATTATTTTTCTGTATGTATTATTATCACTAAATAAAACAGTTGATTGAGTTGAAAATTATGCGGAACTTTAACTTTGCCAAAGGTTGGTATGCCAAATAAAATTCTGCCATCTTATAAGTATGCTATTGTAAATTCGGACATATACACATTCCGCCAGACAATAATTATATTTAACAATTTTTATGCCTTTAAAATATTCGTTTAAAGAAGATTATGCCAAGTGTGTTATGCCAAAACATTTCGGAGCAATAAAATTCTGCCAGATAGAGGGAACCCGAAATTAACTAATATCAGTAAAAAATAGATGTTAATACTGTTAAAAACTTACGAAACCGGCACTTGACTCAATAACGAACAGCCTGTAACAACACACGACCCGATAACCCGGTCACGAAGATAATAAAATTTCGAAATATTTCTATATTTCGAAATTTTTACTAATTACGCTCCTCATTCTTGAGGAGCGTAATTAGTCACGTCCGCACTAATACCGAATGGTGTAGGGAAGTGGGTGTCTTGTGTATGTAAATGTTTGTGAAAAAAAAAGCTCAAAAAAGCAAAGCTCCAAAAAAAAGTGTATCTTGTGTATGTGAGTTTACATGTTTGTGAACGCACCCACGATACAGGAGTAATTTCTAACGTGGGGAAAAATTTATTTAAAAAAAAAATATACCATTGACACTAATAAATAAATGTTTTACTCAGATGAAGAGGAGGATAGTACCGAATTACCAATTCAAACAATCGCAGTCACGGATTTGCCCCAGGCAGCAGTGGATGGTGCCTTAATGTTGGATTACGGACGTTATACCACCTTAGTTTTTCATTACGAAAACATGCAGTGGATGCATTCAATACCCGAAGATACATGCTTTGATAATTTTTTGAAGTGCTACGGAAGTTTGTAAGTAAATCGTTAATTTGTAGGTGGGTGTGTGTTTATTTGGTGGGGTTTGGGGTTTGGGGGGGAACTTACTGAAGAAAAGCCAACTGCATAAAATCTAACTAAACAGAGGCATCATTCACCATAAATATTACACGTATGTATTATGGAAACCGCATCGTTTTTAGGTGCAACTTGTGTTGCTCCACACCACTGCTGTGAAGCTGTCGCTACAGCAGGAGCACAGGCCGCATAGCACGGCATGCCAGCGTCAACGATATCATTTTTGACTGCCGGTGTATGTGCCGTATTAAAATCTAGCGGCTTGATACATGACGATGGTGACAGATGCCTCTGGAGTGGGACGCAACCAATTTAAAAGACGGATTTCAAGTTAATTTTTTTAGTGATCGTTATATTTATATCCTAGTCAAACAAATTTAAGAATTATTTCATTATACATATTTTATCGTAAATAGAATTAAGGACTATTAGTAGTTTCTCTCCATTTCAGTCATTTTTTAGTATGACTGATAGCATTCCCCTTGCAAAACAATTTTCGAACAATTGTTGGTTTTCAATAAAGCAGATTCTATAGTCCAGTGTCAATGCAATAGTATGATACTATCGAGCTAATCTGATGATGTCACTGGGATGTAGGGACTGAAATTTTACTCCCTGATGGCAGAAGGCAGGGCAGTTGAATTTGGGCTAGTGTGTTGAACTAAATGGACGGAAACAGGATTGAAAAAAAATGAAATCAGGAAACAGGAAAAAAATGAAAATGATGATGATGGAATCAGGGAATGGGATCAGGATTGGGAAATGAATTGAAAAATATAAACGAATTGTGAATCATAACATGCAGTGACAATATGGAATTTGACTAATTTCCTTATTCAATTACTCAAACCTAAAGAAAAATAAGTAAGTAAATTGTTTGAAAATTGCAATAGCGATGTTGAAAGCGTTTAAAAGTGTTATTATGAACAGAGACAGCACATTATGCGTCTGACGTCACACGATGGAAATACCATAGTGACTGCGCAGGACGGCCGCAGTAAAGACAACCTTCACAGGTGAAGGTTCTCGGACGGTTCCGATCTTAAGTGTTTTTGAAGCGTCTCTCCGCAGACCATGTCCCACCATCCATGACATCCATCTTTTTTCCTTTTTTTTTCCGGAAGAGCGTGTCTGACTCTTACTGACTAAATCCCACCTCTGTTCCTTCCCTGCCTGAGTGCCCAGGGGTGCGGTAACTCATTTTCAGAAATCCGCTACCCCTAGGCATATGACATCCATCTTGCGCCTCATGCCCTATTACCTGCTAACGTAAGGATCCAGTGACTGTGTCAGAGGACGGCGTTACTGTGGTCGAATACTGGGCCAGGCAAGGGATATAATTAAGATACATTATTTATGACATTCTGCCTTGTTTGACATATGGCTCCCAGACTTGGACATTTACAAATAAAATAAAAAACAAAATAACAACTTGTCAGCGGGCAATGGAAAGAAGCATGTTAAACCTAAGGAAAATTCACAAAGTAAAAAGTCACGTAATAAGAAAAAAGACCAAACTTACGGATGCCCTACATCAAGCATTAAAACTAAAATGGCACTGGGCCGGCCATGTAGCGAGATACACCGACCAGCGTTGGACTCTTAAGATTACTAAATGGACCGGCCCACAAGGAAAGAGAAACGTGGGAAGACCACAAAAACGATGGGTGGACGATATAGTATCGGTGGCGGGCAAAAACTGGATCGGAACAGCACAGGACAGGGAAAAAAGGAAGAAATTGGAGGAGGCCTATACCCTATCAAGGGATTTCTGTAAAAATATTTAATATTATAAAGATGCATAAATTATAACTAACACTAGACTAGAGTCATTCACTAACATTAGATTAAGAACACTTTTTTGTAAATATTTTGTAAGATTTTTATAGGAAATTAAAAGGCTTTATTATTTTTTATATTATTTATTTATTTATGACATAGACACGCTAAGTAGGTACGTTTTTCTATTTGCAGGGTTGCTGCATTACCCGTTTGTGTTATGTACAATACACACAATTATCTTATTAAGTACAATTATTGTGATGCATATTACGAAAACTGCAAATGGAGATATCGTAAGTATCTTTTACTATTTTTAACCGACTTTCGAAAAAGGAGGAGGTTCTATGTTCAACTGTATGTGTTTTTTTTTTTTTTTTTTATTATGTCCGCCGATTTCTTCATCAGTTGTGGACCGATTTTCAAATTTCTTTTTTTATCCGAAAGAATATACTCCCGAGGTGGTCTCATATAAATTTTATCGAAATTGCTTCGGCGCTTTTTGAGAAACTGAACAAAAACGAAAAATACGTTTACCTCGATGACGTTTTGGTGTACTCCAAATGTTTAAATTCCACATTCCATGTTATTGGGGTTTTTAGTTGTGGGCTATAACAACTGAAAAGTGAAAAATAAAAAACTTTTTTACAAAAAAAACAACCGACTTTCAAAAAAAATACACTAAAAATTAAAAAATAACTTTTTCAACACATTTGCTCAAAAAATGCATTTACGAAGCCTGTATACATTGTTCGAAAGTTAAAAATTACGCACCCTATAATGGAACGGGCGGTAAAATAGGTACTCACACCTAAGTACCTATTTTACCGTACGCTCCATCGTATAGCGTGCGGTAAAACCGTGCGTATCCTTTATGGTTTTTTTTTATTTCCATAAAAAAACATAATATAAGAATTTCTATTTTGTTTCTTTTTTGTGTTGTTATTGGTTGTGGTGGTTGTTGTTGTTGTTGTTTGTTGTTGTTGGTTGTTGATGTTGTTTGTTGTTGGTTGTTGTAAATATTGTTGTTGGTGGTGGTGGTTGTTGTTGTTGGTAGTATTGTTGTTGTTGTCGGTGATTGTGGTTGTTGTTGTTGTTGGGTGTTGTTGTTGCTGGTTGTTGTTATTGTTGTTGGTTGTTTGTGTTTGTTGTTGTTGGTGTTGTTGTTTGTTGTTGGTTGTTTGTTGTTAAGGTTGTTGTTGGTGGTGGTGGTGGTGGTTGTTGTTGGTAGTGTTGTTGTTGTTGTTGTCGGTGGTTGTTGGTGGTTGTTGTTGTTGGTTGTTGTTGTTGGTTGTTCTTTGTTGTTGTTGTTTCTGTTGTTGGTTGTTGTTGATTGTTGTTGTTTGGTGTTGTTGGGTGTTGTTGGTTGTTGTTGTTGGTTGTTTTTGTTGGTTGTTGTTGGTTTTTGTTGTTGTTTGTTATTGTTGGTTGTTATTTGTTGTTGTTTGTTGATGTTGGTTGTGGTTGTTATTAATTGTTGACGTTGTTTGTTGATGTTGGTTGTTAGTTGCTGTTGTTAGTTGTTGTTGTGTTACTTTTTTCGCATAGATGTTTCTAGGGAGAAGGGAGTCGAGAGCGGTAGCGTAGTGGGAGCTTCGTGTTACGACGGCGTCATGCCGTCACGACATTTGAGTCGGTTTTACTGCCAAGCCGCGCCAATAGATGTTTCAAATCAAAATCAAAAGTTTTTTTTTTTCATCACCTATTTATTGTAGGTACTGTTTTCTCGCAAAAGTGTTGAAAAACGTTGTATGACACACGTGCGGATTGGTATTTACAAACTCGTGACTATGTACATTCGTCTACTCGTTTGTAAAAACCAACTTACCGCACTAGTATCATAAATAACTATTATTTCGGAAGTCGGTGTCAAATAACGAAGAAGTAAATTACAAACACCGACTTCCGAAATAAAAGTTATTTTTTAATTTTTAGTATATTTTTTTTGAAAGTCGGTTGTTTTTTTTGTAAAAAAGTTTTTAGAGAAAAGTAAGAATGGACTTCGCAAAATTTGCACTCGTCATTTAATTATATTTGTATGTAACGTAAAGACCGAAATCGCTCGATGAGCAAAAAAATTACTCACAACGCGTTTTGGATTCTTTAAAACATCCTTTCTTTAAGCCACTTCACGAATTTCCCTACCTGGGGGCCTAGCCAAGTTACAAACGTTTCGTAGCTATTCTCTTTCTATAATCTTAACGCCGTAGCGATTTGTTTAAAAAAAATAGAATGGATGAAAGCCAATTCAGTGTTGCCAACTAGGCTAATACGAAATATGCTAAACGGCTGTTAAAAAAGTGCCAAAAATATGCTAACTTTAAAAAAAAAATGCTAACTTATTATGCCTAGCTAATTTCAAATTTTAATCAAAATTATTAGAAAATATAGATTATGGCTGTAAAGAATTACTCCAAGTTTTGAAATAAACAGTCGACATCTTGACCTTAATCAACAGTTGCTGTAGATGTGGGAGACTGAGAGTCCGATCATAAGTCTCTTTGGTACCTATAAATCGCAGTAAGTCATCCGGATTCTGGAACTGTATAAGAATAACAGCACTTTCTTGCCCTCTTCAGGCCAAGTCTGACGTAAAAAAACTACATTAAAATACCTCCATATTACAAGCCATTCTATTTTTATGATTAATTTGTGCATGTATAGAATTAGGAATGAGTATAATAAGAGGAAGTCTGAAAGTGGCACCGCTGTCTGAAAACTTGTGTGGAAATCGGTTGTCGTGGTAGGGGCATGTGATGTGGAGGAATGAAATGTCAATGTCAATGAAGAAAATGTCATGAGAAAAGTCTTGTGTCCATACACAAGACATCCGTATGTGGATGGCTATTAGAGTAGGGGAAGTCCAAAGAAACGATGGTTGGACTGTGTGAAAGAGCATATGGGTAAAAAGGGGGTGACTACAGAGATGACGACTAAGAGAGGAGTATGGAAGAAAAAGATATGTGGCGCCGACCCCAAATAAATTGGGTTAAGGGCAGTAGAATGATGAATAGGTATAAAATCACAAAACATTTTTTTTTGCAACTCCCGGAAGTAATGCATTCGTTTTGACATTTAAAATGTTAGTAGCATGGCGTGTTTTATTGTTAATACTGCCTTTTGTGTTCATTATGCCACAAGAGTGAGAGAGATAATCGCAATAGTGTCCGACCAGAGTAAGAGTGTGGTTGTATGTTATCACTAGACTAACTACTAAATTAACATATTTAAATATGAATAAACGACTAAATTTTGACATAAGTGGTTGTATAAAAAAGTATTCAGTGGTAGTTGTACAACCGATGATCGCACCAAGGCAAGGCATATGTTTAGTCGATAATATGCTAAAAAAATATGCTATACTTATGCTACACGACGTAATATAATGCAATATATATTATGTAAATGAATTATGTCTAAACAGAGAGAAAATCTGCCAAATTTATCTAAATTGCTAATTTAGCAAAAAAATCTAAATTGGCGGGATTTTTTCGAGTGAAGTTCAGTCTAGTAGATATTTTGATGTAAAATTGGTGTCATTTTGTGTCTCAAAACTCTTGTAACCAAGCCAGTGGTATAGCCACAATTGTTAAAAAAAAAAAAACTACTTCTACAATTTCGATCACGACATCTTTTATAAAACGATAACCAAGTTGCACTTTTGACAAGCGCTAACGAATCAAATTCTATGTTTTTGATCGTTACCCAAGCGATCGCCTAGATCCTCGAGAAATCACTAAAAAAATTGCATCTTAAAATCAGCCGTTCTATGACAGTGAAGTATATTGTTCATTTACTTTGATTTTGGACTATAATTGTCCTTCTAACATATATAATGCATTCTTTAAATATATTGTGGTGTGCTCATAACGAAGAAGTGTTCTTAAAACAACGTAAAAGAGATCTATATCGTCAGTCTAGGAAACAACAGAAGAAATGTTGGACACTTTGTTTATGTGGCGATTTCAGTTAGATAAAGTGACTTTTAAAATTATTACATCAAAACCCATTACTGCTCATCTGCCCACTCCTGTTCCTGCAGTCGATTAGAAATAGCTTTTAGTATAAAGTATCTCGGAGTCATGATTGATAGTACTCTCAGCTTCAAACACCACCTGGACCTACTATCTTCCGGAACTCGAAAACTAATTTTCATTTTAAAAAATTTAAGCCGCATTGCAATAGTTAACATGGCCCTGTGCCAATCCATTCTAACCTATTGTATTACTGTATGGGGTGGCCCTTGTAAAAATAACTTAATAAAACTTGAGAGAGCTCAAAGAGCGGTACTAAATGTAAGCCTGTCGTTACCTTTCTTCTTTCCTACCAAAGATCTGTACTTGCTCTCTGATGTGCTAACAGTAAGACAACTTTATATTCTGTGCTCAGTTCTAAAACAACATACACTAATAGGGTATGATCCTTTACTTAATGCAAAGAAGAGAGTCAAGTACAGGGTTTGCCCAACACTTACTAGTCGTAGCACTGCCTTCTCACGCAAATTCTTTGATTTTCTTGGTGGACATCTATATAATAAGATAAATAAGAAGCTAACAGTTTACCCTCTTACAAGAGCTAATTGTAAGAGGGTTATTACTGCCTGGCTTAAGTCCCTCAACAACGATGACACTGAAAATCTGCTTATTGTACCATCCTAACCAACTGCGTATGCTGTCACCTCCTTCACCCCGCACACACGCACTCACACACACTCGCTCTCTCCCACACACACTCACACAGACACATACACGCTCCCACACACTCGCACTCACACTAGCGTACACATACTCAATTACTCACTCATTCAATTTAGTTCCTCTCACCCACTTTGTACCCCCATAACAGAAACAATCTCACTTCACCACTTTGTACCCCCATAACAGCAACAATCTCACTGCACGTAGCTTAATCCCTCTTAATTATTACTTCTCACTGATGTTGTATACAGCTGTCACCTATTGTCCGGAGTCTGGAGAGGCTGGTTATCTGTCATACAGGTCTCCTAGTACAGAAACCAGTCTCTCACATAGATCACAACAATTATCCCTAGACATTAGCGTTAGCGTGTTGTTTGTTTTTTATATTGTTTGTAAAATTCTATGTGAGAGAAGAACAATAAACTTTATTATTTATTATTATTTATTTACTTTAGAAGCTCTCGTTCAAGACCTACGATGGAAAACTTACATAAAAGGACCAACGAAGTTCCACTGGAAGTGGTGGTAATGGTGCCAAATTTTCTAGCTGTTCATAAAGTTCATATAGTACAAATATTTCATTAGGTACCTCTATAACATTAATTTCTTATATTTCATAAACTTCATCAAAATAATGAACAAGTATGGTTATTTGAATGATAAATGATTTTATTTTTGTAAGTAGGTTTTAACAACAATTTTACACGTCATAATTTTTGTTTTGTCCGTTTTAGCTAGATGAAGCCGGTGTTTCCTAGCTGACTACCCTGAGAAGAAACACCGAAACAAACTCAGAGGACTCAGAGTCTTTTTTAAAGTGTTCAAATCCATAAAATATGTACTGGGCAAATCATATGAGAACCATGTACGTTTATTTCTGGGGTGAGCTTTTGAGGAAAGCAACATGCTAAATTCGAGTGAACCTGTCCAGAGAGTGCAAGCATTTGTCAGTTATCGTAAAGCTCAACTCAGAACTTTGAGGAGCTCAACCAACATTTAGGTATGCCGCAAAAATTTTCAAACTGCCAGACAATCATGAAAATGTACTTGAATATAACGCAATGATAATAAGCTACAAGAGGACCATGCGGTTTAGTGTCTGTAATGGTATTTTGAAGAAAGAACCGCACATATTTGAATGGACCTGTCCAGTCAGTGCAAGCATTTGTCAATAGTCGATTAGCTCAACTTAAAACTGCTAAGGAGCTCAATGACTTGACGAACAATACTGTAAGAACCCCAGCTCCAGATATGAGCTGCTGGGCTTCTTAAAGATACTTCGACGTTCTCGTGGATGACGCGTAGCTCCGCAACTCGTTGCCTCGGTGCGAGAGGACTGTGTGGATGGGATCTATCTACGGGGCGGATAATTTAAATAGCTGAGGGCGACTTCAATTGACTATATTCAGAATAATACGGAATACACATATCTGCCCACTTGGTCGGGCTCGCGGAACCCTAGCTCTCTATGTGACACAAACGTCAAGCCTAACCTTTCTTCTAATTTAATTTCAAACGGCTTTCCAAGAGTTTCTAGAAACTTCTAACCTGCCAGTCGGCAATATAAGGCCGCCAACATAAGGTTGTCACAATACCAAAGAAAAGACATTTGGGTAGGCCGCAAAAGTACTCAAAAATGAGGAGAAAAATAATAATAATAACCCATATAGTCCTCACATTTACAATAATTAAGTAATCAAAAATAAAATATAATGCTTTACAAAGTAAGTATAATTCATGTCAAACAAAATAGTAATAATAAAATGTCAATAAAAAAAAAATATAATAAAATACTATAAAAGTATTAATGTCAACAATGAATATAAAAAATATATAAAAATAAATGTCATCAGTGTTTGTAAAATATAAAGTACATAATATGGAAACAATGGCTTCTGTATGTCGTTGAAGCAGCTCAATCGCACGCCTTTTTGTCCTCAAGGTAGTCCATTAATTGTGTAAAAAGCTTTCTGGCATAGCTTACGTTTAATAAATGATTTAAATTTATTTATGCTTAGTTCTTGAATTTGGCTAGGAAGTTTATTGTAGAAACGTATACATTGACATCTAAACGAACCACCTATTTTCATCTTGAGCCTGGTTTTAGGTACAATAAATTTGTGTTTGTTCCTATTATTTATGCTATGGATATCACTGTATCTTTAAACAGATTAATATTTTTATGTGCATACATGAGATTCTCATAAATATATTGAGAGGGAACAGTCATAATATTAATCTCTTCAAATTTGTCTCTGAGGAAGTGTCTGGGACTTCATTATTTTGTAAATTGCATGAATAGCCCTTTTCTGTAAAACAAAAATTGCTGAATATCGGCGGTATTTCCCCACAACAGAATGCCGTATGACATCACACTATGAAAATAACTGAAGTATACTAAACGAGCTGTCTCTAAATCAGTTAAACTACGAATTTTCCTAACGGCGTATGCTGCAGAGCAAAGTTTTTTGGACAGTTTATCGATATGGGAGCTGCACTGAAGCTGCTCATCTAAAGTTAAACCTAAGAATACTGTGGAATCTTCGGGTTTCAACTCTTCACCCTTTATTGACACACTAGTGTTCACTTGTGTTACATTGGGTACTATGAACTTTATGCATTTTGTTTTTTTTTCTCATTAAGGAGAAGATTATTGATATTAATTAAACCAGATAGCTACAGTTGAAAGAGCATTATTTACATCATCAACAACCACCTGCTGATGATTGAGTTTAAATAAAAGTGAAGTGTCGTCTGCAAACAGCACTATATCATGTTTATCCTTTACGAGGTACAGCAAGTCGTTAATATAAATTAGAAACAAAAAAGGAACTAGAAATAGAGCCTTGAGGAACCCCCATTTGACTACAGATCCGGGAGATCTTTTACTATTCACATCAACTCTCTGAATAATATTATTTAACTATGAAGTAAGAAGATCCAGAGAGGCGCCCCGGACTCCGTAGTAGTGCAGCTTCCTGATCAATATATCATGGAGAACGCAATCGAAAGCCTTAGACAAATCACAAAAAATGCCCAACGCATCGCATTTATCTTTCCATGCATTATAAATGTGCCCCAAAAGTTTAACACCAGCATCAGTTGTTGAACGACCCTTTGTGAAACCAAACTGTTTGTTATGTAATAATTTGTGTTTATTAAAATTTCTTTGAATTCTATAATTAGTAGGGTTTGATGAATTACCTTTTGAAGGTCTATAATTAGTAGGGTCTGATGTACTACCCGAATTATACAATGGTATTATTTTATTATATTTCATTAGATCAGGAAACTCACCGCAATCTATACAATTATTAAAAATTACTGCTAAAGTAGGTGCTACAATGTTTATAATAGACCTAGCAACGTTAACAGAATTACCCCATAGATCTGCAGTCTTTTTAACATTTAAAGTATTAAAAGTTTTAATTAATGATGACATATTGAAAATTAAATTGGGATTTACAAACTGGAAAGTTTTCTTAAAGTAATATTTCTGCAGCAGTTGGTGATGAATTTAGAGATTTTGTAGTCGATACGGGAATCTCTGCAAAGAAATTTTCAAATGCTGCGGCGACTTGCGAATCTCATTTAATGATACTCTCATCAATAGCAAGGCTGTAATCACTACTTCGGTTGCAAAACATCCCGTTTCGCTATTAATAATATCAAAGTCATTTAAATTACATCACTACTATTTTTAATTTTTGAACTTAAGTAGCGAGATTTCGCCAGATAACAAACTTTTTAAAATAATTTAGATTAATTCTTAACATATAAATTAAATTCTACAGTATTCATATAAGTCCGTTCCTCATACAGCTCATACAGCTGTTCTCGACTTTTATTAACCTCTGAAAGCCGCCATTCGTAAAACGTACCATCCTTCAAGCCCCGCCCGCATACGACAAACCGGATTCAAATGTCAGTTTGACATTTTTTCTCAGTTATGACAGCATATATTTTTTGTCGGAGGGCACCTGAGACGATCAATAATGTCTATGGCCAAGCGTGTAAATGTTGCCACAGCATAAAATACATTGCGTTTTGGTAATAATAGACGTAATAACTAGTGAATCGCAAAACTCACTGGTGAGTTTCAGTGCTCAACGGTTGTCGGTCAATGAAACTCACCAGTGAGTTTCCGGGCTTTACACACCAATGATGGCCCAGCCACTGAACCAATCATTACTATTTACCGAAATCGTTTTAGGAATAAAAGTAGTGTCATATTGCTTGCAATACATTTAAAAAAATCATTATCATTTCTTTTTCGCTTTATTAATATATAATTTGTTAAAGTGATCAATAGTCCACTAGGATCAGAGTCTAATAAATTAATATTTTTTTGTGGGTAGTTAAACATTTGTATAAATATTATCTAGGCACGATGCAGTAGTGGACCCCCACTACTGCAACTTGCCTAGATAATATTTTATATATATTCTAGTAGGCTCCATAAATAGATTTGCAAGATTGTATGACTGAAACAAATTTATAATTTTAGTGCTTAAGCCAGAAGTTTCTTAAAAATTATCGTTAATGTCGCCACAAACGATGATGGACTTACTCGAGTTACAGATTTTGTGTAACACTTCATCCATTACTTTTTCAAAACAATCATACAATCCTGAAGGTGGTCTGTACATACATAATACAATAAATTGCTCCAATTCAATGTAGGCTATTTCAATTGTCTGTTCAATAGAGAGGCTCACAATATCCTTGCGGTCCTTAAATTTAAGTAGATTATTTATTAAAATTAATGAGTGGTTCATTAATTTTTTAATCATGTATAGTGTTTACTCTGCTGAACGAACTACCAACCTGGTGATTACTATAATTAAACATAAACTGATTGCTTTTAAGTCAATGTTTAGTTACACAAAGAATATCTATATTGTTAAATTTAAGGAATAATACTATTTCTAAATCCTTGTAGCCTTGAATATTTTGGTGCACCAGGTTGATACTATTTGTTGATTTTAAAACATTGTTTTAGCCATTCTTTTCATAATTGCTAGAGACTGTATATTTCATCACTGGTCAAATCTATAATTGATGGGGCAATAAGAACCAACTCGCTGAATAAACTTTGATTTAGTGAGGCTGTGATGTTTAGGTTTAATGACTCACGTTGTGATATTTGTGTTTGAGTTTCTTGTAGCTGTTGTTGCAATAAATATTTGTGACTAAGAGCTTATTCATACTCAGTGCTACACTGGCTGAATCCGTCCACAACAAGTTGGAGCCTATCTCGGGTTTCTATGGCCTCAGTGTATTGAATGTGGAACTGAGCCATTTCATTTTTAACTTCCTATTATTATCACGGGTTTCAAGGAGCACCTTATCTCTATTAGTTAAGTAGGTAAGTTTTTACAAACATAAAAAGATCTAGTTGCTTGTTTGTTTTGTCTACAGAAATAATTATTTCAGGTGAATCCGGGTATTCACAAAGCCCTTGGCTACTGACTCCCATTCTCAATGCAGTTCAAGGTTCAAGAGAAGAACTATATACCTACTCAAAAGCATGTGCAAGCACGTAACTGCATTGAACACTGTTTTGGACTACTGAAAGCTCGGTGGAGATGTTTGCTTAGAGACAGGGTACTTCACTCACTATCATCCCAGTGTAGCTAGCAAAATAACAAAGGCATGTTGTGTGCTACACAAAATTGCATTGAAAGCCGGTTTACTACTCGTACAACCAGAACTACTTCCGATTGTACATGAAGATGGTGATAAAGGCATGCAAGCATCCACCTCTATTTCTGAGGGTAGCCATAATGAACTAATCCAAGGCAGAGCAATGCGGAATTGTTTATTGAATAGGTTACAAATAAGAATATTTTAACAGTTTTTATTAATTATATACCAATTATTTAAAGGCTAAAATTTTATGTATAAAGAAATCACTAAAAATTAAGTGTCCACATTTCTTTCCTAATGTTTTTTTTCTGTTAGTTAATGACTTATGCGATAAATAGATACTGTTAGTTGTTTATTATAATACTGTTGTTGTAATACTGTTGTTTGATAATTATCAAAATAAACTCTTTATTTAACATTTATAATTGAACTAGCTGCGCCCCGCGGTGTCACCCGCGTAGACCGGGATAAAAGTAGCCTATGTGTTAATCCAGGGTAAAAGCTATCTACATACCAAATTTCATTCAAATTGGTTCTGCCGTTTGAGCATGAAGAAGTAACAAACATACAAACATACACACTCACAAACTTTTGCCTTTATTGTAAGGTTGCACTAAGAATATTTTAATAGTTTTATTTACTTAATTGTTTCACATCAGTATATCACTCATTCAAAATAAAAGCAGCCAACAATTGTTTTTAATTTTGTCTTTCTATTAAATAAAACTACTATTATGATAAATACATATAATATTCCAAAACACTGTTTAATTCTTAATGTAGTGATGTTGGCCTCAACTATATCAAATTAATCAAAGCATTTATTTCTAATAAACCGTTTACAGGCACTTCTGAATTATTGTTAAGAAGTCGTTCAGTCAGAAAGCTGAAGTTAATTGCACATTCCGAAGTGTAGATCTGTATAGAGAAGAACGTGCAAGAAACTCCTTTGACACTCTTTTAAGCCATGTTGTGTATTACAAACCCATTTGAGTGAGCACAATAAACTGCTATGCTCGTTCAGGTCAAAAAAGCCATTACATATTATATTAACATATAGTGCCCCATGGTACTCACATACAAATACAAAATTAGAAAATGCTTCGAAATTATACACTACTACTTTATTTTTTATTTATTTGTTGGCTGGGATTCTATCTATAACCCCAGCCAAACGAATTACCGAAGTTTCCTTCCATTTCAATTCTTCGGGTTACCAATCGAAGTCTTTCCATCTCCCTCTGATGGTTATTTTGTTCGTGGACTTCCTCAAATTGCAGTTGGCGATTCTCGATGGCTACAAACTCAGCAGTTCCTGAGCATGAGAAAGATTTAAAAAAAACAGGAAATATTTTATGAAACAACTAGTATTGCAATAGAGCTGCAAACTGTTCTGGACTAGCTTGAGTCTAATCTAGATTCCATCCTATAAAAGTAATCACTATCTATTATTTTAAAATATCTCACACATACCTACTTGATTGAATTTTTCATTTTATGTCACAATAATTGTTAATTTTTTTATCCAGCACTGTGATATTATCGTGAATCAATAACAAAGAGAATAAATACCTTATTTCCGACATATCTCACTCACTTTTTTATCACAATACGACACACAATACTTTTCAAAACACGCGCAAGAAGTACACAGCCGTGACTTTGACGTATAGACTATGGTTTTTGTTTTCCTTTTATTCCATGTGGAACAGGCTAAGGTCAGAAACCATGCTGCCTAGTCTTCAGTTAGTTCGTATTTTTTTCCTCATACGAATGCAGATACACATTATAAATGTTTCTGCAGTATTTGGCAGCAAATGTATCGAGTCAGCCATCTCGGTAAGTTTCGCTGAGGTAATCTACTACAATCAAATTATCAGCTTTATTTTACCAAGATCGCGCCTGCTTTAATAATTCCACATATTGTCCAGTTGCGTAGACACTTGAGACACAAAACTACAATAATTTTACATCAAAATATTCACTAGGAATCGATTTGCAAATAATTAAAACAGCCACTGAACTTCACTCGAAAAAACCTCAGACCAACTATACTCATTCATCATCATCATTTCAGCCGAAAGACGTCCACCTGCAAGACATTGGCCTCCCCCAGGTGTCGCCACAATCACCGGTCTTGAGCGTCTCGCATCCATCGGCTACCCGCGACCCTCACCAGGTCATCGGTCCACCTTGTTGGAGGCCTTTCAACGCTGCGTCTTCCGGTACGCGGTCGCCACTTCAGAACCTTTCGGCCAAACCGACCGTCCGTTCTGCGGGCAATGTGCCCAGCCCACTGCCACTTCAGCTTGGCAGTTCTTCGGGCTATGTCGGTAATCTTGGTTCTCTTGTGTATATCATCCATTCCTGATTCGATCACGGAAGGAAACTCCGAGCATAGCCCTAACCATTGCCCTTTGGGTGACTTTAAGCCTTCTGATGAGGCCCATTGTGAGCGACGACGTTTCAGTTCCATATGTCATCACTGGCAACACGCACTTGTCATGGATTTTCGTCTTGAAACACTGTGGTATGTGGGACGAGAAGATACCGCGCAGCCTCCCAAATGCCGCCCAGCTAAGTCGGATTCGACTATTGATCTCTTTCTCGAAAAAGTGTTACCTAACTGTGCGGCACTCGCTAAGCCCGGTAGTCAGGCCGGCCGGCAGGTAAGTAGGTAGGGGGTCCAAATAAAGTACACGATTTGGTAGAAAAGATACTCTATTTAAGCCAACTTCTGTTGCCCTAAGCACGTGAAGGTTTTGAAGTAGTAGGTACGCTGGGAACACTGGCCTGAACCGTAGTGCAGCTCTGCCGGCGGCCCTGCTCCTTCCCAGGTTGCACTTCTAGGTCTTCAGCAGGACCTAGGTAGTTCCAGACCAGGATCAGGTCTGATCTTCCACTCGCCGCCAGGTAGAAGGTTGCGAAGCGAGGGTCTAAGGTGGAACATGAATCCTGGAAGCGCAGACACAAGGCAAGCGTTAGCAGAGCTCGGACCACGTAGCCGGGTCCAAAGGTCACAGTGTCCCAGCAGACAAAGAAAAAAATAACACAGCTGCTTCTAGACAGAAATTTAGAAAGAAGAAACACCTTACAATAGAAACACTTAAGCAATGCATGGAAACTTACCCCACCGGGATTTCCGATTAGGATTTGTTTTTAGAACAAATTTAATAAGTATTAAATAGGCAAGTACGTTATGGCAACGTAGATCGGGAGACCGTGTGACACAGCCGTCACGTTTGATGCCTTTAAGTGGTCTGCCCGTTGAATTTTACGAATGCACCCGAGGTGAGCCGAACGATCGCGCTTGGCACAACCAGTTTTTAACTCGTTTAGAGATGCGTAGGCGCAATAGATACGAGGACCTTTGTGTAAACAATTAATATTAGGTTCCGTAGTATGTTTTATGTAAAATTAATTATATTATAATGTAGTTTAAATTGGTAAGTAAGTAAGTTTTAGAATAAATCTATTGTAATTATTTGTAGTTTTATAATTTCTAACCTATTCTTAGAGCTAGCAAGGTACAACGTTACAACTGGACCGTTTGTCCCAGGTAAACATTCTCGTCTACAACTTCGAGTGCAGAGTCTCCGATCTTGATAGGAGTAGGTGCTACAAGGGTACTTACTATGATCTTGGTTTTGTCTATGTTCATTTTAAGACCCACTCTTTCGGAAGCTCTACTCAGGTCATCGAGCATTGTACTGAGGTCCTCCGTAGTCTCAGCCATGACCACTATATCGTCGGCAAATCGAAGGTTATGTACTTGCCAATGATGTTAATACCTAGTCCTCTCCAGTCCAGAACCTTGAAGACATCTTGCATTGCGGCCGTGAACAATTTCGGAGAAATAACGTCTCCCTGCCTCACACCCCGCTGCGGGAGGACAGGTTTCGGCGTCTGGTCCTGAAGTCGAACTGACATGATCGTGTTCTCGTACAAGCACTTCAACACCTCGATGTACCGATAGTCGATCTGGCACCGTTGGATAGACTGCAGTACAGTCCAAGTCTCGATCGAATTAAAGGCTTTCTCGTAGTCCACAAACGCTAAACAAAGGGGCAGGTTATACTCTTCGGTCTTCTGTATAACCTGCCGCAGCGTATGTGTGAAATCTACAGTGCTGAAGCCTTTTTGAAATCTGGCTTGCTCGGGAAGCTGGAAGTCGACAAACCTGCGCGCGAGCCGGTTCGTGATGACTCTGGAAAACAGCTTGTAGACATGGATCAGAAGTGAAATGGGCCTGTAATTCTTAAGCAGGGCATTGTCGCCTTTTTTAAAGAAAAGTACCACTACACATCTGCTCCATGCCTGTGGCGTTTTTCCTTTGAGTATAACGGAATCAAATAAAAAAAAACCTCTGAAGGGCCTTAAGGACCGGTCTTCCACCCGTCTTCAGGAGTTCGGCCGTGATTCCGTCCTCACCCGATAATTTGTTGTTTTTAAGCTGTTTCAGAGCCATCCCAATTTCATACAGTAATATTACATACGTCCGGGATGTCTTCGGTATAGTATCGAGCCAATCTAGCTCTTGAGTGCTTTGCTAGATTCGCGGGTTTAGTCATTGACGTGTATAACTGTCCATAGAATGCCTCGATCTCCCTTTAGAAGCTCCGGTTTGGCGTATATGGTTCTGCCATCGTCGGTCTTCAGCTTCGTGAGCTGGCTCTGTCCAATAGACAGATCTCTTGCAAAGACCTTGAAACCCTTATTCCGCTCTTTCACGTGTTGAATACGCTCGGTATTAAAGCGGTGAAGATCGCTTTTCAAAGACTTTGAGATCCGTCTATTGAGCTGCCGCGTATTTGCACACATCGTATGAAGACTGCAGAATCATCTCCCGCCTCTCCGTCATGAGCTTGAGAGTAGGATCAGAGGGCATCTTGTTCTTATCTTTACGGTGAGTCTTGAAGAACATAGACCCGAACGTATGGACAATTTCCATGAACCCATCGTTGTATTCGTCCACGGAGTTCCCTAGGCACTCGAAACGATTTTGAAGTTCGGGCTGAAAGCTCTCGGAGTTTTGGATATGGATCTGTGCTGGGCGGAGCGTAGACTTCATCAGTCGAGACCTTTCCAGCTTGATATTTAGATTGAATGTGCCTCTTACTATGCGGTGATTACTGCCGGTTTTCACCGCGTTGATCACAGAGACATCATTGAATATCTGCATCTTCGTCGACATATTGAAGTCAATCTCATTTTTAGTTGCACCGTCGGGGCTCTGACAGGTCCATTTCCTATGCCCACGCTTTCTGAAGAAGGAGTTCATCATATAGAGGCCCTCCTTTTTCCATAAAACTGGCCAGTAGATGTCCCCGGTGGTTCTGACGTCCAAATCCAAATTGCTCCACTCGCAGCTCGTCACCGTCTCGATTGCCCAGTTTCGCATTGAAGTCCTCCATGACCACGGTGAAGTGAGTAGACTATACTCTTTGCTCCAGACTAGCTATGACACTTTGACGTTTTAAGAAATGTTTTTGTTTCATCTTTATAGAATGAGCGATCGGACGCAGTTGTGTCAACTTGGCTACGAACTAATCGTTTCGTTAAATCGCTTTCGCTAATGGCTATGACCACGGGACTTAGCAATAAAGATTATGTCATTCCTATACATTTTTGAGTTTTCTATAGCATTAACGATTATAGAAAGAGAATAGCTAAGAAATGTTTATAACTTAGCTAGGCCCCCGGCATTTTAAAAAACAGCCACAATGCGTTGTGGCAAGGAAAAAGCCATGCCGCGATCTGAGCTCTAAATGATGCAACCATGTCATCGTTATGTAAATAAATATGCTAACGACAAAGATCGTAAGTAAGATAAGCCGATGGAGCTCCCCTGCATGGGGTTTCTATTTTGTCTGCAGGGTTTAAAGGAACGTAATGTGAAGAGGATGACGGGGATTTTGTTCACTCGTTTTGCTCTACGAACCTAACCTGTTCGTGTCGGATTGTCTTAAGTTCCTGAGCTCGAGTCGCTCGCTGTTTAATAGTGTAATGGAAATGTACGGTACAGACAGAGGTACGTGACTTGATTCCGTGCATGATATCCGGCTGACCAGGCTTTATACTGATCGTTATACAGCTCGAAGGACCAGATTGTTTCAGACTTCTTTCCTCGAGACTGTAGCGTGGTTGTGGACTGTATATTAGGGTTGTTTCTTCCAAATTAAACTTCTACCTTGTTTGACTTGTATTTCGTCTCCTACTTGTTGCCTGGTTAAGGTCCTACTTCCGCATAAGTGGCGCCCTCGCTGGCCGTTTTTGACACTTTTGTTTACTACTTTGGATCCGAAATATTTTGAGTCCTGTTTCAATAACGTAAAAATACCTTATTATCTTTGTAACAAACGCAACATAAGATTTTTTTAATCTTTGTTTTCTACGCTTTGCTATGATTTTATATTCAATGAAAGCGCCACTTGGCGGGTTAGTACGCCTTAACGATTTGTGACAAACTTCATTTAAACCGGCCATAGTGTTGAAGTTGTATACAATAGCACATGCAATAGTGGGGGCAACATTTCCCGTTTTCTGTCACCCATAGCGTAAAAATAACTTTCAATTTTTTTATGTGCCGTCCGTTCCCACGCTAAACCTAACGGGATAGCAATTCTGTAATAGGCTGGGGCTTGTTTCTATAGAGCGGTGAGGGTTAGCTTTCACATATTTTATGTGACCCATCTTTTCTCACGTTGACCGTAACATTACCAACGAATGTAACATTAAACAATCACATAAATAAGATTCCATGCAATAAAATAAATAAACACTAAATGCACATTCAATTATAGGCAACCACTGCTTGCACTTTGAAATTAGAGCTGAGTAAACAAACATCAATATGTTAAAATAAAATCACATAATAATTAATCAAACAATAAAAATCAGACAAAAATAAAATCAATTACATAGTATGCTATCATACTTATCAATGCGGTGAAGCAGTCGGACACCATGGCCTATCCTGCGGTAGGAGTGCTGGTCGGATAGCACGGCACGCCAGCATTAATGACATCATCCGTCGGGCTCTTGTCACCGCCGGGGTGCCAGCTGTTTTAGAACCCAATGGCTTGGCACGTGACGATGGGAAGAGGCCAGACGGAATGACCATAATGCCTTGGAAGTTGGGTAGGCCTTTGGTGTGGGATGCAACATGTGTCAACACCCTTGCGCCATCCCATCTTCTTAGCACGGCGGGCTGTGCTGGGGCAGCTGCTGCAGGTGCAGAAAACCTCAAACGGCGCAAATATAACAACCTTATTGGGAGTTACATGTTTGAGCCGTTTGGGGTTAAAACACTAGGGCCATGGGGTCCGAGTGCTCATCGAGTTTTCCGGCATATCAGCAAGCTGTTAGTCGACTCTTCACGTGACCAGAGGGCTGGGCTTTTCTTTGGCCAACGAATCAGCATTGCTATTCAACGTGGCAATGCTGCTAGCGTTCTGGGCACTTTTTCCATTGACAGCGATGTGGATGAATTTTTTGATGCCCAGTGAGTTGTTTTTTCATACGCATTTGTACATGTTAGGTATTATTGTTAGTTTGTATATATATCTTTTCAGTTATTTTTATTAAATTACATAGTTCTAAACTTAAATATAATATAATATTCCAAATAAATTAAATCACAACAAAATAAGATAACATACAAACAAAGTGGTTTATTTCTTTTTCAAATTGTTTTAAACAATTTGAAAACGAAATAAACTATTTTTTTTTGTAAATAACATCAAAAAGTTATAATCAGATAAACTTAATTAGGATCTAAATAAAATACGTAGATGAAAAAAAAATACATAACATAATCGCAGTCAAAAACCCTTGACTGAGAAGTATGAATATATTTTTCTTTTAAATATTTTCAGGTTACCATGATTCGAGATATTGCATTATATAGTTTAGTAACACAAAAAGGGGGAAATTATGCCCTAAATTAGTGATAAATGATGATAAATGATAATGATAAATGATGTTTATTCAGTAAATAGGTTACAAGGAACACTTTTACACGTCAATGTTTTTTGTCAGTTTAAGCTAGATGAGGGCGGTGTTTCCTAGCTGACTACCCTGAGAAGAAACACCGAAACAAACTCAGAGGTCAAAGTCTCTTTTAAAATGTTCAAATCCATACAATGTGTACTGGTTAAATCATATGAGAATGAACGTCGAATGTCGTTTGGCAGACACTCAATTAGCATACATTAAAAACTCATAATTTTGTAAAGCAGATTTATCTTTAGGCATAATTTTCATATCCATAATAATTAAAAAGTAGAACCATCATATCACAGCAAATTCACAGTCAGAATCGTCTTTCGACATACATTTCCTATCAATAGTCATTAAAAGGCAGAATTATCATAAATATCTCAGAAAGTTTATAGGTAGAATCATCTTTTGGCATACATTTCATATCCATAGTAATAGATATTAAGACTCATCTATCACATTAGAATAATTTTGTATTTCTTACCACACTAACAAAATTGATTTGAAAGATTAGTTTAACTTAAATTGTCTATGTATTTTGTTTAATTAATTATTTAATTATTTTTCTGCATGTATTATTATCACTATATAAAACAGTTGATTGTGCACATGTGGTTTTTAGTTCCCTGTAAGAAGCATGCAAACAAGCATACGCCATTCATGTAGCAAGCATGCAGCAAGCAAACAAACATACACCATGCATGCAGCAATCATGAAATATGCAAAAAAGCAAATACCGTGCATGCAGCAAGCATGCAGCAGGCATGCAGTGAGCACGCAGCAAGCATGCAGAAAGCATGCAGAAAGTAGGCAGCAAGCAAGCAGCATACATGCAGCACTCATGCATCAAGCATGCAACATGCAGCAGGCATGGTTTCTGTCACGGCTCCGGTGCTGCGGGGCTCTGGCGGTCCCAAGCTAGTTTATCGTCGCAGATGGTTTTAACGTTCACCACCGCAGCTTCGGCTTGCTAGCCGGCTCCACTGGCCAGCCTCAGCTGCGGCGGCGAGCGTACCAAAACCACCTGCTCCTCAGCTTGCAGGCCGCCTCGCCCCTACGCGCCTACGTGGGCTTAAATTACACTCTAGGGGTAGGGCAGACAAGACTACGTGGAGTCGATTTTGCAGCGATTCGTTTCTGTAACTAACTTTTTTATCACAACATATTGACTTTTTAAGACAATATTTTTATTTTTTAGGGGTAAAAATGCAATTTTATAGAAATGGCAATATGCCTAATAAAATTATTATTAACAAAATTCTGCCATCTTCATAGTATGCCAAATGAAATTGTGCCATTTAATTGTCGCTCTAAATAAACGTTATGCTAGGCAAAAATAATGCGGAACTTTAACTTTGCCAAAGGTTGTAATGCCAAATAAAATTCTGTCATTGTATATTCGGACATATACACATTCGGCCAGACAATAATTATATTTAATAATTTTTATGCCTCAAACATATTCGTTTAAAGAAGATTATGCCAAACAAATTTCGGAGCAACAAGATTTTGCCAGATAGAGGGAACCCTAGAGATATCCATAAGAGCCGGGTCTGTTTTCACAAACTTTGATTCATCGACGTGGTCGTCTTGGAATATCAGATTTATTTGTCCACGCACGTGGTCCTACTTCCAATATCCGATTTGACGGATAGATTTCGACTGGTTTACATTGTCAGACTTAAACTAACGGTAAGGAGAAACATAGACTAAAATAATCACGCTTATTCTACATAATACCGAGCCGAGCCAAATAATAGTAAATATTAAGCCATACACAGAGGAGCTCGTGGCTAAAGTAATAACAGCCGCACGGGTCGATTCATTAGGTTAAGCTACGCTTGCCGAGGCTAGTCCGTGGATGGGTGACCATCTTTACATACCGAGACTCCTCCGTACCTCGGAAAGCACGTTAAGCCGCTGGTCCCGGCTGTCAATCGTGGATCTTTGACAGTCGTTATGGGTCCTCAGAAGCCCGAAAGTCTGACAACCAGTCTTACCAAGGGGTATTGTATTACCCAGTTACTGGGTTGTGGAGGTCAGATAGGCAGTCGCTCCATGTAAAATACTGGTATTCAGCTGCATCCGGTTAGACTGGAAGCCAACCCCAAAATAGTTGGGAAAAAAGGCTAGGCAGAACACAACATTAATCCATACACGTGAAACATCATTTGTGAGCATGTTTTTCGCTCATCGAGCGATTTCGGTCTGTGAGCGTAACGTGGCCTTGATAGGCTTTATCGTTATGCCTATAACGAAAAGTATTTCATTTTTTAGGGTTCCAAAAAAAAAACGTCTCGAACGTCGTTTTATGTAAAAAATTAAAGTTTATCAATGAATCGTCCATTTCTTTGTCTATAATAGCCTTTTTAGGGTTCATATCAAAATGATAAAAAGGGAACACTTATGATGCAACTCTGTCTGTCAGTCCGTCTGTCACAGACTAAATATCTCAGGAACTACCACTGCTATCAACTTGAAATTTGGTATAGTAGTAGAGCGGTTGCCCAACTATTTTGCAAATAAGAAATAAATAAAAAATTGTATACTTTTTTTGCAACAAGGACTGAAAGGGGGTCTTAAAAATTTGAAGTGGTGCTACATGCATGTGGCATGTGGGGTACCATACAAAAGAGCGCTGTTTGCACATTCTCAAACATTTCTTTTTTTTTAGGCCGCATTGTTTTCGACTTTTTATTAAAAATGTAAAAAAAAACCGTTCCCCTTACCTCCAAAGTTTACATAGAAAAAAAAAATTAAATTATTATTATGTGATAGACGTTTATATAAAGATTCTAGGAAAAATAAAACAATGTCTCGTCTCTAAATAGCACACTTTTTCAGAAATCATCATCAAAAATCTGTGGCCCTAGTGAAAAGAGATATAAGTCCAATTTTGTCGCAGAATGTGAAAAAGAAAAAGCTCTATCGTTTAGTGAAAATGGATCTAAGCTATTGTAACGTTGTACCTTGCTAGCTCTAAGAATAGGTTAGAAATTATAAAACCACAAATAATTACAATAGATTTATTCTAAAACTATTAATAAAACACCTTAATTAAACTAAAAGAAACACAACTTACTACTTACCAATTTAAACTACATTATAATATAATTAATTTTACATAAAACATACTACGGAACCCAATATTAATTGTTTACACACAGGTATCTATTGCGCCTACGCATCTCTAAACGAGTTAAAACTGGTTGTGCCGAGCGCGATCGTTCGGCTCACCTCGGGTGCATTCGTAAAATTCAACGAGCAGACCACTTAAAGGCATCAAACGTGACGGCTGTGTCACACGGTTTCCCGATCTACATTGCAATAACGTACTTGCCTATTTAATACTTATTTGTTCTAAAAACAAATCCTAATCGGCAATCCCGCTGGGGTAAGTTTCCATGCATTGCTTAAGTGTTTCTATTGTAAGGTGTTTCTTCTTTCTAAATTTCTGTCTAGAAGCAGCTGTGTTATTTTTTCTTTGTCTGCTGGGACACTGTGACCTTTGGACCCGGCTACGTGGTCCGAGCTCTGCTAACGCTTGCCTTGTGTCTGCGCTTCCAGGATTTATGTTCCACCTTAGACCCTCGCTTCGCAACCTTCTACCTGGCGGCGAGTGGAAGATCAGACCTGATCCTGGTCTGGAAGTACCTAGGTCCTGCTGAAGACCTAGAAGTGCAACCTGGGAAGGAGCAGGGCCGCCGGTAGAGCTGCACTACGGTTCAGGCCAGTGTACCCAGCGTACCTACTACCTCAACACCTGGACGTGATTAGGGCAACAGAAGTTGACTTAAATAGAGTATCTTTTCTACCAAATCGTGTACTTTATTTGGACCCCCTACCTACCTACCTGCCGGCCAGCCTGACTACCAGGCTTAGCGAGTGCCGCACTATCTCTGAAAATAAAGAAGTTACTTTGTGTAAAAGGGTCCAACTGACACCAAAAAAAAACCACAAAAGCCGGTTTGCAAGTACTTTTTTGTTCTTTTAAACGGAAAAATATTTTTTTTTAATTTGGTTTATGTTTATCAATACAACAACACCTGGTCCTTAGAAATTATTTAGTGAGTAACGATATTAATAAATTTAAATCCGTTTTCTCCAAACTAGAGGGTAAAAATAAAAAATAACTCTGTATAGATCAGTATTCACATATTATATGCTATTGTGAAATTAATAAATGTAATTTGATACAATTATAATTTATTATATCCTACGAATTACTTTCATTGCTCGCGCACTGTCCTGAGTGGAGCGTGTGTCGACACGCAGCAGAATAATCGATAATTACGCGAGTAAGTTAGATCCTATTACACATATTTTTGTAACTTATTTTGAAGTTTATGTATACTATAATAGATTTTACTCTAATTGCACCTTTTTACACCTAATATCTACGAACAATAATGTGTGAAGGAACGTAATTCTCAAGCATTTACTGATTCCATTGACGTTTGTTTTAGTTATAAAATACGTATCCCATAGTAAAACTTATTAGATATATTCCAACTAAATTGATTTTAGTTGAGTCAAGATTTTGAAAGTTTATAAAGTTTGTTACTTACTGTTCAGTGTGATTTGTGATTAGGTGTAGTTAGTATAGTAAAACAGGACAAAATATAAACATCACTAAAACCTCGTCAATAGGCGTACAAGGCGTAGACGTAATGTTATCCATCCCTCAATCAGATTCAGACAAGAGCAATATTAAATAATTTTTGGATAAAGAAGGTGTTACACAAGGTCGAAAACGTAAACCTAGGAAAAATTTTAGGGAAAGAAAGAAGATAGAGAAATAAGAAAAAAGAAAAGAAATTTAGGAAAAAGTTACCAGACAAATAAGGGAAAACCAGAAAAGTTGCAGAAAAGAAAATGAAATGTCTGGAAACTTGCAGAGTGAAATGTGCTGAAAGAATTCCTGAATCCTATAGAAAGAAAAAAATGATTATTACTGGAGCTTAGAAGACTATGACAGGCGTGTATTGTTCATAAGTAACCTCAAAAAGTTTAAAAGCAAAGCAACAAAAAAATTGGCGGTTACAGTCAAAAACAGGAACTAATCCAACGAATTTTTCCTGAAGTTAGACTTAATATAATCAAATTTCTAATGGTGGTTTTTTTAAAACAGTCGATGGCACCTCCAAGTTTGTACAAATTATTAATTTATTATACGTAAAACAACAAGTACTATACTAAAACAATAATGTAGGTACTAAACGATAAATAATAAAATTATCTTTAAAATGGTGAAGGTTTCATAAAAATACGCTTAATAGTAGTGTGATTCTCAACTTTTTATCCGTATTAGACATAACTTTACAAATTAATGTGCGCTATGTTATAAAAATATTAATTCAAATATTCACAAAATATGAAATTGCGAAGGAATTTGTCTAAAGTAACATATTTTTTTCAAAGAAATAAGACTGGTCGCCTAGACGTGATGTTCAATTTAAAATCATTACAAGTAGAATAGCACCTTATGTTGATAAATTTGTGAAATGCAATACTTTAATAGTTTACTATGTGAAAAACATGTGTTTTACTGTGTACTATTCTTCAACATTACCTATGCGTATCCCTTTTCACTTGTGTGAATTAAAATTTAACTTAAGGGAGAAGGGGTACAACTTATTTTATACCCTCATGGAATTAATTTTGTGGTTAAATGATAAATGATGTTTATTCAGTAAATAGGTTACAAGGAGCACTTTTACACGTCAATGTTTTTTGTCAGTTTAAGCTAGATGAGGCCGGTGTTTCCTAGCTGACTACCCTGAGAAGAAACACCGAAACAAACTCAGAGGTCAAAGTTACCTTAATAAATCAATAATAATAGCATAAATCGTTTACCTATAAAAAAATCACATGACTGTATTTCATTTGGTAGCGGTTTAAACGTCACACGAGGTCAAACTCGCAATTTGAAACGCGCAGAGTGTTTTTTGCGTTTTTTATAAAGTTGCACTTTTGGATTTAGATCCCTTTTCACTAGGGCCACAGAAATTTCATTAGTTCCACTATCGGTCAAGAGATAGCGCTGACCTGAAACTGCAATATGCTACACCTCAGTGTTATAAATGGTATGGAACCCTCGGTGCGCGGGTCCGACTCGCACTTGGCCGGTTTTTTTTATTTATATAGATAGGATAATCTATAGAGATAAGCATTTTTTTAATTCTTGGTCCTTACATCGTCCTAACGCTATCATAATTCGTTGTGAAAGAGGGATACGGTTATTCGTTCAGTATAGCTCCATCTCTCAGTCGCACTAGAAAACTGATGGGTTCATACTTGCTACCCTCAACTGTGTAATTATTATCTATTTTCAGGGTATTGGCGTATCGTCGGTTATGGCAGGTGCAATGTGAAGCAATATGGCTGGCCCGAACTGTTTGATTACTAAATCATGAAATATCATAAAAAAGCTATGAAATTAATCTTCGTTCGTCCCACGACTTTTAACGACGAAAATGGAGTATTTGTCGTCATTTAATGTCAAAGATAGAAACATATTTCATCTTATTTTCATGAAAATTATATGTTATTGATGTCGATATTCATGTACCGGCTATATTTTATTTATTTATTTGGTTAAAACCATAAAAACTACGTCTAAAATATCATATGTCTGACCCATCTCGGTAACTTTCATACTAAGAGTATGGAACGCGTACTGAATGGTAAGTTCCTGGCATACCTAGAGCCGTCGACATTTCGACGGAAGCCGTATTTTTGGGCACAAAGGATATCGTTAGGAACAAAGGATATCATACGCTAAAAGATCCCCAGTTGACCCATAGTGAGTCATTCGGTCAATCTTCTAGCGTGTGCCATTCACATCTGGAGTGAAGCCATCGAGAAATACGGGGAAGCACTTGCGGTCGCCTTTTACATCTCGACGGCCTTCAACAGGGTATAGCACGTTGGCACGTAACCTTATTGGCAAGTGTGATATCTGTAAATAGTGGATACTTTTGTTAAGGTAACTATGTGATGAATACGTCAGGCCAGTCTTTCGTAGACTGTCCTGACGTATTCACATTGTACGCCGTAAAACTAAGTCGTGGTTTTATTACGAGCTAAAATATCCTTCAGTGGCGACGAGTTACATCGAATTCCATGCGAAAAATAAGGTTGCTAAAATGTCAATCTGGAAGATTACGGAGTTTAAAGTGCAAAGTTACGATTGGAAATTGTATGTAGAACTTCTAGAACAATATTTCTCAGTGAACAAAATACCGTTTGAATTACAAGTACCTACATTAGTAATGGCGATGGGAGCAGAGTCAAACGAACTACTGGTTAAATGTGCACACCGGAGAAACCACAAAACAAAACGTTTTCACAGATTACAGAGGACATCATGGGAAAACAATTGCAACCCAAGTGAATTAGCCGAATGTTACAAATTCAGGCATAGAAAACAGAAGGAAGGTGAAACAATATCAGAGTGTACCGTGGTTTTGAAATAATGTCTAAGACATGTGAATTTGATGCCTGGCTAGAAGAAACTTTGAGAGACCAGTTAGTTTGTGGCATATTTTGTGAAACTATACGAAAACGGTTATTTGCCGAAAGTAAGTTGGATTATGGTAAGGCGCATAAGTTGGCAGGAAGCATAGAAGCGGCTGAAAAAGACGCGGAAGAAGTGGTTCGACATGGAGGGTTTACATACCACACATATGTGTGTGCCCGTTTACTTGCATTATTCTATAATTCACCTTTTTTTAAATTAATCTAAATGTGAATTACTTTTTCATAATGTTAATCTTATTTTTATTATTGTTTTTTTAATTATTTTTTTTTCATGATGGATTGAAAGAGACTAGACATTACGACACAGGGAATCCTAGTGTGGGGTCTAGGGTTCATATTAAATGCAATGTATTATCTTGGAACAATAAAGATTATTATTATTATCGGGTAAGTGTATTATCTCTCAGCTCTTTGGCTGGTTTTGACCACATTTATGGTATAAGCCAAGTAAATTTAGTTACCGCACCCTTGGACACTCAAGCAGGGAAGGAACAGGGGTGGGTTTTAGTCAATAAGAGTCTGACAGGGCGTGTCAGACTCTTAATCCAATGACTTCTCCCGCTCCACCCAGAGCGGGAGAAGTCATTGGATGATTTCCCACCCCACAAAAAAAAAAAAACTAAATAAAGGAAAAACCCAAACTCCATAGAAACTTGGACCTGGCGTTAAAGGGCTGGAATTTGGCTATAAATTAGAGCATATATGAAGGTTTCACGAGCCCAATTTTCACGTCTCCCAGCAATGGCCAAATTTTTAAAATCAGACAGTGATCACTTACATTTTACGTAATTTTTCTACTTTCAAGGCTTAATCTTTACTTTAATCTGAAACGGGCAAACGCTTGGAAATAATTTCAAAGTGTCATCGTTAACGAAATCTATAAGGATTACTATATAATGTTCCTTTTTAATTATGTAACGCACGCTGTGCTGCAGCGCCTGCAGCCTATCACTACGACATTTTAGGTACATAAAAAACGCTGAAGCTTTCAGTTTCACTTAGAGCTCTGAGGTTTTCAGTAAGATCAATCGTAGGATCAATCTGATAAATCTGAAGTGTGTCTTTAGATTTGGTAGAGTACGGTGTTCAATGTTCAAGCGAGGGTCAGTCAGATCAGAAGGCAGCATTCGAGCAAAAGTCTGATGAAATAATAAATCCCGAGAAATACGGAAAAACACATTCACTTTCGCAAAAATAGGAAAAGCGAATGATATAAATATCGTGACATGACAATTGCTTCTTACTCAACTTACCTTTTTTTTTTTTTTTGTGGGGTGGGAAATCATCCAATGACTTCTCCCGCTCTGGGTGGAGCGAGAGGGGGTGTCAGATTCATTCATTTTCAGAATTTATCCGCTACCCCTAGGCATTACTGAACTTACCTTAAAAATCAATTAGATTCCAGATTTTTTATTGATTTAATTATCTACGTAAAACAATTATACCAAAACAATGGAGCATTATTTAATTATTTGTAACAGTATCGATTTCCACTAAATCGATCGTATTTTTCCTGAGGTCGGCGAGTAGTGAGTAGCTCGCCGTCCGATCAGCACCAGGCCGGAGAGTCGACGGCGCGTAATGTTCCACGTGCGTCTCAAAGAGTTGTCAGCAAAACATGACGGGGCCCGTCATGGCCGGTACCTGCCCAGGGGTTGTGGATAAATTCGAAACTAAGTTACCGCGCCTCTGAGCACTCAGGGCAGGGAAGGAACAGGGGTGAGTTTTAGTCAGTAAGAGTCTGGCACGCCGCCGCCGCCGTCCCGCTCCACCCAGAGCGGGAGATGTCATTGAAAGATTTCCCACGCCCAAAAAAAAGGGTAGGTATCTACTCTGTATTGTGAAGTTAGCGACGTATAATAAAATAAGTGATTTGAAGAATTACAAAGATTTTTAGAGGTATGCGGAACAGGGTGTAAAGTCCCGCAAACCTTCGTTGACAAGGGAGGATCCTACGGATTCCTCCGACCAGACGGGTGTTGTGTGTCTAGTCCGGACAACTGCCCGATGAGATCTATTCTTGCGCGATGCAGGATTTGTGTGTTTTTAGTTCGTATGATGCGTCATAGATGTCGCCATTGGTTACTAAAAACAAAAAAATAGTAATCTACTTATTTCTTTCATTTGGTCATTGTTATTGAGGCTAAGATTTAAATGAGATAATTAAGAAAAATAGACGATTTTTTTGATACGTACTCGTATATCTGATTCGTGTAACAGTTAGGCCCAGAAACGGGGTTCTCCTTTAGTGTGTGGTGTGTAAAAAATTTAATATTAGTGAGTTGTGTGATGCGGTTTTACTTCGTTCTCTTATATCTGCATGAATTTCTTGACAATTCCACACGTATTTAAAATCTCCACCTATTGCAAAGTTATATAGAGGGTTTCTTTAAGATCTAATAATTTTAAACTAAGGAGGAAATGGTTTGGGATAACGCCCGTGGTGGAAAGGACTATAGGGACAACATATATCTACTTTTTCTTATCGCCATTTCCTCATAATTTAATCTTTGAGTTCTGCGTATTTACTTATTTTTTCAGTGATGGTCTTCTGTATGTTATGTGTGTTGAGAACTGCGATGCCTCTCAGGTAGGTAACTTTATTTACTTTATTATGTAAGGTTATATCCAGTCTATTATAATGAATTGTCCTGTCGATGAGAATGGCGTGGTCGTAGTAGAACTTATGTGTGATATTTTCTAGAATGGTTTGTGGTACAGTGTCGACCAAAAGTCGATTGGCAATCTCACAAAGCAATAGCTTGACGTTTAGTTTGACTTACGACCTTCTATTTCCAAGAAAATAGACAGATGCATCATCATTGTCGTCAACAAGTGATTGTAACTCATAATTTCAACGTTAATTTATGAGTCAAGATGACCTAGCGGTTAAGCGTTCGGAGATAGATGCGTGAATCAGTGAGCCGTGAGTTCATACCTCACGTAAAAACTTACAAAAAGTCTATAATAGTACGTCTATAGAAATAGACGTACTATTATAGACTTTTTGTAAGTTTTTATTTGATTGGAAGTAATGAGACAGAAATATAATATTATTTATCTTGTTCGCTTTGTCAATACATTTCGTAAAGTTAGAGAGGTAGATCATAAACTAAATAAAGAATTTAGATTGCTGCGAGGTAGACATGAGTTTTATGAAACTTGATCGAAATTAAACGTTATTGATTGGTTTTAGTTGTTGATTAGTCAAATCAAATCAAATCTCTTTATTGCATTCATGTGTTTTACATTTAGTTGTGAAAATATGTAAGTAATAACGACGAGCGAGCGAGCGAGCGAGTAGTGACGTGCGGTTTAATAGTTAGTGGTACCTATTAGATATTTTTTTCTCAAAATGCAAGCAAATATTAATATTGAGGCGAGGGCGACTATTATTGCGCTGCATAAAAGTGGTCTTAATAAAATACAAATAGCTGATGAAACCGGACTGAATGTGAGTACCTATTATATCGATGAATTGTAACTTAAATTTTTATTTGAAATTTTAAAAATTATTTGGTGACTTATGGGTTAATAAAATGTTCTTATTGTTTTTAAAATCCATCATGAGGCCTAAAAGATAAATAATTACTTACTGTTTATTTAGAGGAATACTGTAAGTCTCTGGACCAAACGATATGAGGAAGAATTATATTAATGAACATCATGAGCAATAGGCTCATCAGGGAGTACATCCGTAAAAGTACTAAGGCCTGGCTGAGGTTCACAGGTTTTATTCGAATCTTGAACGGTTTCATCTTCAGGTGGCCATTCTAACAACCAATCATCTGGTCGCAGTGCGGGGGTGTTTGAAAATTATCATAGATATGATTATTTTAAAACGTAAGTTAAATAACTCACCACATTAATAGTTGGACTTAAATAAGTCCATGATTTTTTTTTTTTTTTATCATGCCAACCACATACAAAAAATTGTTGCCAGTACAACAATCATTTTGACTGGCCTGCTGGTCTAGTGGTTAGTGACCCTGACTGCTATGCCGGAGGTCGTGGGTTCGATTCCCTCCCAGGACAAATGTTTGTGTGATGAGCACGATCATTTGTTCTGTGTCTGGGTGTAATTTATCTATAATATGTATGTATTTAGAAATATATAAGTATGTTTATCAGTTGTCTAGTACCCATAACACAAGCTCTGCTTAGCTTGGGACTAGATGGCGTTGTGTGATAGTTGTGGAATATTATTATTATTATTATTATCAAAATGAAGTCCTTGTTAAACTCTCTGCGAATTTTTATCTGAAAATCGTGACAAATACGAGTGCATTAATTACTCACTTTAGCAATATGAGTAATCCACTATACTTACTACACACTACACTACACACACACACACACACTACTTACTATACTTTACTTCTTAAAGTAAATTATTTCTTCCACCGGCTAGCGTCAGAGATACTTTTGGCCTGAGACCCTTTTACCTATCTTCGGGTTTTGTACATGAGGTATGCATGCAGTAAATAAGAGTCCTTAGATTTGGTCTTCACATATATCACGTTTATTTATAGCACTGCAACACACTATATAGCACTCCGTTCTCAGAAAATTGTATGTTCAACTTACAATTTATGTCGAAACACTTTTACCACATCGTTCGAAGATTATGGGTCCAGTTCAGAGGTCCTCAAACGGCATCTACGCCGTGGTCATCTAATCTTGGGCATTTCTGGACACGTGGGTGCTTGTGTTCAGAACCCTTCGCTATTGTCAAAACTGCATAATTCTTCCTAAATATGACGTGACTATGATTCGACCATTTTTATAGTTTTTTCCTTAAAATAAATCTAACGTAGGAACCCTGCCAACAAATACAAAGATTTGATCAGACTCCTGAATGCCACGCGCTTAAGACTTAGCATCAGCACAGAAAAAAAACCCAAAAAGACTACTTACATCGTCCTACATCCGAATGCTTAATGCATTTGAACTTAACTCTGGTTCCAGCTACCTTTCGAGACATCATAGGTGCTTTTAAGTAGTTTTTCCAATAAATAAAATTTCTTAGACAGACTCGTTGCAGATCAACTTGGAAAAAAGAAAGACGTCATACGTCAATCTGTCATCTGTCAACTCGCAAAATAACGCTTCATTCCACGAATCTAAATTTATTCTATTTTTAGGTGTTACACAACTACCAATCTACCTACCGTGATGAAATATACCTACTCAAAATAAAAACTCTATTTATCCCGCGACTTATGCGTCAAAAAGATATTAACGATTTCATTTGCAGCTGTTTTCATACTTTCTAGAGTTGACATACTATTATCGCTGTCTATTTCGATTTTTTCAAACTTTTCTAGCTTTATAAATGAACTATCAAAGTTATACAATGGTACAAAATGCGCACCATTTGTTTTTTTTTTTCACCAAGTTGGTTTTATTCAGGCGATTTTTATTTTCAGCCAGTATCTTTTTTATGTCATCATCATCATCATTTCAGCCAAAAGACGTCCACTGCTGGACATAGGCCTCCCCAAAGTGTCACCACAATGACCGGTCCTGTGCGTCTCGCATCCATCGGCTACCCGCGACCCTCACCAGGTCATCGGTCCACCTTATTGGAGGCCTTCCAACGCTGCGTCTTCCGGTACGCGGTCGCCACTCCAGAACCTTTCGACCCCACTGACCGTCCGTTCTGCGGGCAATGTGCCCAGCCCACTGCCTTTTCTGTATGGCAATTCTTTGGGATATGTCGGTAACCTTGGTTCTTTTGCGGAAATCATCATTCCTGATTCGATCACGCAAGGAAACTGCGAGCATAGCCCTCTCAATTGCCCTTTGGGTGACTTTAAGCCTTCTGATGAGGCCCATTGTGAGCGACCACGTTTCGGTTCCATATGTCATTGTAGTGTATGTGAATAGTAAAATAACACTCTGTCGTCTCAAAGTCCTAATATCCAGGCACGGGGAGCGAGTGGTATTCCCCCGAACTGACAGGTGAGTCGAGTAGCTGCGGGCGGGAATATACTTGTGCGTGCAGTGGACGGAGCAGAGAGCCGATACAAAAGGAAAGTATTTAAAGTGTTATAAACGAACAGTACAGTCATCACTGGCAACACGCACTGGTCATAGACTTTCGTCTTGAGACACTGTGGTATGTGGGATGAGAAGATACCGCGCAGCTTCCCGAATGCCACCCAGCGGAGTCGGATTAGACGATTGACCTCTTTCTCGAAGTTAGTCTAGTTAACTGGACCATTTGTCTCAGGTAAACGTACTCGTCTACAACTTCGAGTGCAGAGTCTCCGATGTAGATTGGAGTGGGTGCTACATGGGTACTTACCATGATCTTGGTTTTGTCCATGTTCATTTTAAGACCCACTCTTTCGGAAGCTCTACTGAGGTCATCGAGCATTGTACTGAGGTCCTCCATAGTCTCAGACATGACCACTATATCGTCGGCAAATCAAAGGTGAATGATGTACTCACCATTGATGTAATGCCTAGCCCGCTCCAGTCCAGAAACTTGAAAACATCCTGCATTGCGGCCGTGAACAATTTCGGAGAAATAACGTCTCCATGCCTCACACCCTCGCTGCAGGAGGAAAGGTTTCGAGGTCTTGTCCTGAAGTCAAACTAACATGGTTGCGTTCTCGTACAAGCACTTCAACACCTCGATGTACCGATAGTCGATCTGGCACCGTTGGAGAGACTGCAGTACAGCCCAAGTCTCGATCGAATCGAAGGATTTCTTGTAGTCCAAAAACGCTAAACAAAGAGGCAGGTTATACTCTTCGGTATTCTGTATAATAACCGCAGCGTATGTATGTGATCTACGGTACTGAAACCTTTTTGAAATTGGGCTTGCTCGGGAGGCTGAAAGTTGTCAAACCTGCGCGCGAAACGGTTCGTGATGACTCTGGAAAACCGCTTGTAGACATGGCTCAGAAGTGAAATGGGCTTGTAATTCTTAAGCAAGGCATTGTCGCCCTTTTTAAAAAAGAGTACCACTACACCTCTGCTCTATGCCTTAGGCGTTTTCAAATAACCACTGAAGGGCCTTAAGGACCAGTCTTCCACCCGCCTTTAGGAGTTCAGCTGTGATTCCGTCCTCACCCGACGCCTTCTTGTTTTTAAGCTGTTTCAGAGCCAGCCTAATCTCATACAAGCTGACGTTCGGGATGTCTTCGGTATAGAGTCAAGCCAATCTTGCTCTTGAGTCCTTATCTAGATTCGCTGGTTTAGTCATTGACGTGTATAACTGTCCATAGAATGCCTCGATCTCCTTCAGAAGCTCCGGTTTGGAGGATATGGTTCTGATATCGTCGGTCTTCAGCTTCGTGAGCTGACTCTGTCCAATAGGCAGATCTCTTGCAAAGACCTTGGAGCCCTTATTCAGCTCTATCCCGTCTCCAATACGCTCGGTATTAAAGCGGTGAAGGTAGCTTTTCAAGGACTTTGAGATCCGTCTATTGAGCTGCTGGTATTTGCACGCATCGTCAGAAGACTGCAGAATCATCTCCCACCTCTCCGTCATAAGCTTGAGAGTAAGATCAGAGAGCCTCTTGCTTTTATCTGTACGGCGAGTCTTGAAGAACTTATACCCGACCGTATGACAGTTTCCACGAACCCATCGTTGTATTCGTTCACGCAGCTCCCTAGGCACTCGAAACGATTTTGAAGTTCGAGCTGAAAGCTCTCGGAGTTTTGGATATGGATCTGTGCTAGGTGGAGCGTAGATTTCATCAGTCGAAACCTTTGTAACACCTAAAAATAGAATAAATTTAGTTTCGTGGAATGAAGCGTTGTTTTGCGAATTGACAGATGACAGATTGACGTTTGACGTTTTTTCTCCAACTGGATCTGCAACGAGTCTGTCTAAGAAACTTTATTGATTGGAAAGAACTAAGAAAATATTTAAATGATGTCTCGAAAGGTAGCTGGAACCAGAGTTAAGTTCAAATGCATTAAGCATTCGGATGTAGGACGCTGTAAGTAGTCTTTTTGGGTTTTTTTTTCCGTGCTGATGCTAAGTCTTAAGCGCGTGGCATTCAGGAGTCTCATCAAATCTTTCTATTTGTTGGCAGGGTTCCTACGTTAGATTTACTTTAAGGATAAAAATATAAAAATGGTCGAATCATAGTCACGTCATATTTAGGAAGAATTATGCAGTTTTGACAATAGCGAAGGGTTCTGAACATAAGCACCCACGTGTCCAGAAATGCCCAAGATTGGATGACCACGGCGTAGATGCCGTTTGAGGACCTCTGAACTGGACCCATAATCATCGAACGATGTGGTAAAAGTGTTTCGACATAAATTGTAAGTTGAACATACAATTTTCTGAGAACGGAGTGCTATATAGTGTATTGAAGTGATATAAATAAACGTGATATATGTGAAGACCAAATCTAAGGACTCTTATTTACGGCATGCATACCTCATGTACAAAACCCGAAGATAGGTAACAGGGTCTCAGGCCAAAAGTATCTCTGACGCTAGCCGGTGGAAGAAATATTTTCTTTACAATGTACGCCCAACGTGATGCATGAGGTTTGTTTGTAGTAATATGATTAAGATTGATTAATAATCTTTAGTTAATTCTTTTAGGTCAAGTATTTTGACACAATTCTGGTTAAAAGGCACATTGTTGAAAATTTATATTATAGTTTCCAATTTTAAGCCTTTGTTTATTAGTTAAAACTTAAATAGTGTTTAACTTACTTTGTAAACATGTTAAATATTAATTTATATTGCTGTGACAATTTTTTCACTGACTTTATAAGCACATGGCAAAATTTTAGGTTGCCTGTCTTATGCCTTATTAATTAAGGGTTAAACTTAAAATAGTGATTAACTTAATTATTGGAGTTGTTCAATACCTGATATTATTGTGAAGGTACTTAATTTGAGGTTATCAGAACATGGTCTGTTGAGCCTCATCCTTTGTAATGTATTTTTGAATTTTATGATTGTAACAACTCATTATATTAGATGCACCTATGAGTGTCTAATATTAGCTTCTTATGTTCACTTAGTGAAACTTAAACTATAATTTGTATTGATCACTATTGTTATAACTCATGGTAATTTTTTTTTACACTTATTATTATATACTATTGAATTGTTAATTTAACTTAAGTATAGAAACTTAAGATTTCTTTTGTTCAGGATGTGTAAATTATAGATTGATTACCTTCTTAGGTAGGAATTTGTACATGAATTAAATTATTGTAATGTTTCAGTCAATCCAAATGTATCCTGGGATGAGATCTGCAAGCGGTATCGTGGTCTGTGTGGCAGTTTTAAGTAAGAGGACTATCTGGCACCTACGGTGGCCGATGAGGTACGCTTGTGTTCGGAACCAATTGCTGACCAATTTCTGACTTGTACCGTTTACTTGGATAGTTGACTGTGGATTGATAGTGAAATAGTCAAACGAATTTTAACTTGGTCTCAATATTTAATGAGAATTTCTCGGATGACTATAATACTTCACCGGAGTTATTAAAACTTTAAAATTTAAACTCACTTTACTTAATTACTATATTAGTATAAATAAACTTCTCAATTCTCTTAGTAACTAGTGATACCAACTTTTATAAATGTGGGATATTTACTCAAATTTATTTATTGATGATCCCACAGGCGCCCAACTTAATTAAATAAAACTAAATTTAACTTTTATTAATTAAATTCTTATATTTAATTCTCTTATTGAATTGATTATAGGACATCTTGTGGTTTGTTCACTGAAAGATACATGATAAATGTATCTGGTATATTGAATATCCAAATTTGTTTAGATGGATAGTTGAACCCCAATTCGTTTATTTTATTAAAAATTGGCTAGGATGCTCGTAAGTCTGTCCATTAAAAGATACACGATAAGTGTGTCTGGTATATAGAATACCCAAATTTGTTCAGGTGGGCAAATGGTCCTCAATTCACTTTTAGATAACTAAATTTAACTTTTATTTATTATATTTATAATTAACTTTTGGAATTGATTATAGGACATCTTAAGATTTGTTCACTAAAAGATACATGATAAATGTGTCTGGTATATTGAATATCCGAATTTGTTTAGATGGATAGTTGAACCCCAATTCGTTTATTTTATTAACAATTGGCTAGGATGCTCGTAAGTCTGTCCATTAAAAGATACACGGTAAGTGTGTCTGGTATTGCATACCCAAATTCGTTTAGATGGGCAAATAGTCCTCAATTCACTTTTAGTTTTTGGCTTGGGGTTCATGCTTGAATTGCTCCCAAGCCAATACTTATGAAATTTGATTAAACAGTTTCTGATAATCCTGTTTAATTAAATTATCCTTAATACTTTTGAATTTCAAATATATAGAATATGACTTTTGTAAATTACTCAACTACAAAGTTAAACTCAATACATTGATAAATCACAATTACTTAGATTTGTGATGTGATATTACTTTCTTTAGGAACTTGTTGTTATGGTATTACTGTTACTTGCTAGGATTGGAGATTGAGGGTAATAAAATAAAATTTAATACTTACTCATTGAATCTCAATTACTTGAATAAGAGATTAATGTTGTCAAAACTAAATATTTATTTTTTTATTAGTTTTGAAATAGTTTCTTGTGAATACTTGATACTTCTAGTATCTAGTAGTTATTTAGATTTAAAATTTATAGATACTTTGAAATAACAATACTCTGCGTTGAGGAGTATTGATTATTTAATTAAACTAAACTTGAAACTTTATTTAGACGTGTGCATACCTACATACAGACTTTTGTTAAGGTGTATTGGGGGTTATGCATACCTTCTCATCCTGTTTCTTGATTTTTATTTGATACTTAATACTTAATTGAAAACTTAAATTAAATTAGTACTTATATAGTAGTAATTTAGTTATTGTGTCTGAGGGGAATCTAAATTCAGATTTGGTTCGAGATGCCTCAGCTTCTGCCGAGTGTTTTGGTGAGATTCTAAATGTACATGGCATTATAGTCTTTTTTTTTGAGTAAAAAATTTTTTTTTTAACCGGGGTAAGGTGTATTGTAACACCTAAAAATAGAATAAATTTAGTTTCGTGGAATGAAGCGTTGTTTTGCGAATTGACAGATGACAGATTGTCGTTTGACGTTTTTTCTCCAACTGGATCTGCAACGAGTCTGTCTAAGAAACTTTATTTATTGGAAAGAACTAAGAAAATATTTAAATGATGTCTCGAAAGGTAGCTGGAACCAGAGTTAAGTTCAAATGCATTAAGCATTCGGATGTAGGACGCTGTAAGTAGTCTTTTTGGGTTTTTTTTTCCGTGCTGATGCTAAGTCTTAAGCGCGTGGCATTCAGGAGTCTCATCAAATCTTTCTATTTGTTGGCAGGGTTCCTACGTTAGATTTACTTTAAGGATAAAAATATAAAAATGGTCGAATCATAGTCACGTCATATTTAGGAAGAATTATGCAGTTTTGACAATAGCGAAGGGTTCTGAACATAAGCACCCACGTGTCCAGAAATGCCCAAGATTGGATGACCACGGCGTAGATGCCGTTTGAGGACCTCTGAACTGGACCCATAATCATCGAACGATGTGGTAAAAGTGTTTCGACATAAATTGTAAGTTGAACATACAATTTTCTGAGAACGGAGTGCTATATAGTGTATTGAAGTGATATAAATAAACGTGATATATGTGAAGACCAGTTCTAAGGACTCTTATTTACGGCATGCATACCTCATGTACAAAACCCGAAGATAGGTAACAGGGTCTCAGGCCAAAAGTATCTCTGACGCTAGCCGGTGGAAGAAATATTTTCTTTACACCTTTCCAGCTTTATATTTAGATTAAATGTGCTTCTTGCTATGCGGTGATATGCCCAAGGGTTGAGGATAAATTTGAAACAGAGTTACCTCGCCCCTCGCTCTCAGGGCAGTGAAGAAACAGGGGTGGGTTTTAGTCAGTAAGAGTCTGACACGCCCTCCCGCACCACCCTAGAGCGGGAGATGTCATTGGATGATTTCCCACCCCACAAAAAAAAATACTATGCGGTGATTACTTCCGGTTTTCACCGCGTTGATCACAGAGACATCATTGAATATCTGCTTTATTCGTCGACATAATGAAGTCAATCTCATTTTTAGTTGCACCGTCAGGACTCTGCCAAGTCCACTTCCTGTGCTCACGCTCTCTGAAGAAGGAGTTCATCATGTAGAGGCCCTCCTTCTCCTTAAAACTGGCCAGTAGGTGTCCCCGGTGGTTCCGACGTCCAAATCCAAATTGCCCCACTCGCAGCTCGTCACCGTCTCGATTGCCCAGTTTCGCATTGAAGTCTTCAATGACCACGGTGAAGTCCCGGAGGGACGCGCAGGATGAGCTCCAGCACGGGCCAAGTCAGCCCCTGCCCGCCGCGGAGAACCAGGTTCTCGATCTGGTGCGGCAGGAGCTGGCTGCCTTCAACAGGCGGTTCTCCGTGCTGGAGGGCATCGTGCTGCGGCCCACGCTGGCGGCGAGCCAGCCAGCGTTGGGCCAGCGGCAACCGGGCTCATTTGCCGCCGCTGCGGCTGCTGCGCCCAAGCAGGGTTCGGCGAGGCGGGCCGACAGCGGGTCTGTGCTGAGACCCGCGGTGTCGGCCCCGCCGAAGGCGCCAAAGACGCCGACCAAACCGGATGGGGCGGCTGCACGGGCGGCGAAAGCCCCGAAGGCCCCAGCCCAGGCGGCGAGATGGCCGTCACAGCCTGCCCCGACTTCCCAACCTCCTCCGGCCGAGGCTGCCGAATGGCAAGTGGCCGGGGAGAAAGAGAAGGCGGGAAAGGCCAAAAGGGCGGCCAAACGACGAGAGAGGCGGAAGCGGCGCAAGGAGCGGGCCGCTGCGGCCAGGCTCCGCGCCCCGAGGTCCGCTGCTGTAGTTATCACGCTACAGCCGGAAGCGGTCCAGAAGGGCGTGACCTACCGCAGCGTGCTCGCCAAAACCAAGGCGGCGGTGAGCCTCGAGGAGGTGGGGTGTGCCGACGGCGTCCGGGTGAAGGTCAGCAAGACCGGAGCCCGGATGCTGGAGGTCCCCGGCGCCTCCAGCGGCCCAGCTGCTGACGCCCTGGCGGAAAAAATCAGGGCGTTGCTGGTCGACGAGGCTCGAGTGTCCAGGCCCACCAAGAGCGCAGACATGCGCATTATGGGCCTGGACGACTCTGTGACGGAGGCGGAGGTGGCGGCCGCCGTCGCCAGGACTGGAGGGTGCCCTGCCGAGCAGGTGAGGGTAGGCACTCTCCGTCCTGACCGCGCGGGGCTTCTTATCGTAACGGTGAGCTGCCCCGTGTTGTCGGTGAGCCAGATAACTGGGAAGGGCCGAAGGCTCTTGGTGGGCTGGGTGTCTGCGCAGGTCAAGCTGCTGGAACCCAGACCTCTGAGGTGCTTCCGCTGTAACACCTAAAAATAGAATAAATTTAGTTTCGTGGAATGAAGCGTTGTTTTGCGAATTGACAGATGACAGATTGACACCTTACCCCGGTTAAAAAAAAAATTTTTTTACTCAAAAAATTTTTTTTTTTTTAAAGACTATAATGCCATGTACATTTAGAATCTCACCAAAACACTCGGCAGAAGCTGAGGCATCTCGAACCAAATCTGAATTTAGATTCCCCTCAGACACAATAACTAAATTACTACTATATAAGTACTAATTTAATTTAAGTTTTCAATTAAGTATTAAGTATCAAATAAAAATCAAGAAACAGGATGAGAAGGTATGCATAACCCCCAATACACCTTAACAAAAGTCTGTATGTAGGTATGCACACGTTTAAATAAAGTTTCAAGTTTAGTTTAATTAAATAATCAATACTCCTCAACGCAGAGTATTGTTATTTCAAAGTATCTATAAATTTTAAATCTAAATAACTACTAGATACTAGAAGTATCAAGTATTCACAAGAAACTATTTCAAAACTAATAAAAAAATAAATATTTAGTTTTGACAACATTAATCTCTTATTCAAGTAATTGAGATTCAATGAGTAAGTATTAAGTTTTATTTTATTACCCTCAATCTCCAATCCTAGTAAGTAACAGTAATACCATAACAACAAGTTCCTAAAGAAAGTAATATCGCATCACAAATCTAAGTGATTATGATTTATCAATGTATTGAGTTTAACTTTGTAGTTAAGTAATTTACATAAGTCATATTCTATATATTTGAAATTCAAAAGCATTAAGGATAATTTAATTAAACAGGATTATCAGAAACTGTTTAATCAAATTTCATAAGTATTGGCTTGGGAGCAATTCAAGCATGAACCACAAGCCAAAAACTAAAAGTGAATTGAGGACTATTTGCCCATCTAAACGAATTTGGGTATGCAATACCAGACACACTTACCGTGTATCTTTTAATGGACAGACTTACGAGCATCCTAGCCAACCGTTAACAAAATAAACGAATTGGGGTTCAACTATCCATCTAAACAAATTCGGATATTCAATATACCAGACACATTTATCATGTATCTTTTAGTGAACAAACTATAAGATGTCCTATAATCAATTCCAAAAGTTAATTATAAATATAATAAATAAAAGTTAAATTTAGTTATCTAAGAGTGAATTGAGGACCATTTGCCCACCTGAACAAATTTGGGTATTCAATATACCAGACACACTTATCGTGTATCTTTTAATGGACAGACTTACGAGCATCCTAGCCAATTGTTAATAAAATAAACGAATTGGGGTTCAACTGTCCATCTAAACAAATTTGGATATTCAATATACCAGATACATTTATCATGTATCTTTCAGTGAACAAACCATAAGATGTCCTATAACCAATTCAATATGAGAATTAAATATAAGAATTTAATTAATAAAAGTTAAATTTAGTTTTATTTAATTAAGTTGGGCGCCTGTGGGATCATCAATAAATAAATTTGAGCAAATATCCCACAACTATAGAAGCCGGTATCACTAGTTACTAAGAGAGTTGAGAAGCTTTTTTAATACTAATAAAGTAAATTTTAAAGTTTCAATAACTCCGGTGAAGTATTACAGTCGTCCGAGAAATTCTCATTAAATATTGAGACCAAGTTAAAATTCCTTTGACTATTTCATTATCAATCCACAGTCAACTATCCAAGTAAACGGTACAAGACAGAAATTGGTCAGCAATTGGTTCCGAACACAAGCGTACCTCATCGGCCACCGTAGGTGCCAGATAGTCCTCTTACTTGAAACTGCCACACAGACCCAGATACCGCTTGCAGATCTCATCCCAGGATACATTTGGATTGACTGAAACATTAAAATAATTCAATTCATGTACAAATTCCTACCTAAGAAGGTAATCAATTCATAATTTATACATCCTGAATAAAAGAAATCTTAAGTTTCTATACTTAAGTTAAATTAACAAGTTAATATTATACAAGTTAATAAACAAGTTAATATTATATAATATTAAGTGTAAAAAAAATTTACCATGAGTTGAAAGAATAGTGATCAATACAAATTATAGTTTAAGTTTCACTAAGTGAACATAAGAAGCTAATATTAGACACTCATAGGTGCATCTAATATAAATGAGTTGTTACAATCATAAAATTAAAGAATACATATCAAGGGATGAGGATCAACAGACCATGTGCTGATAACCTCAATTTAAGTACCTTCACAATAATATTAGGTATTGAACAACTCCAATAATTAAGTTAATCACTATTTTAAGTTTAACCCTTAGTTAATAAGGCATAAGACAGGCAAAATAAAATTTTGCCATGTGCTTATAAAATCAGTGAAAAAGATTGTCACAGCAATTTAACTAACATTTAACATGTTTACAAATTAAGTTAAACACTACTTAAGTTTTAACTAATAAACAAAGGCTTAAAATTGGAAACTATAATATAAATTTTCAACAATGTGCCTTTTAACCAGAATAGTGTCAAAATGTTTGACCTTAAAAAAAATAAGTAAATAAGAATTAGCTAATAAGCTTGACCATAACTCTAGATAAATTACCTCAAACAAACCTCATGCCCCACGTTGGGCGCCATTGTAAAGAAAATATTTCTTCCACCGGCTAGCGTCAGAGATACTTTTGGCCTGAGACCCTGTTACCTATCTTCGGGTTTTGTACATGAGGTATGCATGCAGTAAATAAGAGTCCTTAGATTTGGTCTTCACATATATCACGTTTATTTATTGCACTTCAATACACTATATAGCACTCCGTTCTCAGAAAATTGTATGTTCAACTTACAATTTATGTCGAAACACTTTTACCACATCGTTCGATGATTATGGGTCCAGTTCAGAGGTCCTCAAACGGCATCTACGCCGTTGTCATCTAATCTTGGGCATTTCTGGACACGTGGGTGCTTATGTTCAGAACCCTTCGCTATTGTCAAAACTGCATAATTCTTCCTAAATATGACGTGACTATGATTCGACCATTTTTATATTTTTATCCTTAAAGTAAATCTAACGTAGGAACCCTGCCAACAAATAGAAAGATTTGATGAGACTCCTGAATGCCACGCGCTTAAGACTTAGCATCAGCACAGAAAAAAAAACCCAAAAAGACTACTTACATCGTCCTACATCCGAATGCTTAATGCATTTGAACTTAACTCTGGTTCCAGCTACCTTTCGAGACATCATAGGTGCTTTTATGTAGTTTTTTCCAATAAATAAAATTTTTTAAACAGACTCGTTGCAGATCAACTTGGAAAAAAGAAAGACGTCATACGTCTATCTAAATAAACGTGATATATGTGAAGACCAAATCTAAGGACTCTTATTTACTGCATGCATACCTCATGTACAAAACCCGAAGATAGGTGACAGGGTCTCAGGCCAAAAGTATCTCTGACGCTAGCCGGTGGAAGAAATATTTTCTTTACACCGCTGCCATTTGGGCGACCACGTGGCCGCGAGGTGCACCTCGGAGATGGACAGAGGGAACCAGTGCTTCCGCTGTGGTCAGCCCGGTCACAAGGCCGGCTCCTGTGAGGCCGCGCCGCACTGCGCAGCATGTGCGGCAGCTGGCAAGCCAGCCGATCACCGGGCTGGGAGCAGGACCTGCGCCCCACCCGCCAAGACCAGGGCCAGGGGCAGGCCCGCCACCACCACCCCCACCACCGCCACCGTCGCAGCCGCCGCCGCCGTCACCGCTTCCGCCGATGCTGCCCGCACAGCAGTCGTCGCCACCGCAAACATCGCGGTGGCTAGACCCTCGCAGAGGGCTGGGGAGGAGGAGGCTGTAATGGAATGCCAATAACGGCCCCATTACGCCTCCTCCAGGCGAACATCAACCACTGCGCCGATGCTCAGGACCTGTTGTTCCAGAGCATGGCGCAGTGGTCGATCAACATCGCCGTAGTTCCCGAGCCGTACTATGTCCCGCCCAGGGATGACTGGTTGGAGGACCTGGACGGCTCGGTGACTATCATTTCGTCGGCCGCCGCCGGTACCCCGACCCTCGAGGAGGTCAAGAGGGGTCGGGGTTGCGTGGCAGCACGGTTCGGGGAAATAGTGGTGGTAGGGGTGTACTTCTCTCCGAGCCGAACTCTCGCCGAGTTCCACAACTCCCTCGCGGAGTTGAGAGACGTCGTCGTCGGATACCGTTCCCTCCCTGCGCTCGTTCTCGGGGACATCAATGCCAAAAACTTGGCTTGGGGTTCCCGGTACACGGACGCAAGGGGCAGGATGGTGGAGGACTGGGCTCTGGAGACAGGTCTGGTCGTCCTGAACCGGGGTTCTGTCCCCACGTGCGTGCGGTGGCGGGGCGAATCGATGGTGGACCTCTCGTTCACCAGCCCCGCTCTGTCACCGCGTGTAGTTGACTGGCGTGTTATGGAGGAGGTGGAGACGTATTCCGATCATCGTTATATCCGGTTTGACGTCTCCGCCCAGACCTCCGGGAGCTACTCCTGGAAGCCTCGATCGTGCAGGCCTGGGTGACATCACCGGACAGGCCTGCCGACATAAACGACGAGGCAGAGTGGTTCCAGGAGGCCATGTCCGAGATATGTGACGTGTATGCCCCGGGTCCAGCCTTCTGCTCGGCGACAGGTGTACTGGTGGTCGACGGCGCTTACGGCTTTACGCCAAGGGTGTATTGCCGCGCGACGACAGTATACCAGGTACCGCAGACGGCTCCGTAACCGCAAACCGGAAACGGAAGCCGTCGAGGCGGAGGTATACGAGAGGTACAGAGCTGCGAGGATCGCCCTCCGAACGGAGATCTTGCGGGCCAAGAGATCGGCCCGCGAGGAGTCGCTGGAGACTCTGAACAGAGATCCATGGGGGCGCCTGTACAAAGCGGTGCGGGGGAAACTCCGCCCATGGGCCCCCCCACTGACGCAGAGTCTCCGGCCACAGATCGTGGAGGGCGTGGTGAGCGCTCTGTTCCCCTCGCGAGGGGAACATACTCCTCCGCCTATGGCTCCGTCTCCTGCGGTACCTGACGCGGACCAAGACGATGACGACGATGCTGCCGAGGTGACCGAGGTAGAGCTGAGAGCGGCGGTGCGTAGGCTGAATGCCTAAAACACCGCCCCAGGACCCGATGGCTTTCATGGGAAAGCCTGGGTCCTGACCTTACAAGAGGCTCTCGGGCCTCGACTCAGAGGGGAGGCAGTTGCCCGGGGCAGGGTCGTCTTGGCGGTGTCTTTGGACATCTCCAATGCCTTCAACGCCCTGCCCTGGAGTTGCATAGTGGAGGCACTCCGGTATCACCGGGTGCCGCCCTACCTCCGTCGCGTAGTCGAGGCGTATCTGACGGACAGAGGCGTATCTGACGGACAGAGCCGTCATCTACTCCGGTCATCAGGGAGTATGGAACCGGCGAGAGATGTCGTGCGGTGTTCCACAGGGATCGGTCCTGGGGCCGCCTTTGTGGAACATCGGATACGACTGGGTGCTGCGCGCCGACCTCCCCACTGGCGTCAGCGTAGTGTGCTACGCTGACGACACGCTGGTCTTAGCGCAGCGGAGGTCGCACGAGGCGGCGGCCGACCGTATGACACGCGGGGTTGCGACAGTCATAGGGAGGATCCGGCAACTGGGACTCGAGGTGGCATTGCACAAGTCCGAGGCCATGTGTTTTCATGGTCCTCGGAACGCGCCACCTGCGGGTTCCCAGATCACGATAGGAGGGGTTCGCATCGGCGTCGAGGGTACGATGAAGTACCTGGGACTCGTCCTCGACAGCCGGTGGAACTTCGTCGAACATTTTCGACGTTTGGCTCCCAGATTGGACAGGGCCGGGGCCGCCTTGAAGCGGCTCCTACCCAATCTGAAGGGGCCAAACGCCTCCTGCCGGAGGCTCTACGCGGGGATCGTGCGGTCCATGGCCCTCTACGGGGCACCGGTGTGGGCGCGTTCAATGAGGCAGCGATCAGCTCGCCAGATGAACGCGTGCCAGAGGGTCATGGCGATCCGCATCATCCCAGGATACCGCACGATCTCCCGTGAGGCGGCGAACCTCCTTGCCGGACTGTCACCGTGGGATCTGGAGGCAAAAATCCTCGCGCACCTTTATGATAGGCGCGAGCAGGCCAAACGCCGGGGCGAAACTCCGCTGCCGCGTTAACTCGCGGCTCGACGGACGTAGCTCCGGCAGGATCTCATGGTGACATGGAGAGAGCGACTGTCGCAACCCAGCGCTGGGCACGCCACCATCGAGGCGGTAGTGCCTCTCTTTGAGGAGTGGCTGGAGAGGCGTCACGGCGCCCTCACCTTCCGCCTGACGCAGGTGCTCACCGGACACGGCTGTTTCGGTAAGTAACTGTGTCGGATCGTGGCGAAGGTGACCCCCAGGTGTTTCCACTACGAGGATCGCCCAGAGGACACGGTGGAGCATACGGTGGAGGTTTGCCCCGCTTGGGCAGAGCACCGCCGTGTCCTCGTGGATGCGATAGGCGGCAGCGACCTCTCGCGCCGTGCCCTGGTTCAGGCCATGGTACGGAGCGAGAGGGAATGGGAGGCCGTCTCCTCCTTCTGCGAAGCAGTAATGCTCGCGAAGAGGGAGGCGGCATACGTTAGGGAGACTCGACAACAGCCGAGTCGCCCTAGCGCCCCCAGCCGCAGCCGCCGCATCAGACGCCAGGGGGTTCGGGCGCCGCGAAACGATCTCCGGCCACCGTAGACCCGGGCCTGCGGACGGCGAGTAGTGGGTAACTCGCCGTCCGATCAGCACCAGGCCCGAGAGTCGACGGCCCGTAGTTTTCCACGAGCGTCTCAAAGAGTTGTCAGCAAAGTGACGGGGCCTGCCACGGCCGATGCCTGCCCGGGGGTGGAGGATAAATTCGAAAGAGTTACCTCGCCCCCGGGCACTCGAGGTAGGGAGGAACAGGGGTGGGTTTTAGTCAGTAAGAGTCTGATACGCCTTTCCGCTCCACCCTAGAGCGGAAGAAGTCATAGGATGATTTCCCACACCACAAAAAAAAAAAAAAACCACGGTGAAGTGAGTTTTATGACCATGCATGGCTCTGGATATATCCTCATACATGATCTCAACTTCGTCGTCGGGGCGTTAACCTATACGACCTTCATATAACTTTATTTGTTTAAACATGTGTTTATACAATTTTATAGAAAAAAACAATAAAAATGCATGCGAGATGATATAGGTACATGGACTTGTGCTGACATGTTTACCATATGGTCATGGTGTGCAAATATTGTTTAGGCGCGACTGCTGATTATCTATTAGCAGCGTGTGCTAGATACAGATATTACCGCATCATTTCGGTTAAGGCGTCACCAACGCGGCGGCGTGTGATAGAAACTTTATAGTGACACTTCGCAACTTACCCACCGCACGAGTGGTCGAAATATTTTGGTGCTCTTGTTAAAACTAAATGAAAGTAATTTAAAGAAGTTCATGGTTATTATTGAAGAAACCAAACTTTCCACAATTCATCCTTTATGTCATAATAGACATAAAATTTGGCGACAGTGACAGGACACAAAAAAAAGAAAAATCACAAAATTGGTTGGTTGAGTCCGCACGTGGCGTGATCATCGAGACCACTGAAGGCCGAGTTCCCGTCGTGAAGCTGATACCAACGAATATCCTGAAGCCTAAGCATCGATGCAACTAAAGTATCGACACAGGTGAACGGAAGACAAAGAAGAATTGCAGAATATTCATGTGAACCGGATCATCATAAGTTAAGTGCCCTTCCTTCCTCATTCTTACCTAGCTACCTATTTTCTTAACATCCTCAGCTATCCTAAATTCCATTGAATGGTGTGATAAACGTGACTTCCACTTGTGCAATAATTTCAATTAATTATTTAGGTATTGCTGAAGGGTGTCATACAAGGTCAAAGTATTTCGTGATCAAACATGACTGTTATACACATAATTCACTTTTCTCTCATTGTATTTCATTGACTTTAATGAAATACAATGAGAGAAAAGTGAATTTTATTAATATTCCACATCAGCAAGTTGGCATTAAATATCCAAATAATCATCTTAAATTACCATTTTAGTACAACTTGAATTAGTTTTTCATCTACCGCCATCTTATATTTCTCATGCCATACTAGGACAAGATAACGTAACGTTCCCAACCAGTTTTTAATATTGTTTGCCGAACTTTCCAGATACCTCGGAACATCACGCCAGCACCATTTGGTACGAGCAGAGCTTGCACTCCGTGTTTGGCAGGGTGATCCGGTTTCCTGGTCGGCGAGTGACGTCGAATTGAGGAGCGTGAGATTATTTTAATTAACTTGCTAAATTATTGTTTTCTTTGTTTTTTTTTTTTATGCTGAAACGTGATTGAGCTACTGTACTTGATAGTTTGTTATACATACTCGTACTTTGAATATTTTATTTAAACTAAATTATATTTCTAAAAATGTCGCAAGAAGCCGATTCAAAGAAATTACGCGAATTGACTGTCAGGCGTAGCTCAATTAACAAATTACCAAGTTTAAAAACTTTTTGGATAAATTATCGTCTTCGGACTCATTAACAAATGTGGAAATAGCTGAATTAAAGATTAAACTTGGTAGATTTTTGAACAATTATCAGCTAAGTTTGATGAGTTGCAAAGTCAGATTGAAGTCTTAAATAGTGGGAGCCTATCTTTGGAGCTTGAGGAGCGGGTCAAAATTGAAGTTGATATGGTGAGTGGGCTTGCCATTGCAAAGGGTTTGTTGGACCGCTGTACGCAATCATGTAGTCATGACTGTCATGAATCCCGATCGTAACCTCATGACTCTGGTGTCAGATTGCCACTTATACAAATCGCAAAGTTTGATGGTGCATATTTTAGGGGTCGTTTTTGAGCTTAGTTGATAGTAAGCAACTCTCGCCGGTGCATAAATTTCATTATTTAATCTCTTATCTTGAAGGAGACGCGGCACGCATAATTTCCAATCTGAAAATTACAAGGAAGCTTGGAAGTTGTTGTGTGATCGTTACGATAATAGAAGACTTGTGATTGATCATCACATGAATTCATTGTTTAACATACGTTCATGTAGCAGGGAAACTGTAAAGTCATTACGATTTTTAGTTGACCATGTTACAAAAAACTTAAGAGCATTATCTAGTCTAGGAATGCCCACTGATAATTGGGATATGTGTGTCATATTTAATTTAACCTCAAAATTAGACAATAATATACTTCTAAAATGGGAGAAATTTAGAAACCAGCTTGGTAACGATATTCCAACCTTAGAAAACTTTAAACAAGTTTTAATAGATCGCGCTGATGTGCTTGAAGCTTTAGATATGAATATAACAGATAACAGCCACCAAAAGGGTTCACATGTTCAAAATCATCAAAGTCGTTCGAATAACAACACACAGAATAATCACAATAACAATCAGGATAAATATCAAAAATGTTTTATTAAGGCAGCAACAGCTACTAATAAAAACACTTCAGGTTCATTTGTATGTATAATCTGCAGTCAAAATCATAAAATATATGAGTGCCCTAGTTTCAAAAACAAAACTATACAAGAAAAATGGGCAGATGTAAATAAATACAAACTTTGCTCTAATTGTCTTAAACAGGGTCATCCAGCAAAGGCTTGTGGATTTGAACCATGTTCTGATTGCAAAAAAAGACATAATCGGCTCCTCCACAACCCTAGCCAGGTAGCAAATAATGATCATGCATATTCAGAATCAGAATCTATAAAGGTTAACTCATCGGCATATCAATTCAATCATGTTATTTTATCTACTGCATTAATTGAAGTTCACAATCCTAATAACAATCAATATGAAACAGTACGAGCATTACTCGATTGTGGTAGCCAAGGCAGTTTTATTACAAAATCTTTAGGAGATAAACTGTCACTTGATTCCATCCCAATAACTAGTATTAATATTATAGGTATCGGAAACTACTTGGCTAATAGGGTGGAGGAGAGCTGCATTGTTAAATTGCAATCTATTTACAAGCAGTTTGATGTTACTTATAATATGCTTGTGATGAATGACTCAACTGGTTATTTACCGAAAAACCGCGTAAATTTCAAATTCAAAATACCTAAACACATAAAATTAGCCGATCCTAATTTTAATGAGCCCTCTCAAGTTGATATCTTGGTTGAATGCGATCTTTTTTGGGATATCCTAGGAAATGAACAAATTTCTATAGGCCCAAATAACCTAAAGTTACGAAATTCCAAATTGGGCTGACTAATAGCCGGTCCGATAAACAAAAATAATTTAAATAGCATATATTGCAACAATAGTATAATTACAAAAAATAACAAGATTCAAGAGTCTTGCGTTGATAAATTACTTACCAAATTCTCTGATATTGAAGAACTCCCAAACAAACCCATTCTCAGCGAAAGTGAAAGGGCTTGTGAAAAACATTTTTTACAAAATACGGTCCGTTTGAGTGACGGACGATTTAATGTTAAGTTACCTTTAAATAGTTCTCCAAGCAACTTGGGTGAATCATATAATACTGCAAAAAAAAGATTGTTTAGTTTAGAATCAAGGTTTAGAAAAAAAAAACCTACATTAAAAACGCAATACGTTGATTTTATGAAAGAATATGAAGAGCTAGGACACATGTCTAAAGCAACTAAACGTAAACCATTTCCCTCATACTTTTTATGCCACCATGCTGTATAGCGAGTCAACCAAAGTCCGTGTCGTTTTTGATAGATCCGTTCCCACCTCCTCGGGTATATCTGTCAACGACATTCTTATGGTGGGCCCAAATATACAGGTTTCTCTTTTCTCCATACTAATAAGAGCACGTCAATACAAATATTTAATTACGGGTGACATTGAAAAAATGTACAGACAATTGAGAGTAGATGAATCTTGTAGAAACTTGCAATTGATTCTATGGAGAGAAGATGAGTCCTTGCCCATCAGAACAATATAAATGAATACTCTTACTTATGGCACCGCAAGCGCGAGCTATTTAAGCACTCACTGTCTGTGGCAGGTGGGCGAGGAGTGTGGGGACGAAACTATTAAAAACACGATTTTTATGTCGACGACTTAATCACTGGTTGTGATGATGAAAAACAATTAATTTACATTCAAAATTCCATATCTTCCGCTCTAAAGTCAGCCTGTTTTATTTTACGTAAATACAAAACGAATTCTAAAAATCTATTCAAAAATTCATCTCTAATTACTCAAAATAAATTAACTATAAGTGAAGCGTCAAGCACGCTGGGTTTAGGGTGGGAGCCAAAAACTGATAATTTAAACTTTCCTGTACAACCACATCACAAGCAAGATAATATAACAAAAAGACTTATATTATCAAATGCATTTAAAATATTCGATCCTTTAGGGCTATTAAGTCCATGTATTACAGCAAAAATGATGCTACAAAATTTATGGCAACAAAAATTTGATTGGGATCAAACTATTCCTCATGAAATGGAAGAAAAGTGGTTAGAATTTGCAAGTAATCTGAGCTGTTTATTGGATTTACAAATACCTAGAAGAGTGTTATGCGATTCACCGAAAGTAATAGAACTTCATTCTTACAGTGACGCCTCACAAAAGGCATACGGAGCATGTGTGTACATGAGAAGCACGGAAAATAACCGTGACTTCACGGTACGACTATTAGCTGCTAAATCTAAGGTAGCTCGAATAAATCCTATGAGAATACCGCGATTAAAACTTTGCGCTGCGTTGCTGGCTGCTAAACAATGCAAAAGTATCCTGGAGGCTATTCGTTACAAGCCGTCACGAATTGTTCATTGGTGTGACTCAAGCGTAGTGCTAGCATGGCTCAGAGGTGATCCGACCAAACTCAAAACATTTGTCGCGAATAGGGTGGTAGAAATAACCGAGCTCACGGACGCATTCTCATGGCGATATGTACCCACAGACATGAACCCAGCCGATCTCATTTCTAGAGGTATAAATGCCAATCATATAATGAATAATAGCCTGTGGTGGTCAGGTCCAAATTATTTATTGAATAGTGAAACGATTGGCCAGTTCTAAATTCCATTGACATCAAAAACGTACCTGAAATTAAAAATACATCTAAATCTCAAACTACTAAATTAAAAATAAAACCAAGTACTCACCCAAGACCGTCTTACCTGCTCCGCTCATCTCAACCTTGACACCAACGAAACAAGCAGAGCAATCAGCATCTGAAACAAAAACTCATAAAACACAAAATTCATTAGTTATGCCTAATAAAACATATGATCAAAATGAAAAAACTTACTTTAACACTGACATACTGCAGCCTATAATAGATGTTGAAAAATATAGCAAACTAAACAAACTTATAAAAATAGTCGCATGGGTAAAAAGATTTTGTTTTAACGCTCGTAATGTTCATAACAAACAGGTGTTAGCTCTTAGCGCTAATGAGATAAATGACTCATTTCATTATCTATGTCGTGTTGCTCAGTTGAAGTGTTTTCCTATTGAATACAAAACGCTATCAAAAAACTTACCTTTAAATGTTACCTTTAAATCTTTATCACCTTTGAATAAATGACTTTTGATTTTGACCTTTTTTAGATGACAACAATTTGATTAGAGTTGGAGGACGAATAAGTTCTTCACTCTCTTAGTTTTAATAAAAAACATCCAATACTACTTGATTCGTCCCATCATTTTTGACAAAACTTTTATTTGAAAGAGAACATTTGCGACACATGCATGCTGGTCCACAGCTGTTGTTATCAATGATAAGGGAATCAATATGGCCGATAAATGGCAGAAGGTTAGCTCGCCGCACAGTTCATAATTGTGTGAGATCTTGTCGTGTCCGAGGAAAAACTCTTTGTCCTAAAATGGGTGATTTGCCATCACAACGTGTGAGAGCAGATTTTCCATTTAATTCAGTGGGCATAGATTTTGCTGGACCCTTTTATATAATTAATCGTAAGGGTAAAGGTGCAAGGGTGAACAAATGTTACCTTTGCGTATTTGTGTGCTTGCTTTATAAGTGCGTTCATTTGGAAGCGGCCTGTGACCTTACTAAGGACGCATTTATAATGACATTACGCAGATTTATTGCCCGTCGTGGCAAACCCAATGAAATATTTTGTGATAACGGTGTGGTAACTTTGTGGCTGCTGCTAAAGATATAGGAGCTTTTCTTAAATTGCATAATAGGGACTTCTCTGAATTTGCAACTCACGAAAATATAAAATTTGTATTCTCACCTGCTTGCGCTCCTCACTTTGGCGGCATCTGGGAAGCCGGAGTTAAATCTGCAAAATTCCATATAAAAAGATTCATGGGAAATAATCATCTTACCTTTGAAGAAATATCTACACTTTTCGCACAAGTGGAGCCCGTTTTGAACAGTCGCCCCTTGTGTCCTTTGTCCTCATCTCCTGATGACTACCTCCCTTTGTCCCCAGGACACTTCCTTATTGGAAGACCATTAAAGGCACTACCTGAACCAAGCTTGGAAACACCTGAAAGAAAGTCACCTTCAACGATACGCTCGATTGCAACAAATTAATCAGCATTTCTGGTCACGCTGGCAGCGTGAATATATACACGAGCTACAACAACGACTGAAGTGGAAGATGAACTCAAGATCCCTAAATATTGGAGACCTCGTGCTGATCCATGAAGAACGTGTACCTCCATTGTGTTGGCGCCTTGGACGGGTTACAAGATTATTCCCCGGCCCGGATGGAGTTTCCAGAGTGGCTGACTTGAAAACCACTAGAGGCGTTCTACGCCGGCCTATTATCAAACTGTGTCCGCTACCCACTGCTGAAGGTTTACAGTTGAAAGACAAGCCTTTCAACGGGTGGGAGGATGTTTAGGCGCGCCTGCTGATTATCTATTAGCAGCGTGTGCTAGATACAGATATTACCGCATCATTTCGGTTAAGGCGTTACCAACGCGGCGGCGTGTGATAGAAACTTTATAGTGACACTTCGCAACTTACCCACCGCACGAGCGGTCGAAATATTTTTGTGCTCTTGTTAAAACTAAAGTAATTTAAAGAAGTTCATGGTTATTATTGAAGAAACCAAACTTTCCACAATTCATCCTTTATGTCATAATAGACAAATACTAAGGCAAGTTACATTGACAATGTTGAAATCAATAATTAAATTAGTTTGATTGATTACATAATTTATTCAATATATAAATATAAAGTAGTTACCTACATACAAACTTCAATTCAATAATCAAAATTACTTCAATAATCAAATTCAACGAATATCTTGACGATATTCTGAGTATAAGGTACGCGACCCTGGTCGACACACTCTATGTCCTCACCACGTTGGTCACAAAGGACCTGTGGACGATAAACCCGACACCACCCTGAGACTTCTGGAAATAGAGCAGGTTATCGGATTTGAGAATGACCGTATCAAGAAAGGGGGACTCTTCGGACTTCAGATAATCCCATAATACTCCATCGCATCCTACTTAATTCCTCCTCAAGTTCGATGATCTTCTCTTCAGTCTGCAGTGTTCTCGTTTTCAGTGTTGCCAGGTCCAGTCGTCGTTTGTTGGGGTAGCCGGATCCACTTCGGAGATTCTTAGCACCCCTTGCCTCGCCGTTGCCTTGACCGCTACCTTAGTCAAGGGTAGACAGACTGCCGGGCACTAGGGGCCATTTTTTCGTTCTGTTTTTAATATAAGGGGGAGTTTGCCATAATCGCCACGCTTGGCAGGCGGGTTGACGATCACAGTATGGCTGTTTCAATGCACAAAGAATACTGCTGCCCATTCTCTGGTGAGTCCATTAGTCGCCTCTTACGACATCCACGGGAAGTGATGGGATGGTACTATTCTTAACGTCTGACACCATACGGAACAACCTTTTTGATGTAATTGCATACATTTTATATAACATTGAACCATTAAACCTCAATTTGAGACATTAATAATAATAATAAAACTTTATTTTCAGACCATAAAGAGAGATCCATAACATGAATAGCTACACAATTTGACACTTACTGACTAAAACACGTACAAACCCATCATCTTACATACCTGACTGACGGTCTGTGTGCCGCCATCCAGTGAGATATGATTGGGCTATCAACCGAACGCGTGCGTCCGCGAACATCCCCGTCGTGCTACAGAAGCGCGGCAACCGCAGCATTACCCGGAACGCGTTATTATATAGGACTCGTAGAGCATTGTACGAGCCCTGTACATAACTGAACCATCATAGGGCGCACGCATGTTACAGCGACGGGAAGTAGGCCCCGAACTGTGTTATTTTAACCACTCGCGTACACCGTGCGAACCTGCGGGCAAGCATTTTACACCTGATCGCCAACGCTCTTCGTTCCCTATCCAAGTCGGCGTCATCCGACAGCCTATCGGTGACCCAGTGCCCCAGGTATTTAAAACGAGTGACTCTTTTCAGCGGAACCCTGTGATTTATTTATATCTAAATTAAAAATAAAGAACAGTGCATTAATGAAAAACTGTGTAACCATGAGATTTCATATAACATTTTTGCACTGTTTTGGTTCTAAGAAAAAAATACGTTCTTTGTGATCGGTTTTGTAGTGAATAATGGTATAATTCCAGAACGAAAAGTAATTTTTGAATGGAATTTGTAATTTTTTTTTACTTTTCCAAGTACATTTTATATGTTGGTCGACATGATTCGAAAAATAGTTTTCACAGACACGTAATATTTTTGAATAGCCTAGCTAACGATACCCTACCAATCACCTAATTATAGAAGGCTATATTTTTTTTTTTATATGTACACATGCCAAATTATAGGTTTCTAGTACTAAGTCTCTGAGCTAAGCTGCGAATGGACGGACATAGCGAAACTATAAGGGTTCCTTGTTTACAACGGAATCCTAAAAAAGGGTATGCAAAAACTAAGGTTGTATTATTACAAGTCTCTAGAAAAACGTTCTATCAAAATCTCTTAGGGTTCGTAGGTCACAGCTGTACGAAAGTGGGTACATAACAAGCTTAATATCGGCCAGTTTAGGCCGAAAGGTTAAAGGGCCGAAACCAGGTCGTCCAATGTTCCACTCACGGGCCGCGTCACCGGTAAACAAATCACTGGATAGTAGTTCGATGCAGTACCGACCTAATATTGAAGGTAAATATGTTGTGCTATATTTTTATGAACCTTTTACTTCTGCCAGCGTTTTAGTCGGAAATTATGTATAGGTAACGAATTATATTTACTCCTGGAATAAAAAATGGTCACCTGGTCAAATGGACATAGTCTGCCCGTGTGCCAAGTGTCATCAAAATGTGTGCAGCGGTTTAGGTAATAACGTCACAGACAGAAATACGCTGTTTCGCATTCATACTACACCTAAGAAGTGAATACAAATGGAAACTAAAAAGTGAATGACAAATTATAAATGAATGATAATATGTCATTTCAGAAAACCACCAGATGGCATTATTGAGGCGTCAGGTCCAGATACCTGTCAAAACGTTTCATGAAATGTCAAAACTGATATGTTATGTCAAGTTGATGTCAACGTCATGTTTACGTAATTATGCTTCGCTGTCAAAGTAAAAAACCCACCCGTATTCCTTCAGACTCATTTTCAGGAACTAAAGATTTTATCCCTACCCTGTCTCTATATATTTGAAGTTTGTCAGTTTGTGCGTCAGTACCCAGAATTCTTTACAAAAAGAGAGGACATACAAACGAACATTATTTTAAGACATAAAAATAGACTAAACTTACCAACATCGCGGCTAATAATGCACTCCAATAGTACCTTTGTCATGTCCATAAAAATTTATAATAAGTTACCCGAAATAATAAAGAATTTAAATAAATACAACATTTTTATAAATAAATTAAAGCTTTTCCTTGTAAGCAAATGCTACTATAGTATAAGTGAATACTTAAATGATAAATTATAAGTAACTTCTTATCTATCTATTTCTATGTACAAATACTCACTAAAAGATACGCCTACCTACTCATAATACGAAAATTTTATACATAAATATTTAAGTATATTTTAATAAATATGGAGCGTCCAATAAATAACTCACCTTTAGTAATAAATAAAAATAACAATAAGTTAAAAATAATTAATTGATATGTATATACGAACGAATAATCAAAGTGAATAAAACTATAAAATAATAATGGTTTTACACAATGTTAGGTACTAACTTATTAGTAAATAATTAAAAAAAATAAATAATAATAATAAAAACTATATAATTGTTTAATTGAATTATATTAATTGTATTAATAAAACAGTAATTGTCTTCCTCCTCTCTCCTACTTGATCTATGCTGTGCCCGACAGGGTCCATAATTGTGACTAATATAATAATTTCCCTACCAACTATAAACATTATGGTACGCAATAAAGAATTGAGAATTGAGAATTGAGACTCATGCATCTACCTAAGTCTGAAGGAACACGGATGGGGTTTAGTCCTGTAGGAACATTTTTTTTTTTTTTTTATGTTTGATAGGCTCGCGTTTGACCACTATCTCACCTGATGGTAAGCGATGAACATGGGTTTTTAGTCCTGTAGGAATACAGGTGGATTTTAGTCCTGCAGGAATACGAGTTGGTTTTATTCAGTAAGAGTGACATGCCTTTCCGCTCCACCCAGAGCGGGAGAAGTCATTTGATGATTGCCCACCCAACCGCCAACTGATGGCGTAAATTTTCCTGATACCCCTAATTGTTTTAAATTGCCCGTATACCTCCTTCTTCAAATCACAGTTCAAATAATGAGCACGATCATTTGTTCTGTGTCTGGGTGTAATTTATCTATAATATGTATGTATTTAGAAATATATAAGTATGTTTATCAGTTGTCTAGTACCCATAACACAAGCTCTGCTTAGCTTGGGACTAGATGGCGTTGTGTGATAGTTGTGGAATATTATATTATATTATTATTATATATATTAACAACCAGAAAAAAGGCGCCCATGAGCGAGTTGGACTGGCGTGCAAAGGGTTCCAAACAAATCATATTTTTTCAGGTTTTTTTTAAACTGCCTCCATCTTATTGGTTTCCCTGCAATCTATAACTAAAAAAGAACTACTTCTGCATTTGGGATTTTTAGGGAGTGTCGTTTGACGTTGTTAGGGTGTGAGCTTTTTAGGGAGTGACGTTTTGACGTTCATACTGGTGATACCGCTGTCTGATTTCTCTCGGGATAAAAATAATAATACGACGTTAAAGTGTTTAAAAGGTTTTTAATTAAGTGTATAGAAACATATTACATTATATACAGTGTAGTGCAGACTCGCGATTGTTCCTAAACTGAATAAATCTTGCGCAAATAAATATTTAATTCCGAAGGGGATATTTAGTTACCCTCAATTTTTTGGAAAAAAATTACGTTCAATTGTCAACAATTGTTTACCAATATCAGGAAAGATAATTGACTGATTAAAGCAACTGCGAGAATGGCGGTGAAATGTGGTGCATGCGGGAAGTTTGTGTTGGCAGTAGACACAGCAAAGTGCACAAAATGTAGCTTCGCCTATCACCGAGGGTGCGTCGCCTTACCAACAAAGAGTCCCTTAGCCACCGTTTGGCATTGCCCTGAGTGCTGGAAAAGTGTCCGTAGGGACAATAGGGCCCGATATGCCTGTACGTGGCTATGTGGGAGAGGTACAGGGAGAGAGTGAGGAGCTAGTGACCATGTCAGCGACTTCTACTGGTGCAACGATCTTGAGGCGTACGACGCCCTTATCTACTACAGCGTCACCGACGACTCTATCAGCTGCTGCACCGCCGTCGCCTGTTGTGATTGGCGTGGAGAGCGTTGCCTCAGGGATGCTTTCAGAGCTCCCGCAGGATGTAGGTTCCGTCTTAAAGCTGGTAGTGGAGGAGCTTAGTACTTTACGGTTTGTGGTCCTGGAGCTCAGGAAAGTACGTAGTGGAACTGAAGGCGTCAAACGATTCTTACCACGCTAGGATGTATGACATAGAGTCCAGATTGGTGGTGCTAGAAAAACGTCACGATCCGTCAACACATTTAGGTGCGGTGGAGAGCGTTGTGCAGCAGCTCAGGCGTGACCTGAATGACAGGGATCAGGAGCTGATGGCAAATGATCTCGTCATAGCTAATGTGTCCGAATCGCAAGCAGAGAATCCAAACCATCTGTTCCAGCTGATTTCCACGAAGCTAGGTGTGGCTATAGAAGAGCGTGACATCGTGAGTGTGGAGAGAGTGGGGGAAGACATATCAAAGCGACAAGTCCTACGGTTTCCACGGATCCGCGCCCTCGCGCTCTCATAGTTCGCCTCGCTCGACGTGACCAGCGTGACGCCGTGCTGAACGGCGCCCACGTGCGACGTGGCGCTACAACGGAGAATCTCGGTCTTGCTGGGAAACTTGTTCGCTTCTTTGTCAACGAGAGGCTGACTAAGCTGAACCAACAGTTGTTTCGCCAAACAAGGGTTGCTGCGGGAGCTCACGGATGGTGATTTGTGTGGACGAAACGTGGGCGCATCTTGGTTCGATACAAGCCTGGAGACGCCACTCACAGGATTGCATCTAAATCAAAATTGCTAAAGTTTGGTTTATTCAATGCAGGCTCTCTAGCAACTAACTAAGATGAGTTTTCTAATAGCGAAGTCACAACACTCAGTTGACATAATGGCAATCAACGAAACGTGGCTCAGGCCTGGGGAGGACGGTCGTGCTCCTAAGGTTCCGGGATACAGGCTAAAACACGTGCCGCGCCCTCCAGCTACATGCGAGGGTCAAGGCGGAGGCGTAGCGTTTTACATTGTAATGGGAGTAAGGGCGCGCGTACGGCCGCACCCGGAACAGTCTGAGGTGGAACAGATGTGGTTAAATTTAACTATCAATGGTAAAAAGTTATTGATAGGCACTGCATATAGGCCACAATGGTTTGAATTGTCTAATTTCCTGGATGGGTTGACTGACAGTATAAGCGCATTGGAACTTTATGATCATTAATAACACCGGCCTCATCTAGCTTAAACTGACAAAAAACATATACGTGTAAAAGTGTTTCTTGTTACCTATTTACTGAATAAACATCATTTATCATTTATCGATGTCATGGATTGAGGTGTGCTCACTGCCATATGTGGATAGTGTGGTAGAATATTTAAATTTTCTTATTACCCAATTATTTGACTTACACCCACCTTTAAAAAGTAATATATTTAGAGACCGTCCAACACCATGGTTAACAGATAATATCAAATTTATGATTAAACTAAGAGATAAGGCAAAAAATAACTAGCGTAAAAATAAACAAGACACAGCAAAAAAATATTATATAGACTTAAAAAAATAGGCTTTTTCTGCACTGACTCAGGAAAAGAAAGTTTACTTTGACAGGCATATTAATAGTCAGATAAAAAATGCAAAAAAATTGTGGCACAGTCTTAAGTCAGATGTATTTTCAAACCATACTGATGACATGCTCCCCGGTCAATTTAACAACTCAGATGAAATTAACAGGGCTTTTCTCAGTATACCTGGACAGAGCATACTATCCACATCTCGGTTGTCATACTTTAATTGCAACAGATATAGTGATACTCACTTTGCGCTGCGAAATGTTAATGAAGAGGAAGTAGCAAAGAACATTAAGAGTTTGGGTTCAAATGCTAAGGGGATTGATGGCTTGAGCCTAGATATGATAATGCTCACACTACCAACTACCCTTCAGGCTATCACCACAAAAGTATATAAGTCAATAGATACCCATACTTTTCCGGATTCATTTAAATGTGCTATTGTGCATCCATTACCTAAAATCAGAACCCCAAAAACTTTTAAAAATTTACGCCCCGTAAGCATTTTGCCTTGTCTGTCTAAGGTCTTAGAGAGGGTAGTTTATAAACAAATGCTGGAATATCTGGAGGCAAATGATATCCCCCCTGATCATCAGTCTGGATTTAGGAAGGGCTGTGGGACGGCTACAGCTCTTTCTGATGTGGTGAGCAATATCCTAGAGGCTCGGGAAGGGGGGGGGGAAGGGACAATCCTTGCACTACTGGATTTTTCACGGGCTTTTGACTCAATAAACACCACTCTGTTACTTTCTAAGTTGGTCTACTCCGGTTTTACAACGGACACGATAGAGTGGTTCTCTAGTTACTTGATGAATAGGTCGCAGCTCGTTGAGATCCAGAGATCTCGTCGGGAGGATCGTGGTGTGCCCCAGAGCTCAATTTTGGGTCCCCCGTTCTATATCCTTTACAGTGCCGATATAGTTAATTCTTTCCATCATTGCAGGTATCATAATGTATGCAGATGATATACAAATATATATATATCTTTTAAGCCAACAAGTACATCAGAAGCAGTGTAAAAAATTAATGAGGATCTAGAAAGAGTGGTGGAGTGGTCAGCTAGTAACTCCCTGGTTTTGAACCCACTGAAGTCTAAATTTATAGTCTTAGGAAGCAGGCAAATGATCAGCGCAATATTGTCGGCCAAGCCAGAAGTTGTTATCAGGGGGATAAAATACAAAGAGTTGATACTGCTTATAATCTTGGTCTGACTATGGATCCTGAACTGCGATTTGAAAAGCACATCAGTAACAACAATGAGAAATTGTTTTTTATAGATTGAAACTACTATTTTCAGGTAAGGCTCGGCCTATCCTGGTCAGGCTTTACACTACTGAGCACCGTCACTTGATTTGGGAAGGCAAGAAGTCACTGAAAGGTACGGGTATCACCATCTCCGAATTCTTGACGCACATTAGACACCGCACTTTCATGGAAGCACGCAAGCATTTTGGGGTGCCGAGTTGCTGGTCGGTGGAGGGAAGGATTGTGATCGTCACCCCCGATTCTAAGCGCCACAAGATTGAAACTCCAGGTGAACTTCGAGCACTGGTTTCGCGGTTCCCTGGGGCTTCTTGCGACTCTGATAACGCTGCGCAGTCTGTGGAACAAATTACCCCAAGGATTGGTAGCCCGCCTGAGGTTACTGCCACACCCTCAAGAGGTCAAAGAAAGGTGCGCCGCCGTAATTAATGTTGTTGTCCTGTTCCGTCGGCAAGTCGCTTCTTGATTTTGCATGAGTGTACGTGTTTCCTAGTTTTTGTGCCGGTACTTTAAACATTTGTTCTCTCTGTATCACCCTCATTGTAATTCTGAATTACATTTATTATGATGTCGATACAAATATTTTAATAATCACTTTTCTTTATTGTGAATTTGTGACACATGTGACAAGTCAATCGGACTGAACTGTCATTGTCATTTTGACATTGACCGTGACGTAAATTGTTACGTTCCATATTGAATCGCTTGTTTTGTCAGTTCTCAAGCATACTTAAATGGTAGTTGTGTTATTTTTTTATTTTTATTTTTACATTGTTTGTATTAGATTAATTAGGTGAATTATATATTATATTACCTGTTCTCCCTCAACTGCTTCCCATTCTCACTCATATTTTCAATTATTCCTTATTCTCTGGCACATTTCCTTCAGCCTGGAAACAGGCACACATAATACCTCTTCCCAAAATAAACAATCCTTCGTCCTTCTCTCATTTCAGACCCATCTCCATTCTACCTTTCCTTTCTAAAGTTCTTGAACACATTGTTCATGGTCAAATTTCTAGATACCTAACGTCAAATGCTCTTATTTCCCCTTTACAATCTGGCTTTCGTGCTGGTCACAGCACTGTGACTGCACTTTTGAAAGTCACTGACGACATCCGCTGGGCTATGGACAATAAATCTCTTACTTTATTAGTTCTACTTGATTTCAGTTGTGCGTTTAACTCAGTGGATTTCGACATACTGCTTGAAGTCCTTCGTTCTATTAACTTGTCTTCCTCTGCCTTATCCTGGTTTGACTCTTACCTTCGGGGTCGCTCTCAGTGTGTTCGCCTTGACGAGATTTTCTCTAATTGGTGCGATCTCACTGCTGGTGTTCCTCAGGGTGGCATTCTCTCTCCTCTTCTTTTCTCTATTTTCATTAATACTGTCACTAAGGTTATCACTTCTAATTTTCATCTTTACGCAGACGATTTGCAGCTTTATCGTCATTTCCTGCTTGCTGACGCGGACTCAGCGGTTAATGCCATGAATCATGACCTGGAGCGTATTCATCAATGGGCTAAGTCTTACGGCCTACAGATGAATCCTTCCAAGTCCCAGGCTATGATCATAGGCAGTCGGTATTACCGCACTGCGCTTGACGTTTCCACATTGACGCCATTATCCCTTAACAGCTCAACCATTGCATACACCGACTTAGCTAAAAATCTCGATGTCTTAATTGACAACAACCTTTCTTGGCGAGCTCAAGTGAACGAGGTTAGTCGTAAAGTGCACTTTACCTTCCACTCTTTAAAATCCCTGCAAAGTTTCTTGCCCTTTAAAACTAAAATTACTTTAGCTCAAACCTTAATTCAGCCGATCGTTGATTACGCTGATGCCTGCTATCTGGATGCCACTGAGGAGCTCTTAAACAAGCTTGAGCGCTTGCAAAACCTATGCATTCGTTTTGTTTTTGGTCTATGGAAATTCGACCATGTTTCTCAGTTTCGCAAGGATCTCAAGTGGCTCCCTATCCGTCTTCGCAGGAACACTCGGATATTATGTCTCCTGTATAACATCCTTTGTAATCCAAAATATCCTGGCTACCTGCGTGATCGTTTTTCGTTCACTCGCCCTGCCGACGCCCCTTGTAGATCCCGCCTTAAGCATCATCTCAATTTCCCATCCCATAAAACCTATTTCTATTCCCACTCCTTCTCTGTTCAAGCGGTACGACTGTGGAACTCACTTCCGCCTAATATCCGTGATTCTAAAACTGTCTACCAATTCAAGAAACTAGTCAAAGAGCATTACCTCTCCACCATTCCGTGATTATATTTATTATTGATATTTATTTTATATTTAGTTATGTACTTTGGTTTATTGTAAAGTTACGTATATTTTATGTATGAATTATTTATGTATTCTAGTGTATTTTATATTTCTATATCTATTTATACACACTGTGTCTACATTTCTCAACCAACTTTCCAGTCGCAGGTCTGCTGGAAGAAATTTCTTTTGAAATAAGCAGCACCTTTGCGCTCTTTTATCTGTATTTGTTAATTTTTCTCTTGTAATTGTTTTTGTGTGTGCATAAACAAATAAATATTCAATTAGAGCTTGCCTGAGTGTTGATCTACGCAAACAACTAGTATGTAACGTAGTAGCGTTACAATTTCAATTAAAATTAAACATAATGAAAAAAAATCGCAGAGACCAAAAGCCACTGACTCAATTTGAAAAGTCATGAACAATATTAGTTTGTTGGCAACACTATTATCTTTGGATTCGTTGACATCTGTCAATGACGGCGAAGATATAAAAAGCCGCTTGGGCAGCGTTGAGTCCTTTTCTTTTTTTATTCCAACTGCTGGCGGTGGATTCACGTTCTCTTGTTCTGTCGAACACTCTTGAGCCGTGACCCACTCGCCAAATTCTAGCAGTTGCAGTTTACATTGGCAAATATTTGCCAACCTCACTAATTACGTGAAATCAACCCCAGTAATTGGGTAAGTGTTTGAAACAGCATACAGGTAGCTTTGTACATTCTGTATTTCTAATTTTGTGTATAAATTCTTTCCAGAACATGTTTTTCTTATTTTTTTTCTTTGCATTGTAAAATCAAGGTTTATAACCTATAATAAAACTATCGTAATATTGTAGTCACGCCTTCCGCGTGGCTAACTTTACGAGGCCTTTGCTATGCGCATTCTGACTTGTGCGTGCCCTGCTGCTGCGCTCGAATGTACATGTCATCGTGCTTTTTCACCTCACCTTTGTAAACTCCGACTGATTTTGACAACCACACTTATTAGCGCACGTACAGCCGCTTTGCTTATGCCTTAGTGTCAGAATCAGCGGAGAAGCTCATCAGCCATCCTTATGACACGCTGGACATTATTTCCAGGGTCCCAGATCCGGAATTCCAAATTTGGACCCGATCAAACCTGAATATGGAGGGGGAAGACTTGGAGCCTTACGCTCCGAGCACGCACCTACGTCGTCCTCCATTGCCGCCATCCTGCCGCAGTGCCTCGTGCTGTGGCCACTAGGCCACTTACCGCGGCGACTCGCTCCACGCCGGGTGCTTATTTGCCCGCGTGGTGTCTGCTGGCCGTCTCCGAGCTGGCACAACCACCTGCCGGCCGTTCCTTCCTGGCTCCTGTCGACCCCACGAGCCGGCGCTACCACCTGCCGGCCGACATCTCCGGGGCGAACGCAACGTGGCTCTCCCCGAGTCATCCGTCACAAGACTGAGCCCGGGAAGTACCGTGCCATCTCCCAGGGAATACGAAATCTGTGATTACAAACCTTCCCACGCCCTTTCTCTATACAATATATAATATTAATGTTGACCGAGGTACGTGTTGTCATTTTTTCACTTCCCACGTAGCCTCCTTACGTCACACTGGCGCCCAAAAACGTGGTTTTGTAGTCACATTTTTTCATTATTCCCTGGTGGGTATTTTTTTAATTTAATTGTGTGTTGTCCAAGTGTAGAACGTTTTTTTTTTTCATGGTTGACAGCAACTGATGTGTACTCACGGCTTTTGAGATAATATCGTAGTAGTAGAGCTTTTAGTGAACGGCTCGCCCCGGGGAAGTACTACCACCAATCTTATTTCTATTGGTTAGCAACTAGCGGTATGCCGGTAGAAGGGATTGGGTGGCGGGTATAGTCTAGTCTAGTCTTGTGGAGACAAATACTAGCAACTTCTTTTATCCTTGCTCATAATTGTCAACCTACCTTCTTTTTTTTTTTTTTTTTTCTAACATAAAAACAAATTTTAAGAAAAAACTTAACTTTGAATAACTTCTTTAAAATTTTGTAACAATCATATTTAAATAGAACAAATTTTAAGTAATTCAGCTTTATATATCCTGTACAACAACCTAGAATACTATAAGATCATAACAAACCTTAATTATTTTGTATGAAACTTAGTAAGGTTATCATCTAAAGAACAGTCAACAACAAATTTTGGTTGAAATATTTGAATGTTCAAACAAAAATAAAATTTTAAACTTAGTTTCTTTAAATATATTATTCTCAAAAACTTAGAACTTTATATTCAAGTTTGAACACTTATAAGGTTTTCAACAAAGTTTTATTTTCTTGAAAAAAAAAAAAAAATTTTTTCTCACAGTTCCTCACTTGAGAATTTAACTTTTAGAAGTTACTTAGCCAGGGTACACACTACTTGCACCAGTTGCTTAACAATCATTAAATTACTTTTTTCTTTTAAAACAAATTTCAAGGAAATCGGAGGAATCGAAGGATTTAATACAAAAACTAACATAAAGAGCTATTCAGGAAAAAACTGCGCATACGCAATGTAGGCGGGACCGCACCCAAAAATATTACACTTGGGTGTTTTTAGAGGCTGAGATAGGTGGCTAGAGGATGACGTAGGCGGGACTTTCGCAAAACGAGGGGCATGGATGAGTGAGCACAGGACAGTGAGTTTTGTGGAGTGCTAGGGGACAGTCGGTTGAGAGACGGAGAGAAGCGTAGGTCGTGGTTGAGTAGTTAGGAAACGGAATGAGGCCTATGTCCAGTTGTAGTTTTTAGAAGTACTATTATCGTTAGTGGACTATTCCAGTTTAGGCTAAAAAGTATTTAAAGTGTGTGTGTGACTACGTCTCTGTGAAGAGATCAGTAGGACAAAAGTATTAATTCATACTTGAATGTTATGAGTGTGGTTTATACTAGGGTTTAAATATCAGTAAGTAGAGTGTAAAAATACGTGCGTGAATCTCGGTGGCTGTGATGGAGAATGAATGGGTGAGTTTTTGCTGTTTTATGCGAGCATCAGTTTACTTATAATCATTTATCTCAGCGTAGCGAAACTATTTCTCTGCTGTATTTTAATATGTGCCCATATACGAGTATATTTAAATTCACACCCTGGCATATATTTGTCACTGGCGTTTGGCAAAAGAGAAGCTGGAGGGTGAGCAGTTGACATTCAGGCTTAATGGCCACCCCGTAAGTGGGACTGTAAGGTTATCTAAACGCTGGTGATGGTTATTGCTTCCTATATTTATGGTCTAGCTCAGAATGCTTGCGTAGCTCTTGGTTCATGCAAATTTCTACAGGGCTTGGCTTCACCACCTAGGCTTTGCTGGGATACATAAACTAATCGTTCTAAGAACGCTAGGTAATCGTGTTTCGTTAAAACCAACCCCGGCCGTTTTGTAGGCCTATATCTGAATCAACACTATTTGGCGAAACACGAGAATTGGATGGCATCAGCCTCTAGGCTGTACCGTATATCCACGAACTGGGGAGTTTAAGGAAATGTGGAGTGACGATTGAATCACTTCGGTGTGCTCTAAGGACGTCGCAATGAATTCTGCTACAGACGGAGTCCCCAATGGCACTTGAGCGGATTAACTTAGTTTATTTCAGTCCCTTCTTATTGAACCTAGCTTAGCACATTTAGCCACAACTTAGGGTATTGTAACACTTAAAAATAGAATAAATGGAACGTATACTGAATGGTAAGCTCCTAGCATACCTAGAAGCTAACGATATCCTAAGTGACCGACAATACGGCTTCCGCCGAAATCGGTCAACAGGAGATCTTCTAGCGTATGCCATTCACATCTGGAGTGAGGCCATCGACAAACAAGGGGAAGCCCTTGCGGTCTCCCTTGATATCTCGAAGGCCTTCGACCGGGTCTGGCACGACAGCTTAATTGGCAAGCTTCCTTCCTTCGGTCTGCCCGCTGGATTGTGTGATTGGATAGCAGATTTCCTGAGGGATCGGTCTATCCGAGTAGTCATAGATGGCTGCTCGTCCGGACTGCTGGCTATTAATGCCGGTGTTCCTCAGGGGTCGGTGCTCTCGGCAACATTGTTTTTGCTGCATATTAACGATCTGCTAAAACCCGGTACCTTTGGGTATGCAGACGACAGCACTGTTGCCGAGAGATACGTGCCGGACGCACGAGTTAGTGGGTCTCAGGTCCGGTCTCTCCGAGAGGATATGGTTGGGCGCTTGAACTTGTCCTTGCAGGCTGTCTCAGAATGGGGCGATGCCAATCTGGTTAAGTTCAATGCTGCTAAGACCCAGGCGTGTCTTTTTTCTGCTAAAAGGAGCCAATTTCACCCGGCTCCATGTTTCCGAGGTGTAACCGTGCCGATAACCGACCGACTTGATCTTCTTGGTGTTACTTTAACATCTACCCTCAATTTTGGTCCCTTCATAGAGGCTAAGGCTCAAGTGGCTGCCAAAAAGTTGGGGGTCCTCGCAAAGGTGAGACGATACTTCACGCCGGAACAACTGCTCCAACTCTATCAAGCGCAAGTCCGATCGTGTATGGAGTACTGCTCTCATCTTTGGGACGGATCTGCAAGATACCAGCTTGATGCCCTTGAGTCAATTGAGAAACGAGCCAAGCGGATCATCGGCAATGATAGACTCGTTGAGTCAAAACTCCAAAGTCTTGAACATAGACGCCGAGTTGCTAGCCTGTCGGTTTTCTATCGATTACATTTTGGGGAGTGTGCGACGGAATTGCATGATCTGATTCCGCCAAGCCCGTTTCATCTAAGGACCACAAGACGTACGGCGAAGTGCCATCGGTTCATGGTGGACATCCCATCCATACGCACAAAGCGTTTTGAGAAAACATTCATTGCACGTACAGCTAGAGAGTGGAATTCTCTACCGGAGTCTGTGTTTCCTGTAAGATACAACCTGGGAGTCTTTAAGTCAAGAGTGAATAGGTTACTTCTAGGCAAGCGTGCTCCATCTTCGACCACATCATCGCTTAACATCAGGTGAGATAGTGGTCAAACGCGAGCCTATCAAACATAAAAAAAAAAAAAAAAAAAAAAAAAAAAAAAAAAATTTAATTCGTGGAATGGAGCGTTATTTTGCAAGTTGACAGATTGTCGTTTGACGTTTCTTTTTCCAACTTGATCTGGAGCGAGTCTGCCTCTTAAACTTTATATATTGGAAAAAACTTCTTAAAAGCACTTAATGATGTCTCGAGGTGTAAAAGGGACCAGAGTCAAGTTCAAATGCTGTAAGCATAAGAATGTAGGACGCTGTGAGTACTCTTTTTGGGATTTTCTGTAGAGACGCTAAATCTTAAGCATGGCATTTATGATTCTCACCGAAATTTTCTCTTGTTGGCAGGGTTCCTACTTTACATTTAATTTATTATGGAAAAAACTTTATAAAATGGTCGGATCATAAACTTCACTTTATTTTTGGAAGAACAATGCGGTCTTAGCAGAAGGTTAAGAACACAAACGTCCACGTGTCCAGAGATGATTAAGATTAGATGACCACGGCTTAGATACTGCTTGTGGGTCGCCTCACTGGACTTTAATCTTCGATTTTCGAACGAAAGGGTAATAGTGGTTCATCATAAATTGTGAGTTCAACATACAATTTTCTGTATACTGATTATTCTCTAGTGTGATGCAGTGTTAGCAATAAATGTGAAAAGTGAAGGCCAAATCAAAGGACTCTTATTTGCTACAGACATACCTCATGCAATAAACCCAAAGATTGGTAACTAGGGTCTCATGCCATAAATTATATTTGACGCTAGCCGGTGGAAGAATAATTTCTTTACAGCATATGTGAGTGTCCGCCAGTATGACAGGAAGAGTGTTCTGTTATTCTGATTTATTCTAGGCTGATATTGTGTTCCCTTCAGGCCCCGTGCCAAAATCCGGGTTGTCAAATTGAATCCCGACGACAACCAGGGTTGACAGCCGATTATTATTTTTTTCACTTAATTTTTTTTTTTTTCAAGCTCACCGGTTAGTTTCCGGGGCTTAGACGTTAAGTGATAATTTAAACAGACACGCGAGTGGAGCCGCGGGGAGAGCTAGTTGGCTAAAGTTCTAAGAATTTAACAGACAGAAGCGTGTTGTTGGCGCTGTTGGACTGCCTGTGTAGGATTTCAAGGGAGTTGGAATGTCCAACTCTATTTACTTCTTGAGTGAAGACTCAACTATATTACCACTTAGTATTTGTATTTATTCCTGAACTATCTGTGACCCTTGTTTCGGTCAGATACGAGCACCGTATTTTAAGGATGTACTTGTTGTAGGAATGATACACCTGGGGGATCGGGCTGGCCATATTTATATCATATACAGGCTGTAAGGAACAAGATACCGCAAACTTCGCGAAACAAACAGACACACCTGTGTCTGTATACATAAGCGTTGCGGCGCGACCACCGCTAGGCGCTTGTACCTAGATAGACTACCTATCTACTTTGTGATAAAAATACATTTACGTCGATGTTTCCGATGTTTCCGATCGATGTGATAAACAACTAGATCAGATACTTAATAGACATAAGCGCATACGTGCGTTTAAACGTTTAAAACGACAAATGCGTATAATGTTCCGTGGCACCTTTAACTGTTTATTCTAATGACGACAACATTGATATCACATACATTTTTAATCCCTCAAGAATACTGAAGATAAGGTTAGATAAAGATTAGGATAGATAATAATAAAGAAGCTTGTAAGTACCTACATTGCGCTCCAGGAATGTAGTAAAAAGCGCCTGCGGTCGCCAATCGTGTCCCTGCAGAAGTGACCTTGGTGATTTTGAATTTTGAAATTTCTTAGGTACCTACAGCTCTGCCGCTCACCAACCACGAACACCTCTGTCAGGGACGCGGTTATTAACCGTGTACTTAACTAATGAACAAACTCACCTCAAAGTTCGTTCATTTCTTACGATCCCGAGGCTCCTACATGCTTCATGCATGAGAATTTTCCTGGGCACTGAGGTGTTGTTTAAAAACACTCTCGCACACAACAAGCAAAACAAAAAACACACATAATAACAAACACATAATATAACTTGTTTTTGATAAATTTACGATAACCAGCTAAATTGGCTACCAACTGCACATCCGTTTGTGATGAACGTAAAAACGGAACAAAAAAAAACAAAAAATCGTCGTCGGCGAAATGCTAAAGAAATAAAATTTTATTTATTAGTGTAGGTACGCTTTTGAATATGCCGACGCTCACAGACCGCATAGATCAATGAAATTGATAGACTGTACAATCGCATTAAGTTGTACCTATTACCTACTCACTCAGTAATTATTTTGATGTAGGTATACGAAATATATGAATTTGTGGTTTTAACGAAATGAGTAAGTAACGTTGTTGTATTGTATTACTTAACTTTGTGGATAACAGAAATGTATCTAAGAAATAAGTCGTTATCAGTAAACTGTAGTACATTTTTTTTAGATCTTCTTTACTTATTTCGATGAAGGTTTATAAAAATAACCTCCCCTCAAAATAAGTTCAAATAAAAGTAGTCAATGGGATATCAATTTTTGTAGACACTTAAAGCTTGTAATACATACATAAAGATTGGGATTTTCTGCATCCGAATTAGGTGGTAGCAATGCAATCCGATATACAGATCTCGGATTGCATTTCCTCTCCCTAAAAATATTGTGCCCTTGTAGCCATTTATAAAGATTTTTTTACAATAATTAAATATATTTCCATGTCACGTGTATGAGTAAATTATTAGGTATAAAACGAGAACAAATGTTAAGAGTTGGTGTATGTGTGTTATGAATCTGTTTGTGTTAAGGTGAGCGATATACATACTTTTATTAGATTAGGAATTTAGTTAAAGTAAATATGAAAGGGTAACATAAGTAGAGTCGCTAAGAAATTTATTTGGGAACGTTCAAATCGCTTCCGTTTCACCATAAGAGAGTTTTTGTAGGTGTCCTGAAGTATTGTTTTACAGTGAATTTTACTTAGTGATTAAATGTTTAGAATTTTATTCATTGGTACGGATTCTTTTGTTCAATATCTAAACTAAAATAAGAGAATTGCTATCTTTTACTAAAAGGCAGTGCGAGAAAAGGACGGCTATAGCTATGCACTAAGTTAGAGATGTCAAACTAGTTTACGCCTTGCGCTTCACCGTGTTTTTAGACGACATGTTTTTACGTGTACCCTTAATTTGTATGGAAATATTAGTTCAAACTAAATTTGACAGCTCTAATTTACGTCCGTCTCTTTCTTGTTTTATTAGAGAGAAAAAGATAGCAATAGCCTAAATTAAGTTTTAGTTTGTGCATAACAGAATCAACACCATTGTGTCGTATAGGTAAGGACCCATTAAAATGAATAATCTCTTAATGAAGGATGTTTTAGGAACATACGTACGTTTACACACTTTCATGTTTTCTACGTTTGAGTAGAGTGTCTGTGTCGTATGCGAGATCACCATGTTGCTTATGGAGTATGCCCAGAATGAAAAGTTGGCGAACACTGTTTTCGCCCAGCAAGATAGCTCCGAAATAGATTAAGCTGTGTGACCCTAATTCCCAGTCTCTCAAGTTTTATCTATCAATAAAGGAACCGAAATAGTGTCAAAAGCTTTGCTTAAGTCGAGGAAGATTGACAGGCATGTCCTTTCTATATCTAGATTGATGAATATAAAATTGGTTAGTATATGCACTGCTTCTTCAGTAGATCTACCCCTCCTAAAGCCAAACTGTCTGTCTGAAAGTAAGTGATGCTTTTCCAGATAATTTATCAGCTTTATATTGATAGCTTTTTCTAAAATGTTGGACATTGCAGGTAGGATGGATATTGGACTATTATATAGTTAGACAAGATATTTGTGTCTCCACCTTTGTGATTAGGACGCAAAATGAATTTTTGAGATCCATAGGAAAGATGCTGCTCTCGAAACAGTTATTAAAGATGTATGTACTGCAGAAACCGTTTTGAGACCCACGATACGGCGTTCTATTTCCTCTTTAGTCACGCTAGACATTACAAAATGAGTTGAGCTGAGAAGATCCGGGGGGCTAGCATCATGTGACTCAAGTGTTGAATTGTGGTGCGTTTGAATACAAGCATTTGACAAGTTAATACCTGCAATTGCATAATATTTATTGATATCTAACAGATAGTTCAGGAGTAGAGCACACATTAATTTGAGAAGTTCATCTGAATGGTAAAGTTCTTTGGTTGTGTTAGTGATAGTTTTAATCGTTTTCCAAAGAGTTTGAGTTTGATTTTTGACTTTTGGTGTAGCATATCCCTGTTTTGGTTCTCTATTATGTTAAATAACTTTTTTATCCATAATCTAAAGTGCCATAACTTTTTTTGGCCTAATCATCATTTGTCCGAATGATAACTTGCCCGAACTTAATGTCACATAATGTCACATGCCATAAAATTGAAATCCCTAAATACAATATGCCTAAATCCGTTTGTCATAAATATTACAATCAATAATATATAAAAGACTTAAAACCGTTTTCAATAAAAGTTACAAGTCCTGAATTCAAATTAAATAATGTTAATTTTTCCTAATAATGTGACTTATCCAGCTCATCGAACTACCGACCTATCTCCTTAGCCACTATATTTTCTAAAGTATTTGAAAACATAATTATGAAACATTTCAATGAAAAGAACATACCGCTAAACAACGCTGAGTTTGGTTTCAGACGAGGCTCATCCACCGACCTAGCTATCTTTGCTTTAAAAAATACAGTTTACGAGTACTTAAATAGGAATACAACAGTTTATTCATGCTTTCTAGACCTAAGCCGAGCATTTGATTCAATTAATTATAATATACTGTGGGAAAAATTAAGAAAAACAGAAGTACCACCGAAAATAGTAAACATTTTAGAATTCTGGTATGCTAATCAAGTCAATCAGGTTAAGTGGAATAATACGCTGTCAGAGAATTACAGGCTAACTAGTGGAGTGAGACAGGGTGGTCTGACGTCACCGGTATTGTTCAACATGTATGTAAACCAGTTGATCGAGGAGCTGAGCAGCACCAGAGTCGGATGCCAAGTCGGCGGTGTGCGCGTTAATAACCTTAGCTACGCCGACGACATGGTGCTGCTTAGTCTGTCGGTCAGTGGCCACAGAAAACTAATAGACATCTGTGAGAGGTACGCAACTAAACACCACCTGACATACAATGTAAATAAAACGGAAGTTAAGATTTTTTAATATAAAAAAGGCCCTGATGTAATACTCCCTATTAGTTTAGGTGGAACTAATTTAAAAATAGTTACAAAATTTAAATATCTCGGGCATATTGTAACAGAAAACTTATCGGATGTTGATGATTTGGAACGACAGAGACGCAGTATTGCTTGTAGAAGCAATATGCTAGCTAGACGTTTTTATCACTGCTCGAATCAAGTTAAGGTGACGCTGTTCAGAGCCTACTGTCAGTCGTTATACACCAGCCAACTTTGGTACCGGTACACGAGGAGTGCTTATATCTCTCTTCGTGTACAGTATAATAATGCTTTCCGGGTTATGATGAACTTGCCCTGGCGGTGTAGTGCGATTGACATGTTCGCCGAGAGCAACGTTGCCGGCTTTGCCGCGCTGCTAAGTAAACTCAGAGAGTCATTCTACACAAGGTTAACCCTGAGTAGGAATGAAATTGTAGAAGCTGTGTACCGTGTCGTCCATTTTGCAAGAGAGGCAAAAATATATTTTTAGTAATTGTATTTGTGTACCTATTTTAATATTCTATCTGTGTTACTTTTGTTAATGTTTACGGTAGTTAGTAGTAGTTAAGAGTATGTCTCTGTATGATATGGGTTTTATTTATTTGCCTGAAATAAATGATATTTAATTAGTTAATTTTATTTTATTTCATAATATTTTTAATTTTTTTTTAACAAAGCTGTTACAATGCACTTCTCTCAGGCGTTACGTAGATACGATTTATATGCAACTAGCGACCCGCCCCGGCTTCGCACGGGTGCAATGCTGATACTAAATTAAAAAAAAATTATATAACCGCGGCCTCCGACGCGCTATTTATAGGCATGCCTCCCCGCACTGCCCCGTCCGACCGGTACCGCCCGCCGCAAACGCAAATTTTAAATTTGTAATATCTCCGAAAATATTTGTTTAATTTACATGCTGTAAGGAACCATATTGATCTATATTAATTGCACACTGTATTTAAGGTACTTAATTCGATAAGGATTAATGCCGTATTGCTTAAAATAGCTTCGTAAATAAGCCATTTTTTCACGTAAAAAGTAAACAATTAAAATGGTTAATGTGGGTTATCCCTAAAATATAAACATATACCATCGCGGACTTTTTTGTAGACCTTTTTATGGTGTACAATACTGTAGTACATTAATTTGATCTAACTCGTAGGGTTTAGGCAGCGTTTTTGCTAAATTGCTAAATAAGCCCAAAAAAATAGGTTAATTTACGACATCACGTTAGAAACCTCTAAAATTAGCAATGTTGCCTTATTATATGATGCATGTATTATACATATAAACCTTCCTCTTGAATCACTCTATCTATTAAAAAAAACCGCATCAAAATCCGTTGCGTAGTTTTAAAGATTTAAGCGCACATAGGGATATAGGGACAGAAAAGGCGACTTTGTTTTATACTATGTAGTGATAGTGATACGAGTTATACAGCTATTCTATTATGAAATTAGCTTAGAATTGGTCTACAAATTATCAATGAATTAATTTTATTAATGTATCTACGTTTTTAAGTAGTTTTTTTTGTAATAAATTTTATCTGCTTTTACTTTACAATGTAATATTATTATTTTACCAAATCCAACTGATACAATACATAAATTGTAAAGATAAATGAGCAATAAATGGCTTTTATCACGGCTCGGGCGCCGCATGTATGTATACATCACTCAATAAAACAGTTAATTGTGAACATGTGGTTTTATTTCCCTATAAGAGGCATGCAAACAAGCATACACCATGCATGCAGCAAGCAAGTGAGCATACAAGCAAGCACGCAGCATGCAAGCAACCAAGCAACATGCAGCATGCAAGCAAGCATCCAGAATGCAAGAAAGCATGCAATATGTAGCATCAAAGTCAAAGTCAAAGTCAAAACGTTTATTGCGAACTAAACATGAACATGCAGCAGTCATGCAGGAAGCAAGTGAGCATGCAAGCAAGCACGCAGCATGCTAGCATCCAAGCAACATGCAGCATGCAAGTAAGCATCCAGAACGCAAGCAAGCATGCAGCATGCAAGTGAGCATGCAACATGTAGAAGGCATGGTTTCTGTCACGGCTCCGGTGCTACGAGGCTCCGGCGGTCCCACGCGAGCTTATCGTCGCAGATGGTTTAACGCTCACCATCGCAGCTTCGTCTTGCTGGCTGGCTTCACCGGCCAGCCTCAGCCGCGGCGGCAAGCGTTACAAACACCTGCTCCTCTACTCGCGGGCCGCCTCGCCCCTCCACGCCTACGCGATTCTAAATTACACTCTAGGGGTAGGGCAGACAAGACTGCGTGGAGTCGGATTTACAGTGATTTGTTTCTGTCACTAAAACCTAATTTTTAGCAAATGTTTAAGGACAAATAATTGTCATTATAAAAGAACATTCGGAATAATACACATTATATAATACAATACGACATATGACTTTATTTCATTTAAAATTAGGAGACAGAATTATTATAGTACTCGATATTATGACAGAATAGTTTTAGAAGTAAAAATTGCATTATGGAACAGGAATTCTATACTTTTTGACCTATCAGCAGATTTTATCACCGTGATAAGAAAAAAAGTCAAGAAAGTGTATTTTTTTTTTCAAAAATAAGGCCCACCAGTTTCGGAGATAAGTCAATGGTCAATTTTCATCTACTTTCTAATTTTAATAATCTATTTACCGCAAAAGTGACCCCCATACGTTTAATTCATTTATTTACGTTACATGCTCTTGTTTGAGTCACAAAAACTCATATTGACGGGATGTCAGTCAATAATCTGAGTTATGCAGATGACATGGTGCTGCTGGGTCCTTTAATTTAGTTTAGTTTCGTTTCGTTTTGTTTCGTTTCGTTTCGTTTCGTATCGTTTCGTTTCGTTTCATTTCGTTTCATTACAATTCATATCGTTTTATTTAATTTTATTTCGTTTCATTACATTTCATTTCATTTGTATTTATTAGTTGTACCTTACAATTTATGGACTATAATTATTGTCTGAAGTAAATGTTTTGAATTTGAATTTTAGTGAGGTTAGTTCGTCCTGTAGACGCATAGTATGCGCACATGATGTTCTTGTTCATGAACTGAGTCCACTTCATGCGCTGTACACAACCACCCGTGATCCAGCCACCTAACGAGAGCCTCCTGAGAAGAGTCTCAGTCCACATCCCACATACCTATAACCTCGCAAGCCAATTCAATATACTTGATTAGTTTATTATTATTGTTATACAGTTTCCTGTGTAATTGGAACATTAGTAAATCATAGGAGTACTGTTTGTGGTAATCGGACATTACTTTATTGAACTGGGTCATATCAATGCCTCAAAATCGACCCAATTTGACACTTTGACAGTGGTGCAAATCAAATATTCTAATGATTAACACTAATAATTAATCCTAATATCAAAAACGTCTACTTTCTGAATCTACGAATTCTAACGTGATTTATTTGTGGAGGAAACTATTTTTTTTTGTATAAAATTTAGGATATATAGGTAAGCCAGGCTTTGACGTCAATTTCTTTCGACGTAATGATTGATATTCTCATTCAGTTGCTTATATTTCTTTCTATTGGCTTAGGCACGTGGCTTCTTTTATTGACGCAGTAATCCCAAAAGAAATAAATAAACGTACCATTATGCCTGCTTTTCTTGAAGGGTTAAAAGCAGAAGTCACCAAAACCTAACTAGCTATGTTTTAACCCCAAACACAAAAAGAGGGGTGTTAAAAGTTTGATTGCTATGTGTATGTCTGTCTGTGGTACCGTAGCTCTTAAACGGGTGAACCGATTTGAAAGCGGTTTTTTTGTTTCAACGCAGGTTTTCTAGCGATGGTTCTTAGACATGTTTTAACCAAATCAGTTCAGCCGTTTCAAGGTAATCAGATCTTTTGTTTTTTTAAATATTCGCTTTTCTTTGACGGGTGGATTTTTTTAAATTTTTTAATTTAATTGGTATTGGTTTGGCGTGTTAATAGCCAACACCTGAACTTGGGTCGTTTTTAAGAACGACAAAATATGGCAATAAAATAAATATGAAAATTAAATCTCTATTGATCAAATCCCTCAGACCCCAGTATTAATGCAACGCCTTGCAGCATAAAGCCCACGTACCTTGTGTCTTCTTGAGACCAGATGTTATCTGGTCTCAGGAAGGACCCAGGGAGATTTGAAGAGTGACTTCTTATAGCAGTGGGTATCTTCGCTGGCTGACGAAACAAATCTTGAATAATCCACCGATTTAATGCTTGAAATTACACAAATCAACACTGCATTAACGCGTCAGGCCCTAAATAGATAATAGGTAATAGATAATAGATAATAGGTACCCCGACACACTGAGCGAGTGTGTGGCCCCTACAGTCTTTATGTAGAACTTTGACATTCAAAAAAATCTGGCTTTCAGCCTAATTTAAATAACTTTTGATTTTGATTTCTACAGGATTTATTTAACGTGCTCCTCTCTGAAAATACCACTCAGACTTATTACAATTACACTTTTTACGCAGGCGAAGCCGCGGGCGGAAGCTAGTAGATAATATTTTGGGAAATAAAGTTCTGTTTATTTTTTAAAATCATATTATAGTCTATTTGTCTTCGACACTCAGGTCGGATCTAATAATCACTCATTTCTCTTTTTTTTCTCTCTTCTTTTTTTTTTCTCTCTTCTTTTTCCTGCCGCTTTGGTTACAGGGCGTCCCAACGAAATTGACGTACAAACATACATACGGTCTATACACATTAATATTCTCTCGAAAAACATTACCCTCCTCTGGGACAATCGGGTAAAAACTCGGCCTTTTTCTAGTGATATTATATTACATTTGTCTTACAAGTCGGTCGTAAGTTCGGACCCAATATGCACTTTACCTTGCATAAATGATTTTATCAACACTGCTCCCAAAATGGAGAACGAAAACATCGTGAGCAAACGTGGCATATCCTAGAACCAAAATTTTGAAGACACGTGACGCCCACCACCAACCCGCGTGCTGGATTACGGTCTACAACCTCTCATAGAAAGGAGGGCTGAGTGGGAACATTAAAATGCTACTCGTTATTATGCACGTGTAATAGATACTATCATCGATAAGGCCTTGAAAACCTCAGGGGAAAACATTATAGTCATGGGAGACTTTAACGCTAAAATTGGTCAACCAAAACCAGAAGAAAATTTAATTATGAAAAGCCACGGATATGGTTCAAGAAACGACAGAGGCGAGAGACTAATAGAATTTGCATACGAAAACAAATGCTCAATTTTAAATACTTTTTACAAAAAGAAAAATAAACAAAGATGGACCTGGAGATCCCCAGACAATGCCACTAAAAATGAACTGGACTATATTCTGACAAATTTCCCAAACAACGTACACAATGTGCAAGTCATCAACCTAAATTTTCCAACGGACCACAGACTGGTCAGAGCAACTTTTCTCATACAAAAATTAAAGGTATCTAGAGTCAATTACGCTAACAACTCAAGAAGTTTCCTAAAAAATGAAGAAGAGGTTTCAAGATACAAACAATCACTCAACGAACACAAAAAAGACCTTATGAACTGCCTTAAATCCGACTCAGTACAGGACTGCTACGACCAAATAATAAACGTACTAGACACTAGTTTGAAGAAGACCCTCATACCAAATCAAGCTAAAACCAGAAGCTGTGCAATATCAAACCATACTACAAAGCTATTACAACGAAGAAGTGAACTGCAGAAAATAAAACCTAAGACACGAGCTATGAAAAACGAGTTGAAGGCTCTTTACAAACTGGCAAGCAAATGTGTTAGAAGAGACTACGCCAATCATCGGAAGCTTACTATTGAAAGACATATAAATTCTACAGGCAGCCTTAAGAAAGCTTATAAAGAACTGCGATCACATAAAACTTGGATAGAAGGACTAAAAGGCTCACAAGAAACAACACAAGACCGAAAGGATATCCTACACATAGCCACTAACTTTTATAAACATCTGTATAGTGCCCCGAGACAACAGGATAAGGACCAAATTGAACCAGATAATATTAACGTTGATGAAGACATACAACCAGTGGATGAACTCGAAATTTTCATAGGAATAAAGAACCTCAAAGCTGAGAAGAGTCCAGGACCTGACAAGATTACAAACGAGGCCATAAAACTAGCTTGTGCTCATCTTGTAACCCCACTGACATTTTTATTCAATTTGATTCTGAGTTCATCCAAAACACCTTCACAATGGTCCGATTCTGTACTGTTATTTAAGAAAGGTGATCCAAAAAACATAGGAAATTACCGACCAATCAGCCTCCTTCCATCACTGTATAAATTATTTTCATCAACAGTGGAGAAGCGAATCAGTGCTATACTGGAGAAAAGCCAACCGATCGAACAAGCGGGATTCCGAAGAGGATACTCAACGGTAGATCATATCCATTCTCTGGAGTTGCTTGTTGAGAAATATCAAGAGTTTCAACGTCCTCTTTACATAGGGTTTGTCGATTACCAGAAAGCTTTCGACTCAATTTTACATACCTCTATATGGAAAGCTCTAGAAACACAGAAGGTGGAAAAGAAATACGTACAGGTCTTAAAATACCTCTACGAGAACACTACAAGTAGAGTGAAACTCGAGACCAAAGGACCACCCATTCCCATCAAAAGAGGAGTAAGGCAAGGTGACCCTCTATCACCTAGAATTTTTATAGCAGTTCTAGAATCTATAATCGGCAAATTAAATTGGAAAAAAGTGGGCATATGTGTGAAAGGGAAATATATGAGTCACCTGAGGTTCGCCGATGACATTATCCTGCTATCAGAAAAAAGCTCAGAGCTGGAGATGATGCTTGTCACGCTACAAGAAGCAAGCAGAGAGGCCGGACTGGAAATAAATTTGAATAAAACCAAGCTTATGACTAATTCCTTGAAAGTCTCAATACTTCTCAACAACACACCAGTGGAATACATTGATAGCTATATCTACTTGGGAAAACAAATATCTTTTGGAAAAAATAACAACGACGCAGAAGTAGATAGAAGAATTACAACGACGTGGAAAAAGTTTTGGAGTGTAAAGGAAATATTGAAAAGCCAAATGCCGATGAAAATCAAAAGTAAAGTCATGAACTCGTGTTTGCTACCCTCACTAACCTACGCGTGTCAAACATGGAAGTTCACTCAGCGAGTAAAGAATAAAATTACGTCCTGCCAGCGAAGCATGGAGAGAAGTATCGCAAAGATAAAAAAAAATCAAAAAATTCGGCACTCTATTATCAGACAAGCGACGAAAGTAACAGATGCAGTCACCTACGCTCTAGCGCTTAAATGGAGATGGGCAGGACACGTAGCGAGAATGAGTGACGACCGTTGGACTATTCGGATGACGTCATGGCCTGGCCCTACAGGCATTAGGAAACGAGGAAGACCGATCACTAGATGGACAGATGAAATCACACGAGTCGCAGGAAGGAATTGGATGTCTCAAGCCACCGACCGCGACCATTGGTCATCCCTGGAGGAGGCCTTCACGCTCACCACGTGAGAGGTTCATGCATGCCATTTCATTAAAGTTTTAAATAGTTAAAGAATGCAACTTTATTTTGAATTACGCAATTGTTTTATTAATTATTTTTAACTTGTTTTATTATTTTATTATGTGATTGTTATTTTATTAGAATTAATTTTTATATATTGTTGTAATTTAATTGATTTTTTAATTTAATTTAAATTATTTGATTTGAATTGATTTTTGTTATTTCATTTTATTTAATTTTAATTGATTTTGCTATTTTGTTTAAATTCATGGTATTAATCTAAATTTAGCATCCAAAATTCAATGTACGAGTATAACTATGAATTTCAAAAATTATAATTTAACTAAACTGTAATTAATGCATGAAATAAAAAGGCTTTTTTATTTTTATTTATTTTATTTTATTTAATAGATACTATAACTACGTGTTTACAAATCTATAACTACCTCATTTCAAACATTGATGTTTACTAGTTATTTACTGTGAATGTGGTGTTTTAAGGAAAGGATTTATTAAAAAAAGCACAAAAAGACAAGACTAAGTATTTATTTCCAGTAGGCTTGTCATAAAACGAAAATCTAGTTGCCTGTTCATAAAACTAGGTCTTCATGGAGAAGATCGAGGCAAGAAACTCCACGGTATCTTTCTTTTATTATTATATCCACACATCATAAATAATCGTTTATCACAATAAATCTAATCATGGGATCTATCACTTATGCGTATTTACAACGGTAAATATCTTGTAGTACACAACAACTAACTATCGTAGTATTCATTTCGAGGTATAACACAATGTTACGTTACCAATCACCGTAATAACATTAATTTACATAATTCATAAATATTAGATAAATATACATCATCAACAATAAATCAACAATAGTCAGAATAGTATAATACCTTAGATGTTAACGCCTTGAAAGCCGAAAAGCAACTGACCCCCATTTATAACCGCCTGCAGGTGGTACTCGGGCCCCCTAAATTCGGAAGCAGCGTTGATAGTTGATAGCGCACCCGCAGCGCCCATCAACTTCGGCACCAACCACTGGAAGTGGGGACCAAAGTCCCGTCCACACCCACATCCTGTCCTAACATAGGGCCGCGGGACCCGCGCATCGCTGCGCGGACTGCAGGCCCTACTGCGCCAGTACAGCGCGGCTCGGAACCCGTGCCGAGTGCGACTGCAACTGTGCCGCACTCGCGCACAACTACCTACGCCCCTGGTTACGGAGGCTGTGTCATCGCATCCCTCGCCGGCGCCATCACCACCGCCGCCACGAGCTCCACCGCCGCCGCTGACGCCGCACGTTATTGCGGTGAGTAGCGGCGCACTGTCACCGTCACCACCAAGGGTCGCCGCCCAGGATTCCCCGCCAGTGTCGGCATGTTTTTCCCCTCGCGAGAACGAGTGGTCAGACATGTCGGCATCGTTGGGCGAGTCTGACGCGGAGGAGGCCTACACCCGGTTCTCACTGCCGCCGCTGCTGGGGCTGGAGCGCGAGCGCCCGCTCGCAGCTCGCCCGCAGCGGAGGCCTAGGAGCCGGGACGAGGAAGAGGACACGGAGGAGGCGAAGCGGCCACAGCTGCAGCGTACACCACGCAGGCGTAGTAGAGCTGACGCGCCGTCCTACGCCTCCGTCGCGGGCGTCACGAGCGGTGCGAGCCGCTCCCTACCTTGCAGCAGAGTTCCTACCCCACGGCCGCCACCGCCCAGGGCAGAAGCGCCAAGGGCGCTACAGGAAAGAAGTCACGCTACCCGCCGTTGGTAGTGAAGAGACTAGCAGACTCACTTCAGGGTCCTGCGCAATCTGCTGGGTCACCCTCCGACTGCTCGCCCTTATCAGAAAAAAAGATAAAAGAAAAACGGGAGACCGGTCTGGTATGATTCTCCTACTCGCCGCCGGCGAAGTGTGGCTTCAAGGTGGCCATATGCGGCTTGCCGGTTGACAACGAGCCAGCCGCCATCGAGGAGGGCCTGCGTGGGCTCGGTTTCGAGCCCGAGTACGTGCGGGCCATCAAGGCTCGCGAAGGACGTCCGGGCTGTCTGGGCTGCATATATCATGCAGTCCTCAAGCGCCAGCCGGACGTCCAGCGCGCATATACGACGTCACCACCATCCTGCTGATGGGTGGCGTCAGGGTGGAGGGATGGCGCGGCAAAGGGGACCCACCCAGTGCCACCGCTGCCAGCGCTTCCGGCACTCATCCCACCAGTGCCACCGGCCGTTCGCCTGTGTGCGATGCGGGGGTGGGCGCGTAGCACGTGAATGCCCCCGGCCCCGTACGGAGCCGGCAACGTGCGCCAATTGTGGCGGACCACCCCCGCGTCCCACCGCGAGTGCTCGATCTTCCAGCGGGAGACCGCCAACAGGCGAGCGGGCACGGTGGCGCTGACGAGCATAGCACTCCGCCCGGCCGGAGCGGCGGCCCGGGCCTCCAACGTCGAGGACCATGAAGCCCGCGGCACCTCCTTAATGGCGGTTGCTTACGGGCCTAGTGACAAGTCTAGCCCCCTGCCCAGCCGCAGGAAGAAGAGGAGGAGACGTGGGAGGAAGCCCCCTGCCCCCACCACCACCAAGCAACCCCAGATTCCACTCGGGATGGCCACCACAAGAGGTTGCCCCGAAAATTAGTTTTACAGACCGCAAGCAACAGCGTGTGCCAGAGGGCGCCACTGCTGTTACTACTCGCCGACGGGGGGTGTAGTGATCGTCCCTAACGAATGCTTCAGACACATTCGGCCTCCAGCTCTCCAGCAAGCAACACCTCTACGAGACGGAACAATAAATCAGGAGCAACTCGGAACAAGGAGTTTCATTTCACTTCATCATAAGCTACGTCAGTACTCTGAGTCAACGTTATTACGTCACGTGCGGTAAGTTGGATTTTATAAACGAGTAGACGAATGTAAGCCTGAGACGAAGTCGAGGACTAACCATAGTCAATAGTTTGTAAATACCAATTTCCGCACGTGTGTCATCATACGTTTTTCAACACATTTGCGAGAAAATAGTACAATAAGTAGTGAAACAAACTTTTGTTTTTAGATATCAGTTGGAAAGCCACAACAATCTTTGACGTTTCTTATATGAAAATGGCGCGATTTTGCAAATGGCGATTTTGACAAATTATAACTACATATTTCATCTCATTTTGTCTTTAGTATTAAAGGCAAAGGTATTGAGCAAAAGCGTTTCCGAAGAGGTCCGATCATACAGCGTTTCACATTACGCGATTAGATAAGCTTGCCCTTGGTGAAATTCTCATATATATTTTTTATGAAAATAAAAAAAAACCAGGATACGCACGGTGCTATACAACGGAGTATGTGGTAAAATAGGTACTTAGGTGATAGTACCTATTTTACCGAACGTTCCATTGTATGTTGCGTAATTTTTAACTTTCGAACAATGTATACAGACTTAAAAAAAGGCTTCGTAAAAGCATTTTTTGAGCAAATGTGTTGAAAAAATATTTTTATCTCATTTCGTTTTTATTTGACTTCGCACAGTTTGTATAGTAAGCCCACGGAAAATATAAATTAAGACAGTGTCAAATATTTACTTTTTCGATACAGTAAAAGAAGAGTACGTCCAATGAATATAATGTCTACAATACGAACGAATGGTTCTTACTTTTTGTCTTACAAGAATTCGCCTTTTACAATAATACGTTAATTTTCTCCTTCATGTAATTTGAAAACGAAATGGGAGACGACGAGACAGTTTTAATGAAAAAGTCGAAACTGAAGGATGAGGTTGTAACACAATGAGACAGTTGGAAGAGCGTTGCAGTAGCTTATTTTTAACCAGTAAATCTGCCTAGCCTTTTCTCAACTACATTAGGATTCGCTTCCATTATTACGCACTGTCTGTCTGACCTCCACAACCCAGTAGCTGGGTAACACGATACCACTTGGCAAGACTGGCATCAGATTTCCTTGTTTCTGACTACCCGTAACGATTTTTTATAAATACTTGATAGGCTCACGTTTGACCACTATCTCGCTTGATGGTAAGGTCGACGATGGAGCACGCTTGCCTCGAAGTATATCCTATTCATTTTTGACATTAAAAATGAAAGAAGAAAACGTTTTGCGCCCACCCCAAATATTATGGCACAGGGACTGTATGATAATAGTATCCACTATATCTCCAATTTCTAACATATTATTCTCAGACGTCACCGTATATAGGCGTTTTTTTGTCTTAGAGCATGATCTTTACTAGTCATTTTAGTTTTAATATGAAAAGAGTACTGGCTTTTACGCGTATACTCTCAGTGTATCCCAGCCAAATTATACTTAACACCATTCATCTTAGCACAATACCAGAGCTATTTCAACTTATTGGCAAGTTAACACTGCTCACTTTATTAAAGTTCGCACGAGATGGAAATATTACCGGTAGAATCAAAAAGTTAATACAGGTAAATCCACAGATTTAACCGACCGAAGAGTGGGGATTACTCGTGCTTCTGTTACTTCAATGGCATCATAGACAGAAGGTTAACTTTGTACACTAAACGAAAATAGCCGCTAAATTGCCGAGCCCAGCAGAAACATTTTTTTTTTGTGGGTGGGAAAACATTAAACAATTTCTTCCGCTTTGGGTGGAGCGAGAAGGGCGTGTTAGACTCTTATTAAAACCCACCCATGTTCGTTCAGTTACCTATGCCAGAGCCGCGGTGACTCTTTCATACATAGCACTGAACACAAGTCTGTCATAGACATTATCAGAATCGTCACCGGCCATCAGTTCATTCAATGAAATAATAATGACGCTCACTGACACGCTTGGTTTAGACGGAAAGTGTTCTCCATACCGTCTCTATCAGAGACCACTGTGGCTCTGTACTCTGTGTTTGATGTATACATAAAATAATAATACACACTTCACGTACAGTCATTCTGCCGGTCATACACGCTACGGTTTATCGGAGAGGTCTGCTTATATGCTGGTATACCTGCGCAGCTGGACCGGAGCGTGTTTTGTTAGTGTAGGTCTGTCCCAATACACGCTCCGGTCTTACTGCGCAGGTACACCTCTACAGACAGACCTCTCTGATAAACCGTAGCGTGTTTGGCCGGCATTATGGGTATTCAGTAACCCGAAAGTCTGGCAACTAGTGTTACCAAGGAGTATCGCGTTTCCTGATAACTGGTTTTGGAAGTTAGATAGGCAGTCACTGCATGTAAGATATTAGTGTCCAGCTGCATCTGGTTACACTGAAAGCCGACCCATACCTACTAACCTACTACAAGTCATTAGACGTACATTCAGTGCAGGCGTACTTGCGACTGTCAATTGTTTGAGATCGCCATACCATGGTGGGAAATCATGCAATGACATCTCCCACTCTATGGTGGAGCGGGAGGGCGTGTGGGCTCGACTGACAAAAACCCCCCGTTCCTTCCCTGCCATGAAGTGCCCAGGGGTGCGGTAACTCTGTTTAGAATTTATCCACAACCCCTGGGCAGATACGTACAGTGCTGTAAGAATCTTCTGGACTTCAAGGACTAGCGCTGTATGTCCGATGCCCAGCTTTTTTTTACCATCTTAACATCGTGGGCCCTTTCGGTGTGGGCACGCTCAGCGCAATTTTGTTGTATCTTTATGTAACACTCTTTTCTTTTACCTTTTGTTTGTTGCTGCTGTGTTGTGGTCTGTTTTGTCTATGTTGAATAAATGTTTTCTATTCTGTTCCTCTTTTTGGTATTGTCGAAAGGCCGCTGCGGCTAGATATTATGAAAAACAAAATTACTTGTGTAGACGCGCCATTTTGTTTTTACACGTGTACCAGTCCTTTGTTGTATCGAGCTGAACTTCTTTATATATCTATTTGTTGGTTCTATGGAGCTCTCATTTCTTTCAGAATTGTACATGGGTACCTATTATAGGTACTTTTCTATATAGACGCGATCTTCTCTTTCATTCGAGCGTGATCTCAGCTTATTGCAGGTCTGCATTGCTGAAAGAAAATGAGTCTTGAAGAAACGATTGCTTTTAATGTAGATAGTATGGATTCCAGATTGGATATGCGGAACCAATATCACTTCTAGCATTAAAAAGAGGCAGGTTAAATATTAATCTATTTGTTAGTCGAATGGTGCAAAACGGGTTGTAATCTAAAACAAACATTTCTTAATCATTGACTTACATAGAATTCCTTCCTTCCAGTACATGGTGGACATCCCACCCACACGTTTTGGGAACACATTAAATGTGCGTACGGCTTCAATCACTAGTTTTAAGAATTATGTACTTGTAATAACGAATAAACTGTTATTATAATTACATTTTTACTGAGAAAATAAGTTAATTTGAAGTAGATGTCATATTCACATGCACATGTTATCTCTTTTGCTACTCAGCTAGAGATGTAGACACATATCGATGTTTTTTTGTTGTGCATCCGAATATAATAATTATTGTTAACATCACTCAAGTCTTATGGAAAAAGTTTTTTGTCTTTAAACAGGTCTAAATGTTAAATGAAACGAACGTAACTGGAGTTGCCCAAGCGTGTAAATAGCCGTGGGTCTCTGCGGATGTAGAACAGTAAATACGACCAAGCACTTGGAGGGAATGCTGGCCCAAAATTGCCTATATTTGTCTGTATAACTTCAAGTTAGGAGTGGTCGGCAGCAGTCGGCGAATGTGGCCCTACTCACAATTTGTAAAACAAGTGGTACCTTACTTTCCGGGCTGTTCTCGATGGTTGCACGTCGAATTGTCGAGTGGCCACTCGTTCTCTTCACACCAACACTCCTGATTATGCTTGTTCAGTAGTTAACGGACGCGGTAAATATGGGTTATTTATTATTCCCGGTGGATCCCCAACGTTTACGGGATTTACTCGGGATTTTAGCGTATTTGCGGGGACGATATTATTTTAAGACATTAATTTAGTCTGCGGTGAGATGCGCGCTGTGCCTCGCGGCGTTAGACACACACACTGACGTCAAACTGACGTGACGTCGATTGTTGCATTTTAAATTGTCTATACCTCGCGTTAAGCCGGCCACTCACGTCTGTCTGACAAATTAAAGCGAGACACACACGCGACGTGATACCAACCCCACCCAACTTGCAGAGTGGCGGCAACTCGCCACACCATGCTCCCCGCCTTGAAAGGTCCAGGAGCTTTCAAAAGCTGCTAATCTATGCGGAGCGAGTGAGGTTCAAGAAGCGGTGATGATATGTAAGCATTAACTTGTTGAAGAGCTTTGAGGGAAATCCAAGCAGCAGTCCGAAACACCATCGCATTGATATAATGCTCGGGAAAAATAATTATCAGTGTCCTAAGAATGAATTGCGGTTCGACTTGACTATGGTAAGTCGAATAAACTAAATTACAACTATGTAATGGCGTACCATTGGAACGTATAATATGAACCCTAAACTAAATTAAACTAAATTATGTAGTAATAATAATCTATTGAGTTGGCAAAGGATACAACTTAGTGACAGGACGTTTATACGTGCCTGACGCGGTTTTTATTGAAGCGACTCGAATTACACCATCCGATCCCGGAAAAACTTCCTCTATGATACCTAATGGCCAAGTCAATGGAGGTACGTTATCTTGACCCAAGAGAACGACAGTACCTATCTCTATAGGGCGATCGGGAGTGCACCACTTCTGGCGAACTTGCAGCGTGTGCAAGTACTCAATTCGCCATTTATTCCAGTAGGATAACACAAGTTGATCCAAGAGCCTTTTGCGGTTGTTTAGGTTTATGCTTTCTTCTGCCAATTCAGAAGAAGGCAAATACGTGAGTGGACTGGATATTAAAAAATGCGCGGGCGTGAGTACCTCCGGATGTGGGTCTGACGAAATGACACTAAGTGGTCGAGAGTTCAAAAGGCACTCAATTTGCACCAATACGGTAGAGAGTTCCTCGTAAGTGAGAAGTTGTTTACCTACGACTCTAAACAAGTGAGTTTTAACACTCTTAATATTCGACTCCCAAATACCTCCGAAGTGTGGAGCTCGCGGCGGTATTCTTGTCCACTCGATGCGTGATTTAAGAAGCTCATTTTTAATATCCGTTTGAACAGTTGAATTTAATAAAAAAGAATGAATATCATCCAATTGCGCCTTAGCGCCAACAAAATTGGTACCATTGTCTGAGTACATAACAGACACTGGACCGCGGCGAGAAATGAATCTCTTAAATGCGGATAGGAAAGCCTCAGATGTGAGATCCGAAACAAGCTCGATATGTATGGCTTTAGTCACCATGCATACGAACAAACATAAGTAAAGTTTCTGCGAACGTTGACCTCTACGTCGAATAGGTATATAAGCAAGCGGCCCGGCGAAATCTACACCGGTGTGTACAAAGGCTTTAGCATCACGGACGCGGTATCCAGGAAGTTCAGCCATTTTGGGTACTGGATGCTTAGGATTTAGACGGAAACAAGTATTACATTTCCGACAACGAGAACGTATAACCGTTCGGCCATCCAATATCCAAAACCGCTGCCTTATAATGGACATCAATAACCCTGGGCCCGTATGGCAGTACGTATTGTGATAGTGATCGATAATTACAATACGTAAGATTCCGAAGCTATCAATGAAGACAGATAAACAGCGCAACTTCTTAGCTGGAAGTTCACCTGCTTTAATTAAATTTAAATCGCTCGCAAAATGTAAACTTTGAACTAATCGAACAATGAAATTTTCGGCGGTTTGAATGTTTTCAACAGAACTATGACTATGTAGTCTGTTTGTAAATTTAAGAATGTACATAAATACACGTAACAATTTATTCCATGAGCAAACACGGTCAGCTATAGTATCTAAAATACGCGGTTCAGTATTCGAAGTTTCTACAAGAAAAACCTTTGATTTAAACTCCGGCAATGTTTCACATTGAGCAGGAGCGAACTTTAAAGGCCACTCGCTCATGGGCTGATGGAGCCATGTGGGGCCGTTCCACCACAACAAGTGTCTTATTAAATCCGACGGCAGCATGCCGCGAGACAGACAATCGCTAGGATTCTCTTTCCCGGACACGTGACGGAAACAAGCGGCAGGTAAGTTTTCCTGTATTTGAGCAATGCGGTTGCTGACAAAAATAGACCATCTATGGGGAGATGAGTGGATCCACGAGAGAGCTATGGTGGAGTCCGAGAAAGCGTGGACACCTGTAATAGGTACACGAGCGGAAAGTTTTTCCTTGACTACGCGAACGAGTTTAGATAGAAGTAAAGCGGCGACAAGTTCTAATCGAGCTAGCGTTGTTATTTTAGCGGGGGAGACTTTGGACTTTGCACATAAGAGTCGGACAGTGATATCACCAGTAGGGTTGGTAATGTGTAAATAAATACAACATCCATAACCAGTAAACCTGGCGTCGCAAAAGGCTACGATGTTCACTACAGCTTCTCTAAAGACGCCAATGTGACGAGGAACCTTTAGAGAAGAGAGTGAAGGAAAATCGCGCGTAAAAGCGGCAAACCGATTTGTGATAGATTCCGGTGGAACCTCATCCCATCCTACTTTAGCTAACCAAAGTTCCTTGATTAATACCTTCGCGTACAGCACAACGGGTCCTACAAGGCCCAGTACGTCGAACAAGCTGGCAACTAGCGATAGAATCGCGCGCTTCGTGCATTTATCATCCACGGCGATTGTTGTCAAAGAAAAATAATCATCAGCGGGTTCCCAGGTTAATCCAAGGATTTTGAAATTATGGACATCATTATCCATGCCAGAAAAATTAACTGGTAAGCGGTGAGACTCTGGGAGAATCTCTAATAAAGCGGGTGAATTGGTAGCCCATTTGACTAAGTCAAAGGAACCTACCTTCATTAAATCAATTAAATCGCGGGATAGACGCATAGCTGTCTGTTCGTCCGAAACAGAGTAGACGTAGTCGTCCATGTAAAACTGAGTTTCTACCAATTTAGAAGCCTCAGGAAAGCGGTCGCTTTGCTCACACGCCAAGTTACGCAATGTGCGCATCGCTAAATAAGAACTAGGTTTTAGTCCGAAGGGAACGCGGTTAAAATGAAAGGTGCGAATAGGCTCACCTTTGCTAAAACGATACAAGATTCGTAAATATTTGCGGTGGTGCTCTCTTACACCGATACGCAAGAACATTTGTTTTATATCCGCTGTCATCGCGACAGGGAATGTACGAAAATCAAGCAATAACAAAAACAAGTCTGCTTGCAAATTAGGTCCGACATGCAAAATGTCATTGAGCGACAACCCTGAGTGAGTTTTGGCGCTAGCGTCCAAAACCACTCGAATGCTGTCCTTGTCCGGTCTAATGACGGCATGATGCGGTATATAATAACCCTCCTCTGTCAATTCAGAGTCGGGCACTTCCGCTAAATACCCCTGAGTTATATAATCCGCGATAGTTTTATTATAATTCTCGCGTAGGGTCGGCATTAACGTGAACTTACGCTCGAGAGCAAGTAAGCGCCGATGGGCGTAACCGCGCGAGCTACCTAGCTCGCTGGGTGAGCGCGCAAAAGGTAGATCGACAAAATATCTGCCGTCTTCAAATAAGACTGAAGAATTAAAATTATTTTCACACTCTAATTCGTCCGGACTAATAAAACGTTGAGATGGAATTTCCTCTAGCTCAAAAAACTTATGTAAATTTGACTCGACTTCAATGTCGGCCTGCGCGGTAAACGAAGATGCAATGTGTGTCACATCACTACTACAACAATCAATATCACCCATAAGTACATAACCGAAGCTAGTCAGTACAGCAGGGGGCGCGCGGGTACCTGAATCGACCCTGTCTCCCAGGTAAATAAAGGGGAACAATTGTGCTCCAAGCACAAGATCTATTCCGCTCGGAACATTCCAGAGCGAGTCGGCGAGCGGTAAGCTATTTAAGTATGACATGTTATCATTGTTATGTAATCTAATTAATTTCGCGGGAAGTCTATCTGTAATACAATCAACAACTAACGCTTGTATCGAAAACTTCGTATGAGGGTCAAACCGAGATTCTATGTTGAGATGAATAAAACCGTGTATTGGTTTCGATGACATTCCAACACCTTGTAAAAATGAATTGCGTAATTTAATTATGGGTAAGTTCAAACGTTTACAACAGTCCACAGTAATTAAATTATTTTGCGATCCGTTATCTAGTAGGCACCGAACCACCTCCTTATCTCTGATGTCGCTATAGTATGCATATAACTGCGCGGTCGCTAGCAAAATGGTTGACCCAGTTTTAACAGCTGTAGTGAGCGAAACAGATGTATCCTTAGTAGGCGCTTGCGGCTCGGGCGATAATGACTCATGTTTTTCTCGGAAATGTATGAGAGAATGGTGGTTCTTCTTACAAATTTTACAAACGTTACGTGACTTACATTTAACCAAAGAATGGGATAGACTTAAACAGTTTATACAGCCACGTTTTGCTTTTATAAATTCAAAACGTGCAAGCGGTGTTCTAATATTTTTAAACTGCGGGCAATAGAACAGCTGATGTCGTACGTCATCCTTATCGCACAACGTACATTTGCCATTCGAAACTGGTTCATTACGCGATACGAATGACTTAGCGGTATTATTTTTTGTTTGATGATTAACTGAACTAGACTTAGCGCGCGGTTCCGTCTGTAAATTATTACCGTATGAGCGTTGTAGTACCTTAACACATTCTTGCATGAATGTTATAAACTCCGCATAGGAAGGTAATTCTTTTTCACTCACACGTGATTCAAACTGTAAGACAGTTTGCGCGTCAACCTTTCTTAAACCACAGTGTAATAAAACAACATCCAGTAAGTCTGGAATGTCTAACTGCTTCAAGGCTGCGACGGACGCTGAATATCGTTCCACAAAAGTATTGAGGCTCGCGGCATTTCCGGCGCATTGTTTAATGTCCAGTATATTATTGAGATAATGAATCCCTAAACTACGCTTATCTTGATACCTTTTTACGAGACTGTTCCACATAACGTTGTATGTATCACCTGTAGGAACAATGCCCGCGGTCAGCTTCAAGGCATCATGAGTCAATTTACTGATCAAGTACTGGACACGCTGCGAGTCAACCAGATCGGTATTTAAATGAACATTGCTTCGAAACATTTCATAAAATATGGGCCAATTTTCCGCTTTACCATCAAACGTTGGCAAATCTATGGGCGGTAATTTTATCCGAGTACCCACTTTGTGTTCCGATGTTTCGTTTTTCGAAAGTATGAGATTACGTTTATATTTAATATTAGAATATAAGTCTTCAATAGAATATAGACTCGAATAGTCTGGTGCGGTTTGGTCAATCTCGAATTGCAATTCATTCATTTGTTCTACTATTTCCTCAAATTTGTTATATTGCTCAGTAATTGTTTCTGACTGCGCTAGGAATGTCTCATTTGAACGTGAATCATAGTTCGAGATGTTTCTGGAATCATTATATATGCGATTAACTCGCTCGAAAATCATTTGTTTTTTAGCGGTAAGCTGAGCCAATTTAGCTTCTTGCTTGCGGGACGCCATTTTGGGGCACTAATAAAGTTATGTGCCTACCGTAATGACTTGTACTTAATTTGTACTGAATTTTACTGATGCCTATCCAGGCTCGAAAGGACCATCTAATGGAGTTGCCCAAGCGTGTAAATAGCCGTGGGTCTCTGCGGATGTAGAACAGTAAATACGACCAAGCACTTGGAGGGAATGCTGGCCCAAAATTGCCTATATTTGTTTGTATGTGTTTGTGTGTCTTCAAGTTAGGAGTGGTCGGCAGCAGTCGGCGAATGTGGCCCTACTCACAATTTGTAAAACAAGTGGTACCTTACTTTCCGGGCTGTTCTCGATGGTTGCACGTCGAATTGTCGAGTGGCCACTCGTTCTCTTCACACCAACACTCCTGATTATGCTTGTTCAGTAGTTAACGGACGCGGTAAATATGGGTTATTTATTATTCCCGGTGGATCCCCAACGTTTACGGGATTTACTCGGGATTTTAGCGTATTTGCGGGGACGATATTATTTTAAGACATTAATTTAGTCTGCGGTGAGATGCGCGCTGTGCCTCGCGGTGTTAGACACACACACTGACGTCAAACTGACGTGACGTCGATTGTTGCATTTTAAATTGTCTATAGCTCGCGTAAAGCCGGCCACTCACGTCTGTCTGACAAATTAAAGCGAGACACACACGCGACGTGATACCAACCCTACCCAACTTGCAGAGTGGCGGCAACTCGCCACACCAGTAACGTAGTAACGTAGATTACACTATAAAAATACACATTTAATGGCCTTGAAATAACACATACTTGTTTAATAATTGCCGTTTTGATATTTTAATTTTAATAAGTGATGAAAATTTCATTAATTTGGTATGATTTGAAGTAGGATATGATAGACTATTTTTGGTATATCGACAACCTAATAAAATAGTGCATTATTATAGTGACAACAATATCTATATGTGACAGTCTTTTAAAATTACTTCAGACAGGACGTCTAGCATTATCTTAATGACATCTATCTTCTGATGTATATGTAATGATTGCTTTTTTTCTGTTATTAAAGGACCAACTCAAATAAACCACTTATTTTTTTAATTAGATTTCTTGGTATGTAACTAGCCCCCCTAGCCATTTTACTTTTCTATTATCGTTTACGCTAACGCTAAATAAAAAATGTATGGCAATTACATTACCTGCGTAGATAAGTGTCACGTGAGTTATTGCAGGTAATGTTATCGCATCGCCATATAATTTGTAGGTATTAAGCGTTAGTGATAATAGAAAAAAAAGGATAGGGGGCAGTTAAGTTAGTTTCCTTGCTAAAATCGGATAGATGAAGATCAATTTCATCTAAGTCTTCATCCTTCCGTTCATCATCTTCCTTGCTTAAGCCTTGTCGTACCGTACTTGGAAAATATCGATTCCGATTTAGTTTATGGATGTGTCCCATCCCTAATTGAGTAGCGTCGAACCAAGTAGTTTCGTGGCGGAGTTCTTTGTCGGTGTCTGTGTGTGCGTATGTACTAGGCACGCAATGACCTCCGGTGAACTCAGAAAATCAGTTGAACTTCTTTAACTTTTATTTACATTACGTTTTTTTGTGAAAATTTAATTATTTAATTTTTTAATTTAAAATGTCATTGGGGTATATGCACCAATGACATTTTAAATTATGTATAACGTATAACTACACCTAATATATGATAAAGGTATAACGATTTTATACAGTTTAAAGTTAAAAAAAAAAAATATTGTCAAAAATTAGAAAAAAGCCGTCAAAAAATTCCGCCTCTTAGGGGTCCAGAATCATGTACTGAAGCATTGGTACACGTATGTGCGTCGATGTTAATTACACCCTGTATAGACATATATATACCTACCTTCCTACGTATATACCTGCATACCACCTACCTATATACCTACCTACTTATATACTTACATATACATATACCTACCTATATACCTGCGTTCCTATATAGGATAGGTATATACCTCCCTACATACTTACCTTCCTACATACTACCTACCCACCAATCTACCTACCCTACTTCTACCTGAATACTTACCCTACCGTCAACTGCGATAGTACTGTGACGACCTTATGTTGGCAACCTTATGGTGAAGACTGGCACGTTGGAAGTTTGGAACTTTCTAGAAACTCTTGAAACGCCAATTGAGAATTTAGAAGAAACAAGATTTTAGTATATAGGTAGACTTCTAGTAGCCCGCTTGAAGAGGGCACATGTATTTATTTTATTATTCAATATAACGTATTAGTGTGCTATCCATCTTTCTTTTATAACACATCACACATAAGCAGTCACTCTTACACACCACACTCTCGCACCGCTAGCGAGTACGACAAACCCCCAGGAACCTAAAAGGAATCTCCAGGGACCAGCACTAAGAGAAGCTGCTCCAGGTCCCTACAAGTGGTGGAGGCGCCGGGTAAGAACGCCGTATGTAAGAGTGACGGCAACGGTAACGGTGTGCGGTGGACAAACTGAGTACTGATGCAGTGACAGCATCAGGATAAGAGGAGTATACTCCAAGCTGAGTGGTTCCATTTTTATTTAAGTGTTAAATAATATTAAAAGAGGAAAATGCGATACTTTTCGGGACACACGTATGAAGTGTGCCTCGAAGAATTTATCGACGAGTTTGTGTCGATGGCCATTGCCAAGGGGTGGCGAAAAAGCGATTATTTGTTAATTCTTGGTGTCTGGTTAAAAGGAGCTGCGCATTATTTTTTTAAATATACGTTCCAGTATGAGATGGAATTTGACACGCTGTGCGCGGAGCTTAGGAGAGAATTCCCATGCAAGTGTGTGTCTTGCAAGCACAGAATCAATCAGTGTTTTTATAATCTTGAGAGGCCGGACGTTGTGTCCGAGGCGAATGAACAGTCCGAGAATAATGTGAGCGAGGATAATCAAATAATATTATTTTCTAAGGAGGACGATGATGACCAGAGCTGCGCTGATGCAGGCCTAGTCAATGATGTCCAGGAATATGAAGACTGCGGTCTAGGCGATGATGACCGAAGCTATGAAAATGAAGACACAGAATCGGGTCGGTTATTTACAATTATTCCTAATAATAATATTTCAGAGAAACACGAGATAATTGTAGTAAAAGAAACATTTGGCGAGCACGAGTCGAATGAAAATTTTATTTGTTTGGGAGTTGTTTCGGCTGATGTTGTCGACATGGAAAGCTGTGAGGTGGAAATTCCGTCGGAGACACATGGTTCTTGTAACGATGATTTTGTTCAAGTTGAGTATGTTTCTGCTGATGTTTGTGAGCAGGAGAGCTTCGAAATGGCGGTGGAGTCCAAAGAGCTGTGCGTGCCGGTGGAAGTCATGCAAAATCCTGCTATTATTGTTCCAATAGGTGATGGTCCAGCGGATATCTATCGGGATGAAAACTGCATCATAAATATCACTTCACAACATCACAACATTTCACAACAAGCGGAACAGCATTTTTCACAGAATAGGCTGGAGGAGGAGATTTGGGCCCTCCCATATTGTACGAAGAAGGATAATTTCCATTTCTTTGCTAAACATAAAATTATTTTTGTATCAATTTTATTTATTCTAGCTGACATGCATAGTCATAGCAACGTGACAAACAAGTTTTCGACCATAAATATAAGGTATGGACATAGTAATTACGATGACCCAAATTTTTCGATAAAAATAAAAATATGCGAAAGAGGTCAAGAATTGCTTGTAAACTATTTATTAAAGCAATATTCTGTAAGTGAATATAAGTGTTGGAAATTGAAGAAAAAATTTATAAATTGTTTGTTGAAAATTATTTTATTTTTAAAAATAATTTTAGAGAATAGACAGTGGTGTCAGATGTCATTTGACATGACAAATAATTGTCAGATATCTGGTACGTCAACGATAGTACGGTTGACAATATAGAAAAAGTTTAAATTTTAACCGACTTCAAAAGTAGGAGGTTCTCATTTGTTTTGTTTTTTATGTGATATTAATCGTTGTGTTTTTGTGTGTTTCATGTAATCGATATGATGAGCTGCACGGACGTGAATGAAGACTGCTGGGAGATGTGACCACCTATCATGAACAAGGAAATATATTTGTTAGGCGATTATTAGTGGGAAATAGATATGAGTTTCTCCAGAGTGCGATTTTAATAAAGATGTTACTACGGTTAGGAGGTAGAGGGAATTGCGGTCCTCTCTCCTAGGGAAAAATGTGTCCGGGTTTTTGTCGGTTTATACCAGCTTTGTTTATGGGGTATAATGCCTTCGCAAAGTGGAATCGAATTGATTCTGTATGGTGTGACCGAGCCCGTGACAATTTTTATGTATTATTCATTTAGAGAGTATACTTCAAGTTATATTTATGGAGCACTCTGGGGGAAGTTCGGGAACAGTGAGTAGGTGTTCAGAATAGTGGTCGTTTTTCTCCTGGTCTTCATAAACGTCCAATGGAGTTAAAATTATCATAGTTTTGAATTTTATTTTTGTAAACCCCTTCTGGGTAGATGCTAACTAGAGCATCTTAGGTCAGAAAATTTAGCAGAGCAGTGTGGCTTTTTAGAGAGGTTTTTACCTCACTGAAGCCATGTGCATTGCCGGGATATGTGGTGCGCCGAATGGCTTAATTAATAATAAGAAAGAAGACCACTTTACTCGGGGTTCATTTTTGGCTATCCATAGGTGGACTCTGCTGCGACATGTACCTCTCATAGGTAGGGCCTTCGCAGTAGGTTTAGGTAGGCCTCAATCGGCTTTTCAAATATTTAGTTGAATAGAAGACTTACTAGCGTCTGCGCTTCTATTCGTAGGGGCGTAGCTCATGTGACGACCTTATGTTGGCAACCTTATGGTGAAGACTGGCACGTTGGAAGTTTGGAACTTTCTAGAAACTCTTGAAACGCCAATTGAGAATTTAGAAGAAACAAGATTTTAGTATATAGGTAGACTTCTAGTAGCCCGCTTGAAGAGGGCACATGTATTTATTTTATTATTCAATATAACGTATTAGTGTGCTATCCATCTTTCTTTTATAACACATCACACATAAGCAGTCACTCTTACACACCACACTCTCGCACCGCTAGCGAGTACGACAAACCCCCAGGAACCTAAAAGGAATCTCCAGGGACCAGCACTAAGAGAAGCTGCTCCAGGTCCCTACAGTACCTACCTACTTACCTACCTACCTACCTACCTACCTACCTACCCAACATAACCTACCTACCCTACCGTATTCCGCGATAGTACCTACTGACCTACCTACTTACCTATCTATCTATCTACCTACCCTACCTACCACCTACCCTGCCTATCTACCTTACCCATAGTTTTTTTGTTCTATATTGTTATAATCACACACATGTTCCAAAAATAAACAGTAAACAAACTCGTAAAACTATGTGCCAAAATATCACACACAAAAAAAAAACCTTATAGAACCTCCTCCTTTTTTTGTCGGTTAAAAAGTGTAAATTTTCACAAAATAACTTACGAGTATTATGATGATAAACGAATTTAAATAATGGTGGAGCGCACGAGCGACGTGACCTATCTCTGCAAGAACTTGCTGCAGACTGGGCGTGATACTGCTAAGCACGTGACAGTATAGTCCGGTATAGTCTTTTTTTTGGGGGGTGGGAATTCATCCTATTACTTCTTCCGCTCTAGGGTGGAGCGGAAGGGCTTGTCAGACTCTTACTGACTAAAACCCACCCCTGTTCCTCCCTGCCTCGAGTGCCCGGGGGCGAGGTAACTCTTTCGAATTTATCCTCCACCCCCGGGCAGAGTATAGTCCGGTCAATCTAGACCAAAAAAATGAGAGTGAAGGTACATAAAGTCCCAACAAGCTGAAAATCTGGGAGTCTTTAAGTCAAGAGTGAATAGGTTACTTCTAGGCAAGCGTGCTCCATCTTCGACCACATCATCGCTTGCCATCAGGTGAGATATTGGTCAAACGCGAGCCTATCAAACATAAAAAAAAATCAGTAAAATTGTTCAAAACATAATTATAACAAAGTTTAAAAGTTCCACATCATTCCCGTGTATGGAAATTTTTTTATTCAAGGTCAAAGGTAAAAAAAATGAGTTTTTCGCGATTTTCAGCAAAACGGTAAGTTTTATCATAAAAGTACCTCAGACAAAAATTGTAGATCATAAAATTATCTATAAAAAATGTTCCAGTAATTTTTCTTACGAGCCACGTTTTCTGAGATATAACGATTCAAAAACTTATAAAAATTGTCATCGTGATAATATGGACACGTTACCACGCCACCTATGAGGTAGTGTACTCAGCGCGTTTTATTTAACGTGGTTTCCCCAGTAGGCCTACTCCACGGGTCAGTTGTGATCCTGTTTACTGTAAAACTATTGCAAAATAACGGAAATTTTCAAAGATTGGAAAAAATAAAAGCGATGTAAATTAAAAAAAAAGTGATGAAGATCATTCGCCTGATTCGTAAGTTTCAAATTCTTCTTGTTCTTCTTCTTGATCTTCTTCTTGTTCTTCTTCTTATTCTTCTTGTTGATCTTCTTCTTATTCTTCTTCTCCTGCTTCTTCTTCATCTTTATTTTGGATGCAAGTAAATTGCGTCAATAGCGATGTATCGCATGACACTTCGTCGGAATCAAACGAATCCTCCATTGTTTGTGATTCAATATTAGAGCACGACCGGCCTTGACAATTTGTGCATGCCAAAGAACAAAACAGTCCGACTTTTTTGCAACCACATTTAGCACTGCATCCTTTTTTGCAGTTGCAAAAAATTGTGTTCAGCAGTTTTTCCGGCGCAGGTGGAAGTAAAGTTTGAACTGGCTCTAATATATTGTTGACCAACTTCCAACCCCAGTCTGTAGGGTCTAGCTGATAACCAAGCCACACTTGAACTTGGTAATATACCCGAAAAAGATGTTAATAAACAGCAACTGAGGTTGGAGGAAGACAAGCTAATTGAACTTGTTTTTTATTTTTAGTATTTTTAACGAAACATGCATATCGATGCTTATCTAAAAACAGGTAGTTTTTTTAGGAGCTCCAAACATGTTTTGTTCTTTGGCATGCAATAATTGTAAAGGCCGGTCGTGCTCTAATATTGAATCACAAACAATGGAGGATTCGTTTGATTCCGACGAAGTGTCATGCGATACATCGCTATTGACGCAATTTACTTGCATCCAAAATGAAGATGAAGAAGAAGCAGGAGAAGAAGAACAAGAAGAATTTGAAACTTACGAATCAGGCGAATGAACTTCATCACTTTTTTTTAATTTACATCGCTTTTATCTTTTCCAATCTTTGAAAATGTCCGTTATTCTGCAATAGTTTAACATTAAACAGGATCACAACTGACCCGTGGAGTAGGCCTACTGGGGAAACCACGTTAAAAAAAACGCGCTAAGTACACTACCTCATAGGTGGCATGGAAACGTGTGCATATTATGACGATAACAACTTTTATAACTTTTTGAATCGTTATATCTCAGAAACGGTGGTTCGTAAGAAAAAAGTATTTATCCATTTTTTATAGATAATTTTATGATCTACAATTTTTGTCTGAGGTACTTTTATGATATAACTTATCGTTTTGCTGAAAATCTCAAAAAACTATTTTTTTTTACTTTTGACCTTGAATAAAAAATTTTCCATACACGGGAATGATGGGGAACTTTTAAACATTGTTTATAATTATGTTTTGAACAATTTTACTGTTTTTCAGCTTGTTGGGACTATATGTACCTTCGAATGTCTAAATTGACCGGACTAGTAGTGCATCGCTGTAGATTAATAAGGTTGAAAATGGCAATGCGTTTGATTTACGTTGAATCTCGTGTTCGCCAATATGAAAGTTATGACCAATAAGTTAAAACTTTTTTACATATTTCTTTAGTTGATAAAATTTCCTATTATAAGTTACAAAAATATGAATAGTTGTCACTCAAAATATTGAGCATTTCGAGATAAAAAAGATTTTTCGTGTTCTTATTTGCGATTTTTTACATACTTGACTATACGCTATATTTTTTTGGGCTAACTGTGCGTCGAAAAAGTGGATGTTTTATGGTGTCCCCTGTTTGGGTGGCACCTTAAGCGTTGAGATCGGGCTACCAAGCAACCTACCAAAGACATCTAAATGCAAAATGTTTATAATTTTCTTTGTTAATTTAGATTGAAAAAGTTTGCGAATAACTTTTAGATGGAGGACGGTAAGCAGATGAACATTCCCTTCAGGTCAGTTCCGATTATTTGAAACAAGTTCAGAAGTTATTTGTCACCTAAATAATTTTTTTAACTTTCAGAGTTTTGAATCGTTTGTGTTTTAGCTAATTTGACGAATTAATTTTCTTTTTTGTTGCTTTTGGTCCCGGCTATCATTTGTAGATTTTCCCCAGCTATCACAGGTGCACATAATCTCACACTAGTCTTGCCAAGGGATATCGTGTTACCCAACACCTGAGGCGTAGAGTGGAGGTGCGGTGGTTCTGTTCTTCGAAATAGGTGACTAAACCGTGCTAAAAACTATAGACCCATCTCACTTGTGTGCCACGTCTACAATCTCTCCAGAAGACTTGATGAGTTCCAGCCATCAGAACAAGCTGGTTTTCAAAAAGTCTTCAGTACCGTGGACCACATCCATACTGTTCGGCGAATTATAGACCGGGGACTACAACCAGCCGCTATATATGGCATTTGTGGACTACCGGAGAACCTTCGACTCCATCGAAATATGGGCAGTTCTAGACTCTGCAACGATGTCGAATTGACTGGCGTTACATCGAAGTGTTGAGATGTCTGTACGACGCTGCCACGATGACTGTCCAAAGCCAAGATCAGAAAACCAGCCATACCCAACTGAGACAGGAGGATGTGACATCCCCGAAACTGTTCACCAATGCGCTGGAAGACTTCTTCAAGACGCTGGATTGGACTGGACAGGGTATCAACGTGAACGGCGAGTACATCTCACACCTTCGCTTTGCCGATGACATCGTCATAATAGCAGACACGGTGGAACAGTTATGCCTGATGCTGCACAGCCTAAATGGAGCCTTGCGGCGGGTTGGCCTCGGTATGAATTTGGACAAGACAAAAGTCATGTACAATTCACATGTCGTTCCGAGTCCAATCCGCATCGAAGGGTTGCTTCTCGAAGTTGTGAAGGAGTATGTCTACCTAGGGCAAGTCATCCAGCTCGGTAGACACAATTTTGGGAAAGAAGTTGACTGAAAGATCCGGTTGGGTTGGGTAGCGTTTGGAAAACTTCGTCAGGTCTTCTCGTCCCCTATCCCACAATATTTGAAGACTAAGGTTTTCAACCAGTGCGTCCTACCCGTTATGACATACGGTGCCGAAACGTTGACACTGACGGTCGGACTGGTTCACAAATTCAAGGTCGCTCAGCGACCTATGGAGCGGGGTATGTTAGGAGTTTCTTTGAAGGATAAAATGAGGAATGAAGTTGTCCGGACAAGAACCGGAGTAACCGACGTAGTTTGCAGAATAAGCAAACTGAAGTGGCAGTGGGCTGGTCATATTTGTCGAAGGACCAATGGCCAATGGAACAGACGAAATCGCGTATTGGCAAGCGTAGTGTGGGACGCCCACCAGCTAGATGGACCGTCGACCTTAAGAAGGTGGCTGGGATAGACTGGACGCGGAAGGCGGAGGACAGAATGTTGTGGCACAGCCTGGGAGAGGCCTATGTTCAGCAGTGGACTGCGATAGGCTGAGTTGATTGATTGATTGATTGATTGAGATTTTTACTATTATATTTCCGAACTCATATCTTATTTGACCACAGTTTTGAGATAACCATGCATCCCTTTCCATCCTATCTCATTCCTATGCAGTAGAAGCGAGAAAAGTTACTGACCGCACGCGCTAGCCAAGGGCGCGCCCACAAGATGGCAACCATGATTGAAAGAAAGAAAGAAAATAAATTTATTTGACCCAGGTTAAGGCACACAATATTCACACAAAAACACTTATAGAAATAACCTAAAATAGTATTATGTGCCGCCATTGCAATTTATTCTGTTAACAAGACCGATCCGCACCGCATACCATATAACACATACCGCGCCGATCCGCTAAGTTTTTAGAGTTTTTGATATATATATATCAAAAACTCTAAAAACTATCTATTATCCATGTTGGCCGACACACATGTGGCATATAAAAGCCAAGTGAAGTGCAAAGCAGTGGAAGAAGATAGATCATGAAACACGTGCGACAGCTTCTCAGGCTGTCCTTTTATCAGCATGATCCATCTAGAAGATTCCCAAGTAAGTCCTTCATTCCTAACCTGGTCAGCTAATATACTGTGTGTCACCAATATTCTCCGCATAAATTACATCCCCGCATTATGGTCCTTCGAAAGCCGCATGTAATCACCCACCATAATTTTTGTGGTCCAATCAAGTCGGATTCAAAGAATCAGCATTCGTCTACACTTGTATCTTAATTTTACCCGCATCCTATAGGTCTTATACTTGGGATTTAGTGTATTTTAGGCCAAACACATAAAATAAAAAGTTCGTAGAACCCCCATATTGAACGCATACGTTCGTACTTTCCCGCTAAAGTAAGGCCAACTAGCAGCGATACGAAAGTTCATTAACCTAAAGAACAACTGTGGCGTTGACAATCTAATATTTATCTCTTTCCATCTTGTGCCTTTGTCGTAATGTCTCGTTCTCCCGACAAAAACATGACAACGTTAAGACGGGTTCGCCAACATTCGTGCGGCCATTTTATCGCCCATTTTCGCATGGGTTTTGTTTACACTTGGTATCGCTTCTCGTTGGCCGTACTTTAGGTACTTAGTTCATTGACAATTACTGTATCAACTAAATATTGTTTCTCCTTTTGCATTGAAATAGCATAGATAGATATTCTAACCGCTAATTATCGTGAGTTAACTTGGCTAATTTACCTACAACTTTAATATTATTATTATTCTAAGTCTACCCGCTATACCTAACATTAGTCCGCTATATTTTCGGCTATTATTCCAACATGGAGGATCTTAAAATGAAAGTTAAATTACTTCAAAGGAAAAATCAACCAATCTTTAAACGTTTATCGTCATTAATCAAAACGTCAAAGAAAATAATTTATACGACACGTATTGAGCTTCGTTCCGAGGCAAAATTTATGGCATATACGGAGATTTGTCAGTGAATCGTCAAGAATTTAGTACTAACTTAGATACATTAAATACGTATTCTTTACAACTAAATCATCATCATCATCATCATCATTCTCCTGCCCTTATCCCAATTTATTTGGGGTGGGCGCAACATGTCTTTTTCTTCCATACTCCTCTATTAGTCGTCATCTCTGTAGTCACCCCCTTTTTACCCATATCCTCTTTCACACAGTCCAACCATCGTTTCTTTGGTCTTGCCCTACTCTTACATCCATACACAAGACTTTCCCTCTTTACAACTAAATCCTGATCATAAAATCGATTATAACAGTCTTATATCCTTTGACGGTGTATATACTCGCGTGGAACGAGTGCGACCTCTTATCGTCGCTAGGAATTCAAGATCATCGGTCGTATCAACGATACAACATAAAGGTGCGGTCGAACTGCCACCGATTCAAATTCCGTTCTTTAATGGGAGGATTGATAACTGGCCTGTTTTCTATGAATCATTTAAATATTCATAATAATTTAAACCTTACAGATTCTCAACGTGCCGACTGCCTCGGTGGTGCAGCGCGAGCGCCATGTTCTGTGAGGGCCGCGCGCCCGGCTGGCCGTCGCTGCTGAGGAGCTGCTCGGGCGCCGCACGCTCCGCCATACATCGCTCCGCTAACTCCTTGGTGGTCCGCTACCACCAAGGAGTTAGCGGAGCTCGAGACTGGGACAACAGCTCGTTGCACCAAAGGTGGCAGTCCTACCATACCCCGATTACATAATACCTATTATGTAATCTACTTTATGTTGTAGTGTACTATTATTTTTTGTTATCTATGTGTATGTATGTGTATGTATAAATGGATGTTAATCTAGCAAATAAACAATTTCATTTCATTTTTTCATTTTAATTTCAATAGATGTGTAACATAATAATTATTAAATATTAAACCTGCAGTTAATAATTCCGCACCTTTAAATAGTTTCAATGTAAGTTTTTATGCTTCTGTTTTTGCTTTAGAACAATTACAAATTAATGATTTAAAGGATTTTATTTTGTTAAATTTAGCTTTGAAAAAATTAGACCCCGCTACCGTATATTTATTTGAAATGTATAAGAGAGATGAGGAAATTCCTACTTATACGGATTTCGTTGAATTTATAAAATCGCAAGTTAAAATATTAGATCGCACTATTTCAGTAAGTAACAACCCTAATAAAAATATGTAGTTATTCTCGCAATCAGTCACGTGATGGTGCGGTACATACTTTTATTACTTGTAATAATAATCAAATTTGTTTGTATTGCAATAAAGGTGATCATTGTGTGATTGTTATTAAATGACCCCAGGCTGATTAAAATTTTTGTTTTCCTAAGTAGATTTATATTTTGGTTTTGATACGGCTACATTTACAGGGAAGAGAATGAGCCCACTCCCCGCTCACCCTTGTAGATTTACGACAATTACTTACTTGCATAATCCTCCACCGTTTATTCGATGTGAATTCCCATACTACAGCTCCTTGTTCCGACTTATATAAGCTAGGGAACAAGGACACACAAGGAAACACAAGGTGAGATTAATATTGGGAATTCACGGTTAGTGATACATAAACAAAATAACATCAAGGTATGAAGCTAATGAGACAAGAGGGATGCAAAGTGCATTATTATTATTATATAAGATGGGTGCGTCACGCTTTAGGCTCAGGAAGTCCAACATTACAGTTACGTTAAATTATATGCTTAGCGCTCTAGGAACCCCATTTTTTGTTTTCAGTGACATGGAACAGTTGCCTCGTCATACGTGTACAGTTTTTTTTTTTTTTTTTTTTTTTTTTTTTTTTTTTTTTTTTTTTTTTTTTTTTTTTTTAGGGCTAATGCAACAGGACCACTATTTGGGCACTGTAGCTATTCTAAATATGATTCCCTATGCTCTATATAAATGTCTTACACAACTCTAAGACAGAGAACTGCGAAGTCCATCTGCCGTTGAGGAAGACAAGTTTAGGTTTTAGGAGACTTTAAACGCGTACAAATGTAACAACCCACTTACGTTAGCCTGCCCCTTTTCTAAGGTCACACAAAACTTGCTCAAGCGCTTCGAGAATTCTGTCTGTAGCAGAATTCATTGCAACATCCTTGTTGCACACCGAAGTGGTTCAATCGTCACTCCACATTTCCTTAAACTCTCCAGTTCGTGGATATACGGTACAGCCTAGAGGCTGATGCCATCCAATTCTCGTGTTTCGTCAAATAGTGTCGATTCAGATATAGGCCTACAAAACGGCCGGGGTTAGTTTTAACAAAACACGATTAACACCAAGGTGAGTATTCTTGTAATCCGATCTAAGTTGCTATGTCGCTCAAGTAATGAATCAATTAATTTGTTTTTAATTGCCGTGGGTTCCGCACTATTATTAGTCGTGTAACAGTTTGTTAGGAAGCCCTCGTTTGTGGTAAAAGTTTCTTTTGAGATACGGACTTGTTTTTCTTGCTCCTTAAGCCATTTAGGGCCTTCCCACCACAGGGTAAAATCTACCAGTTTTTGCGGTGCGAGACCTCTTGTTGCACAGTCAGCTGGGTTTTCGTTCGTCTTCACGTAACCCCAGTTTATCGCAGGCACGATGTTTAATATTTTTGTGGTTCTGTTGATACTATATATACATACTTTCATATTTAGTTTGACTTCCCTGAAGCCATGCTAGAACGACTTTAAAATCGATCCAGCAGGTAATCCTTAGATCGTAATGTTCCAGGATCTTAGTTACCCATTGTAGGAGCTTCGCTAGCAAAACTGCGGCGCATAATTCTAACCTCGGTGTGGTAGTTTTCTTACTGATTGGTGCTGGAACGTCAATAAAACACGGAGATGGATAGCTGACTGGTTTATTCATATAAGCGCATACCCACATTACATAATAATAAAAGCAGACACAAATACCTTACACTTTTCCCACTTAAGACTAAATGTTAACTTATCAGAACTAATAACTAACAGAAAGTACTACTATCCCAAGTAATTTTAAAAATATACAACAAAATACAACTCCTAAATACTAGTATAACTATTTTGATACATTGTTTTTATTAATGGCACGTGCATGCGCACGGATTGCTCGGGCCGAAGCCCCCGGTGGCGGCGGGGAGCGTAGCGCCACAGATGGTAGCGCCGCCGGGCCCACGCTACCCGCTACAGTCTCCAGCTCTCGCGTCTCTGATGCATCCTCGAAAGCATCATCGTCCTGATCATTACCCTCCCCCTTGTGAGTACCGATGCTCGCTCGTGATAGTGATAGTCGTGACTTGTTCCCAATTGGAATTATTTGGTCGCGATGCCTGCGCCACTCGACACCGTTTCCCATGTCAATTTGGTACGACAGCGGTCCCGTACTTTCAGACACTGTTCCCGTAGTAAATTTATCTGAGTTCGAGGTGTAATCGCGTGCGAGTACCGGTTCTCCTACCCAAATTGGGGGCTGGGGCGTGCCTCCTGCATGAGCTACCTGACGCTGCTGCGCCACGCGCGCCACTTGCGCGACGTCTGGCCGTAAGGCATCCAGTCGTGTCCGCATTCGAGGCCCGGTTAGCAATACTGCCGGTGGCACGCCCGTAGTTGCATGCTCACAATTGCGGTATTTGAATAAATATGTATTTAATGCTTCACATTTTCACCACTATGAACTGACCTTTTTAAAGCTTTTTTTACATTCTTTACCGCATTTTCAGCGGCCCCATTGCCTTGTGGTCTATATGGCACCGTTGTCACATGTGCAATACCATTGTGGTTGCAATAATTTCTAAATTCTAACGATTGAAACGGTGGTCCGTTATCCGTAACGAGTTGCGAAGATAAACCAAACCTACTAAAAACTGTTACTAAAGCTGTGATTGTTGACTGTGCATCCGTACGACCCATTGGAAGTGCCTCAATCCACTTCGAATGCGCGTCGACTATAATGAGGTATTTTTTTTCCGAATACTCTGCAAAATCTGCATGTAAGCGTTGCCATGGATACAAAGGAAATTCCCACGGATGTAGGTCAGCACGCGGCGGTGCATCCCGCACCATACGACATGGCTCACACGCACGACACATTACTTCAAGGTCATTATCTAAGGTAGGCCAGTAAACATAATTACGTGACAAGCTTTTCATTTTTCTAACTCCTAAATGACCCTGATGAATTTCTTCCAGAATTTTACTTTGTAGTGGTTTTGGTATTATAATTCGATATTTATAAATTAAACAACCAACATCGATTGTAATATCGCTTTTTCGTGCAAAATAAGGTTTTTCTTCTTTGCAACTAGGTACGGATGGCCACCCAAATTTTACAAATCCCAATACTCGCGACAATATTGCATCTTTATTAGTTTCCTTAGCTATGTCATGAAAATTAACTGGCGTACATTGGTGTACTAAATTAACATACTCGTAACTCATTGATTCGCTAGGGCGGCGCTCCTGTGCTAACGGTAAACGTGACAACGCGTCCGCTGGTCCATTTTGCTTTGACGTAATTAATATATTGTATAGTAAAATCATAAGCGGCTAATCGTGCAGCCCAGCGTTGTAAGCGACTGGTGGCAGTTTGGGGTATACCCACTTTTGCTCCGAAAATGTAGCTTAACGGCTGATGATCTGTACGTAATTCAAATTTTCTACCATACAGATATTGATGATGTCGAGTGACGCCATAAAATATTGCCAGACCCTCCTTATCAATCTGACTGTAATTGCGCTCCGCGTCATTGAGTGTGCGCGACACACAGCTGACCGGTCGCTCACTGCCATCTGGGAAACGATGCACTTCTGCAACCAACCCGTACGCGCTGCTGTCCACCGATAGCGCTAAGGGCCGCCCCTCCTCATAATGTGCGAGTACCCTCTCACCTGATAGGACTCGCTTCGCTTCCTTAAAAGCCTCATCGCACTCCTTACTCCAATTCCAACTGACTCCCTTTTTTAAAAGTTCATGCAACGGATGTAATAATATACTTCAAGATCTACTAACACTATCGATAAGGGTTAAGACTTAAGTTAGCAAAATCATATTGTTGTGTATGTCGTTAATTTGTGGCAAATAAATACTTTTTCTTTCTTTTCTTTCTTTTCTTTTAATTTGGGAATAAATTTTCCATATTAATTAAGTAAACCTAGGAATCTTCTTAACTGTGTGATATTGTTAGGTGTTGGTGCCTTCACAATAGCCTCCACCTTCTGGGGATCCGGGCGCAGACCACTTTGGTCAATAATAAACCCGAGATATTTAACGCTTGCTAGTAGTAAACAACATTTGCTTAGTCTAACGGTCAAGCCCATATCTCTTAATCTAACCAGTACTTGTCTCAAGTTAACCAAATGTTCTGCTCTAGAAGCCACCGTCACACAGATATCGTCAAGAAACACCTTTATTGGGTTGTTGAATAAACAGACCTTATCATAAAATGTAAACAATCCTTGTGTTACGAGAGTTGAATTCTAATCAAATGCTGTTATCAACGATTTGGGAATAGTATTTGTTCACGTATTAGGTTCATTTCTGATAGAACCACTGTATCAATTTACACGAAATTTTACATGTCATACTATGAATATACAAGTAGTTTAATAACAATGTTTTTTTTGTAGAGTCCGATATAATATTTCCCTATTATTCATTCTCAAACTTCATATCACGAAAATCAAACCAAGTAACGGCTTTTTCAAATTACGTTACTGCGTTTGCGTTGCGTTTTGTGATGCGTTTTTTTTCTAATACTATGTAATAACTACCTAACAATAAATAAATACCTTCAAACTGTGTTCAAACACACAGAAAGTCACATCATTCACCCTCACAATAACAATGTAAACAAAACCGGTTGACCTTGACAAGAAATGTCATAACGTAATCATTTTTCAAAATATTTATCTAAAACGATGTTATAATGACGTAATAACAACATAGTAATGAATATATAAACACAACATATCACATAAACAAACACGAAACTAAATAAAACACACAATATCAACAAACTGTCGTCCGCCGTTGACAAACATAAACATGCAAATAAAAACATTTTTTTTTTAATTTTTCAAAACAGTATTTCTCTATGGAAATGTTTGTAAAAGTACGATACTATCACGCTCCGAGTGTGTAAAAATTTCCACAGGAATATGACGTTTCGTTATGTAATCATAAAGGTTGAAAGAACGCGTGCCACCCGCGGCCCGAAAGGGCCTTACGGGAAGTGCGCCGTATTCCGTGTTCGCGGTCCGAAAGGGCCTTACGGTAGCTAACGGGTTAAATCAATTTTGGTAAATTCCCTTCCGCCATTTAGGGTGGCAAACAACTCTTCGATGCGTGGGAGTGGGTAAAATTCACGTTTTAGTTTAGGATTGATAGTAACTTTATAATCGCCACATATTCGTATATCACCGTTCGTCTTAATAACCGGCACGATGGGCGTGCCGTAGTCCGAGTGCTCGACACGGTAGATGGTGCTCCAGCTCGCGTTCCACACGCGCACGGAGTGCCAGCGGCACGGGACGCGCCCGCACAAACACATGCTCATTATTTGTCAGTTGCAATTGGAGCAATTTTTTACATTTTCCAAATTTATCAGTAAAAACCTCGGGAAATTCTGTTGCTAACTGATTAATACATGGATCAGCAATAATATCCTTGAAATGTATTTGTTTGATATTGAGGGACTTTAACCAATCCCTGCCCAATAATCGGCGTCCACCATTTTTAATAACATAACAGGACAAATTGTTTGCCGTAACCTTACCAAGTTTAACATTTGACTAATATATAACCTAATGACTCAATTCGCGTACCAGAATAACACCGTAACATTAGATTATCCGATTGAATTGTTTTATTTGGAAACATCTACTTATAAAAGTCTTCACTAATCGCCGAAATGCGACTTCCAGTGTCTATTTCACACTTAATTTCGTAACTTTCAATGTTCACTTTAATAAAGTAAGGTTTGTTACCTTTAGACCCCAGTTCGATGCTAAACAAATCCTCGTCCGCCAAGCTATCTTCACTAACATAGTTTTGCCTACCCGACCGAACACTACCCCGCACCTCTTTACACATCACTTTTAAATGTCCACGCTGGTGACACTCATCACAGTTGTAACGACATCTTTCCGGCCGATGCGACTTTCCACACCGCCAGCACTGTTGAGTCGAGGTGGCCTGCGCCGGCGCCGCAGGGGTGCCACTTCTCGACGCCGCACCGTCAGCTCCAGCGCCTGGGTTGCGGCTCGACCGGCGCGCGTCTCCACCACGCACTCGGTCTGCGGTCGTAAGCGAAACATGTGACGCTCAGCAATTTCCGATCTCTGTGGCTCTAGGTGATCGGTCACCAAACGTACCAATTCGTCAAATGTCTTCGCCTCTAGATTCATCGATGCACATAGTATGTAGTTTCACCCACAACCGTGATTAACAACGGCACACACGAGTTAGCTTTAATCTCATTTAGAAATAAATACTGTTTGACACGGCGAATATACGACGGCCACTGCTTCGAATTAATTTCAAATGGTTCTAGTCGACCGATCGGCATTGTTAATAACTACGAGTATTTAACACGCAATTGGAATTCGAATTTCTCGTCGCCAAATGGAGATCAATAAAATACGGAGATGGTTTTTTTTTTTTAATTTGTGGGGTGGGAAATCATCCTATGACTCCTCCCGCTCTTCGTGTCAGACTCTTACTGACTAAAACCCACCCCTGTTCCTTCCTGCCTTTGAGTGCCCAGGGGCGAGGTAACTCTGTTTCGAATTTATCCTCAACCCCCGGGCAGGAGATGGATAGCTGACTGGTTTATTCATATAAGCGCATACCCACATTACATAATAATAAAAGCAGACACAAATACTTTACAGGTGCCACCTTAGTTTTTGCCGCGAGTAGAGTGCTTTCGTAGGTGCCGGTGGGTGAAGTAGTTCGGCTGTAGATAACGCAGGCGTAGGCTTTCTCGCTCGCGTCACAGAAGGCTTGCAATTCGATCATCCTATTGTTTTCGTTTCGTATCCATCTTGGTAAACATATGTATTTTATGTTTGGCAGATCGGATTTAATTTGCATACATTCCTTTTCTATGGAATCCGGTACATTTTCGTCCCAGCCAATGTTTTGACAGTTTTTACTCCATATTTATTGGAAAAGCACTTTTGTTTGTATAGTAATAGGAGCCAACCAACCGAGCGGATCGTAGATCTTGCTTATTTCTGACAATAACCTGCGTTTAGTGTATGGTGCATTTTTGTTGTTGCTAGGCGCTTCGCTAATAAAATGGAAAGTGTCGCTTGCGTCATTCCATGCTAGTCCAAGTGTTTTGCTGAACTCTTGTTGCTTGAAGTTAAATTCAGTATTATTATTCTTCTCTTTCCTCTGTAGTTCTATGAGAATAGATGGTTCGTTCGTGGACCATTTCTGTAAAACAAAACCACCTTTCTTCAGTAGTTCGCTTAGCTCCTTTTGGAGTAGCTTTGTTGATTCTATGGTATGGTGGCCCTTGATGGCATCATCCATATAGAATTCGTTAAGTAGCGCCTTTTGGGCCAGAGGGAAAGCGTTGCCTTCATCTTTGGCCAGCTGTTGGAGAGTACGCATCGTTAAGAATGGTGCGACTTTGGTCCCGTATGTAAGGGTACACAGCTGCATATCTCTCAGTGGTCCTCTCTTAGAGTCTCTCCAAATAATTTTTAGAAGACATTTGGCGGTACATTTTCTCAATGTCTGCCGTTAGAACATATTTATAACTCCACCATTTTATGATGAGGGATAGAATGTCTTTTTGAAGATTAGGCCCTTTTCCCATCAAATCGTTTGGGCTGTACCCAGAGTCTGTTTTCATTGATGCGTTAAAAACAGCTCGTAGTTTAGTTGTTGTTGAGCACTCTCTTGCTACGCAGTGGTGTAGGCTTGTACTCGACTTTCGTATTCTGTAACCGGTTGTTCATGTGACCTAATTCGATGTATTCTCGGATTCTTTGTATAGTTTAGCGAAGTTTTCTTGTCTTGCCATTTTCTTTTCTAAATGAAGGAATTGTGCTGCAGCTGAGGTATCGAGTTACCAAGGTTTTGTTCATAGTTAGCGTTCATGGGTATTTTCACCACATAACGTCCGTTACTCAATCTTTCTGTTGTTTCTGTTTAATATTTTTAACAGAATTCATCTCCCATTGTAGTTTCGGTTTCTGAAGGGATGTCTTCTATTTCCCAAAATTTTGTTAGGTTTTCTAGTTCTGTTAGAGTAACTAGACAGTTAAACTGCTTTGTAGCACCGCACAGTATCCAGCCCAACTTTGTGTTTTGCACAACTGGCGAGTCATTGTTATGCTTGATTATTCCTCCTAAGATTACCTCAGAGTAAACATCAGCTCTAATCAGTAGATCGATGGGTCCAGAGATGTTTTAGTCTGGATCAGCAAATTTGATGTTATGAAGGTGCGGCGAGTTGTCTGTGTTGATCGTTGAATTAGGCAGATTGTTGATGAGTCTATTCATCACTAACGCTTCGGTTAGGAATGTATAGTCAGAATGGAAAGACTTGCATTCCAATTCTGTCATTCCTTTACTCTTGCCCATTATAGTGCCAACGCCAGTGACCACAGCGTTCATTTTGTTTCGGGGTAAGTTCAGCCGTTGAGCAGCATTTTCTGTGACCAAGGTTACTTGAGAGCCTTAATCCCCCGAAGGACGACGTTAGCTCCTTCCTTGTTCTTGACCCTTAGTTGAAGAGTTGTTAAGAGTATCTCTTGTTCACCGTTAATGTGGTTGGAGGTTCGCTCAGCCACCGTTGGTGTGGTTGGCTTTGATTGTTGCCGTTTCAGATTATCATCATGGAGAAGGGAGTGATGTTTGAAGTTACACGTGCGGCATGTTTTCGTTGAATTTCATTTATGGCCTCCGTGGCTAAACAAACAATTTTTGCACAAGGGCAGGTTACTTGTTGTTTGATTTCGCGTTGCGACATCCATGTTCAAAAATGTCGAACACTGTGAGACAGTGCGTGTGTCCGTTTTTGCAGAGTGGACATTTCCTCAGCGTTGCATGGAAGGTTTTTGTCCACTTTTCTGTGTCTATAAAGTTCGTTGATTTATTTATTTATTTAATCATTTATGTACACACAGAGACACAGTAACAATAGACATAAGATAAAAATAGTACAAAGAAACTGCTTATTTCTAAAGAAATTTCTACCAGCAGACCTGCGATAGGAGAAGTGAGAAAGAAATGTAGACAAAAGTGTGAAAGAAACAGAAAAAAGAATACGAGATGTCCTATACTAAGGTATCAAATAAACCTACACATATATTGTTAATATATATATATATATACTTACATAAATATATTTATTTATTTATTTATTTATAATAATAAACACACCAACAGCACTGTCACTTACAATTCAAATAAAAATAACATCTAAAATCGGCATTTCAGTAACCATGCAATTAACAGGTATGCATGACATTGACAAAATGAAATTAGAGACGATAAGAAAAAATAAAAAGTGTGTCCAATAAGTCTAAAACCAGAACACTACAAAAACAAAAACAATTTGAGCTATATAGACATACATTGTTCGCACTGTTTATATAGAGAACGTCTGTATGAAGCGAAACTCATAGAGAAAACTTCGATAGGGTAATCCGTCAAGTTGTATCATATACATATATATAATAAACATAATCATATACCTAATACTGTAAATAGATACATGACATACATATATATAAAAATTATTATAATAGAGAGGAAAGGTAGTGCTCTTTAACACGATTTTTGAAGAGAGAAATTGACTTCAAGTCTCGAATGCTAGGCGGAAGCTAGTTCCACAATCTTACTGCATGGACAGAGAAAGAGTAGGAATAGTAACTGGATTTATGAGAATGGGTTTTGAGGAGGGATCTAAGGTGAGATCTGCACGGCGCATCACCAGGGCGAGCGTAAGAAATTCGCTCACGCAGGTAGGAGGGATAAGACGGGTTGTGTAAAATGTTGAAAAGGAGATAAAAATCCGAGTGTTCCTGCGAAGTCGGATTGGGAGCCACTTGAGCTCCTTGTGAAGGTGAGAGACATGGGCATACTTACGCAGACCAAAAATAAACCTAATACCTAAGTTTTGCAGGCGCTCAAGTTTGCTTAGTAGCTCCTCAGTAACATCCAGGTAGCAGGCATCGGCACAGTCTATAATCGGCTGAATAAGAGTTTGGGCTAAAGAGATTTTTGTTTTTAAAGGCAATAGACTCTGAAGGCATTTAAGCGAATGGAAAGAACGTTTACCTTGTAACGGTTAAAAAATATTTTTTTTTTTTTTTTTTTTTATAAAAAAACGTTGCCCCACACTAGGAATTACTCCTGTATCGTGGGTGCGTTTACAAACATATAAACTCACATACACATGACACCCAGACCCGGAACAACTATCTGTAGGCCGTACAAATATTTGTTACGTGCGGGGATCGAACCCGCGACACGCAGCGCAGCAGCCGAAACGCTCAACCACTGCGCCAAACCGTGCCGTTAAAAAATAATAATATAAGTGTATCTGTTGGTTCGAGGTTTGTGGTGCCATCTGGCCGAGAACGGGTGTAGTACTGCAAATGTCGAATCGATAGATACTACGAAGACACTAGATGGCGTTAGACCCACTTACGTGAAATCTTGACTATGGAAATTGTGTAATTAAAATGTATTAAAAATTTTATGAACACAATGGTTCCTATAGTGGTACTATATATTAGATCTAATTCAGAAATAAATAATTGCTAATTAAAATTTATATGTCACACTGTGTGAAACGAGACGTATGACTAGGCTTAACGAAACGATATTTTATGAAGATGGCGCTTTGTCCTTTTTGGCCTTGATACGTCGATGACACAAAATCTCTGTGTGAAGGAAAGAACTAAAGAAAATATTTAACTGATGTCTCGAAGGGCAGCTGGAACCAAAGTTAAATTCAAATGTGTTAAGCATTGGGATGTAGGACGCTGTAAGTACTCTTTTTGGGATTTTTCTATAGTGAAGCTAAATCTTAAGTGTGGCATTTATGAGTCTCACCGAATTTTTCTCTTGTCGACAGGGTTCCTAGATTACATTTAAGTTTATTATGGATAATACTAATTAGAAAAAGGTTCGGCACACAAACGTCCACGTGTCCAGAGATGACCAGGATTATATGACCACGGCTTCAATATTGCTTGTGGGATCTCCTCTCTGGACCTTTAATCTTCGATCTTCGAACGATAGGGTAATAGTAGTTCATCATAAACTGTAAGTGCAACATACAATTTTCTGTATACTGATTATTATCTGGTGTGATGCAGTGTTAACAATAAATGTGAGAAGTGAAGACCAAATCAAAGGACTCTTATTTACTACAAACATACCTCAAGCAAAGAACCTGAAGATAGGTAAATAGGTTCTCATGCTATAAATTATCTTTGACGCTAGCCGGTGGAAGAATAATTTCTTTACAACCTTTCGACTGACCTCATTGACCTGCGCACGCCACGACAGATTGGAGTCAATAATAACTCCCAGATCTTTGGCAGTATCGGAATATTCAATAAGAACACCATCGAGATATAAAGGTGACAGGGAACAGCCGCAGTACGCACATACCTGCTACCTTTGATCATGGCCTGAGATTTATTTGGGTTGATCTGTAAGCCAAATGACTTGGCCCAGGCGCTGACACAAGCTAGGTCATGATTCACAGCGGCGATAGAAGCATCCGCATAGGCTACAGTAAAATGTCGATAAAGCTGCAAGTCATCTGCGTAAAGATGGAAACTGGAAGAGATGACTCTTGTAACAAAGTTAATAAAAATGGAAAATAGAAGAGGAGAGAGAACGCTACCCTGAGGAACACCCTCAGTGAGGCTACACCAATCAGAGAAGGATTCTTCAAGGCGGACACACTGAGAGCGTCCCCGAAGATACGAGTTGAACCAGTCTAACGCAGAAGAAGAGAAATTAATAGCTTTAAGGAGTCCTAGTAAGATGTTGAAGGCACTGCTAAAGTCAAGTAACACAAGGATATTAGGGACTTATTCTCCATAGCTCAGCGGATATCGTCAGTCACTTTTAAAAGCGCAATAACCGTACTGTGATCCGCGCGAAAACCAGATTGGTAGGGAGATATTATTGAGTTCGACGCCAAGAAAGAAGATAGTTGTCTATGAACTATGTGCTCAAAAACTTTAGAAAAAAATGGAAGAATGGAAATAGGTCTAAAGTGAGTTAATAATGAAGGATTGTTCGTTTTAGGCAGCGGTATAATGTGCACCTGTTTTCAGACTGACGGAAAGGAGCAAGAGATAAATGAGTGATTGAATATGTGAGTGAGAATAGGTAGTAATGAGAGTTATCATTCTGGAACACAACTTATCATTACCAACTGCAGAAGAATGATGTGATTTGTTGTTGTTATAACTTTTATATTGCTTATTCATTGAATAATTTGTTTTACCGCCGTTCCTTTTGGTGCGGGATGTTTCTAGCGTTATGAACTGTAGTTCTAAAAACTCCGTAAGCTCCTCTAAGTCTGGGAGCTCTCTTGAATGTTTCATGGTTTTGATGTAGTCACCAGTCGACGTCATCCAGTTTGGAGGATAGTAGGTACACGATAAGTGGACCCCAAACTGGAATATTGATGTCAATGTTTTCTAGGTTATTTAAACACTCTTTCTTTATATCATATAGCTTCTTCATGTTGTTTGAGTTTGGATTTCGATAGATGATTGATTGAGCAGTGTGTCCATGTATGAAGTGAAAAGTAATCGTTTGTTGTCGTAGCGGTGCTGAATAATATCAAGGTGTTTGATTAACTTTTCCGCTTCACCTTTCAATTTAGATTTTAGAAACTGCATTTTCTGCGTTTTGTTCAGCGTTGGATTGTTGTGAATCATCTCAAAGAATAAATCCCTAAAAGAGATCCAATTGTTGAAACTTCCTTTGAACTCTGGTAATTACATACGTGGTGTTGTTTTTTCGTAATGGGATGTTTCAAAGATTTTTCTTCGTAGCTCGTCCTTTAGGTTGTCGTGGACTTGCTCCCAATGGTCGTATTTCGTTTCAAAGTCCTTGTCGTTCCCTTGCAATAAATAGCTAAGTTCCCACTGTTCCAAGTGAATCTTGTCGATGGATTCCCATTTAGATCGTAGTATGTTAACTTGATTTTGGAGTTGCCACTTCTCTTTCATGCTATTTAGGTTCGTTTTGGAGACCGCTCGCTTCAAGGCGTTGAAGTTACACATTTGATTACGTAACAGCGTTGATGGGTGCTTGTCCGTTTCATCTCCGATTTGTTGGTGTACTCCAGTTGTATTAAATTGCACTGTTGCGCGATTTTCTAGTATGTTCGGTTCTGATATCCCCGAAAATCCAGGTTCGTTTATCAACTTGTTTCGTAGTTGATTCATTGATTGCGTTGTTTTGTCAAAAATGCTTCTTGTTATGATGAAAATTTCCTGCTTAAAGTAGTCATGTGCTCTTTGCTTAGACTCATACTTCTTCAAAATTTCATGATTCGATCGAAATTCATCCCATATGGGCTGTAAAGCTTCGATGCGCTTGTAAAGGTAGTCTATGTTTTTTCTACTCACAGCATCCTTCTTGTAGTTAGTTTGAAGAGTTTTGATTCTCTCGTAGCTGCTTTGCTGCTTAGTTATAAGTTCTACAAATTCAAGATAGTCTTCTGTCGACATTTTTTATACCTTATGGCTGCTAGTAGTTGGTGTGTTGGTAGTGTGTACTTACGAAGTTTTTGGAGCAACCGCAGTGGACGTTATCCTCGCTGATTATTTCTTGTTTGTAGCGGTAGACGTGATCTCGGCTGTAGTAACCGCCGTGGACGTTATTACTATACCTCGCCGATTGTTTCTTGATGAGTAGTTAGTAAATTATTTTCCTTCAAGCTTGTTGCCTCGCCTTTATGTCAATGTTCTACACCTGATTGCGAATTTATTGCTTTGATGATTTCATATTTTTCTTTCTGGTTCGTTTTTGTTGTTTGGACATTATTTTTCGTTTATTTTTATAAAAATTAGATAAAAATATCGGCTGAAAAATTTTTCGTTCAGTCAACTTGACAGCCGAGCCACAGATTATTATTATTATTCCATTTATTAAACTTTATGTACATACTATTTACATTTTAAAATATTGTAGCGACATCTATGACGATACATACGAACTAGAACAGCAAAATTCCTACATCGCGCAAGCAGAGCTCTCCGCGCGATTTGAACATATACAACAGCCCGAAATCAACTAATGGGCATGCCTGGACCAGACACAACACCCGTCTGGTCGGAGGATCCTCCCTTTTCAATGGAGCTTGTGGGACTTTACACCCTGTTCCGCATACCTCCACAATGGTGACCCTCGACTATGAACGTGAGCGCAGCCTTCGTCATGACGTCAACACCTCGTCAGCGCAGCCTTCGTGTAGCTACACTGCGTGACGTCATCATCATCACTTCCTCCAAGCTCTTCAGCAACGAGTCATACAGCCAGCCAGTACAACGATAACGCCGACAACGATACGTCGACAACGATAACACCGACAACGATACGCCGACAAGGATACCGCCGAAAACGATACGCCGACAACGATACGCCGACAACGATAACGCCGACAACGACACGCCGATAACGATACGCCAACAACGATACGCCGACAACGATACGCCGACAACGATACGCCGCCAACGATACGCTGACAACAATACGCCGACAACGATACGCCGACATCGATAACGCCGACAACGAAACGACGCACCTCTCCGACTCACTGGAGCCCGCAGCAGTACTCCGACTCACTGGAGCCTGCAACATCATCCCGACTCACTGGGATATCATCAACGCAGACAGTTCCGACTCACCGTGAACTATGCGCCTCTTCCGGTTCCGACTCACTGGAACCAGCCTTTCACTGGCCCGGCAAGCATCACGTATGAACGACTCATCGAGAAGAGAACAATCGATCTCCGATCTCTGGAAGGGAGTGATGTAGCGACATCTATGACGCTACATACGAACTAGAACAGCAAAATTCCTACATCGCGCAAGCAGAGTTCTCCGCGTGATTTGAACATATACAACAGCCCGAAATCAACTACCAGGCAGTTGCCCGGACCAGACACAACACCCGTCTGGTCGGAGGGTAACGGTAAAAAAGGGAGGATCTTTTCAATGGAGGTTTGCGGGACTTTACACCCTGTTCCGCATACCTCTACAATATAAAAAATAGTAGCCCACCGGCATCGGGATAGGATTCAAACTACCGGTGGTTAGGGCTCCTGAGAAAGGAATCTCCTAACAATACGCGCCGTGTCCAGGAGTACCACTTTCTGTGTCAAGACCTTGATCCAGCCGCCTAACGAGAGCCTCCTTGGTGTTCGTCGAGGCTCTTGGCTATTAAACCATTGGCTGTCACGACTATCGGCTCAATGACTGCTGTATCTACCTCCCACATGTCGACAACCTCGCGAGCCAGATCAAGATACTTTGTTTGTTTATCTTTTTCAGCTTTCACGGGAGAACCTCGTGAAAGCTGACCGGTCTCGAGGGACAGCTATATCAGCAATCATTGTGCGACGCTCTAATCGATCTATCACCACTATGTCAGGCTTATTGGCAGCAATAGTCCTGTCAGTGATGATAGATCGATCCCAATATAACGTGATATTGCCATTTTCGAGAACTGGGTCGGGCTCATACCTATAGTACGGTACTTCGGATTCCACAAGATTGTATTTAAGAGCAAGTTGCTGGTGGATAATCCTGGCTACAAGGTTGTCTATGCAAATAGTCTCCGTTAGCTAGACGAGAACAACTCAGTTATTTTTTATTTATTTATTTATGTACACAAAACACAAGAGAAAAAAAAAAACAATTACAGAAACAATAGTACAAAGGTGCTGCTTATTTCTAAAGAAATTTCTTCCAGCAGACCTGCGACTGGAAAGTTGGATATGAGACGTAGACACAGTGTGTATAAATAAATAAAGACTATAAACCTAACTAATTCAGACATAAAATACAATAAAAGGAAATAAAAGAAATATATATATGCATGTAATAATAAATAAAATAAATACCTATAATAAATATCACTATGGGATGATAGAGAGGTAATGCTCTTTGACCAGTTTTCTGAACTGATGTACTATTGATGACAAAGGTGCATGGAGAGCCTAAGGTCGACTTTTGACTGTGAGGTTTTGCATTACGTATCATGACTTTCATGAGACGACTAGATGGCGCTGTTCAATCATGAAAATAACACTGCAAAGCTTATAAACCTTATTATGCAGAGGCAGATAATAAGGTTTTTAATACCTAAAATAATTACTAAGTAATAATAATATATTTGTTAGCGACGCGAATGTTCAACTTATGATTCATGAGATATATTTAATTTATGATAACTGTTTTAGTATGTTTTCTTTTGGTTTTCATTTATTTGTTATGTACTTTGTCATTTTATTAATATAATAAACGTACTGGTGACGAACGAGCTACCTGTGAGAAGCACCTAACTGTTAGGGGGGCGCCGGAGGTGCGGGAGGGGCACTCAAGCACCACCGCTGCGTCACACTAGTCCGCAACATACATACGCGCTGACCGCACGTCGCTCGCTCGCAAAACCTATTTTGTTACCCTGAGCTGCGACTTCGTTATTTTCACCCCGACACCTTACAAAGCTGGTCTTCGAGCCGAATCTAAAAGTATTTAAGACCTATGTTGTCGACTCCGCCACAAAAAATGGTGAATACACGAAGTACCGCCAAAAGACAAGAAAAAGAAAAAGAAAAACTTTCTCAGTTGGAGGACCTGATTCAGGAACAGAAACTTACAGGGGAAGCTACTAAACCAGAAGAGAAGTGTAAAACAGATGCTGAACAGCAAAAAACCCCGAAAAACAATTTGGAGAAAACATCTTTTCAAAATGTGGGTAGCATAAAGTCGGAATATGTTTCTATCTTTCCTTCAACATCGAGGGTTCAAGAAGGCACGGAAAAAGCAAAAACAGCCTCAAAACCAAAATCAAAAGCATCTGCTTCGTCTTCAGTATTGGCTCGGAAAAAGAAGTTAGAGCTGGAAGCGGCACAGGCAAAGGCGCATATCCAGATGGAGCTTATAGATAAAAAGCTAGCGGCGGATATGGCGGAGCTGGATGAAATACACAGTTCACGACTATCGGAAGGAAGTGAAGTTACCACGCACAGCGAAGTGGAGAAGTGGATTGATCGCAGTCAACAAGAGCTAATAGGACAGTCTTGCCCACGATATGGCAACAACACGGGCAAGGCGTGCCCTCCACTGCAACCAGTACCTGATGTTGACGTCGGCCGTGAGGCTAGCGTCTCTTTGCTGGTGAGTGCTATAAAGGACTTGACCGCTGCGACTGCTTCTGCTGCTACTAAAGGATCGGTCGCTAAAATGCTGAGCCGCTTATGTACGCCGAGAGACCTACCTTCGTTCTCCGGTGACCCCCTGGACTGGCTTCAGTTTAAGCAGGCGTACGAAGAATCAACGTTAGTGTGCAACTTCAACGAGAGAGAAAATATGTGGAGACTCAGAAAGAGCCTTCATGGACAGGCTAAAGAAGCAGTGATGTCATTGCTGATTAGTGCTACCACTCCTGACATTGTTATGTCAACACTGGATCTCCAGTATGGAAACCCTGACGTAATCATATCCAAGATTATGCAGGACATCACTTCACTGAAACCATTACCAGAACAATATCATAAGGACATCATACCGTTCTCTGTGAAAGTGAAGAACTATGTAGCCGCGGTACTCGCGATCGGTCAGAATGAGTACTTAAGTGCTATGAACATAGTGTCGATGGTTTTGTCTAAATTACCTACGATCCTCATCTCTAAGTGGGCCGACTTCAGCTACCCTTACTTCAACCAAGGGTGCAAGCCAAAACTCGTGATTTTGTCCGAGTTCCTAGAGGGTGAAGCTGTGAAGATATCTCGGACTGCAGTGAATATTACTTACGGCCTTAGTGGTGAACAATCTGTGAAACCTATAAACAATAATAACGAGCAAACTGTACTCGTACAAAGTGATAATGACAATGACGATAAGTGCCGGTTTTGCCGTTTAACAAAACATAAACTGCCTGACTGTAAAAAGTTTAAAAAATCGTTACGGAAAGATAGGTGGTACTTTGTGAAACGTAATAGACTTTGCTATAAGTGTTTAATGTCAAATCACAACAGAGAGAACTGCCCGGCTCCCGTCTGTGATACCGATAACTGTGGACAATCGCATCATCGTTTGTTGCATTTCTCTAAGAGCAATAATACCGTGCAACGTAATAGTGTAAATGTAACGGAACTTCAGGACACTATAAGTGAGGACAGTAACGTGCCTGTTGTTGAGACCGTGTCGCACATAAAAGTAAATAGCTCGACGGTGTTATTAAAAAACTGTACCTATCAATATCCACGGACCTAACGGTGTAGTGAGTTGTGTCGCGCTGCTCGATGACGGATCAACAGTGTCAATAATAAGCGGTGCGCTCGCGGCGCGTGTAGGTGTGCAAGGACGTAAACAAACTATGCGCGTGTGCGGTGCATGGGATTCTACAGAACTTGTTTGTAAAAGTGAGATAGTGGACTTAACCGTATCAAACAAAGACGGAAATATGTTTACCTTTAGAGCGCGTAGCGTGAATCAATTAGACTTACCTGTGCAGACGCTGACACCTACCAATATCGCCAACTTTAAGTGTTCACCTGAAATTAAAAAATATTTGTGTGATGGACATACTAAACCCGAACTATTGATAGGGCAGGACAATTATAATTTGATGTTACCTTCTAAAATAATCAATAGTGAACCTGGTGCATTATACGCCACTCAAACCCCTCTCGGGTGGTGTATACACGGCTGCGTGCGCGACCCACTGAGGGCTGTGGACGGGCGCAGGGGCGCCCTGCATTCCGCGCTGCTCATCTCTGAAAACGCGGGCGTGATGACGTCAGACCGCGACCGCTGTCTACTGGACCTGCAAGAAGAGGTTCGACGATCTTTCTCGATCGAGTCAATGGGCATCAGCTGCAAACCTCGAAAAAACGCTGATCATGAACGAGCTATCGAACACCTGGAGCGAACTTCTTCCTTAATTGACGGGAGGTGGTATGTTGGGTTACCGTGGAAAGATCCAAACTGTGTGATGCCGGAGTCATACCCAAATGCTGAAAGACGACTGAGAGGTGTGATGAGAAAAATCAAAGCGGATGAAGGCTATTGGCTACGGTACAAAGATCGAGTCGAACACCTGTTACAGAACGACTATGCGACGGAGATTAACGAACCTGAAACCACAACAAAGACTTGGTACTTACCCCACTTTGGAGTTGACAACCCTAACAAGAAAAAGCTTCGTCTCGTCTTTGATGCAGCTGCTAAAAGTGAAGGGTTATGTTTAAACGATTACCTCCTGACGGGACCTGACCTTCTGGTGTCTTTATTCGGCATCATGCTTCGATTCCGTGAGCATAAAGTGGCTATCACCGGTGATATACGAGACATGTTCCTAAGAATTAAAATCATCCCTGAAGACAGGAACGCATTACGATTCCTGTGGAAGTCAACCCCAGACGGTGAAATAAAAACATTTAGGATGACATCCCTAATTTTTGGCGCTAACTGTTCCCCATTCGTAGCGCAATTTATCAAAAATAAAAACGCTCAACGTTACGAATCATCTATGCCGGCCGCCGTAGAAGCAATATGTAAACAACATTACATGGACGACTATATCGACAGTATAGACAACGAAGATACGGCTATCAAACAGGTAATTGACATTACGCACATCCATAAACAAGGCGGTTTCGATATCAGAAACTGGACCTGTAACAATGAAGCCGTTATCAATAACATACCAAAAGAGGCCTTAGGAGCCACCGCTATTAGATTTAAAATAGGACAACAGTACGACGGCGAGCGAACGCTGGGCTTAATATGGTTTCCGGAAGAAGACACGCTGGGTTTCGACTTATCACTGAAAAAGATTCCTGAAGTGATACTAACCGGTGAAAGAAGGCCCACTAAAAGAGAAATGCTTCGTGTCATTATGTCAATTTTCGACGTGTACGGGTTCCTAGCGCCGTTCACTATTAAAGGGAAAATTATGTTACAAGAAACCTGGAGAACTGATTTAGGCTGGGACGAAATGATAACAGATATCATGTTTACAAAATGGATGGAATGGTTACAAATGCTAAAGCGCATGAGTCATATTCGCTTACCGAGACACTACAACACAGCTGCAAGGAGCGAGAGCGAGACGGAAGACGCACCGAGTACGGCTGCACTTGATAGCGCGCTGAGTCCACAGGCCGCGCCCACTTCGTGTAGTACAACCGTCGTCGCCGGCCTCGTTGCGGGTTCGAGCCCCGGCGCATGCTATAGGAACCTACAACTTCATATATTCTGTGACGCCTCGCCGAAAGCGATGAGCGCGGTAGCTTACTGGCGTTGGAAAGATAGTAATAGCGGACGGACAATGGTCGCATTTGTAGCAAGTAAATGTCGAGTTGCCCCGTTAAAACACGCTTCAGTGCCTCGTTTAGAGTTGCAGGCTGCTGTTCTAGCTGCTAGATTATCACAGGCGATTAAAAAAGAGCACAGAATAACGGTACAAAATACATACTTTTGGTGCGACTCCACTACAGTACTGCACTGGATACGTAACAACACACGTACTTATAAAGTGTATATTGCTCATAGACTCGGTGAGATAGATGAGCTTACGCAAATACATGACTGGCGATACATACCCACTAAATTAAATGTAGCAGATGTTGCAACCAGGGACCACTGCGATATTTTGATACTGAAAAATGAATGGTTACGCGGCCCAGAATTTTTGATTAGTGAAGAAAGTGAATGGCCCCGGGAAGCACAGCAGCCGAACATACCAGACGTGGACCTGGAATGTGTGACAACTCTTCACGTCGTACCTGAAAGTCACTTACCAGCTGTACCTGACCCCGAACGATTTTCTTCATGGCTGCGCCTACTGAAATCAACTTGTAAAGTATTATCGTTCATAGAAAAATGTAGAAAACTTACCGGTGATATAGACGGTCACATGATGATGAAAGCTGAGCGTCTGATAATTAAATACTCACAAGCACAGACGTTCCCTGAAGATCTTGACAACCAGAAAAATAAAAAGGAATTAGAAAAGAAAAGTAAGCTTCTTACCTTAACGCCGTTCCTGGACGAATATGGAGTGCTTCGAGTAGGTGGCCGCATTGATGCCGCACCTGCAGTATCACGACTAGTTAAACAACCTGTGATACTTGACGGCCGCCACCACATCACGATGCTAATTGTCCGTCACTTCCACATCAACGCCGCTCATGGAAGCCGAGAACAAGTAGTAAACGAGCTGAAACAAAAATACTGGATTATTCGCATCAGACCTACAGTAAAAACAGTCGCGTCGAAGTGTATGGTGTGCCGCATACGAAAGGCTATGCCGACTCCACCTAGAATGGGTGACTTACCAAAAGCACGCATGGCTCATCACCAACGTCCCTTTACCTTCTGTGGTGTAGACCTGTTCGGCCCTATGGAAGTAACCGTATGCAGACGAAGGGAAAAAAGATACGGAGTCATTTTCACTTGCCTCACTGTAAGGGCAATACATATAGAAATCGTCACCAAACTTACCACTGACGCGCTGATAATGGCTCTTCGTCGTATGGCTGCTAGACGTGTCTGGCCCCAGCATCTATACTCTGATAACGGAACGAATCTAAGAGGTGCCGACAACGAGCTGAGGAAATCAGTCCAAGAGCTAGATGAGAACGTACTAAAAAACGAAGCCGTCAACTATGGAACCACTTGGACTTTTATTCCCCCGGCCAGTCCCCACTGGGGTGGGGCATGGGAGCGGCTAATTAGAAGCGTGAAGGTTTCACTTCACTCCACACTGAAAGAACGTGCTCCAAGAGACGAAATGCTAAGCACACTGATGGCAGAAGTGGAGCAGATGGTTAACAGCCGCCCCCTTACGCATGTAAGCGTTGAACCCAATACTAATGAGTCATTGACCCCAAACCATTTTCTACTTGAAAGTTCTTCAAACCTGCCCATAATCGGTCAATTCGCTGAATGCGACATGTATCTACGCAAACAATGGCGAACGACACAACGCTTGGCCGATCTGTACTGGAGGCGATGGGTGAAAGAAGTACTGCCGGAAATGAGACCGAGAAGGAAGTGGTTGCATGAAGAGAGACCCTTGCAAAAAGGAGATTTAGTCCTTATAGTGGACCCTGACTCCCCTCGAAACGTCTGACCCAAAGGTTTGATTCACGATGTGAGGCCTGGAAAAGATGGGCGCATCCGAGTCGTTGACGTGAAAACGAAAAGCGGGGTCCTACGGCGATCTGCGGCACGCGTCGCACGTATTCCTACGGGTGATGAGTGCTGAGGCAGCACTGGGGTGGGGCTTGTTAGCGACGCGAATGTTCAACTTATGATTCATGAGATATATTTAATTTATGATAACTGTTTTAGTATGTTTTCTTTTGGTTTTCATTTATTTGTTATGTACTTTGTCATTTTATTAATATAATAAACGTACTGGTGACGAACGAGCTACCTGTGAGAAGCACCTAACTGTTAGGGGGGCGCCGGAGGTGCGGGAGGGGCACTCAAGCACCACCGCTGCGTCACACTAGTCCGCAACATACATACGCGCTGACCGCACGTCGCTCGCTCGCAAAACCTATTTTGTTACCCTGAGCTGCGACTTCGTTATTTTCACCCCGACACCTTACAATATTTATATTCAAATAAACAAAAATTACTATATTTTCTTATTTCCGAGTACTTAATACAGCGCCATCTAAACCAAACTAAATAAGCCAATTGGTATATCGGTTAATTCGACTACAGATGGCGTCGATCATAAATAATAAAAATCCCTACATTCACAAAGTAGCTCTTATTTTCACGTTCCAGAATAAATAATCAGTAGCTCAGGTGGATAAGCATGGCAGAATAATATAGATCGTTCAACAGGGCACCGGTTCGCAACCCAGCTCTCTGTCCACTTTTTTTTAAATTTAATTATTATAATATATAATTTATATTCTATTTTTTGTATTTTTAAACGTTTTTATTTTATTTTTTGTTATAAATAATATAAAAAATATGAGGTATAAGATGTATAAATGAATATAGGGATAATATACAAGTATACATATACTACTATATATAACATTATATAAATATATATTATATAATTTACTTTCATAATTGGTGGTAAGTATTAGTATTATTAGTAAAAAACATTTATGTAAGAAGATTTAGATATATTTTTCTTACAGCTTAAGATTTACTAAGTTTAATTCTCGTAAAGGATAAGAAATGAAACTATTTTATTGATTATGGTTTAAGACATTTAATTCTCAAAGAAGAATACAATTTATGTCTTTCTTTCTTATAGAATGTATAACCTAACCTAGCAGTTTTACATCCAATTAACAATGATTTAATTCACTTGTTAAGGAGAAATACAAGTAAAATTTATAACTGAATAACTCTATTACAAAATAGAAGACCTTAACAAAGTAAAACTGTATAATAGATATTATAAGTATTCTAAATCAAAACTGTGTTGTGCTATTCTTCTATTATTTAGTTTTATTTACATTATGTTATAATAACTTTCACTATATATGCAACCTTAGTTCTGTAAATATTTTACCTACTCATAAATTATAAAAATTTTACGTTTTGCATAATTATGTTTAGTGGTATTGACTATAATGATTGATTTGTGCATTATGTTATGACTAAGGCTCATAGCTTAAGTATTCGTTCCAGAAGGAGGAAGAAATTGAAGCTAAACCTAAAATCAATAACAATTGATAGACCGGGTTATAGCTGTCATTTTGGGACCGAGTTGTTTATAATAATAAATAAATAATTTATTATGTTGGAAAGGAATCTATATTTATATTGTTTTTATTTTAATTTCTTATATTATATAAGAAATCAAAATCATTAGTGTAATAACATTTTGTTGTTATAAAGTAATGTATAAATTTATCCAACTTACACCAAGTTTGGTTACTGTAATTTATCATATAAATTATAGCTACCCCGGTCTTTTCATTTTTCCTCAATCATTATTACTCAATTCAATAGTCAACACTTTATATTCTTTAATATTTCGTGTATCCACCATTTTGATCGATTACAGCTTGCAACCGCGAACCCATGGAGTCTATTAATTTTTCACATAAATTGTGACCCCGTATAGAATCCCATACCTCCATGCAGTGAGTACTCAGTGCTTCCTTAGTCCTTTCGTTCCTATTGTCCCACTTTTGAACCATAACGCCCCATAAATTTTCAATGTGGTTTAAATCTGGCGATCTCGCAGGCCAAGGAATAATTCGTATGTCCGATTGCTGGCTAAACCACTCTTGCACAATTATGGAACGGTGTATAGGACAATTGTCCTGCACGAACGTTATTACTTCTACAGGAAAAACATTCCGCACAGTGGGCAACATGACGTCATTCAGCACATCTAAGTAGTTAACACTGTTAGCACGACTGGGTATTACAGTAAGTTCTCCTGGTCCTGCAGCTGTCATCCATCCCCAAATGTTCACTGTTATACGACCGGATTCAGAGTTAGGCACAACGTGATCACTATCATAACGCGTATTATTCCTACGCCACAACCTAACTCGCCCGTGCTGGCTAGACTTGAAAGTCTTTTCATCACTGAAGATAACGTTGCTCCAGTCGAAATGTCTGTATTTCAAAGCGAACTCCAATCGTGCTTTTTTTGATTAGCTTCGGTTAGCAATGGCTTAATAGCATGTTGACGATAATGCAGACCTTCACTATGAAGAGCACGATACACCGTCCGCAAAGATGTATCAAACAACTCTGCGTAATATCTTGTTGGTGTAAAGCCATTTTCCTCATAACCTTGCACCATAAGTTGACGCTGGTCTGAGTCAATATGGCGTCTTCTGCCAGATCTACTGCGGTGTTCCAACGAACCCTCTTCTTGAAACCGCTTTATCCATAAAGTGACAGTCTTTACCTATAAGGGAAATATATTATTTATTATTTTCGTGTATCGATAACCATGGATAATAAAATAAATAACGAACAGTGATTTTAAAACATTACTTACGTTTAAGCCAGTTTCTCTCGAAATTTCAGAATAATTTAGGCCTTGATTATGCAATGCTATTATTTGGGCCGTCGTAGCCATATCAATATTAGAACGCAAACTCATGGTAAAGATAAATATTAAAAAATTGTTAAATGCAATCGTAACTGAACTCACTCAAAGATAGTAAAGAACGTTATGATTGAACAAAAAGATTTAATTTTTATACAGTCAATATTAAACTACCCTCAATTCTTTTGAGATTTATGATACAGGTTAAAGTCGCTAAACAACTTCGATATAATAAAGAGTAGGATAATATTTCAACTCATTGCGTAATGACGCAATAGTCCAGTGGCTATGGTATCGGTAAATTTTATGCCACCGAGTTCGAATCCTAGTTAATACGAGCTATGCTTTATAAGGTTTGTAATGTCGTAGGAGAATTTGTGTTAAAATTAAGTAATATTGTAACTAGCAAAAAACACGATAATGTTCTTTAACGAGAGATGTATATTTTCCAATCCAACTACTATACTAGCGCCATCTATGTCGTTCAAGACGTATTATTAAGGCGATGAAACCCTGTACAAAAGATTTTGGTTTGGAACTCTCCATGCACTTCTGTCTTCATTAGTATGTTATTAGAGTCACGAATGATAGGTGGAAGTGAGTTCCACAATCGTACCGCATGAACAGAGAAGGAGTGGGAATAGGAATGGGTTTTATGGGATGGGAAATTGAGATGATGCTTAAGGTGGGATCTACATGGGTCATCAGCAGGGCGAGTGAACGAGAAACGATCACGCAGGTAGCCAGGGTACTTAGGGTTGCAAAGGATGTTGAACAGGAGACATAATATCCGAGTGTTCCTTCGGAGACGGATTGGGAGCCACTTGAGATCCTTGCGGAACTGAGAGACATGGTCGTATTTCCTCAGACCAAAAACAAACCGAATGCACAGATTTTGCAAGCGCTCAAGCTTATTTAAGAGCTCCTCAGTGGCATCCAGACAGCAGGCATCAGCGTAATCAATGATCGGCTGAATTAAAGTTTGGGCTAAATAGATTTTAGTTTTAAAGGGCAAGAAACTTTGAAGGGATTTTAAGGAGTGTAAAGAAAAGTGCACCTTACGACTAACCTCATTGACCTGCTTGAAAGATTACTGTCAATTAAGACACCGAGATTCTTAGCCGTATCGGTGTAAGCAATAGTCGAGCCGTTAAGGGATAATGGCGTCAATGTGGAAACGTCAAGCGCAGTGCGATAATACCGACTGCCTATTATCATAGCCTGGGACTTAGTAGGATTAACCTGTAGGCCGTAAGACTTCGCCCATTGATCAATATTCTCCAGGTCATGATTCATAGCATTAATCGCTGAGTCAGCGTCAGCCAGCAAGAAGTGGCGATAAAGCTGCAAATCGTCTGCGTAAAGATGGAAATTGGAGGTGATGACCTTAGTGACAGTATTAATGAAGATAGTGAAAAGAAGAGGAGAGAGAACACCACCTTGAGGAACACCCGCAGTGAGATCACACCAATCAGAGAAAATTTCATCAAGGCGAACACACTGAGAGCGACCCCGAAGATAAGAGTCAAACCAGAATCAGGCAGAGGATGAGAAGTTAATAGATTGAAGGACTCCCAACAGTATGTCGAAATCGACTGAGTTGAACGCACAACTGAAATCGAGTTGGACCAGTAGAGTGAGAGATTTGTTGTCCATTGCCCAGCGGATGTCGTCAGTGACTTTCAGGAGTGCAGTTACAGTACTGTGACCAGCACGGAAGCCAGATTGTAAAGAAGAAATAAGATTATTAGACGTTAGGTATCCGGCAATTTGACCATGAACAATGTGTTCGAGAACTTTAGAGAGAAAAGGCAGAATAGATATGGGTCTGAAGTGAGATAAGTACACAGGATTATTAATTTTGGGAAGCGGTATTATATGGGCCTGTTTCCAGACTGAAGGAAATGTGCCAGAGAATAAGGTATAATTAGCAATATGAGTGAGAATAGGGAGCAGTTGTGGAAGGATAGGTACGAGTAATATCATTCTCGAACACAGAGTTTTTAGTGTTTTGTATCTTGTAAACACGTGACGTACTTCTGTGCGCCATCGAACCGAGTTGTTGTGGAGGGATTGCAAGGTGGGAGCATCACCCTATAAAAGAAGCTGCTCTCGGTAAGCTAATCAGTCGATCTTCGGATTCGACTCAATAAAGAGCTCGTGCTCCCGCCAAAACTGTCGGTTTACCTGGTACAGCGCTGCTGTATATTCATATAGCTGTATAAGCTTGCTGCTAGCGAGCGATACACATTGTATCGGGTGGCTTACGCCGCTATACGGACTGTGAACCGTAAAGTTTGTTCGTACCTGGTACAGCGTTGCTGTATATTCACGTAGCTGTATAGGAGGAGAAGGAGGTAGGAGGAAAAAAACTTTCGTCATCAAACCGGACCTCAGTGAATGAAGGATCGCCAGCAACTCGAGACTGCAATCGTCACAGTAAAGAACTTTCGTGACAATGCACGTCGCAATGGTAAACTTTTGCAGTAATGTACGAGTACCTACATCGCAGTAAAGAACTTTCTTTCGCAACAACGAACGTCGCGATGGTAAACTTTTGCGGTAACGTACATCACGGTAATGAACTTCGCAACTATGATTTACACTCAACTTTAATATTACTTAATATTATAGATGCCAAAGTTTGGATGGATAGATAGATGAACGGATCTGTCACTCATAGCGAGCGGGGACGTACTACCATTTTACTACTTCAAGACACCAAACTATTGTTTCATTAAACGATCTGTGCTTACCCCTGTGACAAGTGGACGTCACACATGTGACATAAATTCTTCTGATAAAAGTTGCCTGATTCCTAAAAAATCAGGCCTTACAGGAATAAACATCATTCATAATTTATTTCAAGAGGTGAATAATATGAACCACGCCAGTACTATGCAGTAGTTAGAGCTACATCTAGTCATTTCCTCCATTTGTTTTCAATAGCCCACAGACCGCTAAGATGTGAATAATCTTCCGTAATCACTTCATAGAGGGCAATCCTCCTACCCCAAAGGCCGGTTAAGAAAACAACCGACACACTCACTACGAAACCTGTGTTTATAATAAAAAGGCCCCATTTTCCGTGTTTCATCATCTTAATTAAAAGTCAACAATTTCGGGACAAGAGAATTTTCTAAGTTAGTGGTCTCTTTTTCATTAAACGTCGCTTGTTTTCGCTTAAGGGAGTTCAAGAATATTTTTAGCAGATTTGTAAAGGAAGGTCGAATATGTAATCTGGGTAAGTATTCGGTATAAGAAGCTGTATTATCTGAATACAAAAAGTTACCTGAATATTTGATAAGAAACATTTCAGATTAATATTTTCATTCAATATTACAATGAGCGGGTATTGTTACTTACTATTACTTAGACCTTCAGCAAATTACATCCACTGTAAGTGCCTTTTTTTGAGAGTGGGAAATTTGAGAGAGCGTGTCAGACTCTTACTGACTAAAACCCAGGCGAAGCCTGGTGGGTTTTAGTTTCTGTTACCTGTGCCAGGGCCACGGTAACTTTATCGAACACTCTGCCGGCCCTGGATCTACGGTAACTACTTAACCTAACGATGCAAATAGCATATAATTACACTCAGCCTTTTAATGTTTTCACTGTTGGGATACAGGCATCCTCTCTGCGAGAGGGATTGGCCTATAGTTCACCACGCGGGCCCAGTGCGGTTTGATAGACTATGTCACATATCTTACAATTTTTGGTTCTAATAGATGCCGGCGTCCTAAAAATGTTTTCTTCACCGTTTTGAGAACAGTGATGGTGAAATTATTTACACAAAGTCTAGCGTCTGTCTGACTCACTCGTAAATCGTGATCATTACCACTGGGCCACCACTGCTATCGATCTACGCAGATAGACTTAAACCCTAATTTCTGAATCAAGTATTTGTCAAACTTTATTTTTAGAAGCTTTTTAATATTTGCACTGTTCATTATATTTATTTGTAATTCTACCATTCGTTGGTATCCGATTGTGCTGAAATTTTGCGTGTGGGTTCAGTTCCAATGACAATTTAATTATATGGTAAACATGACCTGAATCGAGATGCAGGAGAAGCTCCACATAAAGGAACTCTTAAATGCTCAACAGCATTATTGGATACGAAATTTTCTTGTACGCATTTAATTTAGCCGGTATAAAAGCTTGTTCAAAACAATTTTTTTTTTTTACAATTATCTTATCTTTTTTAAACTTTGACACTTTTTTTTTTGGGGATTGGAAATCATCCAATGACTTTTCCCGCTCTAGGTGGAGCGGGAGGGCGTGTCAGACTCTTACTGACTAAAACCCACCCCCTGTTCCTTCTCTGCCTGAGTGCCCAGGGGAGCGGCAACTCTGTTATCAATTTATCCGCTACCCCTAGGCATGAGGTTTTTCAATGATAACGTGTCATTTATAATATGAGCATTCGAAAATAAATTTTATTGATATCAGTTTAAAGAGGTTCAAAAATAAACCAATAACGGTTATTTTAGGATTTTGTAATTAAGGTCTAAACCGTCAAATGTACAAATATTTATATTTGACATAATATATCCAAATTAAACTTCTATGTACAAACGAAAGTCTGCTGCAGTTGGTGGCAGTTTTTTTGATACATAAAAACATACATACTCGTACACAATATGTACTTAACTCTCGATAAAAAAACTTATTTTTAACCGATGAAAAAGAACTAAAAAGCAAAAAACAAATCAATGAGTATTGAGCTTATTTACATAAAATTTTAAATAAATTAATCTGGAGTCGGCGCCAGTTACAAAACATCCTCTTTTTTTTCGTAATTTAAAAAAAGAAAAAATATTCCTGACACCTAAACCCTGGATGCACTAAATTTAGAATATTTCCGTAACTATCTTAACTTAAGTTATCTAAGTGCTCATGTGTAACACATTCTCCTGCTTAATCTCCTATATTCAGTAGTAATCTGAAGAAATCGAGAGAGAGAGTTATTCTTCTACAGGTAATACGAGTACGTGTTACTCAAAAACTCCACTTATTTTATTCAAGAACTGATGAAAAAGTGACCATTATCCTACTTCCTACTAATATTATAAATGTGAAAGTTTGTGAGTGTGTATGTTTGTTACTTCTTCACGCTCAAACGGCTGGACCGATTTGGATGAAATTTAGTATGTAGATAGCTTATAGCCTGGACTAACATATAGGCTACCTTTTATTCCGGTCTAGGCGGGTAAAACTGCGGGGCGCAGCTAGTAGTGACTATGGCATACCAAGGCATACCAAATTACTCTCTTAGAAAATTCCTTTCGAACTGTGTACAAAACTACTAAGTTTATTGTGTAAATAAGTACTAAAACGTTAAAAAGTGCTCATAAAGTAACGAATAAAATTAAAAAAAATCCTAACGGTTGCCTGACGAGTAAACAAAGACTGACTTTGAACCCACTTTTTTTTTTTTTTTTTTTAGTTTTGTTATTGAGAAGTGCTTTACAAAATCGATTGACTTTTTCGACCACTGTTTACATCGTTACTGTAGCGCATTGGCTCTAGAGGCTACACTGACATTGTGCCCGCGCGTTCGCTCCTGGGTGCTACAAGATCGGCTTTTTGTGCTTGTTCTTGTTCTTTTTTTTATTATAAATAGGGTGTATAAAGACACATCGAAAATTCAGGTAATATTTGTTTGGAAAAAAGTTTAGTAATAACACTTGGAATTCAGTGTCGTAAAAAAGTGAAACAAGAAAATTGCGACTTTGACCTTCAATATCTCCAGAACCAGTGCATTCTCAGGTTGTTTAGTGAAAAACAAATCCAAATAATGGGTAGACTATGTGGCTTTCAGCTTCGGAAACTGTCTTTTTACACCCGATATATTTTTCAATATAGCTAATTTGTGACTCGCCAACGTTTATGCTGCTTTTATTTGTATTGGTCATTACTCTTGTTTTTTCGGGGTTTAGTTACCTACTTTCAGATGCTAGTTCGTTTAACATTCTATTTAGGTCTTCTGGCAGTTTAGCGAATAACACAATATATAATATGTGGCTTTCGGCTTCGGAAACTGTCTTTTTACACCCGATATTTTTTTTTTTTACTGTCTACTTGGCGTAAAATTCCACTATTCCGCGTAGTGGACGTACAGCACCGAAGACAGCAGACGCAGCAAATACATTACATGTTCAATCTGAACCGGTCATACAAAGAGCACATACTTCAAACGTGTCTCTCCGCCGGAAGCGTCCGCGGATGGATCTCTCACCTGATACCGTCGATACCGAACATAAGAATATTGTCACTGAAGATGTACTGGAGTCCTGATCAAAGCCACCCACAGAGGCAGAGTTGTCACTACTGCTCTCTGAAATACGTTCACTGAGACAATAGGTATCTGATCTTACGAAACAAAACACGGATTTCGGTTTAAAACTGGCTAATTTTTCCGACGCCATCAATCAAAAACTCGAAGATTTTAACAGAAGGATAAACACGCGGGATAAAGAAATAATTTGCTCAAAAATTCCATAAGCGAACTGCATCACAAGTTAAATACCTACGAACAAATATCATGAGAAACGAACTTGAAATAATTGGCATCCAAGAAGATAATAACGAAAATCTCATGCACATTACAATGTTGACCGCAAAGAAAATTGGCGCCCATCTGTCAGAGGCTGACATAGACGAGGCCTACCACGCGGGTCCACGACGCACTAACAAGACGAGCAAACCGAGGTCTATTGATTTAAGACTTAAGCGCCGTGCTATGCGCACTCACATTTTAAAAGCTGCGAAAGAACGGCGACCGCTAACGTCTGACGATATAGTAAAGGGGACCTCCAATAAAGTCTACATAAACGAACACCTGACTGCCAGCATTATGTTGTTGTTTCGTGAGGTTCGGACTCGTGGACAAATACACTGCTTTCGTTACTGCTGGGTGCGAAATGGCACAATCAATGTACAGAAACCTGAGAAGCAAATCCTAAGACAAATCTTAAACATTGATACACTAAGAGTAAATATTTGAATTATCAGCTACAGTTGCAAGCGCAGCATGAAATTAAATGCCACAAAAGTACACAAACAGATGCGAAAATACCGTTACTTAACGAACCTGAACTATCAGATGATTTTTTTCGAGGGTAAATCAATTCATATCTTACACCAAAATATAGACGGTCTGCTGAGTAAAATGGACCTTCTAAGTGTCAATGTAGATGCATTAATAGATTGAAAGCTTAATGTAGATATTATCTGTATTACTGAACATAATATGACTCATCCAGACGCATCACTTATTAAACATACCATCATTCAACCTAGCTTCTTCCTGTTTTAGAAAAAACAGACACGGAGGTTCATGTATATTTGCTCGGCATGGTTTTAAATTCAAAATTCTAGACGATATTACAAAACACTCACTTATAAATATCATTGAGTGCAGTGCCATAGAGCTTTTAGATCAACAATAAATAGTTATATGTATTTACAGACCTCCAAAAAAGAATTTGGAGGATATTGAAAAGTTTTTTGGTAAATTAAACGATATTTTGAGTCAATTTTGCTTCAAATAAAAAAAAACTAGTACTATGTGGTGACTTAAACATAAATACACTTAAAAATGACAAAATTACTACTGCATATAAAGGCATTCTAGCAGAATTTAACTTAAAGTAATTGGCCATAAATTTGCAAGCCCGCTTGATAAGCAAAACTTGTATCGATCATGTGATATACAACTTGAAGGGATGTGAGTGTGAAATATTTGACTTTGGCCTCTCAGATCACACAGCCCAATTGGTTACTTGCGCAGTTAAATTTAATCCCAGACTAGATCATAGAAAAACGAGACTATTGTTTGGAAAATGTGGAAAGTTTAAAAAATATCTAAGTTCTCTTAAATATGTAGAAATTTACCAAAACCATGAACCCGAAAGTGTATTTCATAATTTTCATGAACTTTTCTGTCTCTTCTATAATTTATGTTTTCCCAAAAGAAAAATCAAACAATCATTTCAAAGGCGGCCAAAATGGATTAGTAAAGGGTTAAAAAGTTGCTCTAAGCGAAAACGAGTTCTACTGTGGAAATATCGGCAAACAAAGTCTGCCGAAGACAAAAATAAATTTAAAATGTACTCGTCTAGGCTTAATCGAATAATTAAACAAACACAAAAGTCTCTAAATAATTACTACATTAAAACTGCCTATAATAATTCTAAAGCTAGCTGGAGTGTCATCAATAAAAGCAAGATGAACATTCCAAAGAATTACTTCTCGCAAATAAATGTTGAGGGGAGAACAGTTAAAAATCCTATTGGCATAGCTGACCATTTTAAGGGTGCGTTTCCACTGAAGCGGAGCGGAGCGGAGCGGAGCGGAGCGGAGCGGAGACGTGCAAGAATCGTCCAATCACAGACGAGACGAGTGACGCGATGAGGATTTCAACCATTGTGATTGGTCGATTCCTACACATTTCCGCTCCGCTCCACACAGCTCCGCTTCAGTGGAAACGCCCCCTAATAGACCTCTAGAACATCAATTAATAACAGTACAAAATAATTCAATATTTATAAATCCCGTTACACCAATTGACATCCACAAAATTATACAACCTCTCAAAAATACAAACAGTACCGGTTTTGATGGCATAGCTACTAAAATAGTGAAATACGTAAGCTCTGTAATAAGTCCAGTACTTAGTCATATTTTTAGTGTCTGCATTGAGCATGGTCACTTCCAAAGTATTTAAAAAAAAACTATCATCAAGCCATTTCTTAAAAAATTTGATGAAGGCCATCATGTCATGTTACATACCAATTGCCCTAATACCGGTATACTCAAAAATTTTCGAAAAAATAATTTATAATAGCCTATACCAGTTCTTAGAGAAATTTAATATTTTAGTCGACGAACAAATGTGTCTTAGGAAAAATAAAAATACTACTAAAGCAATTTATAACTTTCTTGGAAAAGTGACCAAAAGTGTTGATAAGGGGGTACCAGTTTGTGCATTATACATGGATTTAACCAAAGCGTTCGACTATGTGGACCATAAAACACTGAAAAACAAGCTTTATGCTTATGGCATACGAGGCACAATGCCTTAGACCTAATTATTTCATATTTAAGTAATAGGAAACAAGCCACATCAATAACGAAATTCTGCTCTATTAAAAAGCAAGAAATTGATCATGCTTTAGACTCCGTAGAAGTGATATATGGCGTACCACAAGGCAGCGTCCTAGGGCCTTTATTATTCTTAATTTACATTAATGATCTTCCGAAAACCGTGGACTTTCCAATGATTCTTTTTGCAGATGACAGTACAGCCATATTTTGTAACAAAGATTATGCTTCATTGGAAAATTACATTAACACCACATTAGTTCGCATTGTCGATTGGTTAACAACAAACAATCTTCTAATCAATTTACAGGACTAAACCACCAACAGACTTAAACATAAATTATGCTGGAAACAAAATTAATGAAGTTAAAGTAACCAACTTATTAAGGTTTGAATCTAGATTGTAATTTGAATTGGAAATCACATGTGGAATCCGTCTGCTTAAAATTAAAAAGATATTCCTATATGCTATATATGCTCACAAAAATTGTAAATTTATCCACTGTCATGACAGCCTACCGTGCATTTGTGGTGTCCATGCTGAGATATGTTGTAATTTTCTGGGGGAACTCGACGGAATGGGAGTCTGTTTTTAAAGCTCAAAAAAAGTACATACGGGCAATGTGTAGACTTAAGACTACCGATAGCTGTGTACCATATTTCAAAAAACTTAAGATTCTAACTTTACCTAGCCTCTTCATTTATGAGATATCAGTCTTTGTCAAAAGTAATATGCATATGTATAAAAAGTTTCGAAGTGTTAGATATAGAAATAAAGCTCAGACTATGCTCAGGAGAACTTATTTAATGGACTCCAGTGTATATTGCATGACATCCAGGATTTATAATAAATTGCCATGTTGTATAACAGACATTGACAACTTGCACTTATCTAAGCGAAAGAAAAAGGAATTTCTAACTGATAAGGTGTATTACAGTGCGAAGGAGTATCTAAAAGGGAATCTTTACGGCCAATAATATTAGTCAGATATTCAATAATAGAAATCATACGTGTAACTCACAATTATTTTTTATCTAGGACTTTTATTTAATAAATCGACATTATATTATTTACTCTGACATTTATATAATTTATTGACTACTTGATAATCCTTGACATTGAAAAATGAAATGAATTAATTGACTTTCCAGTTTAATAATTTTGTAATATGTATTGTATTCAGGTTGTTATTTAATAGTTATTGTATTTCAATACTAGAATTATGTGTAAAATTTTGCATGCCCATGTGACGGCAGAGCGTGGAGAACATTAAATAAACTTGTATAACATCCTATACCCCTACCCATGTTGGCAAAGAAATAAATAATTTGAATAATTTAATTTGAAAACTAGATTAATGTTGATTTTAAGGAAATGTTAACTACTGCTTTAAGGCAAATAAACATCATTCATTAATTCCTTCAATCATCCGAGGATAAACCCATAGTCACGAAACACACTTCAGCGAACAGATAACCCAATTTTGGCAAAGCGGCTTGACTCGCGGTTAACTTACGGTTACGGCGTCCCACACGCGTTCAAATGCGAACATTTAAATGCATTGAATTGGTGTTGACGTGTTTATCTTTGGTTTAGTGCAAAGAAGCGTTAACGGACGTAAGTAATGGTGCCGTCTGCAGTAACGAATTCGTGAATTGAATGAAGAGGGTGATGAAGTAATAACAGTCGTACGGGTGACGCTTGGCGCGGTCGGTCCGTGGATGGGTGTCCATCCATTTCATACTGAGACATCTCCGTACCTCGGAAGGTACACTAAGAGCGGTTGAAAGAAAGAAAGAAAATGAATTTACAATGTAGGACGTAGTGCGCAACCGCTCTAAACCATTGGCATTGGTCCCGTCTGTCATTCGTTTTTTGGTCAGTAATTACCTAAGGGTTTCCTAGTACCCCCTAACTGGGTTGTGGAGGTTAAGGTCATTACTCCGTGTAAAGTATACACATAGTTTAGAAAAGTCTAGGATGCAAGTGGGCAAATTTTGTCAATTCAGCCGAGGATGAACAAAATCCCCTGTTGATGGCGAGACGATTTTGGAGCCGGCAGACTGCAATGACTATTAGCCACGTTTATCAAACGACGTTTTTCAACACACTTACTCAAAAATAATAAGTAAAACTTAAAAAACATAATATTCATTTACTAATTATTTTGAGAAATGGCTCACGGAGGTTTTTTCGTGCGACTTGGCGGGAGCTGCCCGGCAACAATCCTGATAAAATACAAATAACTGCTGCTGCTGTGGCAGGGGTTGGCCGCCGCACTTTTCCGCACTAGTGCGAAATACACTACATTGCTGCCTAAAAGCAATAAGGGTAGGAACGGGTTTTCGAGTTAGTCTATTAAAAAGAGGTTTTTACAATATAAAATCTAAATCGTACCTAAATAGGTAGGCGTATTATCTGTTAAGGCAGTCAAGTATTCTAGGAATACGCCTCACTGTTCTCAATATATATGAATTCCATTTCGAACATACTCAACGATTAGGAATGGCCTGGATATCTGCCAATAGTGAACAATAATTTGTCTAGAAGCCATATACGATACTGGCCGTCTATATTAGATAGATATATGGCTAGACTACTCTTTATTGAATACTAAATAAAGACAAATTACATTATTCTTAATTCTTTATTGTTCACCGAACGTAACTAAGTACAGAGATTAAATTGATCGTAATTTTAGGGATGGCCCTTATGCCTTGGGGTAGCGGATAAATTCGTAACAGAGTTACTGCTCCCCTGGGCACTCAGGCAGGGAAGGAACAGGTGTGGGTTTTAGTCAGTAAGAGTCTGACACGCCCTCCCGCTCCACCCAGAGCGGGAGATGTCATTGGATGATTTCCCACCGCCAAAGAAAAAAAGGGATGGTCCTTTGTACATCTTCGCACGGTCTGTGCATTTAGCCAGTGTCAAGTTTAGAAAGTAGTTAATTTTCAGATACAGAATACAGTCACTTAGTTTTCTATTAGAATTCGGATGTAATACATTGTCATATTAGTGCAGTATTTGGCAGGAAAGGTAAGGTACCTAGTTAGTTTGCACTTTCTTGGTGCTTAGAATCACAAATCTTCTTTCTTTATTAATAAATGGATATGCTGAAATGAACGTTTTTACGACCCAATCACGACAATGGTTGTTCGTCAGATCTGCTGCAGCTTTTAACTGGAAACTTAGAATAGCCTTTTTAATATTTGACTAGAGAAAGTTTGCCAGCAGTGTAACTGGGAGCAGGCGCAGTTTCCTCATTACTCATTCAAAGGTTCTGCAGGTAACTGGCAGATGAGGACTCACATTTAGATATTATATCGTAGAATCAATTTACTAAAGCTATTACATATAAATGGTGCTGTTAGACAAGAATCAATCTGCCAATCTACCTAGCCTTTTCCCAACTATCTTGGGGTCGGCTTCCAGTCTAACCGGATGCAGCTCAATACCAGTATTTTACATAGAGCGACTGCCTATCTGACCTCCACAACCCAGTTACTGGGTAATACGATACCTCTTGGTAAGACTGGTTGTCAGACTTTCAGGCTTCTGACGACCCGTAACGACTGTCAAAGATGCACGATTGACAGCCGGCCGCGGGACCAACGACTCTCGATATGTAAAGATGGATCAACCCGTGCGGCCGTTATTACTTTAGCCACGAGTTGTTATTTTCAGTACATTATATAGATCGAATAGAACGGGTTAAACCCAAACTAGAAATATTTTTCGCAATGCGTGTTTTATTCACGAAGACCTGTACCTACTGATTTTTCAATTGTTGTCTAGAAAGAGCAAAATCGCTGCTGAACATCTGCAATAGGTAAATATACAACCTAGGGCATGCTGTCATTCGAGGTATAGCTGACATGTTTGATGTACTTACCTACGCCTGTAACTAAACCATCGCCTCTTTAACGGAACCACAGTAATGATTAACGAAAGCAGCGGTAGCCCGACTTATAACTTGTACGCCGTGGGTTCAAACCCAGTCAGACGCTTTACTTTGTGTACTTTATTTCATTACCACAGCTCTCAAAACGGTGAAGGAAAACATCGTGAGGAAATCGGAAAATCATCTACCATTCCCTCTTATACAGGGTGTAACGGAAAGGTGTGATCAGCTGATGATAACTTTGAAGGAAAGGCCAATTTTTTTTTGGGTTTTTTTTTTTTTTTTTTAAAGACAGTTGTTACTTTTAATGGGCAGAACCGGTTCTTCAAATATGATCACATCTTTAGGTTACAGCCTGTAGAGAGGAGGCCTGAGTCCCAGCAGTGGGAACATTATAAAAGCTGATTATGCTCATAAACGGGACCACAGCGAACATGATTATAGCTGAAATTGGTAACGTCTAGAAGCTCCTTTTCAAATAACTCTGTCAAGTACGAGTATGTAAAGGTGTTGTTAAGAAATTAATTTATAGAACCGATGTCTTTGAATGACGTTGAATATGTATACGATTGTACTACAGAGATATTCTTATCTTTTTCCCTTCTCACAATCAAAACGTATCACAGATTGCGATTCATAGTACAAATCGGAGTAGCGATAAACTATCGTGTTTACGTTCGGTTACTACCACAATTACTTCAAGTCTAAAGTGAGGGTAGTCACGCGATTGTAACAATATCGACAGTTGATACGTCTCGCGTTTTTATTTTCATTCTTTTATCGGGAAGTTTGTAGCGGTTCTTTGGGAATAAGTTTTGAAATCATTCTTTATAATTATGTTCGATTTTCTTGTGATGCGTATAGCTTTGTACTAGCCTTTTTCCTAGTATGTTGGCGTCAGTTACCAGTCTAACTGCCTGCAGCTGATACTATACGGATGCCTTGACCAAATGATCTACCCAACGGGTTACCCTTTTGTAAAACTGGTTATCAGACTTTCGAGTTTCTGAGTTACCACTATCAAACATCTACAAATGACAGTAGGGACCAATGCCTTGACGGGCTTATTGGCCTCTTTCTTTATTATTAAGAATTTAGTAAAACATAAAATTGAGACGAAAAACACACTTGTTTTGAAATAATATTGAAAAAAATTATGTGGACTCAGCGATTATTACGACAGAGGTCATCCAATGGCGTAATAGACACGAGCCTTGACCAACACCTTAGTATGCTCTCGTTTGGTGGCTGGATCAAGGGCTTGATTCAAAAAGCGGTACTGGTGGAGACGACGAACATTTTTGAGAGGTCCCTTTCTCTGGAGACCAGACCGCCGGGTAGCTTGGACCCTGTTCCCGATACCGGTAGGCTACTATTTTTTATTTATACTAATATTATAAAGAGGTAAAGTTTGTGAGGTTGCAGGGGGTAATCTCTGGATCTTCTAAACCGATAATGAAAATCTTTTTTTAAAAAAACTTTGCTCCACACTAGGGATTACTCATGTATCGTGGGTGCATTCACAAACATTTATAATTCACCTATACAAGATACCCAAACCCGGAACAACTATCTGTAGGCCATACAAATATTTGTTCCGTGCGGGAATCGAACCCGCGACACACAGCGCAGCAGCCAAACGCTTAACCACTGCGCCAATCGTGCCGTCAAGGACTGAAAACCTCAATAACATAGAACGTGGAATTTAAAAATACTCGTAATTTGAGAAAACCAAAACGTCATCTAAATATACGCGTCATGCCTAGGAGTAGCGGACAAATTCTCTACATGAGTTACCGTACCCCTGGACACTTAGTCAGGGAAGAAACAGGGATGGGTTTTAGTCAGTAAGAGTCTGACACGCCCTCCCGCTTCACCCAGAGCGGGAGATGTCATTGGATGATTTGCCACACAGCTAAAAAATAAGAATCTATGTACGCATATTTTTCGTTTTTGTTCAGTTTTTCAAAAAACACAGAAACAATTAAAAAAAAAAATATATGGGACCACCTCGGGAGTATATTCTTTCGGATTAAAAGAATTTTAAAAATCGGTCCACAACTGACGGAGAAATCGGCGGACATTCATAAAAAATAAGAAAAAACATGCATACAGTAGAACATAGAACCTCCGCCTTTTTCGAAGTCTATTAGGTATATAGTCTCTAAGGTATTACGAAAATCGGACTTTTGAAAATCGGAACATCGAAATTCTGAATAAAATATTTCGGACTATTTGTGTGTTCCCCATTACAACACTTGAACCACGTATAAAAGTGTTTAGTAATAGCACAAACTAAATTGTTGTTCCACAACCAGTTAATATCGCCTGCCACCGACCTACTGTCAATTTGTGTGCCATTGTGTGTGAGGCTAGGTAATTTCCGGTTAAGTAGCTTGTACTACCAGCAATAATATCCGACCGCTTTTGTACCACATATAATCTGTTCGCTCCTTTACAATTCACGGGGATGGATTACGAACCTAATCGTTGTGGTGTCTAAACATTTTTATGTAAATCGGTGAAAATAAAGGGCTCTTCTTGTTCTTTTGAAAGATATCGATACTCGTATTGTGAGACGGTGGGGGTGTGCAGAGCTCGCACTCCAGCGAGAGGTTCTTCAAATGATGATGATATAGACGTGTGCAGTGCGTTAAAGGAAATGCTGGCACATCACCAAATAAAACTTATATATTCTGCTAACACAAACGTCCCTCGCCAAACAAAACACTTTTCTACATAATTTTTAAACTAATTCTAAAGAACAATGGGTAGAATAGGCCCAGCGTTGTAGCACTTTCTTACCTATCTTAAAATGAAGATTCGAATGATCTCAACATTTTATTCTATGCAGCATTACTCTAAAGAATCAAATAAAAAAATTACAGCGCTTACAAAAGTCCAAAAATTACCGTTACAAATACTAATATTATGACCCAATGATGGCCGTACATGATTTTTATACATTTACTATAAAAATCATGTACGGCCATCATTTTTATTTGTTTAAATAAATTATTAATAGATAAATAAACTATTAGAAAGACATTAAAAAGGACAACTCAGGATTGAGTATAATCATGTGCGTATTAGCAGTGTGGCTTTTTAGTGAGGTTTTTGCCTCATTGAAGCCATGTGCATTGCCGGGACATGTGGTGCGCCGAATGGCTTAAACTAATAATGAGATAGAAGACCACACTACTCGGGGTTCATTTTTGGCTATCCATAGATGGACTTCTGCTTCTACGATTACCTCACATAGGTAGGGCATTCGCATTAGGGTTAGGAAGGCGTCAATCGGCTTTTCAAGTATTTAATTGATTAGAAGACTTACTAGCGTTCGCGCTTCTATTCGTAGGGGCGTAGCTCATGTGACAATTATAGTCACAACCTTATGTTGGCGGCCTTATGTTGCCGACTGGCAGGTTAGAAGTTTCTAGAAACTCTTGGAAAGCCGTTTGAAATTAGATAAATTATAGGCTTGACGTTTGTATCAGTTAGAGAGAGAGTTCCGCGAGCCCGTCCAAGTGGGCAGATATGTGTTTTCCATATTATTCTGAATATAGTTAATTGAAGTCGCCCTCAGCTATATAAATTATCCGCCCGTAGACAGATCCCTTTCATACAGTCCTCTCGCACCGAGGCAACGAGTTGCAGAGCTACGCGACGCCCCCGAGAACGTCGAAGTGCCTCTAAGAAGCCCTGCAGCCCATATCTGGAGCTGGGGTTCTTACAGTACTGAGTTGCGTCACAAAATAGAGCATTGTAATAGATCAACTTTAAGGCTAGGATATTCGAGCGCAGTAGGCATTTAACGTTACCTCAGTCCCCGCGCATCAAGTCGCGCAAACGCGTATTTCAAATGAACTCCCTGACCCCGCTGTGCAAAAAGTTTGCGTCCCAGTATAAAATTGTAACAGTAGGTTAACTATGTTTTACGGAATTTATGTTAGTTAATTTTTGTCTGTTTTTTATTATTTTGTTTCTTATTGTTTGTGTGTACCTGATGGTGGACTCCGAATGTATGTGCAGTATGTCATTGACAGAGTTACTATAGTGTTTGGACTCATTTGAAAGAGCTCATGGAGAACTTCGTGACTGATGATGTGACCTACCTGATGGTGGACTCTAAAGGTGGGTATAGAATCTCATTGACGGCACTATGTAGAACAATCGTGTTTGGACTCACTTTAAAAGTTCATGGAGACCTTGGTGACTGATGATGTGACTGACTTGATGGTGGACTCAGTAGGTAAGTACAGGATATCATTGACAGCGCTACGTAGAACCATCGTGTTTGAACTCAATTGAAAGAGTTCACGGAGACCTTGGTGACTGATGATGTGACTGACCTGAAGGCAGACTCCGAAGGACTCTAAAAGTGGGTATAGGATCTCATTGACGGGAGTACGTAGAACCATCGTTTTTGGACTCATTTTAAGGAGTTCATGGAGACCTTAGTGACTGATGATGTGACCGACCTGATGGTGGACTTAGAAGGTTGGTATAGGATCCTTTTAACGGCACTACGTAGAACTATCGTGTTTGGACTCATTTGAAAGAGTTCATAGAGAACTTTATGACTGATGATGTGACCTACCTGATGGTGGACTCCGAGGGTAAGTATAGGATCTCATTGACAGCACTACGTAGAACCATCGTGTTTGGACTCATTTGAAAGAGTTCATGGGGACCTTGGTGACTGATGATGTGACTGACCTGATGGTGGACTCCGAAGGTGGGTATAGGATCTCATTGACGGCACTACGTGGAACCATCGTGTTTAGACTAATTTGAAAGAGCTCATGGAGAACTTTGTGACTGATGATGTGACCGACCTGATGGTGGACTTAGAAGGTAGGTATAGTATCTCATTAACGGCACTACGTAGAACTATCGTGTTTCGACTCATTTGAAAGAGCTCATAGAGAACTTTGTGAAAAATGATGTGACCTACCTGATGGTGGAGACCGAGGGTAAGTATAGGATCTCATTGACAGTACTACGTAAAACCATCGTGTCTGGACTCATTTTGAGTTCATGAAAAACTTTGTGACTGATGATGTGACTGACCTGGTACTGGACTCCAAAGGTACTGTATGGATTCTCACTGATGGCACTACGTAGAACCTACCTACCTTCGGAGTCCACCATCAAGTCGGTCACATCATCAATCACAAAGTTCTCCATAAGCTATTTCAAATGAGTGCAAACACGATAGACCTACATAGTGCCGTCAATGAGATCCTATATCTACCTTCGGAGTCCACCATCAGGTCGGTCACATCAACAGTCACAAAGTTCTCCCTGACCTCTTTCAAATGAGTCCAAACACGATGGTCCTACGCAGTGGCATCAATGAGATCCTATACCTACCTTCGGAGTCCACCATCAGGTCGGTCACATCATCAGTCACTAAGGTCTCCATGAACTCTTTCAAATGAGTCCAAACACGATGGTTCTACGTAAAGCCGTCAATAAGATCCTATAACTACCTACGGGAGCCCACCATCAGGTCGGTCACATCACCAGTCACTAAGGTCTCCATGACCTCTTTCAAATGAGTCCAAACACGATGGTTCTACGTAGTGCCGTCAATGAGATCCTATAACTACCTTCGGAGTCCGACATCAGGTCGGTCACATCATCAGTCACTAAGGTCTCCATGACCTCTTTCAAATGAGTCCAAACACGATGGTCCTACGCAGTGGCATCAATGAGATCCTATACCTACCTTCGGAGTCCACCATCAGGTCAGTCACATCATCAGTCACTAAGGTCTCCATGACCTCTTTCAAATGAGTCCAAACACGATGGTCCTACGCAGTGGCATCAATGAGATCCTATACCTACCTTCGGAGTCCACCATCAGGTCGGTCACATCATCAGTCACTAAGGTCTCCATGACCTCTTTCAAATGAGTCCAAACAGGATGGTTCTACGTAGTGCCGTCAATAAGATCCTATACCTACCTTCGGAGTCCACCATCAGGTCGGTCACATCAATAGTCACAAAGTTCTCCATGACCTCTTTCAAATGAGTCCAAACACGATGGTCCTACGCAGTGGCATCAATGAGATCCTATACCTACCTTCGGAGTCCGACATCAGGTCGGTCACATCATCAGTCACTAAGGTCTCGATGAACTCTTTCAAATGAGTTCAAACACAATGGTTCTACGTAATGCCATCAATGAGATCCTATAACTACCTTCGGGAGTCCACCATCAGGTCGGTCACATCACCAGCCACTAAGGTCTCCATGACCTCTTTCAAATGAGTCCAAAAACGTTGGTTCTACGTAGTGCCGTCAATGAGATCCTATACCTACCTTCGGAGTTCACCATCAGGTCGGTCACATCAACAGTCACAAAGTTCTCCATGACCTCTTTCAAATGAGTCCAAACACGATGGTTCTACGTAATTTCGTCAATGAGATCCTATACCTACCTTCGGAGTACACCATCAGGTAGGTGACATCATCAGTCTCATAGGTCTTCATACTCCGTCAAACAAAATTCTAAAGAGCGAGTTCAAAAATATAACAAAATAAACAACTTAGAAAAATAATATAGTGTAGATACTTAGGTACCAATAGTTTCGGAGACCTCATCCACGCTATAAATATGTATATTTCGATCGATTAGCGGGGGAAAGTAGCTAGCCAGCAAAAGTGACACGGGTCCTACCTCGGTGACGCCCGGCGGGCTACTGAAGCGACTCCGGGAATTCGCTGCTACCCCGTAAGGGGCGCGACGGACGTATAGGCAATGGCCTTTCTGCGTGGTAGCTGGTTGCCACCCGTAAAAACGGGTGCTTCGTTCGGGTACCTACGACGGTGTGGATGCCTTGGGTGACTGCCATAAGAGCCTACTAGGCAGGCGATGGAACTACACCTGCCGATGCTCTCACAGCAATCGCCCATGTGTGATACTGCAGGCTCGAAACGTGTGTTCACGGCAGCTAGGCGGTCAGCCACCGCCGGGTGAGACCCACAGTTCCCTGTGGGAGGCCCAGCGGATGACGACCAGCTCACGGCCGCCAGCTTACAGTGAGCCTACAGTATTTAGTGAATGGCCCCCGTCCGCCCGGTTTCCAGATCTAGCCGGTTGCCGTCCGGACCGCAGGGCCGAAGGTGTATGTGTGGGCGGCATTGAATGTGTAACGCCGCCCATGTATGCGCTGTATATACATACAGCGCGTGAGTACACAGTGTGTGTGGAGTCAACTGAAGCGAAGCGCGCAGGCCGTTTTATTTTATAATAAATATAATAATATTTTGTTAAAATAATAAACTGTTTCGAGAAAAAAAATGGTAGAATATCATTCTAAACCTCATTGCCTATTTTTTGACATGTTTTTTGGGGGTAAAAGTTGAGTCTACTTCAAGTACGACTTGAAAATCGATTAACAATTTTGCTGTTTTCGCGATTTTTTATAATCGAGTAAAGTTATAAATATCGTGTTTTGAATGGTAGAATAACCAAGAATGTTTATTAAACTACAACATATATTTTTATCAGATCTGAACAAAGAATATTTGATTGTTTAATGTTGAACCAAAAATAGGTCGATTCTGAGAATCCTGGCGGAATTAGTATAAGTTTATTTTGTGTTATTTTTCTAGTAAGTAATTTTTTAAGGTTTTATATAGGTTAGGTTCGTATTGTTTAAACTTGATCATAATTACTAATAATTAGATATACTTATTTATTTTTGTGAATATGGTGGATTTAAAATCTGACTGACACGAAGATCATGAATACGGATACGATTCAAAACTACGCCCCGCATGCCATTTGACTTTCCATAAGGGTGTGAAATTTTCATGCTAATAATTTAAGATCTTACAGGTATTTAAATAGTTATTTTGTATAAAACATAATGTGAAGCGTGAGTTGTTAAAAAATAATAAAAAAAAAAATATTTTTTAAACAAAAAGAAAAGAAACACTTTCTAGAAAAAAAAACATTTATTTGCTATAAAATAAGTAAAAAATATATTATGAGTTTTTGTATTAGTCTTATAATATTTGTTATTTACTACTGATACCTTTGTCCGTTTTCACTTATGTTACTCCTAAAATAATGCCTAAATAAATGTGCGAATTTCCTACGTGAGAGTTGAATATTCAACAGTGCATTAATCATAATCATAATCATCATTTATTGCATTCATGTAGTTTAAAAGTTGTTACAAGTATATAGGTTTCATACATGAACCCTGCTAGGGCACAGCAATAATTCAATAGTTTAAAGTGCTACAGTGTCACAATAACAAAACAAACCACTGTGCTTAAAACAAAAATAGGTACTAATTTTTACATGTTTATCAGGTGTTCATCCTTTGCTATTTAAATAAGGAACTGTCATGATATAATATAGGATAAAAACAATTGGTCATCATTTTCATTCATTAAATAAAATAAGATAAAAAATTAAATTAAAACAAATAGAGTCAACAATAATAATCATTAAAACAATATAAAATAGGTAGTAGGTCAAAATTATAGATGCTGTGTGTATTGTGCTGGTATGAATTACAATGTCAAAGTTTACTTATCGTCAAAGAATTCCTTTAGAGTGTAATACGATTTTAATGTAAGGTATTTTTGGAGACTGTTTTTAAATTTATTTTCGTACTCTATGTCCTTAATTGAGTTTGGAAGCTTGTTATGTATTTTCACGCACATGGCTAAAGGTCCTGAATGGAACATAGTTAATTTTGAGCTTGGTAAGGCTAATTCATTTTTATTTTGGCGTCTAACACTGCGATATTGTGTGCGAAGGTTCTTAGTGAGTGGGAACAGTAACTGGTGTTTTCTAACAAATTTGCTAACTTCTAAAATGTAGATACCAGTTAGTGTAAGGACTTTATATTTTACAAAAAATGGCTTGCAGCTTTCTGTGTTATCTATATTGGCAAGAATTCGAATACATTTCTTTTGCAGAATAAAAAGTCTATCCCTGTCTACACTATTTCCCCACACCACGATTCCATAATTTAGCCAGGAGTATGCGTATGCATAGTATGCTGTTAGAGCAGTTTTGAAGTCGGTAGCTCTTTTTAGCTCCCCCAAGGCATATATAAAGCTGGCTAGTTTGTTTACCAATGAATCTATATGAGCTTTCCAGTTTATATTGGTATCTATAGTCAAACCTAACAATTTAAACTCGTTTATGCATTGCAGCTTTATGTTGTTATATGAGTAATTTATATCTAATTTGCGTTTTTGGTATGGTCTATATTGCATTAGTTTTGTTTTGTCAAAATTTAATTCTAAGTTATGTTCCTTTAACCATGCTATTATTCTGGAGAGCTTATCGTTTAGACTTAAGTTTAGGTTTTCTTTATTAGTGTAAGGAAAAATAATAGAAATATCGTCGGCAAATAAAATACTTTGAGCGTCAATTTCTTTAGGTAGGTCATTAATATAAACTAGAAATAATAAGCATCCCAAAACGCTGCCTTGTGGTATTGACATTGTTATTTTTGCTTTTTTTGATCTTACGCGTGTTATTTGGCCAGTGTGTAGGTCGTTATGTTCTACCTCTACGAATTGCTCCCTATTTTGTAGGTACGAGCAGAACCACTTGTGTGCTGTACCTCGCACACCTATTGCATATAATTTACTAAGTAAAATTTCGTATGAAACTCTGTCGTAGGCTTTGCTCATATCCAGTAAAATCCCTACTGCGTAATTTTTGTTACTGATTGTATTTTTGGAGATTGGGTTTGCGACAAGTAAAACACAGGAATTGTACGATATAATGATCATAATTTATTGAATATTATCCCTACTTACATACTATTTAACATGGTGGAATTAGCGTCAGGTCTACAATACCAATAGAATTAATCCACCAATAGTGGTGAAGTTCAAGGGGCGCGCGGACATTGAAGACGTTACGTTTTTTACATTTAGCGCCCAGGCTATAAATATGGGTGGCGCGCAGTGGTACCTCCAGGAGGATTAGCCAGTTGCCTTTGAGAGTAGTCGTGTTCACACCCTGCTCCACCGTTCGGCCCGCTCACATCTCCGATTCTCCCTGTGTGCTGTCGTAGGTGCTGGTCTCGGCCAGCGCTTGCGGGGGTGCGCAGGGGTAGCCGCCCCGTTGCCACTCGGTGGGGAAACCCACCGTAGCGGTCGCGGAGGCAATTTTATCTTGTTTCTCCGTCAAAACATGCCGCCGAAGGGGAAGTCCGGTGCCCGTCGCTCTCAGGAGCACGGTACCGGGCCGTCTCCCTCACCGCCGGACCGTCCGGTGACGGGCCGGACGCCGCCGCCCACTGCAAGAGGGGGTGCGTCGCCCGGCGCACCACCGGCCGCACAATCCGCCGCTCCACCTTCCACCGCAAGAACGGCCGCCACCGGCCCGCCGACGTCATCAGCGACTGCGCGCGTTTCGCCGGCGCCGTCGTCGAGCCGGCAGCCGGCCGTCCCGGTCCGTCCTCCGGCCTTTCGTCCCGTGCCTACGCAGGCGCCGCTGCCTGCCGCGTTGGCGAGTCGGCCGCGCGCCCCGGGCGTGACACGGCCCCCCGCCGTCGCGTCGGGGGCGCGCGCCGCCGCGCCGACCGCGCGCGCCGCCGCGCCGACCGCGCGCGCTGCGGTACCGCCTGCTAGGCCCGCCCGCACGGAGCCCCGAGCAGCCACTTCCTGTCCTAACATAGGGCCGCGGGACCCGCGCCTTGCCGCGCGGACCGCGGGCCCTACCGCGCCAGTGCAGCGTGGCTCGGCCCCCGTGCCGAGCGCGACTGCGCCCATGTCGCGCCCACGCACCGCTACGCCCCTGACTATGGAGGTAGCGTCGCCACTCCCCTCGCCGGCGCCATCACCGCCGCCGACACGAGCTCCGCCGCCGCCGCTGACACCGCACGTTATCGCGGTGAGTAGCGGCGCCCTATCACCGTCGCCACCAAGGGTCGCCGCCCAGGATTCCCCGGCGGTGTCGGCGTGTTTTTCCCCTCGCGAGAGCGAGTTGTCAGACATGTCGGCATTGTCGGGCGAGTCTGACGCGGAGGAGGCCCACTCCCGGTTCCCACTGCCGCTTCCGCTGGGGCTTGAGCGCGTGCCCCCGCCCGCAGCTCGCCCGCAGCGGAGGCCTAGGAGCCCGGAAGAAGAAGAGGATGCGGAGGAGGCGAAACGGCGCCAGCTGCAGCGCACACCGCGCAGGCGCAGCGGGGCTGACGCGCCATCTTTCGCCTCCGCCGCCGCAGGCGCCACGGGCGGCACGAGCCGCCCCCCACCCCAACAACATCAGCAGTCCCACCCTACGGCTGCCACCGCCCAGAGCGGAAGCGCCAAGGGTGCCCAGAAGAAGGCACGCTACCCGCCGCTGGTAGTTGAGAGGCTGCCGGACTGGCAGACCCACTTCAGGGTCCTGCGCGATTTGCTGGGTCGCCCTCCGAGTGCCCGCCCGTATCAGGGCGGCATTCGGTTCCTTCCCGGCGACGAGAAGGAATTTAGGGTGATCCAGCGCTATCTGTGCGACCTGGAGAGGGATGCCGGTCTGGTATGGTTTTCATACTCCCTGCCGGCGGAGCGTGCCTTTAAGGTGGCCATACGCGGCCTGCCGGTCGACACCGAGCCGGCCGCAATAGAGGAGGACCTGCGCGGGCTCGGTTTTGAGCCCGAGTACGTGCGGGCCATCAAGGCTCGCGACGGTCGTCCGGGCTGCATTTATTATGCAGTCCTGAAGCCCCAGCCGGACGTCCGTCGTATCTACGACACCACTCAGCTGCTGCTAATGGAAGGCGTAAGGGTGGAGGGATGGCGAGGCAAGAGGGGGCCCGCCCAGTGCCACCGCTGCCAGCGCTTCCGGCACTCAAGCCACCAGTGCCACCGTCCGCTCGCCTGTGTGCGATGCGGGGGTGGGCACGTCGCCCGAGAGTGTCCCCGGCCCCGTGAGGAGCCAGCAACGTGCGCCAACTGTGGCGGACCACACCCCGCGTCGCACCGCGAGTGCCCCGTCTTCCGGCGGGAGACCGCCAACAGGCGAGCGGGCACAGTGGCGCTAACCAGTACAACACCCCGCCCGGCCGCAACAGCGGCCCGGGCCACGAACGCAGAGGACCATGAGGCCTGTGGCGCCTCCTTGATGGCGGCCGCAAACGGGCCGAGTGGAGCAGCTGCCCCCCTGCCTGGACGCAGGCGGAAGAGGAGAAGACGTGGGAGGAAGCCCCCTCCCCCCACTGACGCCGTACATCAGCAACCCCGACCCCAACACGCCGCACAGGGTGCGAATCTGCGTGGGGCGGCCTCCGTAACAGAGGTCGTCCCTACGGTAAAGGTTCGCACCATGTGCCCCCGCAGACAGTCTCAACAACGGACGCCAGAGGGCGCCACCGCTGCTGTTGGACCAGCCGCAGCCATGCGTCCACACCACGCGCCACTAGGCGCCACTGTGGCCGCCATCACGCAACCGGAGCTCCATAAGCGGGCCACTGGCCTCCTGCTGGACTTGATTAAGGCCATCAGGAGGGGCCAGGACCCGCTTATCACCGTGCTGGAGGGCATGGTGGCCATCCTGGCCCTCTATCAGGGCGGGACCGCCGCCAGCAGCCAGCCAGCAGCACCTGACGCCGAGTAAGTCGTTTTCACCTACACGCGACTTGCTCAAACAGAAACACTACACAAGCAGTACATGCACTGTGCGCGACGTGTTCTAAGTTAATATAGGCACGTCGCGTATCGAAAGCCAGACACACATGACTCCACACACATTGTGTACTCACGCGCTGTATGTACCTACATACAGCGCTTACATGGGCGGCGTTACACATACAATGCCGCCCACACATACATCTACGGCCCCGCGGTCCGGACGGCAACCGGCTAGATCTGGAAACCGGGCGGACGGGGGCCACTCACTAAATACTGTAGGCTCACTGTAAGCCGGCGGCTGTGAGCTGGTCGTCATCCGCTGGGCCTCCCACAGGGAACTGTGGGTCTCACCCGGCGGTGACAGACCGCCTAGCTGCCGTGAAAACATGTTCCGAGCCTGCAGTATCACACATGGGCGAATGCTGTGAGAGCATCGGCAGGTGTAGTTCTCCCACCTGTCTAGTAGGCTCTTATGGCAGTCGCCCAAGGCATCCACACCCATGTTAGGTACCCCCTCGAAGCACCCGTTTTTGCGGGTGGCACTAGAGACCGCGTTCTAGAGGGCCAAGCCCTGATAACGCCCACCACACCCCCCCTGCGGGGGGGTGTAGTGAACGTCAGCAACGGTACCTCCAGTGTGATGTTGTGCGGCGCGCGCGCAGGTCGTGCGCGCTGCCACAGTGCTCCCCCTCAAGCGAAGCGTACCGGTGGTTTAATGACTCGGCCGAAACGCGATGTTTTGTTTACATTTGTTGTAGGTTTTTTCGCTGCGGCGATGGTGGCAGCGGCGGCGGGGTTTGCTTCGGCGTCACACACGGTAAAAGCAGGCTTTAGACGGTCGATGGAGATTACTGCCACTCTTCCAGGAAGTTGTAGTGTGAATGTTTTGCTATCTCTGCGTAATACTGCGTATGGACCGTCGTAAGGTGGCTGTAGTGGTTTCTTCACGGCGTCGACTCGCACGAACACTTGTTTACATGTTAATAGGTCACGGTGTACAAACACAGGGCGATTAGTGTTATGCGACTGTGCATGTACCGGGCGTATGTTGCTGATTGATGATCGCAGTTTCTCGACGTAGTTACTGTCCATTATCTCAGATTGTGACGTCACGAAGAAATCACCTGGTAGGCGTAGATTTTGACCGTAAGTTAACTCTGCTGCGCTTACATCCGTGTCGGTTCTGATTGCGGCACGCAGTCCCAACAATACGGTGGGTAATTCTTCTATCCAGCTGTTGTTACTGAGACGTGCTGTGAGTGCGGTTTTCATGCAGCGATGCCAGCGTTCTATAATGCCATTGCTTTGGGGATGATATGGCGTAGTTCTTATCTTCTGTATCCCAAACAATCTGGTGAGTGCGGTGAATAGGTGACTTTCGAACTGGCGACCTTGATCCGTTGTTATTCTTGCTGGGCAGCCGAATCTTGCAATCCATCCTTCATAGATGACTTTGGCGACAGTTTCGGCTGTTATGTCGCACACGGCGTGTGCTTCGGGCCAGCGTGTAGCACGGTCAATCATGGTGATGACGTAGCGATGACCAGTCGGCGATGTTGTTAGGGGTCCGACAATGTCAGCGTGCAGGTGTTCGAAGCGGTGCGACTGTTCGAAAGTAGCTGTGGCACTTGACGTATGACGTTGGATCTTGGATCGTTGACACGCGACGCATGTTTGAACCCATGTTTTCACGTCTGTGTTCATGGATGGCCAAAAGTATCTTCTCTGTATGAGCTTTCTCGTTGTTCGTATACCGGGATGACTGAGCCACCAGTGACCTCCAGTGTGATGTTGTGCGGCGCGCGCGCAGGTCGTGCGCGCTGCCACATATTTAAAGCTTCCTGGATAAACTTAAATATTGCTAATGTTGTGGATCTATTTTTTCTGAACCCATTCTGGCTATCGTTGAATATTTTGTATCTTTCGCAATAAGAATAAAGTCGTTTTGACATCGCAGTCTCCATTATTTTTGAGAAGGTCGGTAGCAATGCTATCGGCCGATAATTACTAGTGTCAGTCTGGTCTCCCTTTTTATAAATTGGTTTCACTATCGATACTTTCAGCAGGTCAGGGACTGAGCCTTCATCTAAAGACTGATTTATTAAATAAGTTAGTGGTAACGTTAATTTTTCAGCGCATGCTTTTATAAGTATAGGCGGTAGCTCGTCATGCCCATAACTTCGCTTGTTTTTTAATCTTTTTATAATAAACTTTATTTCGATAGGGTCAACAGGTCTTAGGTAAATGGAGTTTTCGCTTTGGGAGGAGGTAGAACGGCCAGCTGGACAAACGTTCCCGTTTGCGGTATCCGTTTTTCCTACTGATACAAAATAATCATTAAAAGCGTTGGCAATGGTAGTCGGGTTTTCTGTCACAGTATTCTGGACACGCAATTTTATGTTATTTATTGTTTTTTTGTTCTTATTTGTACGCTCTTTTATTATTTGCCACATAGTTTTCGTTTTATTTTCAGATTTACTCATTATTCTTATGTAGTTTAGTTTTTTAGAGTGGGCTACTGTTCTTTTAAGTAATTTTTCGTAACGCTTATAGTACTTTTCCAATATACTGTTCTTAGTTGTAGTCATTAATGCTTTTAGCTGTCTTTTATGCTTGCATGCTACTCTCAATCCAGTCGTTAGCCATGATTTAGATGATCTCTTTCTAATTTTTACGGTTTTCTTTGGTATACACTGGTTTAATACGTTTTGTAAGGTGTTATGAAATGACAGATAATTTGTATTCATATTTTGATTATCGTTTATTATTTTACTCGGGTCTAGTTTTTTCAGTTCTTTTTTAAACGAGTCTATGTTTTGTTTGTTAAAGATTCTCTTTACAGTTAAAATTTGTTTTTTATTAATTATTGGATCGCGGGTAGGTACAGTGATTACTATTCCTCTGTGATCTGAGAGTCCAAGCTCCACTACTTCTAGATGGAAATTTTCGTGTGCGTTTGTAAATATTAGGTCAATACATGTTGCGCTTGAGGTTGTTACTCTGGTAGGTTCCGTCACTAGTTGTTGAAAGTTGTACTTAGTCATAGTATTTAGAAGATTAAATGAATTTCGATTTTTCTCAAGGATATTCACGTTGAAATCCCCGCATATAATTATGTGTTTATGTTTGTCCTTTTTGTGGATTTTAAGCAGCAATTTTTCCAAGGATGTATAAAATATTTCGGTTTCCCTATTTTTTTGTGGCCAATAGATAACTATTAGTAAAAGATTAATTTTAGGAATTTCTACTGCACACGTTTCGAATATAAATTCAATTGTCAATTCCGTTAAATCTAGTCTTTCTTTGGATTCGATATCGTCTTTTAAGAATATGCACACACCACCTCCCGCATAGTTAGGGCGGCAGTATTTGGCGGCTACAGTATACCCTTCCAAACTTAGTAGGTCTTTTTTTTATTCTGTAATCCATGTTTCCGTAAAACAAAGCGCTTCCATTTTATGTTCATTCGTGATTGCTTCCAATAGGTAACGTTTATCTTTTATGCTTCGCATGTTTTGATATAGGATGTTTATATTATTGCATGAATGTGTTTGTGTGCTATTTTCCGATGTGTTGTTGTTAAAGAAAAAACTTAGGACTGGTTTTTGGTTGTGAGTTCGTAAATGTTTCTGTTTTATCCGACTGTGAATACTCTACCTCAAAATCTCCATTGTTTAGGTTGTTTATTGTCATAACAAGATCCTGTATGTCTGACTCCACAACTTTCGTGCCATTACTATTCAGTGCGCCCGTGCGCTGATTATACATATTGTAGTTATAGGAAAGATTTAGATTAGAGTCCAGAAGGTATGCGTAATTAAATGTCTGTGTATCCATATATAAAAGGTTACCAAAAGTTTCTATTCTACTATTGTGCAGAGTGTTGCCATAATTTTGCTGTCTTATATAATAGTTATTATTAAATTTAAATTTATAAGTAGGTAGACAAATAATGAAATTAGTATGGGTTAATGTAATTAATTTTTCTCGAATAAACATGACTAGTTCTACATAGTTTTGAGTTCTTCGGAAGTCTTCTTCGCCGATGTAAATAATACAGTAGTCCTTACTTGTTAAGTTATAATAATATTTAATAATATTTTAGGTGTTCATTTTATTCTGTGTCACAATCCACAACACAACATACAGGGTGTAAGGTACATGAACGCACATACGTGTACTAGTGCTTCAGTACATGATTCTGGACCCCCTAGCGTTGGAATTTTTCGTCGGCCTTTTCCTAATTTTTGAAAAAAAAACTTTTTTTTTTCACTTTAAACTGTATAAAATCGTTATACCTATCTACCTCACAGGCATTTTAAATGAAAACATTATTAATTAAATTTTTTCATGTAAAATGTCTTCGGGGTAGATAGGTATAGCGATTTTATACAGTGGTAGTGTATAACGATTTTATACAGTTTAAAGTGAAAAAAAAAATTAAATGAAAAAATAGTTAAGTAAATTTTTTCATTTAAAATGTCTTGAATTTAAGCTGCGCGTGCCGGGATTGGTCCATGGATGGGTGACCATCTCTACATACCGAGACTCCTCCGTGCCTCGGAAAGCACGTTAAGCCGTTGGTCTCGGCCGTCAATCGTGGATTTTCACAGTCGTTACGGGTCGTCAGAAGCCCGAAAATATGACAGCCAGTCTTACCAAGGGGTATCGTATTACCCAGTAACTGGGTTGTGGAGGTCAGTCAGATAGGCAGTCGCTCCATGTAAAGTACTGGTATTGAGCTGCATCCGGTTAGACTGGAAGCCGACTCCAAGATAGTTGGGCAAAGGCTAGGCAGATTGATTTAATGCAAATGCATTTGATGGATTTCACTCAATTGCAATATTCCACTTTGCAATGTGCTTTGAATGATTTGATAAGTAGTGGCGAATATGGAACAATCCAAGCGGTGTCGACCACGAAATCGTGAAAATAACTTTTCATTCAATACAAAATGTATGAGAAAATGATTTTTAACCCTTTTTTTCTTCAGTTATTCTGCTATTCGGAGCGGATACAAATCCAACAAATCTAAGATCATTAAAATCGGTCAAGTCGTTCTTGAGTTATAAATGGTGCAACTATCTCGACATTGTTTTATATTTATATAGACTACCAATTAGGAGGATAGGATAGTTAGGATTTTAAAATACTACTTTTTACTAAACCTGAGGAGCTCGTGGCCACATTATACGAGACATTATACGAATCATTCTTCGAGGTCAAGCAACGCACACCGTGGTTGGGAGACCATGCAGTATGTAGATATACCTTATATTTGCGGTTTCATGCTTCAAATCAGTCTCTCCAAGGGTATCGTGTTACCCAGTTACTGAGTTGTAAAGTCGGTCGCATAGGCAGTCGCTATATATATAGTTGAGATAAAATGAGCAGGTTGTTTTTTTATTATGTTACTGCTGATAATTTCTAAACATTTTATTCATAACTTTCATCCTTATTTTCCTGCCCTTTTCCAATTTACTTGGGGTCGGCACAACACATTTATTTCTTTTATTCTGTCCTGTCAACCATCACGCTATCACTGATTCCCTTTTCTGTTCTTTCATACCACTCCTCACATAATCTATCCGTCTATCCTCCTTCTCCCTCGCTATTCATCCACAGTTATATTCATAAATTTCTATCTCTGCATAGTACAAAGCAAAGTCGCTTTCCACGTCTGTTTCTCCGCTTACTCCTAAACCACTCAACAAATTTTGATACGGTTTTCACTAATAGGGAGTGCGATCAACGAGGAAGGTTAGTGTATATTATAATTTGCACCCGTGCAAAGTCAGGGCGTGTCGCTAGTCACTTATAATTTTGCAAAACAATATTCCAGGTGTAACAATCAGATTTTCAGCTACGGGTGGGTTACTCATCAATGTCATAATGTGAGAACGGGATTACACAAGCTTATGGGAACAGTCTCCCTGCCAAGTAATACCATTATCTTGAGGCTGGTCGTATTGTGTGCAGATTGGATGATTTCGGGAAGGCTATCTAATTCATTTCGTAAACATCTAGCGGTACTTGATTGCTTCAATGAGCGATTGTAGGGATATTATTGTAATCCAAACATACATAAAATCACGACTTTTTCTTAAAGGAGTAGGCAAAAACTTGAAAATTTTCAATATGCTACCAACTGCATTAGACTGCTTGAAAAGTAACTTTTTAGTTGTTTTTTGCAGTCGGGTTTTTAGATTTTTTATTCTCTAAATTATAGTGAGTTAAGTTTTTGAAATCACCTTTTCGAGGCCTTTATTTTGATGTCCCACATCACACACAAATATGTCACAAAAAAATAACGATCACGTCTACCTAATGGCGGCCGTCATTTTGTATTTACTTTTCAAAATTCATAAAACATAAAGTCACTGACACTCATCACTTCAGCTGTCAAAATCAATATAATGAACATCATTTGTTAAAAAATATCCAGCTATTTGGACTACAGGGCGTGACACTCTCGAAAAACATTACCCTTCTTCTGGCGCAATCGGGTAGATTCTACAAAACCACCTGTTGTGATCCTTACATAGGTTTCTCTTTTTCTTTATTTGAATTCGTTTATAGATCCAGTCATGCACGCAGGTTGTGACTATTAGAATCATAACAGGAATAGAGTGATGCTTTCTTAAGACCATCGTTTGCCTAGCTCGTTCACAAGTATGTTGAAACCGGAGTGAAGTGTAACTAGATGCGGCTATATTTGGACACTAAGCAACTGCCTTTTTTATCATTTAGAAATCCTCATGAATGTCCTCTACCCTGAGGTGGGCCCGGAGGGTTCAGACTGACTTTTACTGGCTAGAACCATACGGTGTTATGCACCTACCTTTAGCCAGAGTGCTGGAGTGCTTGCGCATTTCGTCACGCTCCCCGGCTAGGTACTGGCCCAGATGAATTCAAGCGGACCTTGTCACCTTCTGCGGTCGTAAGCCTCAATTCATCTAGAGAGAGGAGCGCGCGAGACTGACTTTGACTGTTCAGGCAACAAATCTAAGCGACTGCCTATCTAACCTGCGCCACTCAGTTACTGGGTATCACAATAGGTACACCCCTTTAGACCAATTTCGAAATTCGAACACTATCAGTGTAAATTCGTAATTACTTGCTTTTAAAAAACAATTGAATGCGCTTTGAAATAGTGTATGGTCTCTTGAGTACCATAGATTTGGAATGATATTTACAGAATGAGACCAACCCCTTATTTATAATTATTCAACTTTAAATAACTTTAGCCTGAAAACCTGTTCAATTTTGGCTCATCATTTGACGCTCTACAATAATCAAAATTTCGTCCGAATTTTTTGACAAGAATCTTAATTCCCTCAGGTCACTTCTGTGAGACTAACAGTATTTGCACGATTTAGGTTATCCAATAGGATGTCTTACTCTGTATGAAAAAAAAAACTAAAAATATATTATTGAAATAGCCTAAGCAAAAAGCAGTCGGAAAATGTTAGTTTTAGTTCATAAAATAACAAAATAAATTTTAAAATTCAATTCAAAGTTTTCAGTTTTTTTTTAATCTATTTTTAGTTGCCATGTTATACGTCATACGGCTGTGTAAACTATAAAGTGTCAACTGTCAACTGATCAGCGAAATACGTGTGTAGGGGCGTGTCGGGAAACTTTTAGAATAAAGTCCGTTTCATATAGTAAAAAGTTTAATCAATGTTCACAAAAGTTCTCAAAAAAAGGTTCTTAAAAATTATCAAAATGTAAAATAAAAGTAGATAAAACTATAGGTACGCGATTAGCGCGAGTGTCCGTTCCCACCGATGTTAGGATGGAAAAAGCCCAGGGAATCGTCGTTACCGTGGGAAGCGCTACTTATGGAATTTGATGCTTCGCGCTTGTTTGCAAGTGTGCTGAGCCAGCATCATGGCATCGTAACACCTCCCCTGCCAGACAAGCAACTATTTGGTGACCTTGACGCCAAAAGTTGCGGCTCTTCTTTCATCTTCCGTTAATTCGGTGTTAGTTTGTGTGGTAATGTTAATTCTCCCAGCTCGACGGCGACGAATGACATAGATGATGCTCAGTGCACATGTACCAAACAATATAAGTATGTAGAATGGAATTGTCGTATGGTCGATTCCGATAGTGTCCAGTGTTTCGACTTTAATTTCATCTTGTGAAGTGATTTGGTTCTGTATTTTCCGAAGGCTGGTTAAATCTGTAGTCTTTAGAGTGAAACTCCGTGTCTTTACTGGTGTTTCATAATGTGGTAGAGCCATGAGTTCTAATGGTTTTCCGACTAATGTATTGTCTAGGTTTATTATACTAAGTTCGGGGGTTTTAATCTTGCAGCCTTGAGGGACGTTGACCATAAAACTGCCTTGTAACATTTCAAATCGCTAATCGTAATGATGTAGTGATAGCTATCCAACTCAATCAGAGCCTCCTTAGTCAGAGAGATAGGCGTGGGTTTGCACGTTCCATCTATCTCCTGAGATTGTATAAGTTTTTGAATACAGTCTGACCTTGACGAGATCCGGTGGACGATTTTCTGCTCGCATATGTGCCAGGAACTGACCTTCGGGCATTCAGCCTCCATATACACATATTCCTGAGAATTGGATGCTATATAAGGTGCAGTTGGTACTATAATTAGGCTGTCCTTATTTGGAACGAGACATAATTCATATAACTGATATTCTATGCTAAACGTAATAGGAAACTTTAGGACTATTACAACTGTCGACTCTGTAAAGTATGAAGCTAGGCTAAGAATTTCGTAATAATCTCTGATGTCGACGTCAATTATTTGATCAGATCTATAAGTGCGTTTTAATTGGTTTATGATATTTCTTACATCTTTAACAGAAAGTATTGCATGATGAACTGATTTATTTCTACTAAATGCCAATATATTTTCTATTCTGTCAATTTCGCTCAAAAGTTCTTGAACATTTTCGCTTAATATTGCAAAAAGTTGTACAAGATGAACGTAGTGAATGATTCGCTCATTATCATTAGTCATATTCATGACAAAAGTAAGAACTCTTTCCAATTTAACTTGATTTAATGAAATATTCCGGATAATTTGATTCTGCTGTATCGTCATCTCTTTATATAAGGTAATATGCTTGTTCAATGATTGCGACAAAATTTTATCATTTTTATTCAAGGTTCGTAATGCATTTTCAAATTTCAAGGCGTCTTCATTGTCCAAATTACCAGAAATACTTTTGATAATTGTGCCTAAAGGATTAATCAGACCTCTTTTAGTTCTAGATGGCCTTAAGGTATCTAATTGCATTAAAACTTTATCTAACTTTGCATATAGGTGCCTATTTGGTATTTAAAGAGAGAGCTGTATGTATGGGATAGTTTAAAAGTAGTATCTGTAAGTTGGGATTTTATGACGTTCACATGTGACTCGATTTCTTGAAGGTTAATATCTTGTAAAAATGTATGAAAATGGGATATAATTTTGGTAGCACCTAAATTAAAGGGTAGTATACCCGGTCCATTATCTAGCCTATCGAGGCATATTTCTTGAGCACCGACTACGAAAATTGGCAGCAGTAATAAGTACATTTGTACTATTGCTGGCGAGCGTCGATCCATCGATTTTTGGAAGTCTCGATGTCCGCAACAGCAGCTTTCCCGACTGGCCTCCAAAGGTTCTTCGCCTGGACGGTCGACGCGGCGATGCCCGATTTTTGGGTGATTCACACAACGACAACACTTTCAAAGTCCTTGAAGACTTCCGACTGCGCCAAATACGTGTGTAGGGGCGTGTCTGGAAACTTTTAGAATAAAGTCCGTTTCATATAGTAAAAAGTTTAATCAATGTTCACAAAAGTTCTCAAAAAATATTTATGCTTTGTACTTTTATTTACACAGCCAACTGACGTCATGACCACAGAGCAATATGGCGTCCACTGCGTCCAGCGTTTTCGCCAAATTACCCGCGAGAAAATCTAAAATTTTAATGCGTTTTTATGGCACCTATAGATTGAGTAATTTTTTTTTGTTGGTTTATTAGCGCTATAGAATCTGAGGCACTTTTCAAAAGTGGGTGTTGTACCCTATTGTTATTATTTGTACCAGTAACAAGTATCTGTCAGCTATCATAGACACATAAATAGTCTTGTATTTTTCGTTTGGTAACATTGACAGATACAGGTCACTAAAGTAGTAGTAGACTAATTCAACGAATGTTGTTTGGCTGTTTAGAGTTGAGACTTTTGCCACTATCACTTTTTGAAGTGTGATAGTTTTTGACTTTGGTATGTTTTTTTGGCAAGAATTATCCATACATCCATAAACAACGATTGTTGTTTCATTTCTGAGTTGAGGTTGAGTTCCTACATTATATATTTCTGTTTGTTTGTTCGCGATAAACTCAGAAACTGCTGAACGGATTTTCATGCGGTTTTCATCAATAGACATAGTGATTGATGAGGAAGGTATAGATGTATAATTTATACCCGCGCAGAGCTGGGCTGGGTCGTTAGTTCATAATAAATCAATACCGAGCAAAACGTAAAGGTACATAATACGAGTAGTATGTATCAGATGTGCCCTTTATAAAGCCAAAACGAGCCTTTAGGGGATACGAGAAGATATTCGCTGTATTATTACCCTTAAAAGGGTTATAATTGTAATGTTTTCAGTTATTGTACAAGATATCATGGTGTAGAAACACATTGCTTGAAACGTTCTGGGCCCTTTTTTAAGTGGCAAAATGGTAAATTTTAGTTAGTGTTGCCCAAATGCAAGACCAAGACGAGACTTAGGCCAGTCTTGGTCTTGGTCTTGCGTCAATACACCTGGTCTTGGTCTTGGTCTTGGTATTGCGCTCTCAGTCTTGGTCTTGGTCTTGGTCTTGCAGCAAGAGTCTCGCAAGTCTTGCAAGTCTTGCAAATACCTATTAGCCTATTGCTATTTATTGAACACGTTAGTTTAGATTTTAGATTATGATTCGCGCTGTAAGACGTATGTAGTTACAGAATAATTATCATCAAAATCATCAATACAACCCTCCAAGTTCATAAAGGTCGGCACTTACTGCTGAGACATCTTCAAGGTCATTTAATTTTATCCTCCTGTACCAACCCTACCAAAATAGGTAACAATTTTGTGTGCCTCTGTCCGTACTCTTTGTCGGCGAATGCGGCGCTCAAACAGTGTCAAATGCTGTGATACACTTGTTGCAAACCGCGGCGTCTTTGTCGGTAAATTATCAAATAAGTAGGTATGTAATACACCGACCGACCAACAGTTTATTCGCAGAACGTCACATTTTCCCAATCAACCTTGAACTTTAATTCTTTAGAGATAAAGTTGAAAATCTGTTAAAGAAATTTGACAGATTGTAGTAGCTTGATGTGCTGGCGTCTGTACCATAACATTGGTACCTTGGTACCTTTGTGCTAATTTTTATTATGTTGTTTATCTATAGTTATCTTGTGTGTGCATAAATTGTTAAATAAATAAATAAATAAATAAATTGGCTGCCGTAGAAACTGTTACTAGACCTACTCGACTCGCTGTTAGTTTTAAATTTTGCTGAATAGAAGAATAATATAAACTTTGAAACATAAGCAGGTACCTACATAATGTTTAAATAATTTTGTTGGCTATAGTTTTAAGCACATACCAACCTACGAGTACTAACGTTAGATCTGCACATTAGACATAAGCAAGCATAATATATTATTATAGGTAGATACCTACAAGGTATGAACTTTGCTGGAAAGTTTATTCTAGGTACATTTTATCACATGGGATGATGGGAACAGATTTGTGAGTATTAACACGCTACCTACTTAATAAATAGTTGAAATATAATAAGTACTTACCTACCTAATCAATAAAAAGAGAACCCTAAAAGGTATTTTAGGGTTCTTTCAGACGAGCGGCACGTTGCCAACTGCAGATACAACTGCAGCCCTTAGTTTAGTGTTATGACGATACCTACGGTTTTGATACTGGGGAACGTCTCTCAAAATCGGGATTGAGACCAAGTACCTACTTAATAACGCCCAAATCTCAGTTTGTCTTAACTGCAAGACGCAAGAGTCTTGCAGGCTTAAGTCTTGTCTTGCTCAAGTCTTGCAGGGTTCAGTCTTGGTCTTGGTCTTGCTACAATAAGGCGGTCTTGGTCTTGGTCTTGGTCTTGCGAAAATGCAAGAACAAGACCAAGACTGCAAGACTAAGACCGATTTTGGGCAACACTAATTTTAGTGGATTTCAATGAATAAATGCTTAAAAAATATCATCGGAATGACTGTACACAGGCTCCTCTAAGCGTCAACACAAAGACTGGCTTTAAACGCTGCATCTTCAGAAAAAAACGTAAATATATCTAATACGATTAATTGGAGCATCAATCAAAGGAAGCCACTTTCCATTCAACTTTATAAGTATTTCCAATATTTACCGTCAAAAAGCCACAAGGCCACAAGGTACCTACTCAAAACGGACCCAAAACATATCCCTATATTATTTCCTTGAAATTGCTTCAGCAGTTTAAGTCAAGGGTGGTCAAGTACATACAAACAAACAAAAATAATCTTTTTGGGTTTGTCGTTAGGAGTAATCGGATTAGAGGATTGTCCCAACTCCTTACTTATCTCTTGGACAATCTATTTGGAATAGTTGTTGAATTTTCATTACCTTTAATGTATGAAAACGGAGATTGCACGAAAGAAAATGATTTTATAAAAATATACGCTATGTGATAAAAATATTATTTATTTCAGTAAGCTTCTGTTAGTTCTTCGCTCGCGTGAAAGTTGAAAATTATTCCAAGGAAACATACTCCAGATTAAAAACCGGCCAAGTGCGAGTCGGACTCGCTCGTGAATGGTTCCGTACCATCGTATAAAAATATACACGTCTACTTGTTGTCATTATTAAGATCGAGCAAAAAAAACAAAATAAAAAACACGTTTCTAGTAGGAGCCCCCTTTAATTTTAATTGGGGCACCAGAAATACACATTCTGTGAAAATTTCAACTGTCTATCTATTACGGATCGTGAGATACAGCCCACTGACACACAGACGGACGGACGGACAACGGAGGCTTAGTAATAGGGTCCCGTTGGTTACCCTTCGGGTACGGAACCCTAAGAAGTATCCTATGAAATGTTCCACAGGACATAGGCTAGCAGTGTGCCAAGTTTAAACAAAATTCGTGTAGCTGCTAAGATGTTAAGAGGACGTGAACTGACTGACAGATAGACAGAATTCTTTTCAAATCTACGTAGAGTTATTAGTATGAACATTATCAATCAACTCAGCCTACCACAGTCCACTGCTGGAGAAAAGCCTCTCTCAAGCTGCGCCTTCCATGTCCAAGCTATAGCACCCAACCTTTTAAGAGGCTTACGACATTGGTGGACCAACTTTGGTGTTCTCGTTAGTAGCAACTGAAAACTTTGACTTACAAATTATGACTTATCGAATTGGAAAATAGTTTTTAGTATAGTTTAAAGCGGTCACGAAATTCAGATATACGTAATATATTTGTGTAGATTATTTAGACTTTTTTTTTACGAAATTTTGTGTTAGCACTCTTAAGTTCATCTTGCCAGGGGACGTTTAACGTTACGCTTGTCGATTCACATTCTTCTAGCCCCTCGCACAAGCTGGTCTTATTTTAAACCTGTATGATTGCAAACGAAAATGAACTCAGCAAAACGCTTAGAAAATTGGTTTGTGATAGTCATACATTATTCTGCCATTTGCGTTACAGAGATTGGCAGCGGCTAGGTAGGTAATTGACGAGTCGACGTTTTCAATCAGTCAAACGGGGTATTCTGATGAATATGTAAATTTTCCCTATGAGGTTATTATTCCAATTGTCTAAAAAGGCTGCCGCAGACAAGAGTTAAACGACAATCTTTAAAGAAACTGTAATAAAAAAAACGAGCGAGCCGCCCCGCCCCCCCCCCTCGTCAAGCCCCTCATTAGTAGACACCATTAAAACCCTATTGTCGCGTCTCCGTCAGGAGACCCGAGGGGCCTGATGGATTTACAGTAGTCGCATATTATCTGTCACATTTGACATGTCACGGTGGTATTAGGCAACATTAACATTCTATCCTGAAAAATAAAATTAGAACGTTTAGTTCCGATGCGGGCGCTCTACCATTTGACGGCCAACTCTCCAAAGAATGCATCAAACAATGTAATGTCAGTTGATTTTATTCTTGTTGACGAAAATAAATGTTGTTAAATTACCAAAATAATGATTCCTTTTATATTTATTCCTAAGGTTTAGTCAGAGGGCTTTTTAACTCATTTTAAGTACCTAATACGATTTCTGCCTTGAAATAGCAGTGGTAGTGGCGTTTGCAGTGCGTATACACGCGTGAAAAGAACGCCGCGGTATTTTGTAACAAGGCAGTGTTAAAGTCTTGTTTATTTTTTGACCTCTATTCCATTCTCTCGCGGTGGTTTTTGGTTATTTTACTCTTCTTCCTAATTAGTTTTTTTGAATGTTTAATATTACAGTTTGGACATTTAGGAAAAGTTGTATTTTTCTTACCGCACCGGAAACAAACTACGTCTGTTTTAGTACAATTTTGAAGTTGGTGATCGTTTGTCCTGTAACGCGGGCAAGTAAAACGTACTGGGACGGGTTTTGTTAATGTAAGAGAATTGATTGCCATATATTGGTTCTTAAAAGGAAATTGCGGTATATATGGATTATATAGCGCGAAGTCGAGGCAATGTCGCGGAGAGACTGTGGTTGAGAGGGAGTTATTTTGCTATTTTCAATTTCATTATTCTGCATGAGAATGCAGTTTTCGTACCATTTACATGACTTTAATAAATTTGTCATGTCTATAAAGTCAGTCGGCAGTAGGCGAGAACTACATATTGGGCTTATATTTCGGCGTAAAATATCAATTTTCGTTTTCTCGGGAAGTTTTTCTTGAAGTTTTGAGAAAAGTGCTTCCATAGCTGTGAAATATATAAATATTCGATGATTCGGTCTTTGCTTACGGTTGTCTATTGTTTGGAGTAATTTATAATCATAGTCGTGTATTACAAAATCATCTATTAAATTTCTTTTAAATGTTGGCCAATCGGCAAGGACATGATTTTTAGAACGCAACCAATCTACAGCAAATTCTTCGACTTTTTGTACGAAATCTCGCGGACAACCGTCACCCATAGAGTTGAATCTTTTGAGATCGTTTGGTCGGTTTTCTGTTTAACTTGATAACTTTTGCGAAAGGAGTTCTAAATCAGAAAACGGGTGTTGTACGGAGGTCGCGGATTGATAGTTAGAAGAAATTCGAAGAATTCGCGGTATAATAACAAGGCAGTGTTAAAGCCTCGTTTATTTTTTTACCTCTATTCCAAAATTACGTTCTTTCCTACATTTTTTAATTTAAAAATTCAAATATTAATCGTTTTCTCTGTCTTTATATTAGAAAGCTAGACTAAACTCCTATCCATCATTGTATTTTTCCTTCTATTCAACAAATGACAGTTACCAGTTTGTAAGAGTTACTAGAACAGTGAAGTGCAGCTTTTATAACCAGGCAGTTCCTAGCAATAATAAAATTTATACCTTTACCTAGTCACAGTGTATGGCGTACGTACGATTAATAAGTGCTCCATATAATCAAGCCTACTGTATATAATAAAATATACATCTGAACTCATCGTTTTTATCTTCATCCAACTCTCATCTACGGTCCTCCTACTCTGCGTGTCACTCCTAAGACCCTCCTATGTGTCACACCAATACTCCGGCTCCGCATCAACTGTGCATAAGCCAGAAAAAATAATAATATAGTTGATAAAATAATCGTCACTTAAGTTCTTATATCACGTATATTAAAATGGCAAAACAACTGAGTAACGCGGTTTTGATGTAGCATTTCTGAACAACACTGCTATACGTATTGTTTTGGCGTTCAATTACGCGTCACCATTGGTTTAAATACTTGCGTTTGGTTTGTCAAACGCTGCGTCGTTCGATTCCCCATCGGATGATAAACATGAAGACTAAAAAATACTAACGTGGTGTTAGAACTTATGCGAAGCTTATAAAACTGTAGACTCTCTCAAAAGTAATAACTATCATTTCGACTTCCACCGCATAGATTTCGAAAATAAATAATAATGTACGCTGTATGTATGCTTTCATCCAGTGAGATTTTTTTAGAATTTGATTTCCGGAGATTAGGTACTCCCTACAAATAAACTTACAAACAAATTTTACCTATTTAAAATATAAGTGTACCTTCATCCACTGCTGGTAAATAATATTCTTGGAACTTGTTTATTCTAAACATTGCCAAGCGAGGCTGTATGTTAATTTAGCGTCTGCCTTTAAAAGTAAATTCAAAAATATGTGGTTTATAAAACATTTTATGAAGGCTGGCGTTTCGCGAGAATTTTAGCTGTAGAGGTTTAGAACTTTTTAATAAAAACCGGCTTTTCAGTGTTTCTGCCTGTTATGACACCCAAAGGAACAAAGGAGGTTGAGTTTTTTTTAGTGGCAACAACACGTTTACGGCAGTAGCGTTTTGGATCTAAGAGAAAAAAATGCATCTTGAAACTTGCAAGGTTTTTGAACAAGTGTGTTAAAGAACACTGCATTAAACATAAAGTTAATTGTGTATGATTATCTTGTGTTGTGTTTCGGTAAAAGCTGAAGACACAGGAATCTTTGAGCCATGATTCTATAGAGTGCTGGGACCATGATTACTGTCCTGTCATTTGCTTTAATTCCAAATCGCGAAAATAATACTGAGCAACAGATTTTTTTCTTTTAATATATTTTGTTAGAGTTAAATCCCTTGATAAAAGTTGTTCATATACATTAGTCACCCTGTAAAGATAGATCCCATCAAAAACATAACATGTACAAAAATGCACAAGTATCGCAACTCGGTTTTTCTCCCGCAAAAAGTTGTGAAATAGATTGTAAACCAAGTCGGTTAATTCAGTACCTACCTATCTATGGGAGCAGCTATCCAACCACTTTGTCATAACACTATCTATCTAATATAAGCGCTTTGTGCTTTTATTTGTTTGAAAGTAACTTAAGGCGGACTTTTTGAATTACCTAGTAGATACATGACTATAGGACTATTACAGAAATTTCTATAATAGTCTAGATACCTTAGTTCGATCTTTAAAACGGTTCAAAAACATAACGCTAGTCGGGGACATGAACATCGATATCAAACCAAATAATCATGATCGCCATTTGCATGCCTATCTCACCCTTAGTCCCTTGCTTGGACTGCTTCCGGCTCATGTGCATCCCACCAGATCAGGAAATTGCCTAGACCACATTCTACTGAAAACTAAAAACACAGCTAGCGTAATTATACTCGACACCTATATAACTGATCATCTTCCTACCATTTTATGTCTAAAAACAATAAAAATACTGTTAAAACTCCAAATACCTTCACTTACCGTTTGAACTATTCTGCCATCAAACGCGAGCTAGACGGCACTGATTTCAGCCCTGTATTAAATGAGTCTGATCCGATCCGGGCGGTTGATTTGATCACTGATACAATTAAACAAATTTCCTCTAAAAATTAACAAACTGTAAAAGCCCACGTCACGTTCAGTAAACCATGGATGACAGCGGATCTTGTCGCTGTTTTTTTTTTTTTTTTTTTGGGGGGTGGGAAATCATCCTATGACTTCTTCCGCTCTAGGGTGGAGCGGAAGGGTGTGTCAGACTCTTACTGACTAAAACCCACCCCTGTTCCTCCCTGCCTCGAGTGCCCGGGGGCGAGGTAACTCTTTCGAATTTATCCTCCACCCCCGGGCAGGCATTGGCCGTGGCAGGCCCCGTCCTTTGCTGACAACTCTTTGAGGCGCGCGTGGAACACTACGCGCCGTCGACTCTCGGGCCTGGTGCTGATCGGACGGCGAGTTACCCGCTACTCGCCGTCCGCAGGCCCGGGTATCTTGTCGCTGTAGGGTGCATTTTAAATTTTTTGTACATTTCGTTGTGTGAAAACTTCTACGTGAATATTATCCAAGAAAAATGCATTGAAGTGATCAAACTAGTATTATTATCATTGAGCAACATTTTCTTCAGATGGGTATCAACATTTCAGATCATAATTATAGGTTATTAAAAAATTAAAAATGTTTACTTCTTCAGTCTCATAACATTTTCATTGAGCAACCTCGTGTCTTTAAGCACAGGCGCGTTACAAAAAAAAAAAACATTAAGAAGAAACTACTCACACATTAACATGTTCTAGTTGCACAATATCTTTAACTAATATTTATGATGTAAATGATATAAACTATAAATAAATTACCTAATGCATATTAATAATAAAATTGTTTCAGTATAATATGTCTTCAATTTCGTTCATTATTGTTATTCTTTATTATAACACTAATATTACTAGATATTTGGGGTTTTCAACTGGGAATATTCTCCATTTAAAACCGTCCAATCAGATAACAACAAAACGTCTGTCCACCATTTTGACAGCGGGTACCACCAACAAGAAAAGTGTATTTTGCAGTCTTTTTTCAACAATAAATCTTTCATTTTGGTTGTTCAGCTATAAAAACAACGGTAAGGCTATCTCATTATTTTTGTGTAAATCTAAATAATAGTTCTGACGAACTACTAACATCGAAAAATCCCGGAATGCACCACCGTTTTTTTTTTTTGTGACGGTATCTTAAGTCAACACAATTTTTTGAGAGCTCTTATTTAAAAATAGTTTAAAATTAGTTTATTAATATTAAGTGTGTTACATTTGCACTAGAAAATTTAATTATCCTCGGATGCACTTACTGCACCTATAAATTCTCTTCTCACTTTCACCTGAACTGCATAAACTCAACATCACATAATGGACCTATATGCTAAGCTGTCAAGCTGTATGGAGGATCTGTCTGCTACATTCACTTCACGAATGGACACTTACGAGAAGGAGCTTAAGAACGTGAGCAGTAATGAAGTCACACACAAGACGATAGCCAGCCTATCCCAGGTCTTCATGGAGTTTAAGTGCCTCATTTGGAAAACAATGAGTGCGCTGAAGACTCAAATGGAGTTGCTGACTTACGTAGTCGAGGCGTATTTTACGGACAGAGCCGTCATCTATCCCGGTCATCAGGGAGTATGGAACCGGCGAGAGATGTCGTGCGGTGTTCCACAGGGATCGGTCCTGGGGCCGCCTTTGTAGAACATCGGATACGACTGGGTGCTGCGCGCCGACCTCCCCATTGGCGTCAGCGTAGTATGCTACGCTGACGACACGCTAGTCTTAGCGCAGGGGTGGTCGCACGAGGCGGCGGCCGACCGTATGACACGCGGGGTTGCGACAGTCATAGGGAGGATCCGGCAACTGGGACTCGAGGTGGCATTGCACAAGTCCGAGGCCATGTGCTTTCATGGCTATCGGAACGAGCCACCGGCGGGTTCCCAGATCACGGTAGGAGGGGTTCGCATCGGCGTCGAGGGTACGATGAAGTACCTGGGACTCGTCCTCGACAGCCGGTGGAACTTCGTCGAGCATTTTCGACGTTTGGCTCCCAGACTGGACAGGGCCGGGGCCGCCTTAAAGCGGCTCCTACCCAATCTGAAGGGGCCAAACGCCTCCTGCCGGAGGCTCTACGCGGGGATCGTGCGGTCCATGGCCCTCTACGGGGCACCGGTGTGGGCGCGTTCGTTGACGCAGCGGGCAACGCGCCAGATGAACGCGTCCCAGAGGGTCATGGCGATCCGCATCATCCGCGGATACTGCACGGTCTCCCGTGAGGCAGCGAGCCTCCTTGCCGGACTGTCACCGTGGGATCTGGAGGCAAAAATCCTCGCGCACCTGTACGAGTGGCGCGAGGAGGATAAACGCCGGGGCGAAACTCCGCTGCCGCGACAACTCGCGGCTCGGCGGACAGACCTCCGGCGGGATCTCATGGTGACATGGAGAGAGCGACTGTCGCAACCCAGCGCTGGGCACGCCACCATCGAGGCGGTAGTGCCCCTCTTTGAGGAGTGGCTGGAGAGGCGCCATGGCGCCCTCACCTTCCGCTTGACGCAGGTGCTCACCGGACATGGCTGTTTCGGGAGGTACCTGTGTCGGATCAAGGCGGAGGTGACCCCTGCGTGTTTCCACTGTGAGGATCGCCCAGAGGACACGGTGGAGCATACGGTGGAGGTTTGCCCCGCCTGGGCAGAACACCGCCGTGTCCTCGTGGATGCGATAGGCGGCAGCGACCTCTCGCGCCGTGCCCTGGTTCAGGCCATGGTACGGAGCGAGAGGGAATGGGGGGCCGTCTCCTCCTTCTGCGAAGCAGTAATGCTCGCGAAGAGGGAGGCGGCACACGTTAGGGAGACTCAACAGAGACCGAGTCGCCCTAGCGCCCCCAGCAGCAGACGTCGCAGGAGACGCCGGGGGCTGCGAGACGATCTCCGGCCACCGTAGAACCGGGCCTGCGGACGGCGAGTAGCGGGTAACTCGCCGTCCGATCAGCACCAGGCCCGAGAGTCGACGGCGCGTAGTGTTCCACGCGCGCCTCAAAGAGTTGTCAGCAAAGGACGGGGCCTGCCACGGCCAGTGCCTGCACGGGGGTGGAGGATAAATTCGAAAGAGTTACCTCGCCCCCGGGCGCGTAGGGCAGGGAGGAACAGGGGTGGGTTTTAGTCAGTAAGAGTCTGACACGCCCTTCCGCTCCACCCCAGAGCGGAAAGAGTCATAAGATGATTTCCCACCCCCAAAAAAAAAAAAAAAAAACACATACGACCGCAGCGATTGCGCAATTTTTTGTGTAAAGTCCAGTTCTAATCAGTAGGGTCCCGTTTGTATCGCCTTTTAGTCTTATCTCTTTTCGACATTGCGCTTTTAATGCTGTCACACAACCAGGGAACCGGAAGATGTTTCACTCCAACCTTTTTGAGTGGGTCATGCATATCAAAAAGTTTCAGCATTATCGAGTTGAATTCACCTTGGTGTCCACGTCATTGCTATCATTAACAGGAGACCAGTCAATAGTGTTCGCATCCTCCCTCAAACGATCCAGATCCATGTTCTTGAAACTGCGAAGGAAGAGAAATTTAATTATCTTTCGCTTGGGAGGACGAATTTTATATGAAAGAAATATAAGGTCATGGTAAGAGAAAGACGCAGAAAGCTGTCCGTGTGTGGCTACTTTGCTTGAATCGGAAACCAGAATAAGATCTATAAGTGAAGGGTTACAGTGGGGAGCATGATGGGTATCATTAAGCTGAAGAATTTGCATGTTGACAGAAGAGACAAGATACCGGAGTGTACGGCTGCGCACATCATCCTTGATCAGGCAGGTGTTGAAGTCCCCGATTATAATCAATATGACAGGAGGGACTATTAATAAACACCTAAAAGTAACTTAGTGTAGTTAAATGTAATTTCAATAAATAGGTGTTCAGCGGATTTAGAATAATTACTTGGGGACTGATCGACGACTTTATATGTTATGTCTCCACAGAGATAAATGGCGACGCCTCCACATCCCTTGCTTTTGGCCTCCTCGCGCCACTCATACAGGTGCGCGAGGATTTTTGCCTCCAGATCCCACGGTGACAGTCCGGCAAGGAGGCTCGCAGCCTCACGCGAGACCGTGCGTTAACCTCGGATCATGCGGATCGCCATGACCCTCTGGGACGCGTTCATCTGGCGAGCTGATCGCTGCCTCAACGAACGCGCCCACACCGGTGCCCCGTAGAGGGCCATGGACCGCACGATCCCCGCGTAGAGCCTCCGGCAGGAGGCGTTTGGCCCCTTCAGATTGGGTAGGAGCCGCTTTAAGGCGGCCCCGGCCCTGTCCAGTCTGGGAGCCAAACGTCGAAAATGCTCGACGAAGTTCCACCGGCTGTCGAGGACGAGTCCCAGGTACTTCATCGTACCCTCGACGCCGATGCGAACCCCTCCTACCGTGATCTGGGAACCCGCCGGTGGCTCGTTCCGATAGCCATGAAAGCACATGGCCTCGGACTTGTGCAATGCCACCTCGAGTCCCAGTTGCCGGATCCTCCCTATGACTGTCGCAACCCCGCGTGTCATACGGTCGGCCGCCGCCTCGTGCGACCACCCCTGCGCTAAGACTAGCGTGTCGTCAGCGTAGCACACTACGCTGACGCCAATGGGGAGGTCGCAGCGCAGCACCCTGTCACGGTACGGAGGGCGTGTCTCGTTGCAGAGGACCGGAGTGGTGGTGTGACACGCAGAGGAGGACGTAGGAGTGACACGCAGAGGAGGACCGTAGATGAGAGTTCAATAAATAATAACACGACGAGTTAACACATTTACAACAGTGGGCTTTAATATAATATTAAGAACACAAACACTGTGACTAGTAATTAAATTGTATTAATGCAAAATTCTAGGAAACTGGTAACTGACACTTCAGGAGTCAAAAAAATAACAATGAGGAGCTTCTACTAGCTCGGCTGCCGAATTTGAACTGATCTTTTAATATTAAAACAGAGACATGACAGAGAAAACTAAGTAATTTTTGAATTTGAAATTAAAAAGGTAGCAAAGAACGTAATTTTGGAATAGAGGTCAAAAAATAAACAAGGCTTTAACACTGCCTTGTTACAATACCCGGCTGCCCCGGAAAGAAAAATCGAGCAGCAGAGGTAAGCGATTTTTCGTTGACATTAAATTAATATAAAAAAAATATATATCTTAAAATAGGATGGTTATGAGTGAGGTGAAAATTTAAAAGGCGAGGGTGTTATATACAATGAGTATTTACAAAAGGAACAATCTACCACATCCATATTACCTTCCATAATACCTTCCATACTTCGTTCATTCAAAGTTATGTTCGCATATAGGTAAGTGCAGAACATAACGCAAAGTCAAAAAGAGTTTATCCTATTATTAGGCATAACTCGTTAGATTGCCCTTCAATAGTGTAGGCTTATTTTATCAGTCACCAACCGCTGATGTTAAATTATATGATGATAAGAAGCTATGATACAAGTTTAATTACCTGCTGTAACAAGTAGTAAATAAGGCGAAGAAGCCTTCGTGCTATGCACGTTAAGTAATTATTAAGGGAATAACCTTAATTATAATATACCTATGGTATATATTTAACGGACCTAAGGCTTATTTAAAGAGTAGCTAGCCGCTCTAAATAATGAAGTGGCAAAAATATTACCATAAGAAGTGTGATTATGGCTTATTTAAGGAGTAATCACCCGCTCCGAAAGATTCTTATGGTTTAAAGCCATAGAATAAAGTATTGATCAAGGGGAAGACCATGATCGGTAATGATTTAGGCTTATTTAGGGAGTAATCACCCGCTCCATAGAAATTGAACTAAATAACCACCGATGTAGCAATCGTGGTGAATGTAATTGAAAGGGGTATTAATGGGTTAATGACGTAAACAATAGGTATATAAATAACCTTCTTTTTTGAAGTCGGTTAAAAATAACATAATATCAAAAGAAATAATAATACAAAAGAGTTCCAATTCTGTATTGTACGGAGGTTGCGTAGAGAAAATTAAAAAGAAAGATTTGTTATTTTGTCAAAATGTGTCTGACGTTTGAAATATTTTTTTGCAGACAGATTTGATTAAAATAATTATTTAGTTAAATATTCAGTAGCAGGTTTAAATAGTTATGTAATTTATCTTTATGCATACTATTTACGGTGCATAGTGAGAATATGTGAAAACACCATAGTAATGCATGCCTACGGAGTTCTTCAGAGGTTGAGGAGGAAAGAGGGAAATTAATACGTCAAAGCTATAACTCATAGAAGCTTTGATTTAAAATAAATATAACGGATTCATCATGGTTTTTAATTGTTAACGGGTTGGTACGTTTATAATAACTATGTAATATGATTAAATAAATTTGAAAGTGAAGTGTACCGTTATTTATTTAAATAGTAATTTGTGTTGTGCGTGTGTAGTAGCCAACTTTGACTATACAGTGACCCCTAGCATGTCGGCAGGATGCCCTAGAAGAGTCACCTTCTAATCAATAGTTGGTATGTAGGATACGCTGAGGATATTCTCCAACAGCACTCCCGTTAGTCAGTACTGGTCACAAACACAAGTGTCTCCGAGGAGTTTAGCACAAGTGAATGCTACCAGCTTATGAGGGTTCAGATGTGAACCTTGGGTAATGTTACTGTCTGTAGGATGGGGTGGTTATGTTTTGTTTTGAGTTTTGTAAGTAAGTATTGCACCATGTACTGATTGGATATGTGTGTTGTAAAATAATAATAAAATGGTATGTCGGGTAAAATCTTGATAAGTAGTATGCAAATTGGAACCTGTAAGAAATGTTAATAAATTAAAATGCTTTATTTTTATTGGAATGATGGAATTGATGTAGTCAAAAGGGGCCGCAAATTTTTTGGGAAGTCAAGTTCCTTTTGGAATTTTGAGAAATAAAATAACAGTATAACAATAAATAACAAAACAACACAAAATTATAAAAATTTAAAAATTATTTTAGATGGGATGGGCTTCACTCGACAGACGGGGTCGAGACTTATCCAGAACAGCTTGACGACCAGAGCTTATCCTGCTGATGCTGATGGCTCCGCGATGATGAGCTGGGTTCACGATGAGGTGGCTGCTGGACTCTGGTATGGGAGGGGCTGGGTTCGATCACGTTGAGGCGGCTGCTGGGCTCTGGGATGGTATGGGCTGGGTTCGATCACGTTGAGGGCGCCAGTGTCACGGTACGGAGGGCGTGTCTCGTTGCAGAGGACCGGAGTGGTGGTGTGACACGCAGAGGAGGACGTAGGAGTGACACGCAGAGGAGGACCGTAGATGAGAGTTCAATAAATAATAACACGACGAGTTAACACATTTACAACAGTGGGCTTTAATATAATATTAAGAACACAAACACTGTGACTAGTAATTAAATTGTATTAATGCAAAATTCTAGGAAACTGGTAACTGACACTTCAGGAGTCAAAAAAATAACAATGAGGAGCTTCTACTAGCTCGGCTGCCGAATTTGAACTGATCTTTTAATATTAAAACAGAGACATGACAGAGGAAACTAAGTAATTTTTGAATTTGAAATTAAAAAGGTAGCAAAGAACGTAATTTTGGAATAGAGGTCAAAAAATAAACAAGGCTTTAACACTGCCTTGTTACAACCCAGTCGTATCCGATGTTCCACAAAGGCGGCCCCAGGACCGATCCCTGTGGAACACCGCACGACATCTCTCGCCGGTTCCATTCTCCCTGATGACCGGGGTAGATGATGGCTCTGTCCGTCAAATACGCCTCGACTACGCGACGGAGGTAGGGCGGCACCCGGTGATACCGGAGTGCCTCCACTATGCAACTCCAGGGCAGGGTGTTGAAGGCATTGGAGATGTCCAAAGACACCGCCAAGACGACCCTGCCCCGGGCAACTGCCTCCCCCGTCGTGAGGGCTCGTACGCGCATGATGGCGTCCACCGTGGAGCGCCCCCTGCGGAAGCCGTACTGGCTCTCTGCCAGATCCGGCCCCACCCGCACCATCTGCCCGACGAGGCGGTCTGCAATTACTCTTTCAAAGAGCTTGCCCACCTCGTCGAGCAGCACAATGGGCCGGTAAGCGGACGGAGAGTCCGCAGGGCGCCCCACCTTCTTGATCAGGACCAGCTTCCCCGTCTTCCACCGACGTGGAAACTGGCCCCTCTCCAAGCATGCGCTTAAAAGCCCTCTGAGTCGAGGCCCGAGAGCCTCTTGCAAGGCCAGGACCCAGGCTTTCCCATGAAAGCCATCGGGTCCTGGGGCGGTGCTTTTGGCGTTCAGCCTACGCACCGCCGCTCTCAGTTCTACCTCGGTCACTTCGGGAACGTCGTCGTCGTTGGGTTGGTCCGCGTCAGGACCGCAGGAGGCGGAGCCATAGGCGGAGGGGTATGTTCCCCTCGCGAGGGGAACAGAGCGCTCACCACGCCCTCCACGAGCTGCGGCCGGAGACTCTGCGTCAGCGGGGGGGCCCATGGGCGGAGTTTCTCACGCACCGCTTTGTACGGGCGCCCTCACGGGTCTCTGTTCAGAGCCTCCAGCGACTCCTCGCGGGCCGATTTCTTGGCCCGCAAGATCTCCGCTCGGAGGGCGGTCCTCGCAGCTCTGTACCCCTCGTATAGCTCCGCCTCGACGGCTTCCGTTTCCGGCGTGCGGTTATGGAGCCACCTGCGATACCTGGTGTACCGGCGTCGCGCGGCAATACACGCTTGGCGTAAAGCCGTAAGCGCCGCCGACCACCAGTACACTTCGCGCCGAGCACAAGGCCGGACCCGGGGCATTGCCACGTCACAGATCTCGGACATGGCCTCCTGGAACCACTCTGCCTCGTCGTTTATGTCGGCAGGCCTGTCCGGTGATGTCACCCAGGCCTGCACGATCGAGGCTTCCAGGAGTAGCTCCCGGTCCAGCTGCTTCAGCGACCAACGCGGACCACTCGGGGTCTGTCGGACCGGTGCGCTGGAGGTCTGGGCGGAGACGTCAAACCGGATATACCGATGATCGGAATGCGTCTCCACCTCCTCCATGACGTGCCAGTCAACTACGCACGGTGACAGGGCGGGGCTGGCAAATGAGATATCCACCACCGATTCGCCCTGCCACCGCACGCACGTGGGGACAGAACCCCGGTTCAGGACGACCAGGTCTGTCTCCAGAGCCCAGTCCTCCACCATCCTGCCCCGCGCGTCCGTGTACCGGGAACCCCAAGCCAAGTTCTTGGCATTGAAGTCCCCGAGGACGAGCACGGGGAGGGAACGGTACCCGACGACGACGACGTCTCTCAACTCCGCGAGAGAGATTTGGAACTCGGCGAGAGATCGGTTCGGGGAGAAGTACACCCCTACTACTACTATATCCCCGAACCGTGCTGCTACGCAACCCCGACCTCTCTTGACATCCTCAAGGGTCGGGGTACCGGCGGCGGCCGACGAAATGATGGCCACCGAGCCGCCCAGATCCTCCACCCAGTCATCCCTGGGCGGGATGCGGTCGTATGTGTAGGGATGGTAAAAGGCGCCACATCCACAACTCTGTTCAGAACTTCAACACAGCACAAGTATGGCAATTTCGCAAAACTCTTGGTGTCGGCAAAGCTGTGGATGACGGCACGCCAGCAATTGACCTTAACATAATTAACTTACATTTTTCCAAACCACCTGTTGTTCTGGACAACAACGTCAAAGCTTCCACTCTTAACAGTCTCTCTAAACTTCCACGGCCACTTAGTACGTCATTTTCATTTCAACCAGTTACAGAGGGAGATATTAAGCGAGTCATCACATCCATATCCACGAAAGCGGTGGGCGATGATGGTCTTCAACTCCAGATGCTTCTTCCTATCCTGAATGAACTCGCTCCTATCATTCTCCACACTATCAATTACTCCCTTTTTACTGGCTGTTTTCCCTCTGCGTGGAAAAAAGCACGTGTTCTGCCTAAAGTCCCTAATCCCTCGTCAATCTCCCAGTACCGTCCCATTTCTATACTTCCAATCCAATCCAAAGTCCTTGAGAGTGTTTGGTGTGGCGAGTTGCCGCCACTCTGCAAGTTGGGTGGGGTTGGTATCACGTCGCGTGTGTGTCTCGCTTTAATTTGTCAGACAGACGTGAGTGGCCGGCTTTAAGCGAGCTATAGACAATTTAAAATGCAACAATCGACGTCACGTCAGTTTGACGTCAGTGTGTGTGTCTAACGCCGCGAGGCACAGCGCGCATCTCACCGCAGACTAAATTAATGTCTTAAAATAATATCGTCCCCGCAAATACGCTAAAATCCCGAGTAAATCCCGTAAACGTTGGGGATCCACCGGGAATAATAAATAACCCATATTTACCGCGTCCGTTAACTACTGAACAAGCATAATCAGGAGTGTTGGTGTGAAGAGAACGAGTGGCCACTCGACAATTCGACGTGCAACCATCGAGAACAGCCCGGAAAGTAAGGTACCACTTGTTTTACAAATTGTGAGTAGGGCCACATTCGCCGACTGCTGCCGACCACTCCTAACTTGAAGTTATACAGACAAATATAGGCAATTTTGGGCCAGCATTCCCTCCAAGTGTTTGGCCGTAATCACGCCTGACCATCTCCATTTGATGGTCATTTCGAGCCTGGATAGGCATCAGTAAAATTCAGTACAAATTAAGTACAAGTCATTACGGTAGGCACATAACTTTATTAGTGCCCCAAAATGGCGTCCCGCAAGCAAGAAGCTAAATTGGCTCAGCTTACCGCTAAAAAACAAATGATTTTCGAGCGAGTTAATCGCATATATAATGATTCCAGAAAAATCTCGAACTATGATTCACGTTCAAATGAGACATTCTTAGCGCAGTCAGAAACAATTACTGAGCAATGTAACAAATTTGAGGAAATAGTAGAACAAATGAATGAATTGCAATTCGAGATTGACCAAACCGCACCAGACTATTCGAGTCTATATTCTATTGAAGACTTATATTCTAATATTAAATATAAACGTAATCTCATACTTTCGAAAAACGAAACATCGGAACACAAAGTGGGTACTCGGATAAAATTACCGCCCATAGATTTGCCAACGTTCGATGGTAAAGCGGAAAATTTGGTTCATATTTTATGAAATGTTGCGAAGTAATGTTCATTTAAATACCGATCTGGTTGACTCGCAGCGTGTCCAGTACTTGATCAGTAGGTTGACTCATGATGCCTTGAAGCTGACCGCGGGCATTGTTCCTACAGGTGATACATACAACGTTATGTGGAACAGTCTCGTTAAAAGGTATCAAGATAAGCGTAGTTTAGGGATTCATTATCTCAATAATATACTGGATATTAAACAATGCGCCGGAAATGCCGCGAGCCTCAATACTTTTGTGGAACGATATTCAGCGTCCGTCGCAGCCTTGAAGCAGTTAGACATTCCAGACTTACTGGATTTTGTTTTATTACACTGTGGTTTAAGAAAGGTTGACGCGCAAACTGTCTTACAGTTTGAATCACGTGTGAGTGAAAAAGAATTACCTTCCTATGCGGAGTTTATAACATTCATGCAAGCATATGTTAAAGTGCTGCAGCGCTCATACGGTAATAATTTACAGACGGAACCGCGCGCTAAGTCTATGTGACTGTTTTAAAAAAAACCCTATGCTAAGTAAAATTTTCGTTTTTCCTAAATAGATAAATTTCATAGATATATATTTGGATTTTGATACGGCTTCCCTTACAGAGAAGAGAAAGGGCTCACTCCCCGCCCTTCCTTGTGGATTTACGACAATTCCTGACATGGATAATCCCCCACCGTTTATTCGAAGTGAATTCCCATACTACAGCTCCTTGTTCCGACGTATAAGTTTAAGGAACAAGGAGGGGAAACAAGGTGAGATTAATATTGGGAATTCACGGTTAGTATAGTAGTACATAAACTAAATAAAATAAGTAATAGTAGTACACATACAGAATAACAACAAGGTATGAAGTTAATGAGACAAGAGGGATGCATAGTGCATTATATAAGGTGGGTGCGTCACGCTTTATGCTTAGGAAGTCCAACATTGCAGTTACGTTAAATTATATGCTTAGCGCTCTAGGAACCCATTTAGTGACATGGAACAGTTGCCTCGTCATACGTGTACAGTTAGGGCTAATGCAACAGGACCACTATTTGGGCACTGTAGCTATTCTAAATGTACACGGCCCCTATGCTCTATATAAATGTCTTACACAACTCTAAGACAGAGAACTGCGAAGTCCACCTGCCGTTGAGGAAGACAAGTTTAGGTTTTAGGAGACTTTAACCGCGTACAAAATAATGTAAACAACCCAATTACGTTAGCTTACCCCTTTTCTAAGGTCACACAAAACTTGCACAAGCGTTTCGCGGGCTCAGTCTGTAGCAGAATTCATTGCGACATCCTTGGTGCATACCGAAGTGGTTCAATCGTCACTCCACATTTCCTTAAGCTCCCCAGTTCGTGGATATACGGTACAGCCTAGAGGCTGATGCCATCCAATTCTCGTGTTTCGCCAAATAGTGTCGATTCAGATATAGGCCTACAAAACGGCCGGGGGTTGGTTTTAACGAAACACGATTACCTAGCGTTCTTAGAACGATTAGTTTATGAAATCCCGTGAAGCCTAGGTGGTGACGCCTACCCCAGAGGAAATCTGTATTTACCAAGAATTACGCAGGCCTTCTGTGCTAGACCATAAATATAGGAAGCAGTAACTATCACCAGCATTTAGTTAATCCTACAATCCCACTTACGGGGTGGCCATTAAGCCTGAATATCAACTGCTCACCCTCCAGCTTCTCTATTGCCAAACGCCAGTGACAAATATCTGCCAGGGTGTGAATTTAAATATATATGGGCACATATTAAAATATGATAATATAGCAGTAACTATAAAATACGATAAAGTATAGAAATAGTCTCGCTACGCTAAGATAAATGTTTATAAATAAACTGAGGCTCGCATAAAACAGCCAAAACTCAGCCATTCATTCTCCATCGCAGTCACCGAGATTCACACACGTACCTTTACACTCTACTTACGGATATCTAAACCCTAGTATAAACTAAACTCATAATATTCAAGTATAAACTAATACTCTTGCCTAATCTCTATGTTTATAAATAAACTGATGCTCGCATAAAACAGCCAAAACTCACCCATTCATTCTCCATCGCGCAGTCACCGAGGTTCACACACGTATCTTTTACTTACGGATATTTAAACTCTAGTATACTCTACACTCATAATATTCAAGTATAAACTAATACTCTTGCCTAATCTCTTCAGAGACGTAACCACACACACTTTAAATACTAATTAAATTAGCTGGACTAGTCCATTTATATTTAACTTAATAACAACACTCGTACTTCTAAACTACCACTGGACATAGGCCTTCTTCCTAACTCCTCGACCACGACCCACGCCTTCTCCAGTCTCAAGCCCGTCTGTCCTTCACGTTACTCCTACCTGACTCGCCTCGACTGTCCTCTTTCCCCTTTTCCTCTCACCCCCGCGCGAACACCATATAGTTTTTTTCTAATGACGCTCCCTTCTAGTTTACAAGTCTTCCCGGTCCCACGCTTTCGCACCGAGTAGCTTTTTATGTTAGTTTTTGTACCAAATCTTAATTGTTTCCTAACTTCTTAGAATTTGTAAAGATATCGCTTCTCAGCGACCCTTCAGACATATGTTTGCAGTAAAACACGATATTTTATTATAGGCAGTTTCCAAGACTCTCAAATGTCTTAGTATTTTGCATGAATAGAGTATCCTTTTTTTGCTGTTAATTAGGGTCCCTTAAATGTGTTTCCAAAAAGGGTCGACAGCCATTGAAAGAAATGTTGTTTTGTAAGAGGCCACCATCCCCAGATGTTATTTTAAACGAATAGATATTTCATTTTTAATTGCGTGTGTTTCTATAAAAACTCGGCCATGTGCCCAAGGCGTTAGTTTCGAAATAAATATAATTTTTATGAAATTTATTCAATAGGATTAAAAGTGGACGGTCACATTCCTCCCTCTGAAAATCAGACGCGTGACGCAGTACAGCGGATGAGCTTTCACAACAGGGTGATATCCGACTTTCCATGAGAATTATCATAAGAAAATAATACACATAACCCATCTGGTATGTTACAAAAATCTAATTTATTATTCTGATTGAGACATAAATTCAATCAAATATAACGTCTGGTATAGCTTCGTAATGTTTCAAATACACTTCTTCAAGTGATACACAATTGCTCGTCCTATTTCAACCTTAGTTCCTTACAACACTCTTGGCACGCGTAAATAATTAACTCTACTGTGAGCCTGTGCATGCTTTTAATTAAGTATTGGTCACCAGAATCTCATCTTACATTCAGTTTCATATCCGCCTAAGTGTTAAAAGAAAAACCAATAACAATACCCATTTGGTATGTTAAATGAATCTGATTATGTCCTTTCCAGTTGGAACACATTTCCAATAAGGCTCAATAGCCGCCATGTTTAAGTTGCAAGGGTTCCAAAGATCTGTTTATTTAAAATATAGTTTTACAAAGCAGAGTCTTATCTGGCCTTCAATCGATACATAACAGCTGCATTTGACCTATTTCTCTAAGAAATACTCTCGATGTATTCAAATTACGGAATTCCTGTGCATGCTTATACTTTAATTGTACATACCAGGGTCTCTTCTAAGAATATTTGTGCTATCAGGCCACACTACCTACGGTGCTGTCTCGTTGCAAGCTCAGCCTACCGCAGTCGCCGCTGGACAGAAGCCTTTCCTCATTCACCTCAACGCCAATCAGCAGTTGAAGTCGGCTTCAGGAGTAACTGAAATAGTTCGCACACGAGCATATTAGATTACATTCCACTCTTACGCCTCCCTCCAATACTAAGAGGATAGAGCAGTCTGGAAAATCAGATGTGGTTGTAAAATCAAATTAAAGCGGTCCTATTAGAAAATATCAGTTTTACAATCCAATAAGGCTCCAGAAAGGTCATATTAGACAGAATTTACAAAACCGGTCAGTTTCGCAATCCACCAATGTTTGGAGAGAAATACCAGACTAAGCTTATCTGGGCAGTTCAGTTTCCAATTCAAGAACTTTTGGAAAATACATTAAACTGATTCTATGAGAACATATCAGTTCGGCAAACAACCATGTTTTGATAGGTTAAATCAAACTAATTTCACGAAGGCAAATCAGTTTTTTTCAATCCAACAATGTATGGAAAACATAGTAACCTGATCATATGATGACAAGTCAGTTTGGAAAACCCTATTGTCTGTGAAGCTACACATATTAGAATCTGTAGACACGCAAGATGTTCTAAAATAAATAAATTATTCTCTTTATACTCATTGGAAAGTCAGTACATTGGCCCTCCCTCGGACTGTAAAATAGTTGACACAATAACTCTTTGGCATATTAATTTTTCAAGTGATAGCTCGCCATAGCCATAAACGTTGATGTAAAATGGCATATAACAAGGATCACAACGCGTATTAACAGTTTGAGTTAGATAAAAGTGAAACTTAGCTTCGCAACAGGAATCACGCTGCAGCATCTGCTGGAATCCATTGTTGTCAGCTAACTAGATGAACTATGGACCAAGCGCCACGCACAAACCGTAGTTTTATATAACGCGTAGTCCCAGCAACATGAAGTCTTAAATATCCTGGAATTTGAAATAAGGCCACACGAGTATCCATTCAAATATATCACAACAAACACTGCCGCATTGGCAAGATTAATTTTAACTTACTATGATAATTATTAGTGTACCTACAACTACTTTCTGGGTAAATTACAATTAATTTTGATCACGTAATACGTGTCATTACGTAAATAATTTGCACGTTTGTTATACCTTACATAGGCACCAACGATTTGAAGTTCAGTCCTATTAGTGAGGATGTGTTCTACATTAATTTCCACGAAACCACATTTCACTATCACAAACTTTGTAGCCTTAAAACTCACGCTTGCAGGGAGTCGAACCCATGATGAACGTTAGATCAGTAAAACTGAAACTATTATCTATTCAAACCTTCCTCCTTGCAATGGTAGGGGAATCGAACCCATTATTATTAGCACAAAAACTCACGCACACGTTCATAAAACTATAACCCACTTCTTTGCCTCGCACGTGTGAAATTTGAAAGTTGTTCCATATGGACATTCCCGGGATAAATGTATTCTAGCTTCTTTTCCAAAGTGCAATCTATACCTATATCCAATTTCATCAAAACTGGATCAGTTGTTTATTCGTGAAATGTAACAACCCAACTGAGTTACTTTCACGTTTATAACATTAATATTGTGAATGTGCAATGTGTGCAATGTACTTGTGAGGATCGAACTCACTCAACATCATTGGACTATGAAAATATTACTTAATCATAAATACTCATGCCTCATTCAAACCCAAAAACCATGACAAAGGAATCTACATACTCGTCGACCGGTACATCAGCTAGGAACCGAAACCAAAAGCTGTGTTAATGAAATTAAATTATATTTTCAGATAAATTTAACATGCGAGAATCGAACTCGCTTAATGTCTTTGGTTAATCTAACCACTATCAACAGTTCATTATCAAATGATTGTAACCGTCGTAACTCTTTTCGTTTCTACAATTTATACAAGTACTAGCTGCGCCTCACGGTTTTACCCGCCTAGTCCGGGATAAAAGTAGCCTGTATGCTAATCCAGGCTATAAACCATCTACATACTAAATTTCACCCAAATCGGTCCAGCCGTTTGAGCATGGAGAAGTAACAAACATACACACACACAAACTTTCACACTCACAAACTTTCACATTTATAATATTAGTAGGACCCAGGCTATAATCTATCTACATACTAAATTTCATCCAAATCGGTCCAGCCGTTTGAGCGCAAAGAAGTAACAAACATACACACACAAACTTTCGGTTTTAATATATTAGTGTGAATAGAACCGTTGTATCTCCTTTCGTTTCTACAATTTATACAACTATAATGTTACGTTGTGTTATTACTGTAATGAACATTACACATAAGAGATTTTAGCCATTGTAACTCTTATCGTCCCTCACTATTTATAAAACCTTAAAATTACGTTGTGTTATAGTTCTAGTAACCACAAACTACCTCTACACTTATATAGTTCAGCCGTTGTAACTCCATTTTGTCTCTGACAAATATAGGACCTATTAATAACGTTGTGTTATCTTTTTAATAACCACTAGATGTAAAATAGCCTAGACCGTCGTACTCGCTTCGTCTCTACAAGTTATAGAACTTTTAATTACGTTGTGTTATCTTTATAGTAACCAATAGATGAAAGATCGTCTAACCGTCGCACTCGTTTCGTCTCTATCAGTTTATAGAACTTTTAATTACGTTGTGTTGTCTTTATAGTAACCAATACATGTTCTTTCTCGTTGCATTGAAGCGAATCAATACATTTATTGACGAGAATCCTGGTCACGCGCATCAAATGTGACTGTTTTAAAAAAAACCCTATGCTAAGTAAAATTTTCGTTTTTCCTAAATAGATAAATTTCATAGATATATATTTGGATTTTGATACGGCTTCCCTTACAGAGAAGAGAAAGGGCTCACTCCTCGCCCTTCCTTGTGGATTTACGACAATTCCTGACATGGATAATCCCCCACCGTTTATTCGAAGTGAATTCCCATACTACAGCTCCTTGTTCCGACGTATAAGTTTAAGGAACAAGGAGGGGAAACAAGGTGAGATTAATATTGGGAATTCACGGTTAGTATAGTAGTACATAAACTAAATAAAATAAGTAATAGTAGTACACATACAGAATAACAACAAGGTATGAAGTTAATGAGACAAGAGGGATGCAAAGTGCATTATATAAGGTGGGTGCGTCACGCTTTATGCTTAGGAAGTCCAACATTGCAGTTACGTTAAATTATATGCTTAGCGCTCTAGGAACCCATTTAGTGACATGGAACAGTTGCCTCGTCATACGTGTACAGTTAGGGCTAATGCAACAGGACCACTATTTGGGCACTGTAGCTATTCTAAATGTACACGGCCCCTATGCTCTATATAAATGTCTTACACAACTCTAAGACAGAGAACTGCGAAGTCCACCTGCCGTTGAGGAAGACAAGTTTAGGTTTTAGGAGACTTTAACCGCGTACAAAATAATGTAAACAACCCAATTACGTTAGCTTACCCCTTTTCTAAGGTCACACAAAACTTGCACAAGCGTTTCGCGGGCTCAGTCTGTAGCAGAATTCATTGCGACATCCTTGGTGCATACCGAAGTGGTTCAATCGTCACTCCACATTTCCTTAAGCTCCCCAGTTCGTGGATATACGGTACAGCCTAGAGGCTGATGCCATCCAATTCTCGTGTTTCGCCAAATAGTGTCGATTCAGATATAGGCCTACAAAACGGCCGGGGGTTGGTTTTAACGAAACACGATTACCTAGCGTTCTTAGAACGATTAGTTTATGAAATCCCGTGAAGCCTAGGTGGTGACGCCTACCCCAGAGGAAATCTGTATTTACCAAGAATTACGCAGGCCTTCTGTGCTAGACCATAAATATAGGAAGCAGTAACTATCACCAGCATTTAGTTAATCCTACAATCCCACTTACGGGGTGGCCATTAAGCCTGAATATCAACTGCTCACCCTCCAGCTTCTCTATTGCCAAACGCCAGTGACAAATATCTGCCAGGGTGTGAATTTAAATATATATGGGCACATATTAAAATATGATAATATAGCAGTAACTATAAAATACGATAAAGTATAGAAATAGTCTCGCTACGCTAAGATAAATGTTTATAAATAAACTGAGGCTCGCATAAAACAGCCAAAACTCAGCCATTCATTCTCCATCGCAGTCACCGAGATTCACACACGTACCTTTACACTCTACTTACGGATATCTAAACCCTAGTATAAACTAAACTCATAATATTCAAGTATAAACTAATACTCTTGCCTAATCTCTATGTTTATAAATAAACTGATGCTCGCATAAAACAGCCAAAACTCACCCATTCATTCTCCATCGCGCAGTCACCGAGGTTCACACACGTATCTTTTACTTACGGATATTTAAACTCTAGTATACTCTACACTCATAATATTCAAGTATAAACTAATACTCTTGCCTAATCTCTTCAGAGACGTAACCACACACACTTTAAATACTAATTAAATTAGCTGGACTAGTCCATTTATATTTAACTTAATAACAACACTCGTACTTCTAAACTACCACTGGACATAGGCCTTCTTCCTAACTCCTCGACCACGACCCACGCCTTCTCCAGTCTCAAGCCCGTCTGTCCTTCACGTTACTCCTACCTGACTCGCCTCGACTGTCCTCTTTCCCCTTTTCCTCTCACCCCCGCGCGAACACCATATAGTTTTTTTCTAATGACGCTCCCTTCTAGTTTACAAGTCTTCCCGGTCCCACGCTTTCGCACCGAGTAGCTTTTTATGTTAGTTTTTGTACCAAATCTTAATTGTTTCCTAACTTCTTAGAATTTGTAAAGATATCGCTTCTCAGCGACCCTTCAGACATATGTTTGCAGTAAAACACGATATTTTATTATAGGCAGTTTCCAAGACTCTCAAATGTCTTAGTATTTTGCATGAATAGAGTATCCTTTTTTTGCTGTTAATTAGGGTCCCTTAAATGTGTTTCCAAAAAGGGTCGACAGCCATTGAAAGAAATGTTGTTTTGTAAGAGGCCACCATCCCCAGATGTTATTTTAAACGAATAGATATTTCATTTTTAATTGCGTGTGTTTCTATAAAAACTCGGCCATGTGCCCAAGGCGTTAGTTTCGAAATAAATATAATTTTTATGAAATTTATTCAATAGGATTAAAGGTGGACGGTCACATCTAGTTCAGTTAATCATCAAACAAAAAATAATACCGCTAAGTCATTCGTGTCGCGTAATGAACCGGTTTCGAATGGCAAATGTACGTTGTGCGATAAGGATGACGTACGACATCAGCTGTTCTATTGCCCGCAGTTTAAAAATATTAGAACACCGCTTGCACGTTTTGAATTTATTAAAGCTAAACGTGGCTGTATAAACTGTTTAAGTCTATCCCATTCTTTGGTTAAATGTAGGTCACGTAACGTTTGTAAAATTTGTAAGAAGAACCACCATTCTCTCTTACATTTCCGAGAAAAACATGAGTCATTATCGCCCGAGCCGCAAGCGCCTACTAAGGATACATCTGTTTCGCTCACTACAGCTGTTAAAACTGGGTCAACCATTTTGCTAGCGACCGCGCAGTTATATGCATACTATAGCGACATCAGAGATAAGGAGGTGGTTCGGTGCCTACTAGATAACGGATCGCAAAATAATTTAATTACTGTGGACTGTTGTAAACGTTTGAACTTACCCATAATTAAATTACGCAATTCATTTTTACAAGGTGTTGGAATGTCGTCGAAACCAATACACGGTTTTATTCATCTCAACATAGAATCTCGGTTTGATCCTCATACGAAGTTTTCGATACAAGCGTTAGTTGTTGATTGTATTACAGATAGACTTCCCGCGAAATTAATTAGATTACATAACAATGATAACATGTCATACTTAAGTAACTTGCAGCTCGCTGATCCGCTTTGGAACGTGCCGGGCACGGTAGACGTCGTGCTTGGAGCACAATTGTTCCCCTTTATTTACCTGGGAGACAGGGTCGAAACAGGTACCCGCGCACCCCCTGCTGTACTGACTAGCTTCGGTTATGTACTTATGGGTGATATTGATTGTTGTAGTAGTGATGTGACACACATTGCATCTTCGTTTACCGCGCAGGCCGACATTGAAGTCGAGTCAAATTTACATAAGTTTTTTGAGCTAGAGGAAATTCCACCCGCCGCCACCGCCGCGCCGCGCCGCGCCGCGCCGCGTTCCGTTATTGGTCCGCACGAATTAGAGAGTGAAAATAATTTTAATTCTTCAGTCTTATTTGAAGACGGCAGATACTTTGTCGATCGGCCTTTTGCGCGCTCACCCGGCGGGCTAGGTAACTCGCACGGCTACGCCCCTAGGCGCTCACTTGCGTTCGAGCGTAAGTTTGCGTTAACGACCCTACGCGAGAATTATAAAAAAACTATCGCGGATTATATAACTCAGGGGTATTTAGCGGAAGTGCCCGACTCTGAATTGACAGAGGAGGGTTATTATATACCGCATCATGCCGTCATTAGACCGGACAAGGACAGCATTCGAGTGGTTTTGGACGCTAGCGCCAAAACTCACTCAGGGTTGTCGCTCAATGACATTTTGCATGTCGGACCTAATTTGCAAGCAGACTTGTTTTTGTTATTGCTTGATTTTCGTACATTCCCTGTCGCGATGACAGCGGATATAAAACAAATGTTCTTACGTATCGGAGTAAGAGAGCACCACCGCAAATATTTACGAATCTTGTATCGTTTTAGCAAAGGTGAGCCTATTCGCACCTTTCATTTAACCGCGTTCCCTTCGGACTGAAACCTAGTCCTTATTTAGCGATGCGCACATTGCGTAACTTGGCGTGTGAGCAAAGCGACCGCTTTCCTGAGGCTTCTAAATTGGTAGAAACTCAGTTTTAGATGGACGACTACGTCTACTCTGTTTCGGACGAACAGACAGCTATGCGTCTATCCCGCGATTTAATTGATTTAATGAAGGTAGGTTCCTTTGACTTAGTCAAATGGGCTACCAATTCACCCGCTTTATTAGAGATTCTCCCAGAGTCTCACCGCTTACCAGTTAATTTTTCTGGCATGGATAATGATGTCCATAATTTCAAAATCCTTGGATTAACCTGGGAACCCGCTGATGATTATTTTTCTTTGACAACAATCGCCGTGGATGATAAATGCACGAAGCGCGCGATTCTATCGCTAGTTGCCCGTTTGTTCGACGTACTGGGCCTTGTAGGACCCGTTGTGCTGTACGCGAAGGTATTAATCAAGGAACTTTGGTTAGCTAAAGTAGGATGGGATGAGGTTCCACCGGAATCTATCACAAATCGGTTTGCCGCTTTTACGCGCGATTTTCCTTCACTCTCTTCTCTAAAGGTTCCTCGCCACATTGGCGTCTTTAGAGAAGCTGTAGTGAACATCGTAGCCTTTTGCGACGCCAGCTTTACTGGTTATGGCTGTTGTATTTATTTACACATTACCAACCCTACTGGTGATATCACTGTCCGACTCTTATGTGCAAAGTCCAAAGTCTCCCCCGCAAAAATAACAACGCTAGCTCGATTAGAACTTGTCGCCGCTTTACTTCTATCTAAACTTGTTCGCGTAGTCAAGGAAAAACTTTCCGCTCGTGTACCTATTACAGGTGTCCACGCTTTCTCGGACTCCACCATAGCTCTCTCGTGGATCCACTCATCTCCCCATAGATGGTCTATTTTTGTCAGCAACCGCATTGCTCAAATACAGGAAAACTTACCTGCCGCTTGTTTCCGTCACGTGTCCGGGAAAGAGAATCCTAGCGATTGTCTGTCTCGCGGCATGCTGCCGTCGGATTTAATAAGACACTCGTTGTGGTGGAACGGCCCCACATGGCTCCATCAGCCCATGAGCGAGTGGCCTTTAAAGTTCGCTCCTGCTCAATGTGAAACATTGCCGGAGTTTAAATCAAAGGTTTTTCTTGTAGAAACTTCGAATACTGAACCGCGTATTTTAGATACTATAGCTGACCGTGTTTGCTCATGGAATAAACTGTTACGTGTATTTATGTACATTCTTAAATTTACAAACAGACTACATAGTCATAGTTCTGTTAAAACCCTAAACAACCGCAAAAGGCTCTTGGATCAACTTGTGTTATCCTACTGGAATAAATGGCGAATTGAGTACTTGCACACGCTGCAAGTTCGCCAGAAGTGGTGCACTCCCGATCGCCCTATAGAGATAGGTACTGTCGTTCTCTTGGGTCAAGATAACGTACCTCCATTGACTTGGCCATTGGGTATCATAGAGGAAGTTTTTCCGGGATCGGATGGTGTAATTCGAGTCGCTTCAATAAAAACCGCGTCAGGCACGTATAAACGTCCTGTCACTAAGTTGTATCCTTTGCCAACTCAATAGATTATTATTACTACATAATTTAGTTTAATTTAGTTTAGGGTTCATATTATACGTTCCAATGGTACGCCATTACATAATTGTAATTTAGTTTATTCGACTTACCATAGTCAAGTCGAACCGCAATTCATTCTTAGGACACTGATAATTATTTTTCCCGAGCATTATATCAATGCGATGGTGTTTTGGACTGCTGCTTGGATTTCCCTCAAAGCTCTTCAACAAGTTAATGCTTACATATCATCACCGCTTCTTGAACCTCACTCGCTCCGCATAGATTAGCAGCTTTTGAAAGCTCCTGGACCTTTCAAGGCGGGGAGCATGGTGTGGCGAGTTGCCGCCACTCTGCAAGTTGGGTGGGGTTGGTATCACGTCGCGTGTGTGTCTCGCTTTAATTTGTCAGACAGACGTGAGTGGCCGGCTTTACGACGAGCTATAGACAATTTAAAATGGAACAATCGACGTCACGTCAGTTTGACGTCAGTGTGTGTCTAACGCCACGAGGCACAGCGCGCATCTCACCGCAGACTAATGTCTTAAAATAATATCGTCCCCGCAAATACGCTAAAATCCCGAGTAAATCCCGTAAACGTTGGGGATCCACCGGGAATAATAAATAACCCATATTTACCGCGTCCGTTAACTACTGAACAAGCATAATCAGGAGTGTTGGTGTGAAGAGAACGTGTGGCCACTCGACAATTCGAAGTGCAACCATCGAGAACAGCCCGGAAAGTAAGGTACCACTTGTTTTACAAATTGTGAGTAGGGCCACATTCGCCGACTGCTGCCGACCACTCCTAACTTGAAGTTATACAGACAAATATAGGCAATTTTGGGCCAGCATTCCCTCCAAGTGCTTGGTCGTATTTACCGTTCTACATCCGCAGAGACCCACGGCTATTTACACGCTTGGGCAACTCCAGTGTTGTTAATAATCAACTGTCTCACTTCCTTTCCTCTAATAGCCTGCTAAGTCTTTGTCAATCTGGTTTCCACCCTGGCCATAGCACTGTATCGGCACTCGTTAAAATAACTGACAACATCCGACTGGCCATGGAAAACAGGCTTCTTACAGTGTTGATTCTACTGGAATTTAGCAGTGCTTTTAATTCAGTTGGTTTTGATATCCTCTTAGGTATCCTATCCTCTCTTAATATATCTCCTCCTGTGATTGGGTGGTTTAATTCTTATCTTCGGGGTTGCTCGCAGTCGTATCGCTCGGAGGAGGCTTCCACTGACTGGTGCGACCTCGCTACGGGTGTTCCTCAGGGTGGTGTCCTTTTTTTTTTTTTTTTTTTTTGTGTGAAAAAAAAAAAAAAAAAAAAAAAAAGGGTGGTGTCCTTTCTCCTCTTCTTTTATCTATATTCATTAATGCTATCACTAAGGTCTTATCTTCACACTACCATCTCTATGCAGACGACTTGCAGCTTTATCGCCACTTTAAACCTGAAGAGCTTAATAGAGCTATCGTTGCCATCAATAATGATCTTAATAATATCAGTCAGTGGGCTAAAAGTTTTGGACTTTTAGTAAAGCCAGCAAAATCACAAGCTCTCATTATTGGTGGCAGATACTTCGTAAATCTGTTGAGTAGCCAGTCTTTTCCTCCAGTTTTGTTCGATGCCGTCGCTATAGCCTATTCCAAAAAGGTCAAAGCTTAGATATTTTCTTGGACTGCAATCTATCTTGGAATGTTCATATTGCAGAAGTAAGCAGGAGGGCGTTTTGTTCGTTTCGGTCTCTGAAACGTCTCTAGAAGTTCCTGCCTTTTTCGACCAAAGTTACTCTCGCTCAGTCTCTTCTTCTACCTCTTCTAGACTATGCTGATGTCTGCTTCCTTGATGCGACTGAAGAACTCCTTAATAAGCTCAAACGTCTGCAGAATTTGTGCATACGCTTCATCTTTGGCCTACGGAAGTACGATCATGTGTCGGAATTTCGGAAGCGATTGAGGTAGCTGCCTATTCGGCAACGTCGGGATACCCACATTCTTTCCATACTTTTTTCAGTTCTTCACAATCCCAACTCCCCCTTGTATTTCCGGGAACGCTTTGAGTATCTTGTTCCAAGAGGAAAACCTTGCCGCTCATCGTCCTCTTTTCTTTTTCGGTTTCCTATCCACTCTTCTAGTCGTTACGGTGGATCCTTTACTGTTCGTGCTGTACGCCTTTGGAACTCTCTTCCACACATTCTATAAGATAGCCCTTCATTGGAGGTTTTCAGAAGAGGAATAGGGGAGCATTTCATGTCAACGTGACCCATAATAATTTGTTTTTATAGAATTTCTTTGTTTATATTACAGGTATATATTTTGTTTGTGTATCACATATTCGTTTAATTTATTTAAGCAACAATATTAGATTTAGAGTTTTGTTGTGCATTTATGATAATCCTAAGCAATTATGTATTTTTTACCTTGTGGTTTGCTGTAAGAAAACCCAAACGCTGGTTTAAACTCGCCTTTGTAATTAACTGTCCCATTGTGTTTTATCTGTATATGTTTTATGTGTACAATAAAGAATAATAATAATCGTGCTGGTTGGTGACCAGACGAGAGGGCCCCATGGACATTCCCGGGGGGGCTCGGGCGTCCCCGCAGTCTTCAGACGAGTCCTTCAATGATACCATCCTGTCAGTGCGCGCCTGAAGGTTAGCAGCGTGGAACCTCATTTCACCTCCTTCACTCTTAATAATTATGCAAACGGAACAAAAAGAAAAAAAAATGCTGAACAGCGGCAGCACTACCTCTCCCACAAAGTGCACCTCAGCAACATACGAGGTCTGCACTCAATTCTCGCCGCAGTCCACCACCACCTAGAGACTGAAAAACCAGCTCTCTTGTTCCTTTCGGAGACGCAGATCGGATGTCCATCAGACGTGGCGTAACTTTCTTACCTAGGGTTTACCCTGAAGCACAACTTTAAGCCACACGCCGGTATATGCAAGTACGCACGGGACGACATCTGCTATCGGCGTCTCCGCAACCTTGAGGACTACAGGTTCTCAACGCTCTGGGTCCTAGTGGACACAGGCCGGGATATAATTATCTACGCTTGTGTCTACCGGTCGCACAGCGGTGATTTGGAGATAACTAGGCTCTGACAACACCTCAGTGAGGCGGCGGATGCGGCTCAGCAGCGGTACCCTTCTGCCCAATTGTTATTATTGGTGGACTTCAACGCATCAGGAATGGCTTTTCCCATATCAGTGCACAGACCATGCTGGACAAGAGACGCGTAAGCTAGCGCTAGCGTTGAATCTCACCCAGCTGGTCCAGGGAGCAACGAGGGTGCCGGATGTTGATTCGCACACAGCCAATTGCTTGGACCTTCTGCTGACAACAGATCCAGACCGTTACTCGGTGTCGGTTTCTTCACCATTAGGTACTTCCGACCACTGTCTGGTGAAGTCTGTATCCGTCTACTCCCCACCCGATCCTTACCCTAGAGGCACCGGGCGGTTTGGCAATACAGGTCAGCAGATTGGGATGGCATGCGAACTTTCCTCGCATATTATCCTTGGCAGCCCACTTGCTTTTCTTCGATTGATGTTTCGTCGTGCGCGGACGCCGTGACAGATGTGTTGCGGCAGGAAATGGAGACTACTACATTCCATTCTCTGACGTAACAATATCTGGCGAAGCTCGACCATGGTTTGGTGCCGAGTGGAATCGCGCTGATGCGCTTAAAGACGCGGCCTACCTGGCATGGGTCGACGCTCGGACGCGCAAAGCAAATGACGTGGGTCAGAAGAAGAGAGCCTCCAACAGAGCTGCCAAGTCCTGCAAGAAGGTGTTGCGGAGGGCTCGGTTTGACCACATTAGCCAAATTGGGAACAAACTTGCTTCTTACCCAGCTGGTAGTAAGGCGTTTTGGTCCCTCGCTAAGTCGGTTGAATCGAACTTCTGCCACCCCTCACTACCTTCACGACTGAAATCTGACGGTTCACTGGCCCACTCCGCTGAGGAGAAAGCAAACTAATTTGCCTCTCTGTTTGTGGAATCTTTGCGTCTAGATCCTGGTGGCGCAAGGCCCCCTGGTACTTTTGGTGGATGCGAGTCGATTATGTCAGACATTCGCATTAATCAGAAGGATGTCCGAAGAATACGGCGTCACCAAGACGTAAACAAGGCTAGTGGCCCCGACGAGATACCGGCTATTGTACTGAGGACTTGTGTGCCTGAGTTGTCTCCGATTTTGACACGCCTATTTCGCCTTTCGTTTGAGACTGGAAAAGTGCCGATGGCTTGGAAGCAGGCAAACGTGCAACCCGTGCCCAAGAAGGTAGTCGAGTTGACCCAGGAAATTATAGGCTCATCAGTAACTTCCATACTCAAAAAAAGAAAAAAAAGAGTATGGAACGTATATTGAATGGTAAGCTCCTGGCATACCTAGAAGCTAACGATATCCTCAATGACCGACAATACGGCTACCGCCAAAATCGGTCAACGGGGGATCTTCTAGCGTATGCCATTCACATCTGGAGTGAGGCTATCGAGAAACAAGGGGAAGCCCTTGCGGTGTTCCTTGACATCTCGAAGGCCTTTAACAGGATCTGACACGATAGCCTAATTGGCAAGCTTCCTTCCTTCGGTCTGCTCGCCGGTTTTTGTGATTGGATTGCAGTTTTCCTGAAGGATCGGTCTATCTGAGTTGTCATAGATGGCTGCTCGTCCGGACTGCTGGCTATTAATGCCGGTGTTCTTCAGGGGTCGGTGTTCTCGGCAACATGGCAACAAGGTGGAGGGGTGGCCATCCTGCTACGCAACGGCATCGACTACACACACCTTGAGGACTGTAAATAATGTCATAAAAAACTATTGTTATTAATTTACAGACCAGATCGCGACATTGAAACCTTTTTTGCTGTTATTGTAGAAATCTTAAAAAAAGTAAAACGTAAAATTTACAAAAACCATCTAATTTTGACTGGGGATTTTAATATTAATAAATCATCTAGAAGTAAATTCTACCAGCGGCTACAAGATATAATGTTACAGTATAATCTATACCAAATCGTTTATGAACCAACTAGAGAGACACTGACGTCCTCATCCTGTATTGATTTAATATTCACAAATCAAAGAAAATACAAATTAGCTGTTAACAATACCGGTATATCAGACCACAAAAGCCTAAATTATTCACAACAATCACTAAAAATTGAGCAAGACTTCCACACACTTCTTATTTCATTACAAAAAGAATATTTAACAAAAAATCAATGTCCCAGTTTAAACTTACCCTCAGCCAAACGGATTGGGATGTAACATTACGAATGAATGAAAACGTTAATGAGATTTGTACAGAATTTGATAAGAAATTACAACAACATTAAATAAAACAATCCCTAAAAAGCGTATAAAAATCAAAAGCAATAAAAGAAAACCTTATTTAACTGTAGGTTTAAAAAAAGATTGTGAGCACAAAAGATTTTTAAAAATATTTTTAGAAAAGACCGATAACAAAATATTAACAAATCATTATGAAACGTATGAAGAAATCTTAAAGAAATGTATAAAATTATCAAAATGTATATTTATTAAAGAAATTAAACAATCGCAAAACAAATCAAAAACCATGTGTAATATATCTAAGAGTAAGCTTAAATCGGATTCTAAATGCCATAATAAAAATATTCCCTTACGTTGGAACAATAAGAAAATCATAAGTACACCTGCAAAGGTCTCAAATATTTTAAACGAATTCTTCGCTTCGGTCGGCGAACCATAGCATGACGCATCGAACATGTCATGCCCAGATAATCCAGTCCTCAGACCATCAATAAATTCCTTATTTGTACAACCCATCACGGAGCGTGAAGTTTACAATATTATACGCAAACAAAATAAAGAACAAGCGGAAGAAGTGCTGATGTGGATGAAATACCGCCTTCATTGATTAAAAAATGAATACATAACCAAACTAATAAATAAATAATTTGACGAAGGTATCTTTCCGGAAAAATTAAAAGAGGCTAAATTATGACCGATATTTACAAAAGGCGGCAAACCACAAGATCCATGTTCCTATCGACTTCTTCTGCCCGTTATGTCTAAAATATTTGAAAAAACAATGTCCTCTAGAATAAACAACTTTTTGGAAAAATTCAGTCTTTTAGATATGAACCAGTTCGGTTTAAGACAAAAAAGATTGACGACTCTCGCGATATACAATTACGTGCAAGAAATATATAAATATATCAATGACAAACAGTATGCCATAGGCTTGTTCCTAGACATGACCAAAGCATATGACAAAGTTTCCCATAGCATATTCTTACAAAAATTATACGGTATAGGAATCAGAGGTACGGCCTACAAATGGCTAGTGTCTTACATAAACAATAGAAGTCAACATGTCGAAGTAGGATACTATAAAAAACAAACAAAAGAAATAGAAATAGTAAAATCGAGGACTAAGATTATCAACCACTCCATTCCCTAAGGAAGCGTGATAGGGTGTATATTAATCTTAATACACATAAACGACCTACCTAAAATAATACAAGCTAAATGCATTCTTTTCGCAGACGACGTATTCTTAGTTTTTAAAAGTACCGAGAACCCTGAAACCTTGACCTATATCGAAAATTGCTACAAAATCGTTAAAACTTGGCTAGAGAAACACAACCTCCAAATAAATACAAACAAAAGTAACTTGCTACAATTTAGGACATACCAACGAAAAGCGCTAAACATTGACACCCTCATTAACAATCTAAATATTCCCGAAAGAGATAACCTTACGCTTCTTGGTTTGACATTGGACAATAATCTGACATGAAAAAAACATATAGAAAACCTTAAAACCAAATTATTGAGATTTATGTACGCATTAAGTAAATTAAAAACGTACTATGCCTATGCTTATGCATGGTTTAACTATGGCATAATACCGTGGGGTGAAATACAGACTTCAACGATATCTTCATTATGCAAAAAAAAAATTATACGCATCCTTATGAACATAAAACAAGGGGATAGTTGTAAGCCGTATTTTACAAAAAATAAAGTTATAACGCTACTCTCTTTGTACATTTTACAAAAAGCTGTTTGTGCATAAACATAGAGATTACTTTCAATCAAACCCGACATATAGCCGACGAAACAAAGATTTATTAATTACACCAAGACCAAAATTAAAAATTACGAAAGATAGAGACACTATAGAATTCGACAATTTATAATAAATTGCCAAATTTGGTAAAAAAATGAAGAAAAGAGCAGCTTATTTTATAGCAAATTAAAATCGATCCTCATAGCAAAATGCTACTACACAATAGACGATTTCATGACCGATAAAACATAATAGATGCAGGTAGTTTGATCCGGTGATACCAATGACATGTACCTACTTTGTTTACAGTGACATAAAATATATTAACTTATTTTATTTTACTTACTTTATTTTCTGTTGTATTGTAATTGAAAACCGACTTATCATAATTTACTTCATAATTATTATCATTTGATTGTGATTTATCTTTTGTTAAATTTTCTTTTTTTCTGTTTATTATTATTTAGACATATTTTATGATGAGTAATGATGACTCACTTACTCAGCAGCGAGCCATCGTTCGTTTGTTTGCGGTGCCCTATCAGGGTTTATGTGCAAAACCGACAATCATAAAATTGTAACATGTGTTGTTGAGCAAGCAAATAAATAAATAAACTCTGTTTTTGCTGCATATTAACGATCTACTAAAACCACCGGTACCTTTAGGTATGCAGACGACAGCACTGTTGCCGAGAGATACATGCCCGATGCACGAGCTAGTGGGTCTCAGGTCCGGTCTTTCCGAGAGGCTATGGTTGGGCGCTTGAACTTGTCCTTACAGGCTATCTCACAATGAGGCGATGCCAATCTGGTCAAGTTCAATGCTGCTAAGACCCAGGCGTGTCTTTTTTCCGCAAAAAGGAGCCAATTTCACCCGGCTCCATCTTTCCGAAATGTAACCGTACCGATAACCGACCAATTTGATCTTCTTGGTGTTGCCTTAACATCTACCCTCAATTTTGGTCCTTTTAATGAAGCAAAGGCTCAAGTGGCTGCCAAGAAGTTGGGGATCCTCGTAAAGGTGAGACAGTACTTCACGCTGGAACAGCTGCTCCAACTCTATCAAGCGCAAGTTCGATCATGTATGGAGTACTGTTCTCATATTTGGGACGGATCTGTCAGTTACCAGCTTTATACCCTTGAGTCAATTGAGAAACGAGCCAAGAGGATCATCGGCAATGATAGGCTCGTCGAGTTGAAGCTCCAAAGTCTTGAGCATAGACGCCGAGTTGCTAGCCTGTCGGTTTTCTATCGGTTACGTTTTGGGAAGTGTGCGACGGAATTGCATAATTTGATTCCGCCAAGCCCGTTCCATCAACGGACCACAAGACGTCCGGCGATAAGCCCCCGGTACATGGTGACCATCCGATCCACACGCACAAGACGTTTTGAGAACACATTCATTGTGCGTACAGCTACGGAGTGGAATTTCCTGTGTCTGTGTTTCCCGATAGATACAACCTGGAAGTCTTTATGTCAAGAGTGAATAGGTTACTTCTAGGCAAGCGTTCTCCATCTTCGACCACATCATCGCTTATCATCAGGTGAGATAGTGGTCAAACGCGTGCCTATCAACAATAAAAAAAAACAAAAAAGTCTCCCGATGATCTTGTCCTGGGCTCTACTGATGTAAATTCGTCTATTAATGAAATAAATAGCTTCTTTGTGAGCGTGGGCGAAAACTTATCCTCAAACATTAAGCCTTCCAGTAATCCCTACCTAACGACTCAGCCGACTCTGTCAAATTCCCTCGTTATTATGCCGGTCGACGAATCACAGGTGTATGAGATAATTTGTAGTTTACGAACAGATTGTGCTACTGGTCATAACAATATCCCAGTAAAAATACTTAAGCAATCCAGCCCTATACTCACTTCACCTATTACATACATAATTATGTAATCGTGCAATTGATACCGGTCTTTTCCCTAGAGTATTTAAGAAAGGAATTGTCCATCCAATTTATAAGAGTGGGGACAGAAGCAAGGTGTCTAATTATAGGACGATTTCTGTTTTTAGTTCTTTATCTAAAATTCTTGAAAAAATATTAAATACAATCTTAATATCAAATCTCTCCAAATTTAAAATAATTGCCAACAATCAGTACGGATTTAGACAGAGAATCGCCACTGAAGACGCTGTCCAAAATATTGTAAACAGCGTCGTCTCTAATTTAGATAAAAAGTGAAACTGTTACGGTGTTTTTCTAGACTTATGTAAAGCGTTTAACTCGGTTTCTGTTTCCACACTGCTTTTAAAGATGGAAAACATTGGAATACGTGGCCTTGCATTAAAAATGTTCACAGATTACTTGAATGAAAGAACTCAGCGTGTAAAAATCAATTCTTTTGTCAGCGAAGAAGAATGTATATGTTTTGGGGTGCCACAAAGAAGTATATTAGGCCCTACCTTGTTCTTAATATACATAAATGATCTGTGCAAAAGGTCTATCCCAACTGTGACATATTCACCTACGCTGACGACACAGCGCTTATTGTACACGATGATAACTGGGACAACGCCAAACAAAGAAAGAAACACTCTCTCCGCTTTGTGATGGAGTAGCTTTTAGCAAATCTCTTGACACTTAACATTGAGAAGACCACACTCCTACGTTTTTCCATGCCGAATTCTATTCCTTTACCTACCGAGACTAATATAGTGAAAGTTCATTCCTGTACAGAACAGGATTCGTGTCGAGTGCAAGACAGCTGCGGTTATCTTGCACTCTCATGAGTTTCAAGTATCAAATACCTAGGGGGTGTAAACTGATGAAAAACTAACGTGGCGCACCCACTTTGAAGCATTATATACACGTACAAGGAAGCTCATTTTCATATTTAAAGAACTGAGACATTTAGCAGACCCTGCAACTCTGCCATTGGTTTACCAGAGTCTATGTGCTTCAATAATCACCTACTGTATTACAGTATGGGGAGGCAGCTGTAAAAACCTTGTGATTCAAACAGAACTTGCTCAAAGGGTGATTCTAAAGGTTATGCATTTTAAGCATTTAGACTATCCAACCCGTGCTGTACTCTGAAACCCAAATCCTCACTGTGCGACAACTCTTCATTTTGCGTGTAATCTGACGCCGTCATTCCATCCTACCTCTCGACCCAAATATCTTTCTAAGACGTCGTGGTCGTCCAGTCTGTCAATCCGTTCAACGTCTTTCCGCTTTTGCTAGTCGCCATTACTCAGTCTTAAGCGCTCGTCTTTATAATAAGGTACTTCGGTTAATTGATATTTGCAGTTAGCGCTGAAAGCAAAGCTGACTAATTCGTTGCAGAATTTGTCTTACGACGATACAGAAGTCATTCTAACGATCACCTTATAAATTCGTAGTGTATTGATATTCCGATACAGTTGTTTGCCACGTCATTGTCTGTCGTTATCATGATTGTCATTGTTTGTAACGTCAATTACTGAGGCACTTTAACCTGATTGCATTTAGAACAATCTGTGTATATGAGGAACTTTGGTTCCTGAGATACAAGTATCTTTTTACTTAGTTTAGGAGCCAGCTGTTCAACTTATTTTGTTTTACCACCTTTTGTACAATCTCGTTATGTGTATGACTAACTTGTATGTGTTTTTCCGTTTGTACAATAAGGTATTATTATTATAATTATAGGTTACTTCTAGGCAAGCGTGCTCCATCGCCGACTACGGGCTGATTTCACCAATTCTAAACGCCCAGTTTTCGACGTTTAAATTCGCTTAAACGCGTTTAGCCGCAGTCATCAAGCTGAAGAGTTTGTTTGTTTCTTTGGTTGAACGCGCTAATCTCAAGAACTACTGGATCAAATTGAAAAAATATTTTTGTGTTGAATAGTACATTTATCGAGAAAGGCTATATAACATCACGCTGCGACTAACAGGAGCAAAGCATTAATGAAAAATGTGGCAAAACCGGGAAAAATAATTCCTTTTGACAGCATCAGTTGCGTTTTTTTTTTTTTTGGGGGGTGGGAAATCATCTCATGACTTCTTCCGCTCTAGGGTGGAGCGGAAGGGCGTGTCAGACTCTTACTGACTAAAACTCACCCCTGTTCCTCCCTGCCCTACGCGCCCGGGGGCGAGGTAACTCTTTCGAATTTATCCTCAACCCCCGGGAGCATCAGTTGCGTGCGCTGCTTATACGGTTAAAGTTACGCAAAAATTATGTATAACGGAATTGTTTTCCATTTAATGTTCTAAAAAAAAAGTCCGCGACAGCATGTCGATCTTTGGTTTTTATTTTTTTAGCTAAGCTTAGTTCAGTAAAACTTAGTTTATAGAGCGAATGGTGAAATCGGCCCTATATCTCTTACCATCAGTTGAGACAGTGGTGAGGTTGTAACATAGATACATCGCGTCGCCGGCGACCTAGTCATACGTAAATATTGATTATAAACACTGAACAGTGAGCAGGCGGTGTTATCCGCCTATGTGTATCTTAGGTATAAGTATCTAGGTACTATTTATTATTTGAGGAGAATATAGGGGTAGGTAGAAGGGACAGTCACGCAAAAGGCCGCGTTCTGACGTGCGACAATGGTGAAAAGAATCACAAGATCTAGGACGTTTCAGATAGTACGAGTACACTGTACAAGACTTTACCAATATAACCTAGGACTCCAAGTTTAGCAGTCGCACATGTAACCGCAAGAACAATGTTTCAGGAGAATCCCCCACCTGCTCAATAAACTTTTGTATTCTCTGAAATGTTGTGTTGAATCTTGGGGGAATACCTACAGGAATTCTTTTGTCAAGCCCGAAAGTTGAAAAAGGTCTGTTCAAATGACATACTAACACTACCCGATCCCACACATTTTGGTAATCTCGCCTCGCGCATGAAGGGTTCCGTACCATCATACAAGATCATACGCATCTACTTGTTGCCATTATTAAGATTGAGCAAAAAAAGCCAAAAAAACACGTCTCTAATAGGGGAGCCCCCTTATATTTTTAATTTATTTTTAGTATTTGTTGTTATATCGGCACGGTTATCTACCAATCCGCATTGGGCCCGCGTGATTGATTACGGCCCACACCCTCTCACCAAGAGAAGGCCTGTACCCCAGCCGTGGGGACATTAAAAATCTGATGGGTGAATCTCCAGGCGTTAGGCTGATAATAATGACAGACTGTTGCCAACAATGACGAATCGTGGAAAATTCAACTTTAATACACGACTTTTAAAGTACACTAGTAGTATTCATTACCTAGTAGTGCTACTGTACTTTAATACTAATGTATTAAAGTTGAAATTCCCACGATTCGTCATTGTCGGCAACAGTCTGTCATTATTATCAGCCCAACGCCTGAAGATTCACCCTGATGATGATAGTGACAACAGAAATACACTTTCTGTGAAAATGTCAACGTAATAGGTAGATATTACGTCATCATCATTATGAGATACAGCCCGGTGACAGACAGACAAAAGAATGTAATGTCTGAGGGCTTTGGAATCTTGGATTATAGCATAATACTTTCCTGTATGTTTCCACAATACTCAGCACGGTGACACGATAGTTCGTTTTGCGGTAAGAAATAACATTTTCCAGTCGTTGCCTCAATATGTTCAAGTTGAGGTGACGGTTGTACGGAGAGAAAATATTGCTTTACCGTATGTTATGTGGGTAAGTTCTGTATGGATGTCTGTGAATGAGTGCCTTTAAATCGATCTTGTTGAAGAATGAAAGAAATGTTTTATATATAGGTAGTATGATTGATTAATTGGTAATGCTTTGGAATATTTGATGTTTTGTGCTTTGTCGCGGGAACAGCCTTGAGTTGATTTTCCAATTAGTCATTATTTAACAAATACATAGCTGTACATATTCAGCCTTATTTATAAAAGTCGCTAACCAAATCCTTAGCTTAGTATTGCTTTCAAATTCAAATTTGCCCTAAAAAATTTGAATTAAATCTTTGCGCGTCTGGCGGACACATGGTGGGCGAGGCACAAATAAAATCAAAATGGTGTCTGCTAATTGGACACGCCACGGGTTAAGGACATACCAATCAGTGATTAAACTAATCAGATGCTTATTTTTTTATCAATAAGTCCCATTAATTTTTGAGCACCTAGTTCTAATTAGCACCTACCTCAAAAAATCACGAGGCCGACGGTGATATTCTTAATTTAAAAATAAATCCAAAAAGGTACCCATTATTTTTTAGGGTTCCGTACCCGAAGGTTCCAAACGGAGCCAATTGCTGTCACTCACGTATTTCTCTGTCCATCTGTACGTCTGTCTGTCTGTCTGTCCGTCGTCTGTCACAACATTTTGTTCCGAAGAACTTGTAACTTCCCACTGACCTATGAATTTGGAACAAAACGTACTCGTACCCACCTTGTAGCAAAATGAGACTAGTACCATTCGATAGGTCTTCAAAAATGGATATTATAAATTTTGTATAACGACAACTCTGTAGCTCACGGGAGAAAGAAGTAATTCGACATTGAAATATGCTGAAAATCCTTTATAAATTCACCCCACGCGCCATTGCGTTCGTCGCGAACGCAATGGCGCGAATGGCGCGAACGATCGCGTTTTTGAAATTTTTCAATTTGTTATTCGTACTACTATTATGCAATTGAGACACGGGCAAGCAATAATTAGTAAACACATGACAGGTTAGTAAGGACAGCGGTTGGTTCAAAAGAGACTTCGAAATATTTAGTCACACGCTTTAATATAACTTAAAGCGTGTGACTAAATATTTCGAAGTCTCTTTTGAACCAACCGCTGTCCTTACTAACCTGTCTTGAGTCTTCAAATACGTGCGGGAGTGTTTCTCCCGCACGTATTTGAAGACTTTCGTATTGCAGGAGCACTTATAAATTTATTTAGAGAGCCTCTGACGGACAGTGTTCACGCCAACACCATTATAGAAATAATATTTCAAAGAACAAATATTACGAATGGACTGCCAATTATGTAGTCGCAGAAAATATAAATAGACAGCGGGCGTTGTTGACTACAATGACAGATGCTGATTTAAATATACCATTTCCACAATTAACGGAAGAAGACGTCATTTTATTCAATTTGGGAACACCATTTTCTTTGTGGGTGGGAAATCATTCTATAACATCTCCCGCTCTGGGTGGAGCGGAAGGGCGTGTCAGACTCTTACTGACTAAAACGCCTGTGGGCAGGCATCGGCCATGACGGGCCCCGTCATCTATTGCTGACATCTCTCTGAGGCGCGCGTGGAACACTACGCGCCGACGACTCTCGAGCCTGATCCTGGTCGGACGGCGAGCTACCCACTACTCGCCGTCCACAGGCCCGCTTCTACGATGGCCGGAGATCGTCTCGCGACGTCCGATGACCCAGGTGTCCCCTGGCGGCGGCTGCTGCTGAGGGTGTGAGGGCGATTCTGTTGTTGACCCTCCCTCATCCATTCCGCCTCCTTCTTCGTGAGCATTACTGCTTCGCAGAAGGAGGAAACTGATTCCTATTCCCTCTCGCTCCATACCATGGCCTGGACCCGGGCCGGGCGCGAGAAGTCGCTGTTGCTGATCGCATCCACGAGGACACAGTGGAGCTCCACCCAAGCGGGGCAGATCTCCACCATATGCTCCACCGTGACCTCTGGGCGATACTCACAGTAGGGACACCCGGGCATTTCCCTCCGCCTTATCCTACACAGGAACCTCCCGAAACTTCCGTGTCCGGTGAGGACCTGTGTCAGGCGAAAGGTGAGGACGCCGTGGCGTCTCTCCAGTCACTCCTCCGCCACACTTACCGCCACAATTGCGGCGTGCCCAGAACATACCATCTAAAGTTCGCAAGATCGTAGTCGCCGAGCATTTACGAGGTGGCGATGGCATAATATAGAGGTATCTTTTTTCGTCCCAGCTCTAATGTGTTACTAGGAGCAGTTTTCCGTTGGTGGGTATTTTATCCAGGCTCATTTCGAATGAAATATACTACACGTATCTTTTAATCCAAGTGAAAATTCAAGGCAGAGAAGCAATCAAAGCCTATTACTGCTCCTGCATGACAGGTATGAGAACTCTAGGTGACTGTGCTCATACTGTTATCAAAGGAGATAGACATGCTCATTCTGGACTCTGGTCTGTGAATTTTTAATTATGGACTCTGGTCTGAAATAAATTTATTATTATTATTAGCACAAAAGCATGCCATAAATGATCAATAACCACTTAGTAGCATGTGTGTGCGTACCTTGCTAGAAATAAGCATGCTTATTTATATGTATATATATTATACTAAAAAATCGACCGTCGTGCAATTTTGGCACATGCTACCTGCAGCGCGAGTGGAAGGGGGCGTTTTGTAAGCTCGTCTGCCCAGGTTTGCTGATGGGCATGCTAGTTGCTAGTATCGATCAGTTGTAGCTAGCAACGTCGTTTTTACTCTTTGCGCATTTTTTCTTTTCGCTTTCACGCATTTCTACTAGCAATCTAGTACTTGCCCCAAGATTTTCTCTTCTGGCTATTCATTCACGGACCCAAATCCTCCTACTCCTATTTTTTTCTTTTTTGATAGAAGTTTTTGGACGCATTGCATTGAAAGCAATAGGATGATTTTATTAAGTTCTGTGCGGAGGGCCACTTAGTTTTCCATTTTTCACTACACGCTACACTGGCAGAGAGCTTGATGCGATTAAGCACATGTGTTTGAAGTATATGCTTTGAGCATGCTTATAACGAGTATGCAAGCAAATTTATAAATAGCATGCTCGTCTTTAGCATGCTAATAAAAATACTATTTTAGTAGCATATCTATACCTTTATGTGGTACTTACTTAGGTTTTGGCTGGCACCTAGTTATCTTCGTAGGTCCGGCAAATGCTTGGGATGAAATAATCATTGAGAGCAATAATACCATTTAGAAATTATGATTATTTTGTGTACCCTTAATAAATAAACAAACTGTACATAACTAGTGAAGTACCAGACAACAGACACCATAGAAAATCTATTGTTCAAATCACACCGGTGTGATTTTGGTAAGGACATGAGAGGTAATTGAATTGATGGCATTTCAATTAATATTTTTCGTAGCAAAAAGTAAACCTTAGTCTCAGTCTCTCTCTATTAAACATTTTTACCAAAAATAGAACAGATTTCCAAAAAAAAAACAAAAAGGGGCAGAATAAAATTTTTCGAAATACGGTTTTTTTTAAGACAGTGTGTAGAAATATAATTTAGTACCTATCATTCAGTCAGTCCCATACTTTTAAATTAGAACACAATGCATAGTGACAGATAATAATTTATACTGTTAGTGCTGTTTGTTGTGCACGTTTGTCTGAGAAAGAAAATCTACTTTGATGAAAATGTGACAAAACAACAAAATGCCTTTATGTTGTCACATTTTCATCAAATCATCGGTTGAGTTACAATAAATGAAAGTAAATCCTGAGATTTACCAAGTGAGTACCTGTAAGTAATGTTCCAATACCTATATCATAGAATCGTAGCAAATCCTTCCTAATGGATTTACCATGATATCGTAATTATAGTAACATGCACATTCAGTCATCAAAGAATACATATACAAATACAAAATACTAGTTCCATTAACTTTAGTCAACATAAACACAAATGTTTTTATTTAATTTAATTTAATTTTTGGGATGGGAAATCATCCAATGACATCTCCCGCTCTGGGTGGAGTTGGAGGGCGTGTCAGACTTTTACTGACTAAAACCTGTTCCTTCTTTGCCGGCGTACCCAGGGGAGCGGTTACTCTGTTACGAATTTATCCGCTACCCTCAGTACACCCATTTTTTTTGCCTTGGAATTTTACACTAAAAAAGGGGTGTTCTGAGTCACTGATACACGTTTGTGCGTTTATATGTCTTACGCGGTGTATAGTTACATTTGTACATAAATGTTGATTAAAGAATAGAAATATTAATTTGATAAAGGATTTTTTTTCCGCAGTTTTTTTACTTTAGAGTATTCAAAATCGTTATTCCTGTCCAGCCTTATGAGATTTTTAATTATAAAGTAATTAAATCGCTAATTACAATAAAAACAGCAATGTAAATAAAAAACGAAAGCTAGGCACAGTGGTGTCGCTAGAGTTCATTTGTGAAGTCACGTCGCCGGCCTAATACCTACGTACTTACCTACGTCGGCGCGGCGCTTGGCGGCGCATGTGTAGGTACTCGTAGGTATAGTATACTTAGTGTGTGACGACGAGAATGACTACTAAATTCCAAACTGACAAATAAGTGTAGGTAGGTACCATACACCCCTAAAAAATATTCACTGAGCTTCCACACAGTTATAAAAAACATTAAATGGTCTAAATTATTTTCGACTTGACTGTACCTCTCACTCACTCGCAGCTAACTTCGCACAGGCCATTAAGTTTGACGAATACTATAGTAGTGCGGAGCGTAGAGATCGGTTGTTTACAATGCATTATGTGCTTAATAATGTCAATTTCTGTAACTGATCATTATTAACGAGAATAATGACTATTATAATTTTTAACCGACGAAAGAAAAAAAGAGGAGGTTCTAAATTCGACCGCATTATATATATATATATTTTTTTGTATGTTCAGCCCTCATTCAGCCAAAGAACCGATCTTGATAATTCCTTTTTTGTTAGATAGGGTATACTTCAAGGGTGGTCCCATGTCAAGGAAATCGGGATCTGATGATGTAATCATGATACAATTGAAAACCACGAAAATTTTGGGCATGAATAGTGTTCCTGTATGTATGTTCGGCCCTCACTCCGTTATTTATGAACCGATTTTGATGATTCTTATTTTTAACCGACTTCCAAAAGACGGAGGTTCTCAATTCGTCTGTATGTTTTTTTTTTTTTTTTGTATGTATGTTACGCGATTTCTCCGTCAGTTGTGAACCAATTTTCAAAATTCTTCTTACATCTGAAAGAATATACTCCCGAGGTGGTCCCATATAAATTTTATCGAAATTGCTTCAGCGCTTTTTGAGAAACTGAACAAAAACGGAAAATACGTGTACCTCGATGACGTTTTGGTGTTTTCCAAATGTTTAAATTCCACGTTCCATTATATTGGGGTTTTTAGTTCTGGGGTAAAACAACGAAAAAGTGAAAAATAAGAAACTTTTTTACAAAAAAAACAACCGCCTTCCAAAAAAAAAATACACTATAAATTAATAAATAACTTTAATTTCGGAAGTCGGTGTCAAATAATGAAGAAGTAAAATACAAACACCGACTTCCGAAATTAAAGTTATTTATTAATTTTTAGTGTATTTTTTTTTTGGAAGTCGGTTGGTTTTTTTGTAAAAAAGTTTTGTTAGATAGGGTTTACCTCAAAGGTGATTCAATATCAAGAAAGACAGGATCTGATGATGTCTCGCCTCAAAATTAGTTTATATAATATTTGGTATTTAATGCAAATAAGCTCAATATACAAGACTTAATAGGTTTATTTATTTTTTTATTTCTTTTTCGTCGTTTAATTTTTTTGTTAAAAAGTTTTATAATTTATGATTTTTTGTTAGTGGCATTAGATGTAACTTTTTCGCGAAGTTTGCGGTATCTTGTCTCTTACAGCCTACAAGTAGATTAGACAAGTAGGTAAATTTTATGAAATGATGGTCTTAAATTCAAAAACATCTTGCTTACCGTTGAGCACAGCTAACTTGCTATTATTTTTTTTTTAATAAACTGAGTAATGCTGACAGGTTGTTATATTATATCTAGCAAACTAATTAAGTACTATCATCCTTTTGATCTCATTGTAAGATTTAATTCAGTAGGTACTAATAAACTGCATGTCTGTATTTCTGTTAGTTATACAGTTAAGAGTTAAGTATTTCCTTAATTGTAATTTCAGATGCATAGCTATCTTTTTTTTTTGTGTATTGGGAAATCATCCAATGATATCTCCCGCTCTGGGTGGAGCGGGAGGGTGTGTCAGACTCTTACTGACTAAAACTTACCCCTGTTCCTTCCCTGCCTGAGTGCCCAGGGGTGCGGTAACTCATGCTGAGAATTTATCCGCTATCCCTAGGCATGCAGGCACCGGCCACGATGGGCGTCGTCAGTGGTGGCTGACCACATCTCTTTGAGGCGTTTGTGGAACACTACGCGCCACCGACTCACGGGCCTGGTCATGATCGGACGGCGAGCTACCCACTGCTCGCCGTCGGTACCGTACCGGCCACCGTAGGCCCGGGTCTACGGTGGCCGGAGATCGTCTCGCGACTTCCTACGCCCAGTGCCTCTCCTGCGGTCGTAGCGGCTGGGGCCGTGAGGGCCACTCCATTGAGCTTCCCTCACGCGTCCCACCTCCGCTTTCCCGAGCATGCGACTGACTGCTTCCCATTCTCTCTCGCTCCGTACCATGGCCTGAACCTGGGCCGAGCGCGAAAAGTCGCCGCCACCTATCGCGTCCACGAGGACACCGCGGTGCTCCGCCCAAGCGAGGCAGACCTCCACAGTACGCTCCACCGTCTCCTCTGGACGATCCGCGCAGTGATAACACCCGGGCGTTTCCTCCCTCCTTATCCGAAATAGGAACCCCCGAAACAACCGTGTCCGGTGAGAACCTGCGTCAAGCGGATGGTGAGGACGCCGTGGCGTCTCTCCAGCCACTCCTCAAAGAGGGGCACTACCGCTGCGATGGTGGCATGCAGAGCGCTGGGTTGCGACAGTCGCTATCTCCATGTCGCCATGAGATCCTGCTGGAGCTCCGTCCACTGAGCCGCGAGGTGTCGCGGCAGCGTAGTTTTGCCCCGGCGTTTGGCCTCCTCGCGCCACTCCCAGAGCAGCGCAAGGACCTTGGCCTCCAGATCCCATGGCCACACTCCGGAAAGGAGGCTCACCGCCTCACTAGAGACCGTGCGGTATCCTCGGATCAGCCGAATGGCCATGACCCTTTGGGACGCTTTCAACCGGCGAGGTGGACGCCGTCTCAAGGAACGCGCCCACACCGGTGCCCTGTAAAGGGCCATGTGTCGCATGATCCCCGCGTAGATACAAAGCTACCTGTAATTTAATTAATCTTCTTCTTCTTCTTCCTTCATCCCTGGTCCCGTTATTTGGGGTTGGGTCTCCTCACTTTCCTGCGCCAAGACAAACGGTCTTGGGTTGTCGCATCAGGCAATTGGGCTTTCTTGAGGTCTCTCGCGATGTTGGACCACCAAGTCATTGGTGGGCGGCCTCTACCTCTTTTTGTTTCCGGTAAATTTAGAGCTATTTGAACCGCATGATCCTCATTTCGTCTTCTAATGTGTCCTTACCATCTTAGGCGATTTTCTGTCATTTTGTCTGTGATAGGTGCGACTTTGAAGCTGCCACGTATATGTTCATTACGGACTTTGTCAAGCCGGGTCACACCTCCCGCCCATCTTAGCATCTTCATTTCGTTCGTATGGACCTTTTGAACATGCGTCTTCGTTGTTGTCCAACATTCTGAGCCATACAATAACGCGGGGCGCACTGTAGTCTTATAGACTTTGCCCTTAGTTTTTATGGGAATACGTGGATCGCATAATACTCCTGTAAGTGATCGCCATTTCAGCCACGCGGCACCAATTCTATGGACCACGTCTGTGTCAACGTTGGCATCTGTTGTGAGCATAAAGCCCAAGTACTTCAATTTTTCTACTGTGGGAATAGGTGTTGTCCCAATACAGATGGTATCAGTTACCGCGTTTCCGCTGAAAGGGCACTTCAGATACTCGGTTTTACTCCTACTCACCCTCAGGCCGTACTTTTCAAGAGCATGCGTCCACATATTTAAGGCTTCCTGCTGATGGATTGCGGTATCAGCAGCTAGAACAATGTCATCCGCGTATAACATAGTCCATGGCAATGGAGCAGGTATATTCTTTGTGAGGTAATCCATCACCAGATTAAATAGTAGGGGACTAAGAGCAGATCCCTGATGAACACTTACTTTGACCTCAAAGGCCTTGCTCACGCCGGCTAGGCTTCGGATTCTCGTGCTGGCATTGTAGTACATATCCTTCACAAGTTCGATATAGTACTCTGGCACATTTTGGGCACGGAGGGCTTGCCATACTAGCTTTCGTGGGACTCGATCAAAGGCTTTTTCTAGGTCGATGAATGCTAGATGTAGGTCTTTGTTGTTCATTTTATGTTTTTCCATCAGGATTCTAAATGTTTGGATGACGTCAGTAGTTGATCTGGAAAGTGTAAAACCAAACTGATTTGGAGAAATTACAGAGATTTCAGTGAGCCTTTTACTTATGATTCGTTCCCATATTTTGAGTGTATGTGAGGTCAATTTAATACCTCTGTAGTTTTCACACTGTGCTACATCACCCTTATTTTTATAGAAAGGTAGCAGATAGCTTTGACGCCATGAGTTAGGAATGCACTTAGTAGTTATTATGATGTTAAATAGTTTTGTTAACCATGCTACTGCTATTAGTCCGAGGCTTTTCCATAGATCCGCTGGTATCTCATCTGGGCCTGCAGCTTTTCTGTTCTTCATTTTGGCTATTGCATGTTTAACTTCAGGTATATCTACTTCAGGTATTGGTCCAGATGTAGGCAGGCAGGGTATTGGATCTTCATTTGGGAATTCTTCATTTAATAGTTGTACATAGTATTCATACCATCTATCTAGAATTTGTGAGTTGTCAGTTAATAATTTTTGGTCTTTGTTTTGATGAACTTGTTCATCTTTATATCTTTGGTGGCTCTGTTTCAAAATTTTGCTACTTTGAGTATTTCATCTGCACTCTTGGCATTTTCTAAATTATTATAGTAGGATTGGTCACTATAAGCTCTCTCCAAGGCCACACATTTCTTAGCTTGTTTCTTTGCTTTCTTATATGAATCTTTGTCTTAATCTAGCTGCGAGCCTTGCCATTTCTTATAGAAATCTTTCTTATTTGCTAGGATCTCCTTCACTTTGTCATTACACCAGTTAGGATCCTTCCCGTTCCCAGGGGGTCCTTTGGAAACTCCTAGAGTTTGTGCTGTAATTTCATAAATGAAGAAACAAAATAGCTACCTTGTAACTAAATTATGTGTAACAGATGTACATAAACATTTAAGCAGTAAGTAGGACTGTTTAGTCGACTCTTCACATTACCAGAGGGCTGGCCTTTTTTTCGACCAAAGAATCAGCATTGCCATTTAACGTGGCAATGCTGCCAGCGTTCTGGGCACTTTTCCCATTGACAGCAATGTGGACATATTTTTCGATACCTACCCAATGAGTTATACGCCTCCCTTTTTTATGCCGCTTGTACATATTTTATTAATTTCTTTTAGCCTGTTTATCTTATTAAGTTATTTATTAGTTTAGTTATGTATATGTATAATGTAATCAAATAAATCATATACGAGTATCTGTAGACTGTACCCAGATAATACTTCGGTGTTAGAGTATTGTTAAAGAAGTAAATGATTTTGTGTGAGTGTATGAGAGAGAGTGAAGAGTTTAAGTTATCTAATTATGTTGTTTAGGTCAAATTTGTTTCTTTAAGTTTGATTTTGGAACATTAGTTGGAATTTTAGTTGTGAGTCTTATAGATTGTTAAAGAAACTTAGTGTTACGAGTACATCATTATTCCGTTAAATTTTATTCAGAATAGAAAAAAATAGAATAAAACTTTATTGTTTTTTTATTATTATTGATAGGCACACGTTTGACCACTATCTCACCTGATGGTAAGAGATGATGTGGTCAAAGATGGAGCACGCTTGCCTAGAAGAAACCTATTCAGTCTTGAATAGGTTTATTGTATTTATTGTTTATTTATTTTGTTCTATTGTACACTAAAACAGTCACACAACTTTATACTCGAGCTTAAATGTGTGGGTGTAATGGCGGTGTTATCGCTGACAGCGATATCTACCAGACCTTGTCTTACCTATTAAGCTTAGTTTGTACTAGACTTAGTTTGACTGAGAGCTGAATGGCCGAGTTGTTGTAGGATTTTAACTGGAAACGTATCATAATTTTAATAAAATTAATAGTAGGATGAATTGACGACATAGTTGGCGCAGTGGTTGAGCGTTCGGCTGCTGCGCTGCGTGTCGCGGGTTCGATCCCCGCACGGAACAAATATTTGTATGACCTACAGATAGTTGTTCCGGGTCTGGGTGTCTTGTGTATGTGAGTATACATGTTTGTGAAGGCACCCACGATACAGGAGTAATTCCTAGTGTGGGGTAACGTTTTAAAAAAAAAAAAAAAAAAAAAAAAAAAAAAAAAAAAAAAAAAAAACGCAGCGATGAGGGATTGATAGAGTATATGTGCGAGAGAGAAGGAGAATAGCGAAAGAGTAAAGAGAAACAAGACGATTTGTAAGAAGTTTATAAAAATAATTACAGAATATTTAAGAAGTAAAGATTTATGTCATCCCGAACGAATTCCGATCATGGTAGTCAGCCTCGATGTAGTTTAGCCAAGTACCTACGCAGGAGATAATCTAGCTCACAAATTTAGATGGACTGTCCTTTACTCTCATAGTGCTATGGCACGGCAATCCAACTCAACCGGGAGTGAGAAACATGCGCATGAGCAACGGCTTTTCATGCTTTCCGGGCACGGGGTGTAACATCAGCAATTTAAAACCTCAAAGCTGCTTCAGAATAATTCCTACTGGAAAAAACCAAAAACACTTTTTGCCCGACTCAAGAAACTCACCCAGGACTTCACGCTCAGCAGTAGCTATTGTGACCGCGAGAACGACGTCGCAGTTACTAGATATGCTACTATGGGAGGAATACAACCCTAAATAAGTCAGCCCACCTCTATCTGAGTGTCGTGAGATGCCACTATGGGGATTATGTCAGCATGCTTATCATGGCCACCATAGAAACGGGTTTTGTCGACGGAAGAATAGACAAAATGACAGATTGTAGAAAGATTTCTACCGTCCTAAGCATGGCGATGTTAAAACTGAAGAGAAGAAATATTTCTATTCTTCAGTCGACAAAAGTTTAATTTAAAGCATGATGCTCGGGCAGGAAAGATGTAAAGTTAGATAAAAAGAACTTTGTCTATTCTTGGTAGAATAGAGATAGAATTGATCGTGCTACACCTGCAGGTAGACAAACAACAATATCCACCTGACTAACGTTGCTAATCCCTTAGGCGTTTTTTATTGGGTGGAAAATCATATAAAAACTTCTCCCGCTCTGGGTGGAGCTGGAGGACGTGTCAGACTCTTACTGACTAAAACCCACCCGTTCTCCTTTAATTGCATGTGCCAGGAGCCGCGGTGACGCTCACGACTCGCGCACGCTTCAAAGAGTTGTCAGCAATACATGACGGGGCCTGTCATGGCCGATGCCTGCCCAGAGGTTGTGGATAAATTCGAAAGAGAGTTACCGCGCCCCTGGGCACACAGGGCAGGGAAGGAACAGGGGTGGGTTTAGTCAGTAAGAGTCTGACACGCCGACAAGTCATTGGATAATTTCCAAACCATAAAAGAAAAAAAAAACAAGGGCCGCGGTGACTATTTCAAACTCTCCCGCGACCCTGGCGGAATAGCACTTTTAGCTCAACCCGGTAATTGAAACCAGGACCTAACGCTCAGCAGTCGCTCTTGTTTTTTTTTGGGGTGGGAAATCATCCTATGACTTCTCCCGCTCTGGGTGGAGCGGGCGGGCGTGTCAGACTCTTACTGACTAAAACCCACCCCTGTTCCTTCCTGCCTTTGAGTGCCCAGGGGCGAGGTAACTCTGTTTCGAATTTATCCTCAACCCCCGGGCAGAGATCGGCCATGACGGGCCCCGTCTCTTGCTGACAACTCTTTGAGGCGCGAGTGGAACTACGCGCCGTCAACTCTCGGGCCTGTTGCTGATCGGACGGCGAGCTACCCATTACTCGCCGTCCGCAGGCCCGGGTCTACGGTGGCCGGAGATCGTCTCGCGGCGCCGGAAGTCCCAGGCGTCTCCTGAGGCGGCTGCTGCTGAGAACGTGAGGGCGACTCCGTTGTTGGTGCTCTCTCACGCGTCCCGCCTCCGCTTTCGCGAGCATTACTGCTTCGCAGAAGGAGGAGACGGCTTCCCATTCCCTCTCGCTCCGTACCATGGCCTGAACCAGGGCAGGGCGCGAGAGGTCGCTGCCGCCTATCGCATCCACGAGGACACGGCGGTGCTCTACCCAAGCAGGGCAAACCTCCACCGTATGCTCCACCGTGTCCTCTGGGCGATCCTCCCAGTGGAAACACCCGGGGGTCACCTCTCGCTTGATCCGAAACAGGAACCTCCCAAAACAGCCGTGTCCGGTGAGGACCTGCGTCAGGCGGAAGGTCAGGGCGCCGTGAGGCCTCTCCAGCCACTCCTCAAAGAGGGGCACTACCGCCGCAATGGTGGCATGCCCAGCGCGAGGTTGTGACAATCGCTGTCTCCATGTCGCCATGAGATCTTGCCGGAGCTCTGCCCGCCGAGCCGCGAGTTGTCGCGGCAGCGGAGTTTCCCCCCGGCGTTTCGCATCCTCGCGCTCCTCATAGAGGTTCGCGAGGATTTTTGCATCCAGATCCCATGGCAATGATCCGGCAAGGAGGCTCGCCGCCTCGCAGGAGATCGTACGGTATCCTCGGATCATACGGATCGCCATGACCCTTTGGGACGCATTCAGACGGCGAGTCGATCGCTGCCTTAGCGAACGCGCCCACACCGGTGCTCCGTAAAGGGCCATGGACCGCACGATCCCCGCGTAGAGCCTCCGGCAGGAGGCGTTTGGCCCCCTCAGATTGGGCAGGAGCCGCCTCAAAGCAGCCCCGGCCCTGTCCAGTCTGGGAGCCAAACGTCGAAAATGCTCGACAAAGTTCCACCGGCTGTCGAGGACGAGTCCCAGGTACTTCATCGTCCCCTCGACGCCAATGTGAACCCCTCCTACCGTTATCTGGCAGTCGCTCTTGCGACTACGAACCAACGAGGCAGTTACTAGTTCTACTACTATGGGAGGTACAACCCTAAATACGTCAGCTCATCTCTATCTGAGTGTCATCGGACGCCACTAAGGGATTACGTCAGGTAGACAGACAGCAATATCAACCTGATTGACGTTGCTAATCCCTTAGGCATGCTTCTCACTGTAGACAGATATAATAAACCGGACAGACAGATATCCATGAATTAAAATCACGTAAATCGGGTAAGTGGTTCTCAAGTAAGTGGTGGTGATGGTGATAGATCGGTGGACATTAAAAGCGAGACCCTAGACAAAATGACTGATAATCATTATTGCTGATATTCTATTCAGTAGAGTTAAAATGCATGGAATTGACACGCTTTAGTTAAATGACACTTTGTCAATTTTTTTATTAATTCTAATCTTTTTATGATTTATTTTTATCAACTACATATTCCTGATTAATGGGGTAATTTACTTAAAACATCTAATTAGTCCGTCAGTTAAATAACCAAAAAATATGTAGGGAAAAACTAAAACTTAAAACTGAAACACTAAAAATTTAAAAATAACTTTAATTTTGGTAGTCTGTGTCAAATAACGAAGAAGTAAAATAAAAACACGGACTTCCGAAATTAAAGTTATTTTTTAATTTTTAGTCTATTTTTTTTTTGGAAGTCGGTTGTTTTTTTTTGTAAAAAAGTTTTTTATTTTTCACTTTTTAGTTGTTATACCCCAGAATTAAAAACCCCAATAACATAGAACGTGGAATTTAAACATTTGGAGAGCACCAAAACGTCATCGAGGTAAACGTATTTTTCGTTTTTGTTCAGTTTCTCAAAAAGCGCTGAAGCAATTTCAGTAAAATTTAAATGGGACCACTTTGGGAGTATATTCTTTCGGATAAAAAAAGAATTTTGAAAATCGGTCGACAACTGACGGAGAAATCGGCGGACATACATATTAAAAAAAAAACAGTCGAACATAGAACCTCCTCCTTTTTCGAAAGTCGGTTAAAAATAGGTGTCCAACCTATTTTTCTCTTTTGTCTCGTAAATAAAAATCAGGGCGATAGAAATGTTGCGTGTCGTCACGCGGCACAACACTTTTTACCACCAAAGTGACGTTACGAGCCCACACTCCTGAAGTTTGATGCGTTTTTTTCATTGTCATTTTTTATTTTTATGGTAAAGCAAAAAATACGTGTCCAATATTTTTTTTGGTTATTTATCTGACGGACATTTTTATAGTAAAATACCCCATTATAATGTATTTTTAACCGATTTTCGAAAAAGGAGGAGCTTCTATGTTCGACTGTAACATGTACTTGAAGCTCGCTTGAGCTCTAAAAACAAAACGTTCTAAAATATATAAATAAAAAACTTTTTTACAAAAAAAACAACCGACTTCCAAAAAAAAATACAGTAAAAATTAAAAAATAACTTTAATTTCGGCAGTCTGTGTCAAATAACGAAGAAGTAAAATAAAAACACCGATTTCCGTTTTTTTTTTAGAGCTCAAGCGAGCTTCAAGTATCGTCCGGAACGATTACTCTCCGAAAACTCGATATTTGACAGAACTCACTAAAACCCCCACTTGTATTTATGCTTATAATTATGATCAACTTATAATAACTCAAATAGTTGTCCTTCCATTAAACAGAGCCCAAAACTATCCACTGATTGTTTTATATTACAGATGGTCCTTCCAATACATTTGTTTCCTAATGAACAATGGAACATTTTACCCGTCTCAAGGGTAGAAAGAAAATTGACACGTTTTTCGTCCATTCAGGACTATAGAAAATTGGGGTTGACCCAACTGTAGGCGGACGGAACGCGGGTTTTTATGGACAATTTCGTCACAAAAACTTGTAAGTTGTAGCGTCGTAGAATGAACGCGCTTACCCTATTTGTATGAGCATTTGGGCTTTGGTGAAGGAATATTGATTCGTGAATGGGTTATTTTTGGGGCTCTCGTAATTTAGTTTAGTTGGTTTTCGGCTTTATTATTGGAAGGATATGTCTTGGGTAACGGTTTTCTTGATTTTCATTGTGTATTGTGGGGATCGGATATAGTAAAAAGGCTTATTTGCATATTCTAACTGTAGGATTTATTCATATCAAATAACTTTTTTACATTCTTATGAAATCACTCGCACGTCCCTAACAGCCATCCTAAATCTAACTAACAATATTTATTTTTGAAACTTGAATTGTTATTTAAGTATTTTTTAACTATAATAATATGTCATTACTTATTTACCCATCTAAAGAGGTCTGTAAAGAAAAGCCTAATATACATACTGCTATTGCATGCTGTATGTTATGTCGGAAATCAAATGAATATGTATGAGATAAAAGGTCCTTCAAATCGTGGTTTGTACCGCTGTACCCAAGGAAAGTAGAATATTAGAATGTTGGCTGCCCCTGTTGTTGGTTGATGAAAAGTGATGATATAAACTGGATTTATACGAGAAAATCGCAAAATAAATGTTTTACAAGCCTCTGTGGTATTTCAAAATCTTGATCTTCACATAAACAATAAGACAATGAAAAATAAATACGAAAAATTTCTTTTTACTTCTTCTTTTACTGGACTGCCTCAGGAGGAGGGTAATGTCAAAATGTCACATGATCATTAGTTTTAATCGCAATTAGCGATCTAATAAGATTGATCACGTCACGTGACATTTCACGGTGGAGCATACGGTGGAGGTCTGCCCCGCTTGGGCGGAGCACCGCCGTGTCCTCGTGGATGCGATAGGTGGCGGTGACCTCTCGCGCCCGGCCCTGGTTCAGGCCATGGTATGGAGCGAGAGGGAATGGGAGGCAGTCTCCGCCTTCTGCGAAGCAGTAATGCTCGTGAAGGTGAAGGCGGGACGCGTGAGAGAAGCTCAACAGAGTGGCCCTCATGGCCCCCGCCGCTACCACCGCAGGAGCACGTCGCGAGACGATTTCCGGCCACCGTAGACCCGGGCCTGCGGACGGCGAGCAGTGGGTAGCTCGCCGTCCGATCAGCACCAGGCCCGTAAGTCGACGGCGCGTAGTGTTCCACGCGCGCCTCAAAGAGATGTAGTCAGCCACCACTGACGGGGCCCATCGTGGCCGGTGCCTGCATGCCTAGGGGTAGCGGATTTCTCACACCACCACTTCTTCTTCACAGCTAAAACACTAGGAAGTGGTGACGGGCGGGCGTTTTTTGAGGGACTGTCTTTATGTAGAACTTTGACGTTCAAAAAATGCTGGTTCTCAGCCTAGTTTGAATAAATGATTTTTGATTTTGATTTTTCTGAAAATGAGTTACCGCACCCCTGGGCACTCGGACAGGGAAGGAACAGGGGTGGGTTTTAGTCAGTAAGAGTCTGACACGCCCTCCCGCTCCACCCAGAGCGGGAGAAGTCATTGGATGATTTGCCACCCCCACAAAAAAAAAAAATCGTGTCATTTCGAAAGCTTATGCCATTTCCATACATTTTGGATTTATCTAATTTTGACCAATGAGTGCGAGCGATGGTAGAATTGGCGGTCAGATGGTAGAGTGCGCGCACGATAAGTCTGCGTGCGGTCGAAATCGGAACTAAACGTTTTAGAATTTTATTTTTCAGGATAGAATATTAATGTTGATTTATTACCAAAGAGAGATATCAAATCTTACACATCCTATACTGCTAGGTTCGCTCGTTTTTCTTTTTTGTGAAGTAACTACAAAATGCAAAACAATGCTTGAAATAGACAGAAACTACTAACAGTCCTTAATTATATTTAGAATAAAATATGAGGAATGAAATAATTCTTAAGTTCTTTTAACAGGGGTAAAAATATAACGATCACTTAAATATTTAACTTGATATCCGTCGTACACTTTTATTGGAGATCGTGATTATTTGACATGAGTAAATGACAATCAGCCAAAGAGGAGTCATCAAACAATCCTTATCGAACTATTTTATACAATTCGTGCACAGTTATCATTAATTTTGTATAATTCGACCCGTATGTATAATATTTAATTTTATACAATATTAATACAAATCAATTATTTTTAAAATAGAAAAGGAATCTTAGGCTGTATAAATTAATTGTCCTTTGCTTTACTGCATCCCTGTCTAGGGCAGGCAGGTATAACGCTCCTTCTCGGGTTGGAGAGGGTGCAAAGAGCTGTTCTTAAAGTAATTAATAAAAAAAAATATACCTACAGGTACCCCACCGCAACACTCTACTCGGAATGCAAAGTCCTAAATGTCAGGCAGCTCTATGTGCTGAAATCCACGTTGAGAAGACATCGAATAGTCCCACCTACTGCCCCTAGTACCCGTAGAAGGATGAATGTATGCGTTCGTTCTCCTACTAAGACAGCCTTTGCCAGAGGACAATTCAATAGTCTAAGTTGCAAACTGTACGAGTGTATTAATAAGGAACTAAAAATTGTAAATCTAAAGAAACGCAAAGTAAAAGATAAAGTTACTGATTGGCTACTCAAAATGGATTATGAAAAGACTGAAAATTTACTAAAATTAACAGTGTAATCTATAACCTCCATGTCACTCACACACACACACACCATCACACACACGCACGCAAATACACAAGTTACACATATTCACTCATACGCACACACACTCACCTCTTCACCTTAACATAACTACTTCAAAATATTCACATTCACAACAAATAGAAACCAAAATGTAATAATATCCACGAGTCCACAACTGAACACTGTGACTCAAAACACAAGCAATAGCTTAGTTTGGGAACCAGCATCAGCAACTCCTGCGATTACTGTACCTTTTTATTAACCGACTTCCAAAAAGAGGAGGTTCTCAATTCGTCTGTATGTTTTTTTTTTTTTTTTTTGTATGTATGTTACCCGATTTCTCCGTCAGTTGTGAACCAATTTTCAAAATTCTTTTTTCATCTGAAAGAATATACTCCCGAGGTGGTCCCATATAAATTTTATCGTAATTGCATCAGCGCTTTTTGAGAAACTGAACAAAAACGGAAAATACGTGTACCTCGATGACGTTTTGGTGTTCAAATGTTTAAATTCCACGTTCCATTATATTGGGGTTTTTTGTTCTGGGGTATAACAACTAATAAGTGAAAAATAAAAAACTTTTTACAAAAAAAACAACCGACTTCCAAAAAAAATATACACTAAAAATTTATAAATAACTTTAATTTCGGAAGTCGGTGTCAAATAACGAAGAAGTAAAAATACAAACACCGACTTCCGAAATTAAAGTTATTTATAAATTTTTAGTGTATTTTTTTTTTGAAGTCGGTTGTTTTTTTTGTAAAAAAGTTTTTTAGAAATATTATTGTGATTGATTTTTCTAGTACCAATAAACAACTTTTTTTTTTAATAGTTTTACGTTACTGCATTTCTTGTTTTTATTGTTTACGTGATTCATAGTTTTGCATTATAAGACAGATATCAAAATAGACTGATATTAAAAAAACATAAATATTATTTCAATATAAATATTTTTATTCTAAATAGAATTAAGGACTATTAGTAGTTTCTGTCCATTTCAGGTTTTTTTTTTATGGCTGATCGGCATTCCTCTGTACGGGTTTCGGATTTTTTCCTATACTTGTACTCTATGCTTTGGCTTCTTGCCAAATTTCATGATTCTAGGCCAACAAGAATATAGGTTTTAATTCCCTTGTGAGTGTCAAAATATGCGGTATTAGGAGCATAAACGGACGAATCTTTTGACTGCGTTGACTTAGATGTTTAATTTTCACTGCTCCAAAGGATTGCAGACCTGAGTATTTGATATTAATTTCAGCTTGATAACGCGTTCCTGAGAAAATGCATCTGTACAGACGGACCACAAAGTGATATATAGGGGTTCCTTTTTTTTCTTTTGAGGTACGGAATTCTAAAAAACGAAAAAATGTTTTATAATTTTTTGTAAACTTTACATACAGCTCAGAATAATAATTTGAAGAACCTTCCAAAAAATACAACAGCACTTAATATTTCACGGCTTGACGTAATCAACGCCAGCCAGTTACTTTACTTTTTAAAATGACAAGTGACATGCAAGCCGCTTGTGACCCTTTGTGGGCTTATAGCCCCGAGGTTGTTACTGGCCATGTATAAATGTTCTGTATAGGTAAGGTACAACGATGAATATTATTTTTATATTATTTTACTCCACTTTGGAACTTTCAATTAATTATTATACATACCATAAAAGTTTACATACTTATAAAATACTTAACTATACATCCACTAAAACCAATTTTTTTAACCTAACTACGTACATAAATTTACAACAAGATAACAAATTAAAAATGCAAATTTTCAAAAAACCCTACTGATAAAAAAACAACTAAAAAGTTGATTGTGAGTTATATTTTTGAAATTATCTCCTCGAGCTCTTTCATTTGACACCCCAGATGACCACACGCCCTTCCGCTCCACCCAGAGCGGGAGAAGTCATTGGATGATTTCCAACCCCACAAAAAAAAAAGATTAACACAAAACAATATAACTATATGCAAATTTTCAAAAAACCCGACTGATAAAAAACAACTAAAAACTTCCTATAATTCCTACATTTTTGTGTTAGTTATATTTTTGGAATCGTCTCCTCAAACTCTTTAATTTGACACCCCCCGGTGTTTGTATTTTATTTCTTCGTTATTTGACACCGACTTCCGAAAGTGATTTTTTGATTTTTTGTGTATTTTCTTTTTTGGAAGTCTGTTGTTTTTTCTTAAGAAGTTTTTTATTTTTCACTTTTCAGTTGTTATGCACCAGCACTAAAAACCCCAATAACATGGAACATGGTATTTAAACATACTCTTAATTGGAGAAAACCAAAACGTCATCTAGGTACACGTATTTTTCGTTTTAGTTCAGTTTCTCAAAAAGTGCTCGAGCAATTTCGATAAAATTCGTATGGGTGGTCCCATATGAATTTTATCAAAATGGCTTGATTTATCCTCGGGAGGATATTCTTTCGGATAAAAGAAGAATTTTGTAAATCGGTCCACAACTGACGGAGAAATCGGCGGACATACATAAAAAAAAACATACTGTCGAACATAGAACCACCTCCTTTTTCGAAAGTTACCTACTGGTGGTGGCAATTTTGTTTCTTTATTTCAAAACTCATATAGCCTATTTCACTTCGGCGGTAAAGACAAATCTAATAATACCTCAATTGTTAAAATCCATGCAGCCATTTAGGCTACAGCGCGTGCCAAAGAAATAGACATACACACATACATACATACTCTCGAAAAATATTACTTTCCTTCTGAGGCAGTCGGCTAAAAACAAAATACAATCAGGCGTCGAAGTAGTCCTCCACATCGTTTATTATTTTAACTATTTAACTTGAAGGCTTCGGAATTTCTCCATTTTTATGGTTCCGAAAGTCCGAATGAAAAAACGGAACTCTTATCGGATCACTCGTGTGTTTGTCTATCTGTCATACGGACAGACAGACAAACACACGAGTGATCCTATTGTTACTGCCGATTTTCTTTGAATCTATCGGACGAATTGACTTGAAAGTTGGTACACACCGGTACCCGTAATTCATTTTCATTTCCTTTTATATTATGCTGAATCCTATCTGTATGTGAACTAAATGGGAATGGCTAGTAATATCCCTATTTAGCGCTGAGCTGACAACCTGCCAATGCCTAATGCACCGTCATCTGCTTAACACTGTTTTGTTGTAAACCTACCAAATACAACGCTACAATACACACTCTGTATTGATTGCTGATAGAACTACATATTTCTACGCAAGAAATACGTACATATTGCGCAGGGATAGTTAGACAGTTGATTTTATGCTCATTTAACAGTCTTATCTCTACATAGATAAAACAACGTCGCTTTTTCATAGATTTAAGCTCGTGTAAAACAAATGAGTGACTGTTTTTGTGTACAATAATGTTTTATTCTATTCTTCTTCTATTCTTTCCGTATCTGTCTGTTTCCCCGCTAACTTCTCCTAATCCACGCAACGGATTTTGATGCGGTTTTTACTAATATGAAGACCAATTAACGACGAAGGTATTTGTATATAATTTGCACCCAAGCAAAGCCGGGGCTAGTTGCTAGTAGTATATATAATAATTATATAAGAACAATGTTGAGTTGCTTTCAGAGCTCGTGGCTATACATATAGTACTTAACAAGGTCGATGTTCATGGTGAAGCAACACTTGCCAGGGTAGCTCCATGGACGGGTGAGTATCTATTACTTGCCAAGTGGTATCGTGTCAACCTGTTACCGGGTTGGAGGTCAGATAGGCAGTCGTCCCATGAAAAATTATCATCATCATTTAAGCCAAAAGATATAGACCTCCCCCAAGTGTCGCCTTAACGACCGGCCCAAAATACTGGTATTCAAATGCATTCAAAATAGTCGGGATATTGCAATTCAGATTGATTGATGGGGATAGAGGAATGACGGTGATGATTTCTCTGCTACCAAAACCATCAATAAACTTTGAACATTATGTTTCATCTGTATAATATAAATAAAAATAACTTTTTACAAAAAAAAACAATCGACTTCCAAAAAAGAAAATAAACTAAAAATTAAAAAATAACTTTAATTTCGGCAGTCGGTGTTTGTATTTTATTTCTTCGCTATTTGACACCGACTCAAGAACCGCTAAATCAGTTTGAATGAACTTTTTTAAAACTATTTGTTGAAGTCTCAGGAAGGTTCATATTATGAAGACAAAAATTGGGAAAATTGCACAGAAAACCGTAAAAATCACATATTTATTATTACATTCAAACTTTTTCTAGCTGTCAATATCAGAGTTAGCTGTCAATCCTAAGGATCGTCTAGACTAGAGCGAGAGCGAAGCTGCGGGAAAAAATCTAGTTAAACAATAACACACTAAAAACTTTTTTAAAAGAAAAAATATAACCGACTTCCAAAAAAAACGTGCAAAATAATTTTAATTTCGGAAGTCGGTGTCAATAAACGAAGACACAACACCAGGAACACCGCCTTCCGAAATTAAAGTTATTTTGCACTTTTTTTGGAAGTCGGTTATATATTTTATTGGAAGTCGGTTCTATTTTTTTTGTAAAATAAAAAATATTTTTCAATTTTTAGTTGTGGTTCCCCATTAAACAATGTTAACAATTCATAGACATACGATAGCAGCAATCGTGATTGATTTCCTGTTGATTTTTGAAGAGTTCCGTTGTCTGTCTCCAAAACCCATCATCAGATCTATATAAAATTTAAATGGGACCATTTCGAAACAAACTCCTTTCGAAAAAAACAGAATTTTGCAAATCCGTCAATACATTACGGAGATATACATTAAAAAAAATACATACATCCGAGTTAATAATCGCCTTCTTTTTGAAGTCGGTTAAAAATGAAACAACATTTTCCCCTCAGTTCAAACAAAACTAAAGACACAGTAACGACACAACACGTTCAATAAATTCAAAACGCGATGTCTTTAAGCGAAAACATCGGGCATGTGGGGCTGTGGTCGGCTGGTCGGTCGGTTTTCTGAACAATTTGGCGAACACGCCAGTGACGTCATTGCTGGGATTAGCCGTGGTTGGGTGTCCACCGCATTACGCTGTATTGGATAAACGAAACGATTTGTAAGCTTTTAATGTAGTTCCGATGATGTCATAGGGGTTCGTTATTCTTGGTTAAAAGCGGGACTACGGTTCATGTTGTGAACATTTTTTTTACTTTTGGCTTCGCACGGTTTGTGCATTTAGCCAGTCAAAATCAAAATCTAAAGTCATTTATTCAAACTAAGCAGAGAGCCAGCACTTTTTGAACGTCAAAGTTCTACATAAAGACAGTCCCCCAAAAACGCCCACCCATCAACACTTCCTCGTGTTTTAGCGGTGAAGAAGAAGTGGCGCAACCAACTCCCCAGTGTCATGTTTAGAAATTTTTATTTTTTAAATAAAAAATACTGCCACCTTGATCTTTATGAGACAATGTTACACATTCCAATAATGTGTCGTATAAGCCTTCTCGACAAGCTTCTCTGAAGTAGTCACTTCCTGTACAGAATACTACAGTAAAATACTCAGCTTAATTTTATTTTAATGATTCCACAAATATTGTCGAGTTGTGTAAACAATTGAGACACAAAACTACAGAAATTGTACATCACAATATCCACTGGGAATCAATTTGCGAATAAAATTAAACCAGCCTCCGATCCTGAACTTCCATGTTGTAACTTATCGAGAATTTGATGAAGGGATATGGAGAGCCATATGAGATTTCGATTTTTGCATTAAATGATCAACTTTGACGTTCTTATTCAGGGAAAATAAAAGACTAGATGGCGGAGAACAGTTAAGTTATTAGTTTAGTTCGTATCGGTCTCATGCATAGAATTAACTGTAATTTTCTCCTTAGTCAGTGTATTATTAGGTTTATTTAACTTAGGCTCGCGCTTGACCACTATCTCACTTGACGGTAAGCGATGATGTGGTCCCCGATGGAAAACGCAAAAACAAAATAGCCTAGAAGTCTTATTCATTCTTGTCTTAAAGACCCCCAGGGTTTACGTAAATTTTATACCAGAATACACGTTTGTTCCTATGAAATTAAAATATTATACTTTTTACAATATAATTAAGAGTGATCGGAAAAAGGTGAGCTAATTTATGTAAACTTCGAAGAACAGAGACAAAGACAAAAAAAAATGTTGTCACAAGGAAGTCTCCACCACTTCCTCGTGACAACATTTTTGTTCTGGAAAATTGATCGTGATATCACTAAAGTACATTAAGGGTCTACTTCCCGCCAAGTGGCGCCCTCATTTAATAAAAAATCGTAGCATACATAACATCCAACGTCACGTTTGTTACAAAGAGGATAAAGTATTTTTACGTTGTTAAAACAGGACTCAAAATGTTTCGTATCCAAAGTAGTAGTTTTTGTTCATCGAGTCCTTGTGTACGCCGCAGCTGGCGCCGCTTCGCCTCCTCCTCTTCCTCCTCTTCGTCGGGACTCCTGGGTCTCCGCAATGGGCGAGTCGCGGGCGACCCGCGTTTCTTCCCGAATGCGGGACCCAGGATAAATCGGGCCAGGGACTCCGCTTCATTCTCACCCTCCGACGCCGACATGTCTGACCACTCGCTTTCGCGAGGTGAAAAACATGCCGACATCGCGGGGGAGTCTTGGGCGGAGCCCCTGGGTGGCGATGGTGATAGCGCGCCGCTGGTGGTTGCCACAACTTGCGGTGTGAACGGCGGCGGCGGGCGTCGTGGTGGTGTTGGTGATGGGGTAGACGGGGGGGACGTCAGCTCGGCGTCAGGCAGCACGGGGGTAGCGGTGCGCGGGCGCGGCGCGGATGCGGGTGGACGAGTGCCGCCAGCCGCCTTCCTTATATAGCCCGTCGTGGTGTTGCTATTCGTGGTATTGATTTTCTTCCAATAATATAAAAAAAAACCTCGGGCGCCAGGCGTCAATAAATAGAATAAATAGATTAACACAGAAATTACCTGGATAGAAGACAGCGGCAAAAATGGCTTATAATCTTAGGGAAGGTGATAACAGAGAGAATTCAAACTACAACATTTTAGATTATTTCTCCTGTGTATTCAACAAATATTTAGGTTACTTATTTACAAGTTTGGTCTATTGGTTAGGTCAATAATTTTGTTCAATAATGCACTGTACGTGTTCATTGTGAAAAGAAAAAGGTTTTAATTACATACCCTGTTATTGTATGCTAAATTATAATAAGGAAAAAATAAACCAAATCTTCCTATAAGAAATATCCGTCTGGAATTGACCACTTTCCAAGATAGGGGTGCATCCAAACTTCAAATTTAAAGTTAAACTATCAATCAAAAATAAAAGCGCTGGATTACAGCGCTTTTAACAACGGAAAAAAAAATATGTTAGACACACCATGTGTCTCTCCATAATCAGGTTTAAATTTATGATTCCACCGAAATCATTGCTGGAACACATTGTCCATTCAAAAATAGGGCTCCAGCCGCCAGGAATATGCGAACTGGGCACTAATAACTCATGATTTACATGGGTTAAAAAATATTGCAAAAAAAACAATGTGACTTCAAAACCTGCCAGTCGAAAAGTGATCTTCCAAATTTTGACGTTTCCTTTATCCACAGATAAAAAAATCACGTAGTGTTGTAACCAAACTAACGTACTAAGACACAATTTATGAATTTTAAATGTTGCCAGAAGCGAATTTTGACTTCAACTCCAACAAATATGTACAAAAAATGGCAATAAAACGAAATAAATATTGTACATGTGACCATCTGATGGAGTTGCCCAAGCGTGTAAATAGCCGTGGGACTCTGCAGGATGCAGGACAGTGTTACTGCCAGACACTTGGATTTAATGCTGGCCCAAAATTGCCTATATTTGTCTGTATAACTTCAAGTTAGGAATGGTTGGCAGTAGACGGCGCATGTGGCCCTACTCATAATTTGCAAAAACAAGTGGTACCTGACTTTTCGGGCTGTTCTCGATGGTTGCACGTCGACTTGTCGAGTGGCCACTCGTTCTCTTCACACCAACCCTCCTGGCTGTTCACTGGTTAACGGACGCAGTAAATATGGGTTATTTATTATTCCCGGAGGATCCCCAACGTTTACGGGATATTACTCGGGATTTTAGTGTATTTGTGGGGACGATATTAATAAGACATTAATTTAGTCTGCGGTGAGATGCGCGCTGTGCCTCGCGGCGTTAGACACACACTGACTTATCTATGGTTGCTGCTTTCTCAGATTGCCTATGGCCCCGTAAAGCCGGTTACACACTTGACTCACAAGTCAGAGCAAGGCACACACGTCGCGATACCACCCCCATCCAACTTGCAGAGTGGCGGCAACTCGCCACACCATGCTCCTTATATTCCAATAAACCTTAATGATACAGGCAGAGGGTCCAAAGTCGTTTGATTTTAGGGTGGGTCAGATAATGTTGACTAGTTTATTTCTTTGAATAAAAAATGTTACTTCAAACAATTTCTTTCGTAATTTGATATGTGAATATTTGAAATTATATTTTTATAACATAGTCTAATTAATTTGTAAAATTATGTCTAACGCAAATAAAAATTGAGAATCACGTAAAAAAGGTTGTTTTTTAAACAATAAATTAATAATGCGTCTAATTTCGGACAGCGCTCCTTGTTGGACGAGTCCTATTACTGGGTGGGCTTACGACGCGTTACGTGAGCTCAGCACAAAAAAAAAGCACAGAACACGCAAGCTAACCACTCAAAGTCGTTATTAATATTAATGTTATTATGGCAGAATATAGAAACCGGAATTGATAATTTGAAAGAAGATAAAAAGAAAATTTATAAAGAATGGAAGAGAACGGCAAAAAAGGCGGTTGCAGTTTCCAGGGCTAAGGCGCAGGAAAAGTTATATGATTTACTAGACAGCCCTAGAGGCCAGAAGGAGCTCTACCGGATTACAAAAGTAAGAGTTGATGAGTATGAGTTGATTGATTGAGAACGAGGGATATAATGCATATAAAATGAATGAAACATGCAATCAGTAAAGTCTTGACAAAAGATGACGAAATAAAAGAGCGATGGAAGGTTTACTAGTGCCCATCTACAAGAATAAAGGGGATGTACAGGACTGCAATAACTATCGAGGCATAAAGCGCATGTCCCATACTATGAAATTATGGGAGAAAGTGATAGAGAAAAGATTGCGAGAGGAGACTGAGATTACCCCGAACCAGTTTGGGTTTATGCCAGGTCGAGGGACAATGGACGCCACCTTCGCTCTCCGTCAATTGTGCGAGAAATACAGACGTGTGCACAAGAACTTCCACATGGTGTTCATTGATCTTGAGAAAGCGTATGATAAGGTACCTCGGGATGTGTTGTGGTGGAGAAAGGTTTGCCTGGGAAGTATGTTGAGTTGATTCGTGCTATGTACAGACAATCTAGTACCTACGTCCGTTCGACTGCTGGCAACACCGATGAGTTCAGTGTGGCTGTAGGCTTACATCAAGGGTCGGCTTTAAGTCCTTACCTCTTCCTGTTGATTATGGACGCTCTTACGTCGGAAATACAGGAGGAGGCACCCTGGTGCATGCTGTTTGCCGATGACATTGTTCTGGTCGGTGAAAATGGACCTGAGATCCAGAGCAGATTGGAGAAATGGCAACAGAAGGTGGAGAAAGGTTGCTTAAAAATCAGCAGAACCAAAACTGAATACATGTTCTGCGATTTCGGTGGTCTCTCCAGTTCTGGAGCTATTATATAGTGCTAGATGGCGCGCTTCTCCCAGTCTGCTCCGATTTTCGGTATCTCGGTTCACTCGTGCAAAGCGATGGCGAAATAGATTCTGACTGTCTTGTATGGTTCAGAATGCTGGGCCACAAAAGGGATGAATGAAAAGCAATTGCATGCGGCTGAGATGAGAATGCTAAGAGCGATGTGTGGTGTTACGCGCATGGATAGAATTAGGAATGAGTATATAAGAGGAAGTCTGAAAATGGCACCGCTGACTGAAAAGTTGTGTGGAAATCGGCTGTCGTCGTATGGGCATGTGATGCGGAAGAATGAAGAAAATGTCGTGAGAAAAGTCTTGTGTATGGATGTGGATGGCTATAAGAGTAGGGGAAGGCCAAAGAAATGATGGTTGGACTGTTTGAAAGAGGATATGGGTAAAAAGGGGGTGACTACAGATATGACGACTAATAGAGGAGTATGGAAGAAAAAGACATGTTGCGCCGACCCCAAATAAATTGAGATAAGGGCAGGAGAATGATGAAAAATAATACAGAAAACTTCGTTTCCTGTTTTTGTTTCCCAAAATTGTCACAAAAGCGACAGTCTGTAAGTAGTCGACGTTTTTATTGATTTCAAAATAAAAGCCAATATCCTTTTTTTGGATTGAACGATGTAAGAAGGCGCGGAAGCTAATGTAATTTACATACCAGCTTTTATAACTAACAAGGTAAAGGTAAATAAAAACAAGTTTATTTCTTTTAACACTTGTTACGATGCCATGATGCTGGCTCAGCACACTTGCAAACAAGCGCGAAGCATCAAATTCCATGAGTAGCGCTTCCCACGGTAACGACGATTCCCTTGGCTTTTTCCATCCTAACATCGGTGGGAACGGACACTCGCGCTAATCGCGTACCTATAGTTTTATCTACTTTTATTTTACATCTTGATAATTTTTAAGAACCTTTTTTTGAGAACTTTTGTGAACATTAATTAAACTTTTTACTATATGAAACGGACTTTATTCTAAAAGTTTCCCGACACGCCCCTACACACGTATTTGGCGCAGTCGGAAGTCGTCAAGGACTTTGAAAGTGTTGTCGTTGTGCGAATCACCCAAAAATCGGGCATCGCCGCGTCTACCGTCCAGGCGAAGATCCTTTGGAGGCCAGTCGGGAAAGCTGCTGTTGCGGACATCGAGACTTCCAAAAATCGATGGATCGACGCTTGCCAGCAATAGTACAAATGTAAGTGAATTACATATATTCTTAATAATTGTATGCTATATTTTTTACGCAGTGTACTATAATTTTTCAAGATTTTTCACCCACGTAGTAATAGGGACCTTAGTCCTAGTAGGCGAGCTCAACTTCGGATAACCCGAAGTGACGCCAATCGTAACCTTGAACTTTTAAGCGACTTAGATTTAGAAACTATGACTGAACAAAACCATAGTTCACAACCATCTTTGAGTCAGACGAGTCAGATGGCTTCGTCAGACTTAACTGATAAGATTTATAAATCTCTTAGATTAGTTCCAGAGTTTAATGGTAACCCTAATGTTTTGACCAGATTTTTAAATTTATGCGACGAGTTAGTACTCACTTATGTCAGTACGGAACCAGGAAGTAGACTCTCGAATTTGGCTCTGATTAATGGAATTTTAAACAAGATAACTGGTACTGCTGCACGTACTTTGTCAACTAATGGAATTCCTAGTGATTGGCAGGGCATAAGAACCACGTTAATTAATAGCTTTTCAGATCACAGGGACGAAACTTCGTTATATACCGATCTATCTCTTTTAGTTCAAGGCAATGATACTATACAAGTATACTACGAAAAAGTTCAACATTTGTTGTGTACTATAATAACGTATGTCGAGTTGCATGAATCTGTAGGAACCACTGTGGAAGCAAAAAGAACTCTTTATAAAAACTTAGCCTTGCAGACATTCTTGAGAGGTTTAGATGAACCGCTAGGTTCTAGGGTAAGGTGCATGCGACCTTCATCTCTCGAAAGTGCCCTTGAATTTGCCCAAGAGGAATTAAATGTTCTCTATTTACAAAAAAGAAATAAATCACTACCCGCGAAGAAAAATCTATATAATTTTTACGAACAAGCACCTAATACTTCTAACACACTAGCGCAGAAAATCCCGTTCTAGATATTCCGATATCAGATGAACCTTTAAATAAATTTAAGAGACAACTGGTAATCAAAATAATAAGCGGTAATTCTAAAACTAGACCATTAATAACCGAACCTTTTCAGTCTATGCAAAGAACTTCAGTAGAAATTAGCGAACATAATTTGCAAACTAATATTATAAACATCATAAAATCTCACATTGATCCAAAAATCCGTACTGCTATTCTAGTAAGCCCCATCGAAAAAATGCTCGATATAATACCAATCTTGCAACAAACTTTTGAAAGTTCATTTGTGAACTTAGTTCTAGTTAAACATGAGGTAACCAATGTTATTGACCTTTCGAACCAATTAGATATAATAAAGAAATATCATGAAGGCCAGACTAATCATCGTGGAATTACGGAAACCTATCTTTCATTATCAGAACGTTATTTTTGGCCTAAAATGAAAACCGAAATTACAAAATTTATTAACGAATGTAGCATATGCATATGCGCAAAATATGACCGCAACCCAATACGCCCACAGTTCAGAATTGTTCCCCCACCAACTAAACCGTTTGAATTAGCACACGCGGATCTTCTAACTGTTGACCATGACAAATATTTAACTATTATAGACTCATTTTCTAAGTACGCGCAAGCCTATCTTTTACCCGATTGTACCTCACCCAATATATTAAAAGCACTTTTACACTTTAGTACTCATCACGGTTTCCCTTTAAATCTAACAACCGATCAAGGCACCGAATTTAGCAATCAAGTCATATCAGAATTTCTCCGTTTGCATAATATAAAACATCATATGACTAGTGCATATGCATCTAATGAGAATGGTTTAATTGAACGTTTCCATAATACGCTTTTAGAACACTTACGGTTACTAAAAATGCAGCACAAAAATGAACCCAATCGAAATCTTATACCGTACGCATTAATTGCTTATAATAATTCCATCCATAGTCTAACCAAGTGTAGGCCATTTGATGTTATTTCTGGTCACTTCGACCCTCGAAATCCTATCAGTTTAAATATGACGGACCGACATCTTCAAACTTACATTCAAGAACATCGTGGTCAAATGGAAACAGTTTATAAAATTATTCATGATTCTGCATTATCCAGTCGCGAAGACATAATGACTCGACGTAATGTCGATAGGGAACCAGTTTTAGATTGTGAACAAAATCAAATAGTTCACATACGTAATCCAATGGCAAGTAGGCAAAAATTGGCACCTCGTTTTACTCAGGACAAGGTCGTTAAAAATTTACCTATACATATTTACACCGCAAAAAGTCGTGGCCCGGTAGCAAAATCTAGGTTGAAAAGACCACCGAAAAAATGATAGTTTTCGTATCATTGTTTCCTAACCTTCAAGAAATCGAGTCACATGTGAACGTCATAAAAGCCCAACTTACAGATACTACTTTTAAACTATCCCATACATACAGCTCTCTCTTTAAATATCAAACTAGGCACCTATATGCAAAGTTAGATAAAGTTTTAATGCAATTAGATACCTTAAGGCCATCTAGAACTAAAAGAGGTCTGATTAATCCTTTAGGCACAATTATCAAAAGTATTTCTGGTAATTTGGACAATGAAGACGCCTTGAAATTTGAAAATGCATTACGAACCTTGAATAAAAATGATAAAATTTTGTCGCAATCATTGAACAAGCAATTACCTTATATAAAGAGATGACGATACAGCAGAATCAAATTATCCGGAATATTTCATTAAATCAAGTTAAATTGGAAAGAGCTCTTACTTTTGTCATGAATATGACTAATGATAATGAGCGAATCATTCACTACGTTCATCTTGTACAACTTTTTGCAATATTAAGCGAAAATGTTCAAGAACTTTTGAGCGAAATTGACAGAATAGAAAATATATTGGCATTTGGTAGAAATAAATCAGTTCATCATTCAATACTTTCTGTTAAAGATGTAAGAAATATCATAAACCAATTAAAACGCACTTATAGATCTGATCAAATAATTGACGTCGACATCAGAGATTATTACGAAATTCTTAGCCTAGCTTCATACTTTACAGAGTCGACAGTTGTAATAGTCCTAAAGTTTCCTATTACGTTTAGCATAGAATATCAGTTATATGAATTATGTCCCGTTCCAAATAAGGACAGCCTAATTATAGTACCAACTGCACCTTAAATAGCATCCAATTCTCAGGAATATGTGTATATGGAGGCTGAATGCCCGAAGGTCAGTTCCTGGCACATATGCGAGCAGAAAATCGTCCATCGGATCTCGTCAAGGTCAGACTGTATTCAAAAACTTATACAATCTCAGGAGATAGATGGAACGTGCAAACCCACGCCTATCTCTCTGACTAAGGAGACTCTGATTGAGTTGGATAGCTATCACTACATCATTACGTTCCCCAATAGTACGAAAGTTCAACTATCCTGCGGTAAAGAGCGATTTGAAATGTTACAGGCAGTTTTATGGTCAACGTCCCTCAAGGCTGCAAGATTAAAACCCCCGAACTTAGTATAATAAACCTAGACAATAAATTAGTCGGAAAACCATTAGAACTCATGGCTCTACCACATTATGAAACACCAGTAAAGACACGGAGTTTCACTCTAAAGACTACAGATTTAACCAGCCTTCGGAAAATACAGAACCAAATCACTTCACAAGATGAAATTAAAGTCGAAACACTGGACACTATCGGAATCTACCATACGACAATTCCATTCTACATACTTATATTGTTTGGTACATGTGCACTGAGCATCATCTATGTCATTCGTCGCCGTCGAGCTGGGAGAATTAACATTACCACACAAACTAACACCGAATTAACGGAAGATGAAAGAAGAGCCGCAACTTTTGGCGTCAAGGTCACCAAATAGTTGCTTGTCTGGCAGGGGAGGTGTTACGATGCCATGATGCTGGCTCAGCACACTTGCAAACAAGCGCGAAGCATCAAATTCCATGAGTAGCGCTTCCCACGGTAACGATGATTCCCTTGGCTTTTTCCATCCTAACATCGGTGGGAACGGACACTCGCGCTAATCGCGTACCTATAGTTTTATCTACTTTTATTTTACATCTTGATAATTTTTAAGAACCTTTTTTTGAGAACTTTTGTGAACATTAATTAAACTTTTTACTATATGAAACGGACTTTATTCTAAAAGTTTCCCGACACGCCCCTACACACGTATTTCACTATTTATTCATTTTGTACAATTATTGGAACAAAACGTAAACAGAAATCAAGCTCAATCATTAACAAACTCACCACTCTAAGTTCACACACAGTGTATTATTTCCGTTCACCTTTTTCCGATCACTAATAATTAATTATAAATCGAAAACGTAATTACAACTGCAAAAATGCTACATTATGCGATGCATCGACCGTACGAACTACAAATGTACGAAATTTTGTTATAATGCCCTTAAAGATTTCAAAGTAGACTCAATTAACTTATAGTTTGATTCAAGTTTAATGACGTGTGTGAAGTTCGCGTTTCGCTGCGCAGTACCCGACCTCTCAACCCCGCTGTCACATGAATTTGTTACTGCGCAGCGACCCGCGGTGTTCCGATTCACTATATGGTAAATTATACCTGTACCGGGGATGGTGTCCTGAGTAGTTAACCTTCGTCAGGGTCTGAAATATTCCAAGAAAAAAAAAGAAATAAAACGAAATTTTTATTTGATTTTTTTTTTGTTTACGAGTAACCGATTTATTTTCTAGTCTCGCTCGATATTTTAACAGCCTCGTTATAAACTTTTTATATTTTTGTAGATAACAACGTTAGTTATAATTATGTCGAAATTATTTGAAAGAGTTCGTTATTTAAATTCATCGGAACTAATACGAGCTAATTTGTATGTTCGGACTTTCATCATAAATACTTAAATTATACTGTTAATTTGTATAATTTTAATTAATCAACTAAGTCTAAACAAGTAAAATGGTTAATGCCTTTTATTACAGTGCTAAATTATTACTATTTATCAATACTAATTATTATTATTGGATACTAATTAAATTGAGTACATGACTGCTCGATGAACACAACAAACAATAACAACCAACTTAAAAAAAGAACTAAATCTTAGACAAAAACCTAAATTACTTGAGTGTGAGCAATAACTAAGCTTGAACAAATAGGATTTTATTAGTTCCTACTAAAAAAGTAACCATCTTTGGAAAGTGATGCGCCGCCGGTACTAATGAAGACAGAAGTGCATGGAGAGTTCCAAACCAAAATCGTTTTACAGGGTCTCATCGCCTTAATAATACGTCTTGAACGACATAGATGGCGCTAGTATAGTAGGTGTATTGGAAAATATACATCTCTCGTTAAAGAACATAATCTTGTTTTTTGCTAGTTACAATATTACTTAATTTTAACACAAATTCTCCTACGACATTACAAACCTTATAAAGCAAAGCTATATAATGCAAAGCTTATAAAGCAAAGCTATATAACTAGGATTCGAACTCGGTGGCATAAAATTTACCGATACCATAGCCACTGGACTATTGCGTCATTACGCAATGAGTTGAAATTATCCTACTCTTTATTATATCGAAGTTGTTTAGCGACTTTAACCTGTATCATAAATCTCAAAAGAATTGAGGGTAGTTTAATATTGACTGTATAAAAATTAAATCTTTTTGTTCAATCATAACGTTCTTTACTATCTTTGAGTGAGTTCAGTTACGATTACATTTAACAATTTTTTAATATTTATCTTTACCATGAGTTCGCGTTCTAATATTGATATGGCTACGAGGGCCCAAATAATAGCATTGCATAATCAAGGCCTAAATTATTCTGAAATTTCGAGAGAAACTGGCTTAAACGTAAGTAATGTTTTAAAATCACTGTTCGTTATTTATTTTATTATCCATGGTTATCGATACACGAAAATAATAAATAATATATTTCCCTTATAGGTAAAGACTGTCACTTTATGGATAAAGCGGTTTCAAGAAGAGGGTTCGTTGGAACACCGCAGTAGATCTGGCAGAAGACGCCATATTGACTCAGACCAGCGTCAACTTATGGTGCAAGGTTATGAGGAAAATGGCTTTACACCAACAAGATATTACGCAGAGTTGTTTGATACATCTTTGCGGACGGTGTATCGTGCTCTTCATAGTGAAGGTCTGCATTATCGTCGACATGCTATTAAGCCATTGCTAACCGAAGCTAATAAAAGAGCACGATTGGAGTTCGCTTTGAAATACAGACATTTCGACTGGAGCAACGTTATCTTCAGTGATGAAAAGACTTTCAAGTCTAGCCAGCACGGGCGAGTTAGGTTGTGGCGTAGGAATAATACGCGTTATGATAGTGATCACGTTGTGCCTAACTCTGAATCCGGTTGTATAACAGTGAACATTTGGGGATGGATGACAGCTGCAGGACCAGGAGAACTTACTGTAATACCCAGTCGTGCAAACAGTGTTAACTACTTAGATGTGCTGAATGACGTCATGTTGCCCACTGTGCGGAATGTTTTTTCCTGTAGAAGACATGCCAGTAATAACGTTCGTGCAGGACAATAATTGTCCTATACACCGTTCCATAATTGTGCAAGAGTGGTTTAGCCAGCAATCGGACATACGAATTATTCCTTGGCCTGCGAGATCGCCAGATTTAAACCCCATTGAAAATTTATGGGGCGTTATGGTTCAAAAGTGGGTCAATAGGAACGAAAGGACTAAGGAAGCACTGAGTACTCACTGCATGGAGGTATGGGATTCTATACGGGGTCACAATTTATGTGAAAAATTAATAGACTCCATGGGTTCGCGGTTGCAAGCTGTAATCGATCAAAATGGCGGATACACGAAATATTAAAGAATATAAAGTGTTGACTATTGAATTGAGTAATAATGATTGAGTAAAAATGAAAAGACCGGGGTAGCTATAATTTATATGATAAATTACAGTAATCAAACTTGGTGTAAGTTGGATAAATTTATACATTACTTTATAACAACAAAATGTTATTACACTAATGATTTTGATTTCTTATATAATATAAGAAATTAAAATAAAAACAATATATAGATTCCTTTCCAACATAATAAATTATTTATTTATTATTATAAACAACTCGGTCCCAAAATGACAGCTATAACCCGGTCTTACAATTGTTATTGATTTTAGGTTTAGCTTCAATTTCTTCCTCCTTCTGGAACGAATACTTAAGCTATGAACCTTAGTCATAAAATAATGCACAAATCAATCATTATAGTCAATACCACTAAACATAATTATGCAAAACGTAAAATTTTTATAATTTATGAGTAGGTAAAATATTTACAGAACTAAGGTTGCATATATAGTGAAAGTTATTATAACATAATGTAAATAAAACTAAATAATAGAAGAATAGAACAACACAGTTTTGATTTAGAATACTTATAATATCTATTATACAGTTTTACTTTGTTAAGGTCTTCTATTTTGTAATAGAGTTATTCAGTTATAAATTTTACTTGTATTTCTCCTTAACAAGTGAAATAAATCATTGTTAATTGGATGTAAAACTGCTGGGTTAGGTTATACATTCTATAAGAAAGAAAGACATAAATTGTATTCTTCTTTGAGAATTAAATGTCTTAAACTATAATCAATGAAATAGTTTCATTTCTTATCCTTTACGAGAATTAAACTTAGTAAATCTTAAGCTGTAAGAAAAATATATCTAAATCTTCTTACATAAATGTTTTTTACTAATAATACTAATACTTACCACCAATTATGAAAGTAATTTATATAATATATATTTATATAATGTTATATATAGTAGTATATGTATACTTGTATGTTATCCCTATATTCATTTATACATCATATACCTCATATTTTTTATAACAAAAAATAAAATAAAAACGTTTAAAAATACAAAAAATAGAATATAAATTATATATTATAATAATTAAATTTAAAAAAAGTCGACAGAGAGCTGGGTTGCGAACCGGTGCCCTGTTGAACGATCTATGTTATTCTGCCATGCTTATTCACCTGAGCTACTGATTATTTATTCTGGAACGTGAAAATAAGAGCTACTTTGTGAATGTAGGGATTTTTATTATTTATGATCGACGTCATCTGTAGTCGAATTAACCGATATACCAATTGGCTTATTTAGTTTGGTTTAGATGGCGCTGTATTAAGTACTCGGAAATAAGAAAATATAGTAATTTTTGTTTATTTGAATATAAATATATTATTATTACTTAGTAATTATTTTAGGTATTAAAAACCTTATTATCTGCCTCTGCATAATAAGGTTTATAAGCTTTGCAGTGTTATTTTCATGATTGAACAGCGCCATCTAGTCGTCTCATGAAAGTCATGATACGTAATGCAAAACCTCACAGTCAAAAGTCGACCTTAGGCTCTCCATGCACTTTTGTCTTCAATAGTACATGGTAGTTTTTTTTTTTTTTGGTGGGTTGGGCAGTCATCCAATGACTTCTCTCGCTCTGGGTGGAGCGGGAGGGCGTGTCAGACTCTTACTGACTAAAACCCACCCCTGTTCCTTCCCTGCCTGAGTGCCCAGGGGTGCGGTAACTGATTTTCAGAATTAATCCGCTACCACTGGGCATATCGGTACATGGTGTATATCCCACCCAGACGCACAAAACGTAAGTGGGTATACTTCCAACAAACAATCTTACACGTAACATAGATAACGGTTACAAGATAACTTTTTTGTCTAGGTAACAATTCGACGTCACAATTCTCATAAATGCTTAATTTGTAAATATAAAGAATAAACATTTTTATTAAACACGTCTTTTTATTTCCACCTTACAACATCGAAAAGATGTAACAACTAAATAATTGCAAATTACGAATGTGATTCTTCTTGTGGTTAATAGATCATATTCGTAATTTGCAACTATTTAGTGCAAAAAATGCAATAGTATTTTTCACAGAAATATAAAAAACAACTATATTAATATAGATTGGGAATTTTCAAAGTAAGAAATAACCGCAACGGACCGACCATGATTTGAACTCGGGCTACGTTATTTGCGAATCCAACACTTAGTTCACACGGCTACCAGCACATGACATATTTGCGCTCGCAAAAATGATGCAAAGTGTGTAACGACGCACACCACACCATGCTACATGACCTAACACACGAAACTATGTCAGCGCCACGGTCGTCAAGACAAATGACTGACAACGGGTCTAATAACAACTCGCAGCGTAAAACCAATCACGTGTCAGGTAATTTTAACGAAGTTCTACTAGCTACAGTACAGCTTAAGTATAGGCCGCAGATGGCGCTTACACCGTACTCAGATGTCTTCTATACCAAGGCTCCCAATTGAACCAAATAACAGGATCTGCTGTGCAACGACTTGGCCTTCTGCGACGCAACCACAACTCAACTGTAACAGGAATCGGGACGTTTGCCAGCCAGAGCAATGGGACCGTTCAGTTGGACTGTAAGTCCTTTTACGGAGAGTACCAGTTTACCACACTGGTACTAGTAATGACTAAATTACTCAACAATCTGCCTAACTACTTCTTCGAAAAACAAGATTGGCCTCACATAGAAAATATTAACCTGGCCGACCCACAATTCAACTTATCAAGGCTGATTGACATTCTACTGGATGCCGGAGTATATGGCGACATCCATATACTCCGGCATCCAGTAGCAACATCATTAGAGAAAACATACACGCACCTGTAGCACAAGCTCGGCTGGGTATTAGTTGGACCTAGTGTTGCCCAAATGCAAGACCAAGACGAGACTTAGGCCAGTCTTGGTCTTGGTCTTGCGTCAATACACCTGGTCTTGGTCTTGGTCTTGGTATTGCGCTCTCAGTCTTGGTCTTGGTCTTGGTCTTGCAGCAAGAGTCTCGCAAGTCTTGCAAGTCTTGCAAATACCTATTAGCCTATTGCTATTTATTGAACACGTTAGTTTAGATTATGATTCGCGCTGTAAGACGTATGTAGTTACAGAATTATAATCATCAAAATCATCAATACAACCCTCCAAGTTCATAAAGGTCGAGGAACTATTTTAAAAAAAATGACTTTTTCAAGGTCAAACTCATTCCTCGACCTTTGAATATCAATTTTCAATCTTGCTGCTCACATTTTAGTACCAATTTATGTCAGTCACTATCTATCATTTACCGATATTAACTATGATTATTTCGAAATCAAAATATTCGCAATTCAATAGATGCAATACCTACTTAGTTATTAATTATCATCTCGCCCGACAGCTGTAAACGCTGTAGTGTTCGAATTCGAGCCAGTGTATGAATGTATTTATACAAGAAACTCAGTGCATTCAATTTATACCTACTTACTGCTGAGACATCTTCAAGGTCATTTAATTTTATCCTCCTGTACCAACCCTACCAAAATAGGTAACAATCTTGTGTGCCTCTGTCCGTACTCTTTGTCGGCGAATGCGGCGCTCAAACAGTGTCAAATGCTGTGATACACTTGTTGCAAACTGTGGCGTCTTTGTCGGTAAATTATCCAATAAGTAGGTATATAATACACCGACCGACCAACAGTTTATTCGCAGAACGTCACATTTTCCCAATCAACCTTGAACCTTAATTCTTTAGCGATAAAGTTGAAAATCTGTTAAAGAAATTTGACAGATTGTAGTAGCTTGATGTGCTGGCGTCTGTACCATAACATTGGTTGCCGTAGAAACTGTTACTAGACCTACTCGACTCACTGTTAGTTTTAAATTTTGCTGAATAGAAGAATAATATAAACTTTGAAACATAAGTAGGTACCTACATAATGTTTATATAATTTTATTGGCTATAATTTTAAGCACATACCAACCTACGAGTACTAACGTTAGATCTGCACATTAGACAAAAACAAGCATAAATATTATTATAGGTAGACACCTACAAGGTATGAACTTTGCTGGAAAGTGGAACAGATTTGTGAGTATACACGCTACCTACTTAATAAATAGTTGAAACATAATAAGTACTTACCTACCTAATCAACACAACCTTTTAGGGTTCTTTCAGACGAGCGGCACGTTGCCAACTGCAGATACAACTGCAGCCCTTAGTTTAGTGTTATGACGACACCGACGGTTTTGATACTGGGGAACCTCTCTCAAAATCGGGATTGAATCCAAATACCTACTTAATAACGCCCAAATCTCAGTTTGTCTTAACTGCTAGACGCAAGAGTCTTGCAGGCTTAAGTCTTGTCTTGCTCAAGTCTTGCAGGGTTCAGTCTTGGTCTTGGTCTTGCTACAATAAGGTGGTCTTGGTCTTGGTCTTGGTCTTGCGAAAATGCAAGAACAAGACCAAGACCGCAAGACCAAGACCGATTTTGGGCAACACTAGTTGGACCAATACCCTCAACTGTCATGTCGTGGTGGACACTAACGACATCTTTCGATTTTGGGAAATTGAAGAGACAAGTCCACAAGTGTCGAGGAGGAGCACTGCTAGAGGCTGTATACTGACATAACAAAAAGACTAGAAGACGGGCGATACGAAGTTAGAATCCCAATGAAAACCAACTTCCATCAAAATTTGGGACGGCCAAAGCCTCAAGCAGTCGCGCAATTCAAGTAGCTGGAAAAAACTTTTGGCTAGAGACGAAACCCTCGGTTCAAGTTACAAGGCTTTCATCGACGAATACAAAGCTCTACAACATATGACATATAAAAAAGTGCACAGAGCCGGACACACCGAGCTGTTTCCTGCCCCATCATGGAGAAATGAGACTTGATTCAATCACAACCAAACTCCGAGTGGTTCTCAACGCATCAGCAACCACTAGCACAGGAAACAGTCTAAACCAACTGATGGAATGCGGGCCTAACTTACAACTATGAGAAAAATACTTACAAACTATGATTTTACGATGAAAGGTTTTTGAATACGTGTACACATCGGATATTGAGAAATTCTACCTACAAATACGTATTCAGAAGAAGACCAACACTTGCAAAAAACAGTGTGGAGGGATTCAGTCACAAAGCCGTTACAAGAGTTCCAACTGACGACAGTAACATAATGGCAACAAGTCCGCACCTTTTCTGGCAATGCGAACCATGAAGCAATTGATCAAGAATGACGGCGCGCAGTATCCTTTGGTGGCGGCTATTCTCTCAAATCTGCTCAAAAGCTGTACATGGACGACCTACTAGGCAGATGTCATAACTTCATAACAGCACAGAAAGCTCAAGGTGAACTTATAACAATGCTGAAGGGCGCTGGGTTCACCTTATGAAAGTGGGCTAGCAATAAAACACGCCTACCCGAAAGCTTGTCATATGAATTAATAAGCCAAAAAATGGTCGATTTCCAGGACGTAGACACAAACAAAACGCTAAGCATCACTTGGAACCCGCGCACGGATCAGTTTACCTACAAACAAATACCAGTCAGCAACAAACGTGACGTCAACCCAAAACGCACACTGCTGTCGGATATATCAAAACTGTACAACCCACTTGACTGACTATCACCGGTTACAGTGAAAGCCAAGCTAGTTTTTCAACATGCTTGATCATCATCAACGAGCTGGGTTGATCAACTTCCACCAAATATACAGCAAGAATGGGAACAATTCCGCAACCAGCTCGCAAAAACCCATGACATAACCATACCACGCTGGGTTGGCAACACCCAACAACCCTTTTAATTTCATGGCTTCTGTGATGCGTCAGAGAGAGCTTACGGATGCGTCATATATTTAAAGTTACCTGATAAATAAGGTAACAGTTGATGAGGCTAGTGGCAGCAAAAACAAAATTGGTCCCTCAGAAAAACCCAATTTCTCTGCCACGACTGGAGTTCTGTGGTGCAGTACTACTAGCTCGACTGATCAAAAAAGTTAAAAACTCGAGCACTTGCAAACATCCACCTTACATTGCTGGACAGACTCCATGGTGGTGTTTGGCTGGCTACATGGTGACGTGGGTCGCTGGAAGAATTTCGTAGCCAACAGAGTTACGCAAATAAAACAAATAACTCTATCCAACTCCTGGAAACTCGTCAAATCCGAAGATAATCCTGCGGACTACGCAAGCAGAGGAATTGCGCCATTAGAATTAATAGGCCATGAACTGTAGTGGAACGGCCCTTCCTGGCTTCAAAATAACAACATACCCAAACAAGGTATTTTTACAGCGAACGTAGAAAAAAGGAAACGAGGTCAAACTTGCGCAATACAAACAAGACACGCGCCACTCATCGAGCAGCTACTGCAATAATACAGTTCACTGACTTATGCCACCCAAGTCATAAGCTGGATTATATGATTTATAAACAACTAACGTGACGCAACAAGAGCTGACCGCGTGTCCCACTTAACTACAGAAGACAAAGTGCAGACTCAAAACCTGCTCGATAAAACTGCACAGAAGAAAAAAAAAACTAAAACTCGCACACCTTTAGCGAAGATATAGCGTACCTATACAAACATGATATGGTACGGGCCATAAGCAAACTATTGAGTTTGAAACCAATATTAGACGCACAAGGCATTCTTCGAGTGGGAGGAAGACTTGAACATGCCAAGTTAAGTAAACAACTCCCAAAACATTCGATAATTTAACCAAACAACCACAAGTTATCAGAACTCTTGATTAACCAAACCCACAAGAATACTCTCCACGGCGGAGCCAGGCTCACTTTAGGACATCTTCGTGACAAATATTGGATACTTACCGACATGGAACCAATCAAGAAACAACTTAACAAAATATGAGACTGCTGGTTTACAACAATTTATGTCGACTTACTTAAAAAGCATTTCTGCCGTTGCAAAATACCTCCAGCAACTTAACGGACTTTGTCAACGAAATAATAATAGCGTGGTTGGCTACATCCACACAATTCGAGCACGAACTAAATGAGTTCAATGACTACAACGAAGTACAACAATCTGACCACGGAAGACGCAGCAAGCGAGGTCTCATAAACGGCATCGGGAACATTGCCAACTCTCTCTTTGGAGTACTTGATGATAAATTTGCAAAAAAAATATGACAACTATATCAAACTAATGCACAGCAATGAAGACCACTGGTTTAATCTGTATAAACAAAATACTTCAATAATCGAAATGGAATACAACCTCCTGAAGATGAATCGACAGTTCATCGTCATCAACAAAAGTCTCCCGAGACTCGCTGCAACAACTGAAAATAGAACAAGACCAAGCAACTTATCTTATTGCCACTGCCCTTGCCGCAAACATTTTGGTAGCAAACTTTTTTTTTTTGTGGGGGTGGGAAATCATCCAATGACTTCTCCCGCCCTGGGTGGAGCGACAGGGCGTGTCAGACTCTTACTGACTAAAACCCACCCCTGTTCCTTCCCTGCCTGAGTGCCCAGGGGTGCGGTAACTCATTTTCAGAATTTATCCGCTACCCCTAGGCATGCAGGCACCAGCCACGATGGGCCCCGTCAATGGTAGCAAGCTTGCAGAGTATACAAGACATGTTGATCGACCTAGTTACAGATCTTCGCCAAGGCAAAGTTAACACTCACTTGCTGAATGTTTTCACTCACCCAATGCATTCGAAAAACAGTTGAATATCATATCAGGTCAAGTACCAAAAGGATTATCACTAACCTGCTCAAACAAGTTAAAGAAATGTATAAAAAACTAGCAACTGTGCAAGAAAAAGTAACCGAAGATTTTATAATTTTCGAAGCAAAATCCCTTTAGTAGCAGACGAACAATATGAACTAGCCGAAGTCGTCCCAATTCGAAACATAAAGGAGGCGATGACTAACATAGCCGTAATCCACCACGCGGGCCCAATGCGGGTTGGTGGATATCACATCTCCTCAATTTTTTTAGTTCTATACAGCCGGTTTCCTCACGATGTTTTCCTTCACCGTTTTGAGAGCAGTGGTGATGAAATAATTTACACAAAGTAAAGCGCCTGCCTGGGTTTAAAGTCACGACCTACAGCTTGTAAGTACTTTATACAGTGATGTATTAAGAAACTCAATGCAAAATCAGTTTCAAAATGGTTTTTGTAACAAAAATTCATTCTTGTCAAAGTAATAATAATAATTTATCTTTATTTCTCCTCACAAAATAAGACCTCATAATACAATCTATACATATAATAAATCTGTAGAAAAGTCATTTTTGTACATTGAAGAAATTGAAACAAAAAATAGCCAGCGTGTGAAAAGATAAGTAACAGAACCCATTTCCATCATTTTTGAAATTTTTGTCTGTTTGTCTGTTTGTCTGTTTGTTTGTGCGCACATCACGTAAAATCTACGAATTCAATGCTGACAATGTTTATATACAAAAATTATACGCAACTTGAGGATTAACTTAGTTTTTGTTTCATCGAAATCGGTTCACTCTATCAAAAGATATGATTAATTTAGTGAGTTCAAGAAGTAAAATATTACGTTACGCAATTAAGTATAGTACTTGCAACGACATCTTAAGACTAAAAATAGAACTAATGTTGATAGTTGAAATCTAAATCCGATAGATGGCGTTGTGCAAATGACGTCATTTTCTGAATCGCGGTGTTAAGATTTTCCGCGCGAGGATGACGTCCACCGTGTTTACTAGGCAAATTGGGTTTCGTTAGGTGTCTTAAAAGTTCTTGCGTGTGTCGTAAAAGTTCTTTGGTTGCTTGGTTTATCGATTTTCTAAATTGGTCGAAAAAAAAGTATTTGCTTATCTTATTGGTTTCATTTGGTCAACTTTGGTCATTGGTTTGAAGTACGAAGTAAAGATTGTATTTGATTTACTTCGTAGTTTGAATCCAATAGTGCCAATCGTTATACAGTAAGTTAGTGTTGCCAATTCGTTGAGTCACGACCACGAACAGACGATACGTTGTCACACTAGACTGTTCGACGCACCGATCTTTTAAGTTTGTAGGCTATTCAGTCATAAGTGTTGTTAGTTTTGTTTATTGCTTTAATTTTCCTTGAAAATGCCTCAAAGAAAAAAAACTAACCTTTCGCTGCGTAGCCGAAATGCGAAAAGGATGAGACTTTGTAGGTCTCAGGAATCGGAAGAAGATCGTGAAGCACGGTTATCTGCTAACCGAGAGCACATCGCTCTTTCACGTGAATCGGAAACGTTCACCGAAAGGGAGTCACGTTTAAGTTCACAAAGAACACGGACCGCGACTTTGCGGTCTCAAGAGAGTATCCAGGAACGCGAAGACCGGCTGTCTGCTGATCGGGAGCGCCACTCTCTCTCACGTGAGTCAGAGACATTCACAGAAAGGGAGTCGCGCTTAAGTTCGCAAAGAACTCGGACCGCGACTTTGCGTTCTCAAGAGAATATCCAGGAACGCGAAGTTCGGCTGTCTGCTGATCGGGAGCGCCAGTCTCTCTCACGCGAGTCAGAGACTTTCACAGAAAGGGAGTCGCGCTTAAGTTCGCAAAGAACTCGGACCGCGACTTTGCGTTCTCAAGAGAATATCCAGGAACGCGAAGTTCGGCTGTCTGCTGATCGGGAGCGCCAGTCTCTCTCACGCGAGTCAGAGACTTTCACAGAAAGGGAGTCGCGCTTAAGTTCGCAAAGAACTCGGACCGCGACTTTGCGTTCTCAAGAGAGTATCGAGGAACGCCAAGCACGTCTGTCATCTGACCGAGAGCGACACGCTCTCTCGCGCGAGTCTGAATCTCTCTCCCAAAGAGAAGAACGATTACAAATAGCTAGACATAACTATGTAGGTGTACAAAGAAACAATGAAAGTTATCTTGCATCTGAAAGGGAAAGAATAGATGAACTAAGACGAGCAGAAACAGCAGAACAACGTCAATCTCGCCTAGAAATAGAACGAGCTCGATACCATATGAATAGAGAAACAAATAGCGGAGCTGATGAGTCCATGGAAAATGACGATGCAAATATTTTATTACCTTGGGACAATAGGGAAAAATCAGGGTTCACATATTCGTCTAGAATTAATTATGCTGGCTTTACTTTCGTGGGTGACATGAGAGAAATTTGTAATTTTTGTCATGCTTTGAAATGGAGGAAAGAGACAGATGGAATGTGCTGCTCAAATGGAAAAATTGTTCTTCCAAATTTCCAAGATCCACCACACTTACTTAAAAGTCTCCTGAATGGCGATCATCCCCAGTCGAACCGTTTTTTGGATAATATTCGTTTATATAACAGTGCTTTCCAAATGACTTCCTTTGGGGCAAAACAAATAACGGAAGGACCGTTCATGCCAACCTTCAAAGTACAAGGTCAAGTTTATCACCTTATTGGATCTTTGCTGCCAGAAAATGAACCCAAATTTCTCCAAATTTATTTTGTATCCGATTACACGCAACAGCTCAATGATAGAAATCACAATTTTCCCCAGCTCAATGCTGAGCTTTTGGGTCAACTTCAAGAATTGCTGCATCACGTTAACCAGTACGTTCGTGAATTCAAAGCTGCATTGGAGTCAATTCCACAAGGCAGCAATGATTTCAAAATTGTTATAAGTGCCGATAGACGTCCTGTGGGTGAACACCGTGGAAGACACAATGCACCCGTCGCAGATGAAGTTGCAGTTGTTTTAGTCGACCAGGAGTGTGAGAGACGTGATATCGTGTTGCGTACACGCGACGATCGCCTTCAACGCATTTTGGAAACCCACCGAGCTTACGACGCCCTGCAATATCCACTAATTTATTGTCATGGTGAAGATGGGTACAATTTTGGGCTGTACCAAGTGAACCCTACTACGAGAGTCACTAATTATCAAAAAAAAATATCTGCTCAACAATCAATTCCTACCTTTTACAAATAAGGCAAAACAGTTTCGTATATTTGCAACGATTTCGTGGTTTGTTCAGCCAATTTATTGTGGACATGTACGCAAAAATAGAAACTGAACGTTTAGTGTATATTCGCACTAACCAGCGACGGTTACGCGCTGAAGAATACGTGCACTTGCGGGACGCCATGCAATCAGATAATAACGTCGAAAACTTGGGTCGATTGGTTATTTTGCCATCCAGTTTCACAGGCGGTCCGCGGTATATGCACGAACGAACGCAAGATGCTTTTTGTTACGTCCGTAAATACGGCCGGCCGGACCTTTTTATAACATTTACAACAAATCCAAAGTGGACGGAGATTTGCCAGGCACTTCTCACAGGACAGGCGTCATACGACAGACATGACATTATTGCTAGGATTTTTCATTTAAAACTCAAAGTCTTGATTAATCTACTTACAAAGGAGAAAGTTTTCGGTTCAACTCTTTGTTTTATGTATAGCGTCGAGTGGCAAAAGCGTGGTTTACCCCACGCGCACATTCTTCTGTGGCTGGAAGAAAAAATTCGTCCCGATGCTATAGACAGTGTCATAAGTGCAGAATTTCCGGACTATAATGCAGATCCGATTTTGCATGACGTAGTAAAAACACATATGGTTCACGGGCCATGTGGCCTCTTAAACAGGGAATCACCGTGCATGAAAGATGGTCAATGCTCAAAAAAATACCCCAGAGCACTGAAAGAACTAACTATGGCTGGGGAAAATGGGTATCCGCAATACCGGCGAAGATCACCGTCACAAGGTGGTTTCACAGCTACTGTCAGATTCCGTGGACAAGAAATAATTCTAAATAATAGTTGGGTGGTACCGTATTCTCCAGTTTTGTCAAACGCTTTTCAAGCACACATTAATGTTGAAATTTGTAATAGCGTCGAATCTATAAAATATATATGTAAATATGTTAATAAAGGTAGTGATCAAGCCATGATAGCACTAAGAAATAACAACCAATTTGATGAAGTGACAAGGTATCAATCTGGCCGATACATAAGCTCTTCGGAGGCAGTTTGGCGCATTTTGAGTTTCCCTATTCATGAAAGGTATCCGCCAGTCATCCATCTTGACGTGCACCTGGAAGGCGGGCAGCGAGTTTACTTTCAGCCAGAAAATGTGGCAGAAAGAATGAACAACCCAAGACAAACCACCTTGCTCGCATTCTTTCGCCTTTGCGAAAGAGACAATTTCGCTAAGTCTCTGTTGTACAATGAAGTGCCACATTATTATACTTATAACAAGCAGCAAGGTGTTTTTAATCGCAGGAGACGTGGAACTGCTGTAGAAGGCGAGTCCGGCATTTTTAAAGAACACGTGATTGGAAGAGTATACACGGTGCACCCAAATAATGCAGAGTGTTATTATTTACGCCTTCTTCTTCACACAGTGCGAGGACCTGCTTCTTTTGCTGAGCTCCGCAAAGTGGACGATATAGAATATCCCACATTTCAAGCTGCTTGCCGCGCACGGCATTTATTAGATGGCGATCAGCATTGGGATGATGCTTTAGCCGAAGCATGCGTCAGTGATAGTCCACATCGTTTGCGCCATTTATTTGCCATTTTGTTGACATTTTGTGGCCTATCGGACGCTGGGCAGTTGTGGCAAAAATATAAAGACGCGTTTGCCGAAGATTTTTTGAGACAGCAAAATATAAATAGTGAAACTTCTGACCAAGTACGTGAAAGCTGCCATAATAGGGCTTTGCTGGCTATACAAGATATAGTTACAAGTATAGGAGGGAACCCCCTCAGTCAATACGGCTTGCCGACACCGACAGTTGGTGGGGAACGAATTAATAGGGAGTATACATCTGAAATAAATTACAACCCCGAAGAGTTAGCAGAAATATTGCGAAATGGCTGTTCAAATTTGACGACAGAACAACGTCAAATCTTTGATAGAGTATGCTGTAGTGTAGAACATTCATTAGGAGAAATGCTGTTTTTAGATGCACCTGGTGGAACAGGTAAAACTTTCCTCACTAAAGTTATCTTGGCTCAAATAAGGAGCCAAAACAAAATTGCCCTTGCCGTCGCTTCCTCAGGAATAGCTGCCACTTTATTACCAGGAGGAAAAACTGCACATACAACATTTAAAATACCAATCGACTTGGACCGCACAGAAAACCCTGTTTGCAACGTGTCTCGCAATAGTGATAAAGCAAGGGTTTTACGCGATTGCGCCCTTATCGTTTGGGACGAGTGTACGATGGCAAATCGTAAAGCTGTGGAAGCTGTAGATAGAACGTTGCGAGATATAAGACAAAATGACCGACCGATGGGAGGCTTAACGGTGCTATTCTGTGGAGACTTCAGGCAGACACTCCCTATAATACCCAGAGGAACGAGGGCCGATGAAATAGGTGCCTGTTTAAAGAGCTCTATTTTATGGCGTAGTGTCATATTAACTAATTTGAGCTTTAATATGCGAGCATATTTGGGAGGTGACGCAAACGCGCAGGTTTTCTCAAATTTACTACTTCAAATTGGTAACGGCACATACCCGACTCAAGAAGGAGGTAAAGTAACTTTAGTCGAAAGCCTGTGTTCTTCTGTTGCCTCACAGCAGGAACTCATTTCCTCTGTATACGGAGATCCATCAGAGATCTCGAACCATGACGCTGCTTGGCTATGCCAACGAGCTATTTTGGCACCTCGCAACGACCAAGCAGCAGCAATAAATTCTCAAATATTGGTACATGTTTCTGGAGAAAGTAGGGAATATTTATCTATTAACACGGTTTTAGAAGAAGGAGATGCCACCCACTATCCAGTAGAGTTTTTAGACTCTCTAAATACACCAGGTCTTCCAGCACACAAAATTTATTTAAAAGTCGGAGTACCAATCATTCTACTCAGAAATTTAAGCCCACCAAAACTATGCAATGGAACTCGGTTGAGAGTAACAAATCTCCAACGAAATGTCATCGAAGCCGAAATCTTAACAGGTTGCGGCTCCGGTGATGTTGTTTTCATTCCCAGGATACCCATTATCCCCAATAATTTTCCGTTTACTTTCAAACGTGTGCAATTTCCTGTAAGCCTCTGTTACGCTATGACTATTAATAAAGCCCAAGGCCAGACGTTATCCGTTGCGGGTGTAGACCTTACTTTTGATTGTTTTTCACACGGCCAACTCTATGTTTCTCTATCACGTGTTAGCAACCCAAACAACCTTTTTGTATATGCTCCGGGTAATTCCACCGCTAACATAGTATATAGAGAAGCATTAACGTAATCAACTATACCAAAGTCAGGACTCTTATCTAAATCATCAAAAAGGTGATATACTCTTATCTAAACGACGTTGTTTTGTTCTCGACAACCACGCGAACGAAGTCGCGGGCACAGCTAGTACATACATAAAACTCAACTCCAGAAGACAAATCACAGTCAAGTGTTTGTGAGGAGCTGGTGTCTATTATAGGTATACACTTGTATTACAGATCACCAAGTCCTCACCCCACGGATTCACCCGGGCCTGCGGACGGCGAGTAGTGGGTAACTCGCCGTCCGATCAGCACCAGGCCCGAGAGTCGACGGCGCGTAGTGTTCCACGCGCGCCTCAAAGAGTTGTCAGCAAAAGGACGGGGCCTGCCACGGTCAATGCCTGCCCGGGGGTTGAGGATAAATTCGAAAGAGTTACCTCGCCCCTGGGCATGTAGGGCAGGGAGGAACAGGGGTGGGTTTTAGTCAGTAAGAGTCTGACACGCCCTTCCGCTCCACCCTAGAGCGGAAGAAGTCATAAGATGATTTCCCACCCCCCAAAAAAAAAAAAAAACCCCATGGATTCAGGTATTTATGTATATAACAAAAATAACATGTACTAGTTCATGTAAGAGATTTGGTTTTGTTTCTATTTCGATCATCTTGTTGACAAGGAGACAAGATATTTACAAGTAAAATTAACATTAACTAAAATATAAATGGTACAGCAATTTGCCCCTTAGCATGTAGGAGATGTATGTATTGTGACAGTGTGTGTGTTATGATAGTATGAGTATGTGTGGTTTGCGTAGCGTGCGGGTGTGTCTATGTGAGGTGCGTGCATATGAGTGCCATGAGTGTGTTTCTGTATGAATATAAAATATACCTATTATTTAGCCACACATATTATTTAGCCACCACTAGTGGAGTAGATTCTCCGTGGAACTATACTCCAAGTTTTGGAGTCAGTCCCTAACTACAGCCTTACATTTAGTTTTTGGAAGGGAGTAAATTGATAAAATCCTGTTTATTTTATTGAGGATATAGATATAGAGGTAACAGCCTTGGTAACAGAAAAAAGGGTGTGTAAAACTGGTTTTAAACAACGGCTTTGTACGGACTATGTCTTTTCGGCGGCGTTTCTCAATTAAAGTAGGGTCATATATCAGTAAGGAATGCTGCTTAGTAACCGTGTGCAGAATATACAGCTGGCGGACTGTGAGGACGTTACTCTGCTCATAGAGTTCTGTAGTAGGGTGAAAAAATGGTAGTGAAAGACTCACTTTTAAAACAGCTCTCTGAGCTCTTTCAATTTTCAATAGAAGGGTTTTAGTTGTCCCACCTCAGGCCAGAATACAGCAGCTAAGTTGTGACTGGGCAAGTGCAAGGTAAACGGATTTTATTTTTGTAATCTACTATAAAAAGAAATAATAAATCTGTTAGTATCCATTGAGGTTACTAATAAATATTAGAAAAGCCGTGGAGGCAGCTTATAATAACCATACAACAAGTATTCACAAAGCCGAGGAGACATTTTGTAATTATCACACAATAAACTATTTATTAGTATACCGTGGAGGTAACTAATAACGATTACACAATTAACTACCGGTTAGTTTACCGTGGAGGTAACTAGCAATGATTACACTATAAACTATTAGTATTCCGTGGAGGTTGCTAATAATGTTATAATAATGTTTGTTTATTTTTACAAAAAACTGTTCATTAGTAAGCCGTGGAGGTAGCTAATGAAAAGTACTCTCATGTCCATGCTGCTGCTGGGTCCATGGTTTACAAGTACACCGAGAGCCTAGTTCCTTATATCCTGTCAAATCAAAGACTTCGTGCCTGTCACGGGGCAATGGTCCTAAACTCCTTAATCTTTAATCCTATCAAATCAAAAACTTTGTGTCCATCATTTCTTCACGTTTTTCATTCACGTTCTTGATCCTATGCTTTAATCCTGTCAAATCCAAGACTTTGTGTCTATCACAGAGCATTACATTCCCATGAGAATGAAACTATTCAGCCAACAGCTGATTACCAACACAATTACTACTACACAGAGAGCCAAGTTCCTTGTATCCTGTCAAATCAAAGACTTTGTGCCTGTTACGGAGCATCATCATCTTCCTGCCCTTATCCCATGTTACTTGGGGTCGGCGCAACACGTTTCTTTCTTCCATTCTGTCCTGTCAGCCATCACGCTATAACTCCCAATCATATATCATTGCCTGTCAGGGAAAAAGGACCTTTAATCCTATCAAATCTAAGACTTTGTGTCCATCACAGGGCGGTGTTCCTGATCCTATCCTATCCTTTTTTTCGGCTCAATATTGACCTCTTAGTACAATGGCATTCAATTATACGGCGCAGTTCCGGGATTTCTCAAGCTACACACGTATGAATGTGATACCCTTCGGACCGAATATCTTCCCTAGTGTGGTGTGGAGAGGTCTTGATAACAGAGTACGGAATCGCTAGAAACTGAACGCAATATTATGTTGGATAGTATTCAGGTAACATTTTAAGTTGTCTACTACAAAGACCTAATATAAACTAGAACAAATTTCCGTGCGTTCAAGCATTTTTGCGATACATAAAATTAGAATCAAATGTAACAGCTCACGATTTAGGACCCATTTTAAGTGTTAATTTTAATCCGTTGTCCCTAGCAACTTGGTTCAGTTGAACCTAAATGACCGTTTTTTTATGTTTTTTACACTTCACACGGGTCGATCTTGAGGGTTAAGCAACGCTTGGCGATGTCAGTCCGCGACTCGGTGAGCATCTCTTATAAAGAAAGACTCTGACCAAGGAGTATCGTGTTTCCAAGTTACTGAGTTGTGGGGATCAGATAGGCAGCTCCGTTTAAAATAATAACAGTCCGCTGCATCCAGTTATACTGGAAGCCGACGCAAACATAGTTGAGAAAAGATTGGGCAGATTAATAACTGCGATGTAGTGAGAGTAAACGGTAAGGCCGAGGACTTACTATGTTTGTATGGAGAGTATTGACAATGCCTATATTGAGAGGACTGGCTCTTATAACACAGGATCTCCTAGTACAAAAGACAAGGCAACATTGTTTTTGTGTAAATGTGTTCCAATAAATAAACTGTTATTATTATTAATGCCTTGTCAAAAAGCAGCCACCGAAAGATTTCTGTGCTCTGTGATTATGGAGGCATCGACAGTTCAACACGTACCGAAGGAATAGCTCACGTGTTTATCTGTTACTACTGTTTCCTCGAACCTTTGGGGCCGGTGCAAGTAAAAGGCTTCTACAGACAGGTAATAGTTAGAGACGGTAGGGGAATAGTATGACGAATGGTGGTCGCATCGTTGTGGTATTGTCTAATTTATTAACTTTTTTTTTTAAGAGTAGGAAATCAGCCAATGACTTGGAGTTCTGGGTAGAACAGAACGGCATGTCAGATTTTTACTGACTCAAACCTACCCTTGTTCTTTTAGTTGCCTGTGCCAAGAGCCGCGGTAACTCTCTTTCGAATTTATCCGCGGTCTAGTCACACCTGTCTGAGAGATAGAGTGAGGTCGGAGAGCCGCCAGACATTGCAAAATGTATGGTAGTAAGTGGTGTTGGTACTATCTTTTAATTTGAATTACGCATTTACCGTCAGACGCTAAAGTTACTCGTACATAATACTTAAATGCATTATTCACTTTTTTTTAAATTTGAGTGCTGATTTTCATGTTTGTTTTACAGAGTATTGTTAGATAATTCATACTAAGTAATGTCTGGCAGCTCTGGAATCTTAAGGCCCTACTAACGGTCTAGTAGCGCCCTCATTGAATAAAAAATCGTAGCATAGCACAGAAAATAAATATTAAAAAATCCAACTTCACGTTTGTTACAAAAAGGATAGAGCATTTTTAAATTGTTAAAATAGGTCTCAGAATGCTTCGTATCCAAAGTAGTACGCAAAAGTACCAAAAATGGCCGTTTCTGACACTTTTGCCTACTACTTTGGATACGAAACATTTTGAGACCTGTTTTAACAACGTAAAAATGCTTCTCCTCTTTGTAACAAACGTGAAGTTGGATTTTTTAATATTTATTTTCTCGTGCTATGCTACGATTTTTTATTCAATGAGGGCGCCACTGGACCGTTAGTACCTTAAATAAGAAGTCTTAAAAGAGGTGGCGTAGGAATAGAATACAGATGATGAAATCAGAGAGGTAAAACATTGTGGATAGAAATAAAAGTTACGAGTATGATTGACACAATTTTAGAGGTATCTAAAACAACAAGAAAGTAATTAATATGGAATAATACGTGTGTTTTTTAGATAAAAATGTATCATAAAATCATCTCGAAAATATAAAATGTTGTTGTTAGGTATAGTTATTTAAAAATATGAATGTTTTAAATAACCATACAATCAGTACTCTATTAAATTGAATAAAAAATTGTGAATTATTGTAAGAGGTTTAGGGCGAATTTGTTTTTTTTTATATTTTTTATATTCCACCTGTCTGGTATCTATTCTACAGAGAACTAAAATCAAAAGATAAAAATTAACAACAAGATTATCGCTTTATGCTTGTACCAATACCGATCGAATAATACGACACAGTCAAACTATAGGGCTTAAGTTAAATAGTAGGGTTTTATCGGCCATCAGTGTTCATCCGCTGATAGCCCGAAAACGCAGAAAAATAAACATGACGCCAATATTCGGTATCCTCTTATATCGATGGAAGAAATTTCGACTTTTGTTTTTGTACTGGAGAGTACATTCGAGTTATTAAAATTATTTCAAAAATATACACTAGACTTTTGGCCTTTAGCCTACCACAAACATAGTGTCATGTAGACATGAAAATATAGATATTTCATTAAATATATTAGGCATTTCATTTGTTATGTTAAATCTAAATCTTAAGTCCTATGTGTTACCCGGGCCTGTGGGCAGCGAGTAGTGGATAACTCGCCGTCCGATCAGTACCAGGCCCGAGAGTATAAACCTTTTGTTGTTTTCGGGCACAAATTCCGACTATACGGGCTGGTTCAGAGTACTTCTGACATATTACTGACTAGCGACCCGGCCTGGCTCCGCACGGATACAAATTATATACACAAACTTTTCTCCTTTTTCTGTCCATCTATTAGTGTAAACCGCATCAAAATCCATTGCGTAGTTTAGGACGAATTAGCGCAGAAAGAGGACGAGGAAAGCAACTTAAATTCATACAATGTAGAAATAACAAACCAGTATCGCCATTCTCGAGAGGACTTAAGGTGGAAGCACCAGGGTAGCCCGCGAAATTCAAATTTTCTTACGTTTTTTGCAATTTGCAGGCCATGAGTGTCAGGTTGTATCTTGGTCAAAATTTGATTCGCAGCCGTATCAACAGTAGGCCGTAGTTCTGACCTGCAAATTGCAAAAAACGTAAGAAAATTTGAATTTCGCGGGCTACCCTCGCGCTTTTACCTTAATCCCCTCTATGAGGGTCCCCACTGACAGGTGTGACGCGCCCGTACGAGACACACATTAGACATATCAATTTCACAAAAAAAATGGTCGTCGCATATGTATCGCATGATCTGTTGCATCTGTCTGTAGGCGCTTACAAAGAATTCATCTAGAAAGATTGTATTGAGGGTGCGTTCTACACACTTTGACATTACCAAAATTATTCAAAGAAGCAAACTCAAGCTACCCTTGTTTTTTTGCCAGGGTCGCAGTAACTCTCTTTCCAATTTATCCACGACCTAGACATGCATCGGTCCTAGCGGTCACCGTCAGTTGTTGCTAACATCTCTTTGAGACGCGCGTGGAACACTACGCGCCGTCGACTCGGGCATGGTCCTTATTGGACGGTGAGTTACCCATTACTTTCCGTCCGCAAGCCCACGCCTACGGTTGTCAGTAATCGGCTTGTGACTCCCAACGCCCAGGGCGTCTCTTGCGGTGGCTGCTAGGAGCGTGAGGGCGTCTCCGTTGCGTCTCCCTCACGCGTTCCTTCTTCTCCTTCACGACCATTATTGCTTCGCAAAAGGTGGTGTCAGCCGGACGCGAAAGGACACTACCGCCAATCGCCTCTACAAAATTCAAGCAACTCTAATCAATTTATTTAGTCACCGCAAAACCCGCTATTAGGTACAGTAATTTACTTTTTCTTCAACATTTTGTTACACCCTTGGGTACTAATTTTGTACCTTTTTTCATGCTCAAAGTCTCAAACTTTAAAATTCAAATCAATTTAGAAGAAACAAGATTACTTGGTTATTATTTAAAAAATGTTAGAAACATTTTCTTTCATCTTCGGTATAACCATCTCAAGGGAAATTAATATTGTTTAAAAATTTTTGTTACATATTCAATGCGACAGCAGTTCGTGGGCTAAGTTTTTAAACTGTTTTGTTTAACAATTTAACTTGGTTAAGTTACAACAATTATTTTTTTAAAGTAATCTCTTTAAATATGATAGTTTTGTGCGTGCTCTCCGGGTTGGCCAAGGCGTTATTATGTTTTACTTTGCAATTCAGTTTGCTGTCTGAATTTGTAAATGACATAAGAATTATTTGTTCAACTATCATCTGCCTCTTCTGCCTAGCCGTTTCCCAACTATCTTGGGGTCGGATTCCAGTCTAACCGGATGCAGCTGAATACCAGTATTTTACATGGAGCGACTGCCTATATGACCTCCACAACCCAGTTACTGGGTAATACGATACCCCTTGGTAAGACTGGATGTCAGACTTTCGTGCTTCTGACGACCCGTAACGACTGACAAAGATCTGCGATTGACAGCCGGGACCAACGGCTTAACGTGCTTTCCGAGGCACGGAGGAGTCTCGATATGTAAAGATGGTCACCCATCCACGGACCAATCCCGGCAAGCGTAGCTTAACCTGATAGATCGACACATGCGGCTGTTATTACTTTAGCCACGAGCTCCTCTTGTTCAACTAAATGGGACTTAAACCTAGTTCTGGCAAAATTTTACTAATAATTTTCTGTAGTTTAAAAACTAAAAAACACACTTTAATTTTAATTTTTATGTTCTGCTCAGCAAACCTTTTCGTTTTATACCCATATCATGAGAACGCATACAAAAGAACTACTCCGCCTGAAAAAAGCTACTACTAGCATGAAAAAAGGTACAAAATTAGTACCCAAGGGTGTAACAAAATGTTGAAGAAAAAGTAAATTACTGTACCTAATAGCGGGTTTTGTGGTGACTAAATAAATTGATTAGAGTTGCTTGAATTTTGTAGAGGCGATTGGCGGTAGTGTCCTTTCGCGTCCGGCTGACACCACCTTTTGCGAAGCAATAATGGTCGTGAAGGAGAAGAAGGAACGCGTGAGGGAGACGCAACGGAGACGCCCTCACGCTCCTAGCAGCCACCGCAGGAGACGCCCTGGGCGTTGGGAGTCACAAGCCGATTCCTGACAACCATAAGCGTGGGCTTGCGGACGGAAAGTAATGGGTAACTCACCGTCCAATAAGGACCATGCCCGAGTCGACGGCGCGTAGTGTTCCACGCGCGTCTCAAAGAGATGTTAGCAAAAACTGACGGTGACCGCTAGGACCGATGCATGTCTAGGTCGTGGATAAATTGGAAAGAGCTGGCATAAAATACAAGGGTAGCTTGAGTTTGCTTCTTTGAATAATTTTGGTAATGTCAAAGTGTGTAGAACGCACCCTCAATACAATCTTTCTAGATGAATTATTCCTACAGACAGATGCAACAGATCATGCGATACATATGCGACGACCATTTTTTTTTGTGAAATTGATATGTCTAATGTGTGTCTCGTACGGTCGCGTCACACCTGTCAGTGGGGACCCTCATAGAGGGGATTAAGGTGAAAGCGCGAGGGTAGCCCGCGAAATACAAATTTTCTTACGTTTTTTGCAATTTGCAGGTCAGAATTACGGCCTACTGTTGATACGGCTGCGAATCAAATTTTGACCAAGATACAACCTGACACTCATGGCCTGCAAATTGCAAAAAACGTAAGAAAATTTTGAATTTCACGGGCTACCCTGGTGCTTCCACCTTAAGTCCTCTCGAGAATGGCGATACTGGTTTGTTATTTCTACATTGTATGAATTTAAGTTGCTTTCCTCGTCCTCTTTCTGCGCTAACTCGTCCTAAACCACGCAATGGATTTTGATGCGGTTTACACTAATAGATAGACAGAAAAAGGAGAAAAGTTTGTGTGTATAATTTGTATCCGTGCGGAGCCAGGCCGGGTCGCTAGAACATGGAATTTGAACATACTCATAATTGGAAGAAACCAAAACGTCATTTTTCCCTTTTTTTGTTTTGGTAATTTTTTTCAAAAAGCGCTGAAGCAATTTCGATAAAACTAATCATACATTATATAATTAATTATAATAGAAAATTATTTTGGAAATCTGTCTACAATACTGTCAGAGAAATTGGTGGACATACGTAAAAAAACATATACAGCCGAACATAGAACCTCCTCCTTTTTCGAAAGTCGGTTAAAAATAATTATCGTGTACTAGATTTCACCCCGCCTGGTCAGGCTCTACTTCATAATTACAGGGTCCCATAATTAGGAAGTAGAGCCGTATTTTTTTTTAATATAATTCTGAGACACTTATTTAAAGATGATATAGCGACCCGGTTTGGTCAAAACATTATTTCCAAGTAGGTGCATTTTATAAGTCGGGCGACTATTACTCTAAACGAACAGAGCTAACTTTGCCGTGATAACTTTCCTTCACAGTTTGTTACATATATTACCTCGCAGACGGATACAGTGGCACTCACACATAATCACAACGCAACATACACATCTTTCATCTCACAGTATCATTTTACCCACAAGACTTCACACATACACCACACAGTACACCTTATATTCACACATCACGCACCACACACACACAACGTCACACTCCAGACACACACACACACAACGTCAAACTCCACACACACACACACAGCGTCACACTCCAGTCACTCCACACACGACCACCCACCTCAGTACATACAAAACATCCCATAACAGTTATTATTATTATTTTTTTATTATTGTTTTTATTTTAATATTTATGTTAACTACTTTTCCTTTGTTTCTCTTTCATAGAAATAACAAAATGCTTGTGCTTGTACTTTAAACTGCTGTAATGTACCGTATGAAGACCTAAACACTGGGAGCCTGGAGGTCCGTAACACAGGGTTTCCCTAGTACGGACTCCAGTCTCTCGCAAAGGAGCTTTGTCTACTTAATATATATTGTCTAGTCCTAAGATGTTAGTTCTAAGCCAACCTTTGTGGAGAGAGAAATAAATAAATTTATTATTATTATTATTATTATTATATATTACCATCACGATTTTTTCAGATTTTTCAACCCAACAGTTTAGTTTTTAGTGAGGGAGGGTGTACGCACGACTCGAACAAAAAGTATCACTTTAAAGTTTATTATTTCGCAAACGTATCATTGAATCGAAAAATAGTCTAAAAAACCTCGTAACGATTTTAAAAGACCTATTACGCCGACAAAAATAAAAAAACCCCACTTTATAAATGTAGGTACAGAATCCACCACAAAAAAAAATATTGTTACGTTTCCTTAGCGTGATTACCTCCATCCACCTTTCTGGTACTAACAGTCTCTAAGCTATGCCTTAGATGGACTGACGAACAGACCGAAACTATAAGAATTCCGTGACATTGTTAGGACTACGGAACCCCAACAATCACTCGCCTGGCCACTAAATATAAATAAAAAACTATATCTTAGCATCTTTTAAAGCATCACATTAAGTTGATACACAGTCTTTGTAAGAACTTTGAAGACACCTCCAGACTTCAATGTAGCGGTGCGTCATATTTTCCACACAATTTGACGTAAGCGCCAAATATCACAAAGTATCATTATGATAATGCAATGTCTGCGTCATAGACAAGCTAGATAGGTACTATTTTCTTTCGAGAATTTTCTCCTTTATTTTCTACTTTAGTACGAGTATTACATTAGGGGTTCTACAATATAATGTTCTTTCCATTCCAGGAGAATAAACAAGATAACACCACGTTGTATATTCTAGAGTTAAGTGTATAAAATCTTGCATATAGGGTAATGCATATTTACACCTAGTTTAGAATAATCAGCCTTATAATATTCCCACTTCTGGGACTCAGGCCTCCTCTCTAGGAGAAAGAATAGGCCGTAATCCACTACGCAGGCCCAGTGCGGGTTGGTAGATGACACATGTAATCAAATTTTTGGTTCTAGGACATGCGGGTTTCCTCACAATATTTTCCTTCTCCGTTTTGAAAGCAGCTGTGATGAAATATATTACATAAAGTAAAGCGTCTGCCTGGGTTTGAACCCACGACGTACAACTCGTAAGTCGAGGCCATTACCACTGGGCCACCACTACTCCTTTGCCCATAGACCAGTATTATAGAAAGTTTTTGGAATTTCCAAGTTTTTTGGTAGTTAATCAATTAATTAATAATTTTCAAATTATCATCATTATCAGGTAGACAGACAGGAGGCCTCTATGTCTAAAAAACTATAAGGGGTGGGCGTAGCTTATTTTTTGTATTCCATCCATATTTGTCGTCATTTCAAAAGTCACCTCATATCCAAGCATACCATCTTTTATAAAAAAATAAAAAATATTAATAATTTATTAATTTTTCTGTACCCTTAAGTTTAACTACTGCAGGATCAGTTTCAACAAATTCACAAAATGCTATCCCTATAAACAAACTGTTACTTAAACGTAACTTACCCAAATTAATCAAAACTCGTTACTTTACTAATCCAATTATAATTTACTTAAAGCTACATTTCGTCTCTTTCTAACGGGGGGGTCAGAAGAGGACAGAACGATTCAATTACAATGTGGATGGGTTGTATGGAGAACGTGACTGCTAATTTTGAAGGGCCAACGAAATTGTAAAGTCTTTATTAGTGTAGATTCAGTAACTTAGTAGGTAATTTATTTTGGGACGAAGTTTAGGCATTTGAAAGATTTATGGTCATGCGGAATGTCAAGAGCTTGTTCATGAAAATATAGGCAGACAAAAGGGCTACTTAAGAGCAATTTTTACTTGTTTATGAAGTATTTTAAGAACAATTAAAATTGCTAACCAGACTTGTAATAAATTATAAAAATAGACAATTGTAGGTACTCGTATATTGGTGACCGATTATTATTTAAGAAACAACAAATAGCTGTAATCTTCGATTAAAGATAATAATATGAAGTTTGGCTCACAAAATTTATTTTTATTTCCATTCATATTGAAGACAGAGAGGTTTTGAAGGAGTAAAAAGAGGCCTTTGCCTAGCAGTGGGACACGAAACCAAATAAGTAATAATAGTGGTACCAAAAAAAATAAGACATACTTAAATTTAAAAATCTTTTCACAAAATGTCCGCCAAGGCGATAGTGTTTTTGCATGATAAACGTTCTTTGCCAACAAGAAAGTAGGACACACTACAAAGTCAACCTAGTTTGCCTGTACCAAAGAGTTTTCTTTTTAAAGACTGGCGGACATAGGTAAAGAAAATTAGCGCATTTCAGCGGACTTAATACTACAATAAAATTCTCAGTTTAATTTTACCGAGATCGCGCCTGTTTTAAATGATTCCCCATATTGTCCAGTTGCGTAGACACTTGAGAAACTAAACTACACCAATCTTGCATCACATTATCCACTATGAATCAATTTGGGAATAATTAATATAGCCACTGAACTTCACTCGAAAAAAGCCCGCCAAAAACTCCTTTAATATTATACTACCACTTTACCTGCGGCTTCGCTCCCGTGAACTATCCCGCGGGAACTGTTATTTTTCCCGAGATAAAAAGTAACCTATGTTACTCGCTGATAATTTAACTTTCTATTGGTGAAGAAATGGTTGAAATCGGTCTAGTAATTTCAGAGCCTATTCAATGCAAACAAACAAACAATCAAATCTTTCCTCTTTATGCATTCATTATTTCTTTTCTCTTTATTACTGAAAACTGTACCATGCTAAATATTAAAATTAATAATAATAATAATAAAAATGTTTATTTTTCTTCCACAAATAACACTTAATAACTAAAACTTAAAAATATAAAAATGTATAATTATGTAGGATATGTTCATTTGTGGGAGACTGGTGCCTAAACTAAGCCGTGACTTGTATTTCAGGACACCAGGGACTCCCCCCTATAGGAAAAAATATTATATAAAAAAATAAAAAATAATAGAGAATGCCGTTACATTTATGTGTTATAAGGACAAACTATTTGTTGGAAAAGAAAGAATAATAAAAATAAATCTTAAACTTCTAAAAAGTGTAGTGGAGTTCAAGGTGTATGTGAGATGTGGGTGAGAGTATGATGTATTTTGTGTTTGACTGTGTGTGTTTTTGTGTGTAGTGTATAGTGTGAGAGGATATGTGAGTGGGTTCATGTCTAACTAGACGAATGGTTCTTACGAGTTTATGACCAGTAGCTCTTCTGTTTTCGTGTAGTTCAATTTTTGTAGCCAGAATATAAGTTTACATTTATATTTATTATAATTAAAAATACCTAATTCTTTATTAAACTTATTGTAGAGTTCAGGCCCCCGGAAAGTATAAAATTTTTGGGCAAAACCTGTTTTAAACTTGACGGTGCTACATATTGCATAATGCCTCCTCGTTGTTAATTTAGAAAGATCGAAAGAGGACGGATCTGAATGTTGCCGCAGAATAGTAAAAAGGATGTAAATTTGCCTAACAGTTAACACCTCGGCTTCCTGATACAGTGCGTCAGTGGGATAGAGTCGTGGTTTTGAAAGGCTAACTTTTAAAATCAACCTTTGGGCTCTTTCTATTTCTAACATTTTAGTTTTATCGGCACCTCCCCAAGTTGTCACACAATATGTTAGTATAGATTGAACAAGGGCAAAATATACCATTTTAAGCGTTTTACCATTAGCTACCTGTCTAAGCTGTTTAAAAATATAAGTCAGTTTCCGTACTCTTTTACATAAGTTGTGAATGTGTTCATCAAAGGACAATCTTTTATCAATGGTCACACCCAAATATCGAATACTTTGTGTTGGTTGTATTGTTGAGCAGCTACATTGATTCAAAGGGGGAAATGAACACCGATGAACAAATATGGGAGGCTTATCTTGTAAGAAGTTTTCTACGCTTCTGATTGCAAAAGGAATGTATTTTGTTTTATCTGCGTTAAGAGTGAGCGAGTTTGCAGCTAGCCAATGGCAGACCTTGTTCAGACCGGATTGAGCTAAGGAATATACTTCTTCCCAAGAATCGCCCTTGAAAGTAAGAGTTGTGCCATCTGCGTAAGATATTATTTTACAGTTCTCAAGATCAAGTTGACATAGTTCATTTATATAACACAGAAACAAAGTTGGGCCAAGAACACTTCCCTGAGGAACTCCGCGCTCGATAGGAAGTTCATCACTCAAGTGGTCCCCGATCCTTACACGTTGCGTACGATCGGTTAAATAGTCAGCTATTAATATCAGTTCAATACCCCGTATTCCCATATTAGTTAATTTTTTTATTAGGGTGGGGATAGAGACTGTGTCAAAAGCTTTGGCAAGATCGAGAAAGATGGTTAGGCATTTCTTGTTTTCATCTATGTTTCTTACCACAAAATCAGAAAAAGTGTGAATAGCCTCATCAGTGGATTTACGTGCTCGAAATCCATATTGTGTGTCAGCAAGAATTTTATTTGACTCTAAGAATTTTATTAGCCTATAATTAATAGTACGCTCGAACACTTTTGATAGTGAAGAAAGGATAGAGATGGGCCTATAGTTGTTGACACAGCCTGTATCCCCTGCCTTATATATGGGGATTACAATACATTTTTTTAGTGCTTTAGGAAAGACACCTGTATCAAAACAACGATTTATGAGATCAGTGATAACGGGAGCCACCACATCCACAACACTTTGCAATAGTTTAGATGATATGATGTCCCACCCAGGTGAGCATTCACTCTTTAAATTTAGGATAGCGGTTTTAACTTCCATAATATCCACTTTGAGTAGTACGAATGAGTTGCTAGGGGAAGTGTCCCTGATTACAGCGGTGTTATTGAAAGATGGAACATTCGAGGGTATGTGTTGAGCTAGTACTTTTCCAATTGTAGAAAAGAAGGTATTGACATTATTAATCGATGATTGAGGGCTTTGATCTGTATGTAGTAGTTCTTCAGGAGATTCATGATTTTTATTATAATTTATTATAGTTTTAATAGAGTCCCATAATAATTTAGAGTTACCTTTAGCCATATTTAGTTGATTTTGTTCATATTGTCGTTTTATTTTTTTAATAAGATTATTGCAAAAGTTCCTGTATCGTTTATATGTTAAACTTAGTATTTCATTACTTGGTTCTTTTTTAGTTTTAATATGCATACTGTCTCTATTTTTAATGCATCTTAGAAGTCCTGGCGTTATCCAGGGTTTTAAGGTAGTTTTGTTTCGTGACATTCTAACGATCGACATATGTTTTATTGTAAGATTAGACAATAATTCGATAAACTTACTAGTTGCCAGATTTAAGTCGCTTTCAGAATAAACTTAAGTAAAATCCAACTTTGAGCAGTTTTTTTTTTTTTTTTGGGGGGTGGGAAATCATCCTATGACTTCTTCCGCTCTAGGGTGGAGCGGAAGGGTGTGTCAGACTCTTACTGACTAAAACCCACCCCTGTTCCTCCCTGCCTCGAGTGCCCGGGGGCGAGGTAACTCTTTCGAATTTATCCTCCACCCCCGGGCAGGCATCGGCCGTGGCAGGCCCCTTCCCTTGGCTGACAACTCTTTGAGGCGCGCGTGGAACACTACACGCCGTCGACTCTCGGGCCTGGTGCTGATCGGACGGCGAGTTACCCACTACTCGCCGTCCGCAGGCCCAACTTTGAGCAGTCAGAGATGATTTCGGTCCAGTTCAGCTTCCTGATTTCTCTACTATTTAAGGGTTTTTTTGAACCCCTGTGTTTGAGACAAAACAGAATAGCATCATGATCAGTTATTGAGCTGTGAAGGTTAAATGTATAGGCTTGTAACTTGCTCTTCACTAAAACATGATCCAGGCAGCTATTTCCTCTAGTAGGTTGGTTATGTGCCGGCATTAAACCGTGAAATGAAGTAATATCTAGGTATGACGAAACATTAGAATCAACATTCAATATATTTATATTAATGTCACCCACGATTATTATACTTTGAAAGGATTGCAACTGTTCAAGAATGTTGTGGAGTGATTGCAGAAAGGTATCTAAATTTTTTAATGACGGTGACCTGTAGATTGCCACAATAACTATGTTAGTCCCAAATTTAACTAACAAACAGTTACATTCATAAAGAATTGGTTCTTCTACTGTACAGTAATGTTCGTTACTAACCATGACTACAACTCCATCATTTTGATTAAAGTTTCGGTTCGTTTTATAAGAGTTAAATCCATTTACAATAGGGAGATCTGATACCTGACGGAGCCAGCACTCAGACAACACTATAACGTCGCATTTGAAGCTTAATCTAGACAAAAGCACTGAAAGTTCATTGAAATTGCAATTGATACTACGTATATTTTGTTGTAAAATTTTTAAGTAGTTGGTAGCAGTTGGTATGTATTTGGAGCAACTTTCTGGGTTACAACTTAAAGAGACAGAAGCATCAAATTGATCTAAATTATCAAATAAATCATTTACCATAGCGAATGTTGTCATATAATAATCTCGTAGGACAATTTGAGACGGAAAAAGAAAGTTTAAGACTATTTTCCATTTTGTATATTATCACTACATAGTATAAAACAAAGTCGCTTTCTCTGTCCCTATATCCCTATGTATGCTTAAATCTTTAAAACTACGCAATGGATTTTGATGCGGTTTTTTTAAATAGATAGAGTGATTGAAGAGGAAGGGTTATATGTATAATTTGTACCCGAGCGAAGCTGGGGCGGGTCGCTAGTTAATACTAAGATGTAAGTTGTACAGAGCTCGGAACTAGTGCACCTATTTAGTAAACATGAACAAAGATTCGGCCTAACTGGTGTACAGGGAACATAGCAGGTGCCCATTTGCAATACTTGTCTATCTCCACGGAACCAAAACATGATTTTATGTAAGAAAAGGTGTGTGTGTGTGTGTTGTTTGTTTACATTTGTATACTTAATTTTAATTAGTGAGAATAGGAAAAAAGAGGCGGTATGTATGATGTAAAGTGTATTAACATAAGTTCTTAGACATATTTTAAAAACAATAGCAAACGGTTTAACTGAAATCATGGAAAGTCATATGCGATGTACGTCATCGTGTGTTCGTAAGGTTCAAAGGTCAGTTCTTTGTTTAAATGGCTATCATTCAACGTGTTTTGACACATAAGAAAAAAACACTTTTAAGTTTATTTTTGATAATGTTCACTGATCAATAGGTATTAGATTATCGTATTATTTATTTAAAAGACCTTTTCTATGGATTTTCGCTGCGTTATACTTTAGATGCAGTGTTTTGATCCAACTAGACACTTGTATAAGCACTGTATAAAAAAGTTAAGATTGTATGTTTCACTTCACGATTTAGCCTCTGTCCTCACTTGCACTGTTTACTTGTTGACTTATGAGAATGTTTGTCCTTTTTCACTGTAAAATATTGCCGCTTTACTTTATTGACAATAAAAAGATACGGAGCTAATGTTCGCGTACGCGCCCTCTAGTGGGGAGTGATAATAGTGTGTGGGAGTGGTAATATTAAATGAAAAGACTTATTGTAAGGGTCTCAAATATATGTTTTTAAAAACATTTAAAATATTTAGTTTTTAAGTTACTGGAAATAGATGAACCACAAAATTAAATGATGTCTATTTTGTAAAGTCACAAGGAACACTTTTTCATCTGCAAATAGCATATATTCATCATTCTCCTGCCCTTATCCCAATTTATTTGGGGTCGGCGCAACATGTCTTTTTCTTCCATACTCCTCTATTAGTCGTCATCTCTGTAGGCACCCCCTTTTTGCCCATATCCTCTTTCACACAGTCCAACCATCGTTTCTTTGGCCTTCCCCTACTCTTATAGCTATCCACATCCATACACAAGACTTTCCTCACGACATTTTCTTCATTCCTCCGCATCACATGCCCATACCACAACAACCGATTTCCACACAACTTTTCAGTCAGCGGTGCCACTTTCAGACTTCCTCCTATACACTCATTCCTAATTCTGTCCATGCGCATAACACCACACATCGCTCTTAGCATTCTCATCTCAGCTACATGCAATTGCTTTTCATTCATCTCTTTTGTGGCCCAACATTCTGAACCATACAAGACAGCAGGTCTGACCATTGTTTTATAAATCTTTCCCTTAAGTTTAAGAGGAATGCGGGAGTCACAGATAGTCCCGGTGACCTGCCGCCATTTCATCCATCCAGTGTTAATTCTGTACTTAACAGTCCGATCTATTTCGCCATCGCTTTGCACGAGTGAACCGAGATACCGAAAATCGGAGCAGACTGGGAGAAGCGCGCCATCTAGCACTACAGCTTCAGAACTGGAGAGACCGCCGAAATCGCAGAACATGTATTCAGTTTTGGTTCTGCTGATTTTCATGCCAACTTTCTCCAGCTTCTGTTGCCATTTCTCCAATCTGCTCTGGATCTCAGGTCCATCTTCACCGACCAGAACAATGTCGTCGGCAAACAGCATGCACCAGGGTGCCTCTTCCTGTATTTCCGACGTAAGAGCGTCTATAATCAACAGGAAGAGGTAAGGACTTAAAGCCGACCCTTGATGCAAGCCTACAGCCACACTGAACTTATCCGTGTTGCCAGCAGCCGACCGGACGTAGGTACTAGATTGTCTGTACATAGCACGAATCAACTCAACATACTTCCCAGGCAAACCTTTCTCTTTCAAGGCCCACCACAACACATCCCGAGGTACCCTATCATACGCTTTCTCAAGATCAATGAACACCATGTGCAAGTTCTTGTGCACACGTCTGTACTTCTCGCACAATTGACGGAGAGCGAAGGTGGCGTCCATTGTCCCTCGACCTGGCATAAACCCAAACTAGTTCGGGGTAATCTCACTCTCCTCTCGCAATCTTTGGTCCGGTCTCTCCGAGAGGCTATGGTTGGGCGCTTGAACTTGTCCTTGCAGGCTGTCTCAGATTGGGGCGATGCCAATCTGGTTAAGTTCAATGCTGCTAAGACCCAGGCGTGTCTTTTTTCTGCTAAAAGGAGCCAATTTCACCCGGCTCCATGTTTCCGAGGTGTAACCGTGCCGATAACCGACCGACTTGATCTTCTTGGTGTTACTTTAACATCTACCCTCAATTTTGGCCCTTCATAGAGGCTAAGGCTCAAGTGGCTGCCAAAAAGTTGGGGGTCCTCGCAAAGGTGAGACGATACTTCACGCCGGAACAGCTGCTCCAACTCTATCAAGCGCAAGTCCGATCGTGTATGGAGTACTGCTCTCATCTTTGGGACGGATCTGCAAGATACCAGCTTGATGCCCTTGAGTCAATTGAGAAACGAGCCAGGAGGATCATCGGCAATGATAGACTCCTTGAGTCAAAACTCCAAAGTCTTGAACATAGACGCCGAGTTGCTAGCCTGTCGGTTTTCTATCGATTACATTTTGGGGAGTGTGCGACGGAATTGCATGATTTGATTCCGCCAAGCCCGTTTCATCTAAGGACCACAAGACGTACGGCGAAGTGCCACCGGTTCATGGTGGACATCCCATCCATACGCACAAAGCGTTTTGAGAAAACATTCATTGCACGTACAGCTAGAGAGTGGAATTCTCTACCGGAGTCTGTGTTTCCTGTAAGATACAACCTGGGAGTCTTTAAGTCAAGAGTGAATAGGTTACTTCTAGGCAAGCGTGCTCCATCTTCGACCACATCATCGCTTACCATCAGGTGAGATAGTGGTCAAACGCGAGCCTATCAAACATAAAAAAAAAAAAAAAAAAAAAAAAAAAAAATCTTTTTTCTATCACTTTCTCCCATACTTTCATAGTATGTGACATGAGCTTTATCCCTCGATAGTTGTTGCAGTCCTGTACATCCCCTTTATTCTTGAAGATGGGCACTAGCGAACTATTGTAGCGAAATCGCCAGAGAGTAAAATTATTGCGCCTCCAAATCATCTCGAATCATTGCGCAAATCTTTCAATGTTCGTTCAAGTTTTTGAATTTATAACGAAATTACATACTTAGTTCTAGAAGCGACACCTGCCAGTAATTATGTCAAAATTTGAATAAGCTGTCATTTCATTGTATTGTCTTTGAGGTTCTAGAAAAGTTCAATATAGTCTGTGACAACCCAACGTGTGTTTTAATAGGTTATGGGCCCAGTCCCTTAATTTTTCTGTAAAAGTATTAGTTCCTCAGTTTTTTGTGCAGTGAAATGGCTGGTAGTTACATCGTAAATGTTCCCAAACTCAAGGGACGTGAAAATTACGATGAATGGTAGTTTGCGGTTGAAAATTTCCTAATTCTGGAAGGCGTTGATATTCACAAGCAAGATAGCGATAATGCAGCAACTAGCGTCGAAGATCAAAAGGCAAAAGCGAAATTAGTGATGACCATCGATTCATCATTGTATGTGCACATCAAGGGTGAAAACACAGTGCATGGTGTTTGGACAAAGCTAAAATCGTTATTTGATGATTCGGGTTTCACACGCAGAATCAGTCTGTTGCGGAGTCTAATCTCAATACGGCTAGAGAATTGTGAATCAATGACAGCATACATAACACAATTAATTGATACGTCGCATAAATTAAGAGGGACCGGGTTCAACATCAGCGAAGAATGGGTAGGATCATTATTGTTGGCGGGACTACCCGACAAATTTTCGCCGATGATAATGGCGATCGAGCACTCGGGCATAGATATTTCAGCTGACGTCATTAAATCAAAACTTATGGATATGAGTGATAATGTTGGCAGCACTGAAACAGACAGCGCGTTTTTATCGGCGAAAGGTTGGCAACGGAAAAAGAATGGCAAGGTTGGCAAAACTGCAGACATGTCAAATCGACCTGTCAAAGTGATAAAATGTTATAAATGTAAAAAAACCGGCCATTATAAAAATCAATGTCCACAAGTTAAAGAAAAGCCTGAAAATGCGTTTTGTGCGGTTTTCCTTAACGATTGTTTCAGTAAAGATGAGTGGTATATCGACTCGGGAGCTAGCCGTCATATGATGATAAGTCAGGAAAACATGAAAAATACGACTCATAACGTAATAACAAAGGAGATTATAGTTGCGAATAAAACAACTATATGTTGTGCTCGGGAGACACACGAATTACGACTGTTGTTCAGGATACAGAACACGATATTGTGGTGAAAGATGTGTTATGTATACCAAATCTGACTACTAACCTGTTGTCCGTCAGCCAGCTTATAAAGAATGGTAACAAAGTATGTTTCCTAAAAGAACATTGTTACATCAGAAATAGGCAGAATGAGTTGATTGGCATTGCACAGGCGGTGAATGGAGTATACAGACTTAACACCAGGCCAGTATGTGTGTTAGCACCTTCAGCTTCAACAACCTCAGATATATGGCACAGAAGACTTGGCCATATTAACAGCACAGACATGAATGCTATGAGAAATGGAGCCGTAGAAGGTTTAGTGTATGAGAACAAAGCTGTTATCAGTAAATACAATTGTGCAGTGTGCTGTGAGGGTAAACAAAGTCGACTACGATTTCCACAGAGCAGTCACAGGAGTGAGAGGATACTTGAGATTGTGCATGCAGACGTGTGTGGTCCAATGGAGACTAGGTCAATCGGTTCATCCAGATATTTCTTGCTATTCGTAGACGATTATAGCAGGATGTCTTTTGTCCATTTTTTGAAAAATAAAAGTGAAGTTTTTACTTGCTTCAAAGAGTTTAAAAATATGGTTGAAAAATAGACGAGTTTCAGCATTAAGACTTTTAGGACTGATAATGGCACATAATTTTGTTCTAATGAAATGAAGGATTTTTTGAAACAAAGTGGCATTATTCATCAGAGAACTATCCCTTATAGTCCGGAACAGAACGGGATGTGCGAACGATTTAACCGAACTATAGTCGAAAGAGCAAGATGTTTATTATATGATGCTAAGTTGGAGAAAAAGTTTTGGGCAGAAGCAGTTCACACTGCTGTGTATCTGAAAAATAGATCCCTTGCATCAGGATTAAATCAGAAGACTCCCTATGAACTTTGGACTGGTCGAAAACCGAATGTCAGTCACATTCGAGTATTTGGTAGTACAGTATTAGCACATGTTCCTAAGGAAAAACGCCTAAAGTGGGACAAAAAGGCTGTGAGACATTATCTTGTTGGATATGCCGATAATGTGAAGGGCTATAGACTGTACAACCCTGTGACCAAAAAAGTTATAACAAGTCGAGATGTTACCATCATGGAGTCAAGCTCAGAAATGGTGCAAGCACTAGTTACTGACAACCAAGAAACACCTGCAAGTCATGAGCAGCATGGAGACTTAGATAGCTCCGACTCAGATGTGTCTACTAGTACAGTGATATCAAAGTATGATAGCACCTATGTAGAAGAGGAAGCAGATGCCAGCAGTTCCTCAGAAGAGTTTCTTGATACTATACCATTTAAGGAGTCGAAGAATATTACTCACACAATTGAACTTCAGCCAGAAGTACGAAAAAGAAAAAAACCAGACAGATTTGGTTATAGCAATATGTGTGTTAATGCAGATTTCAATCTGTATGGAGACCAGATAACTTACAAAGAAGCTGTAAGTGGTCCTGAATCGCAAGAGTGGAGTAAAGCTATGGAAGAAGAGCTGAAATCTTTTGAAGACAATAAAGCATGGGAAGTGGTGGATAAGCCAGATCAAGCTACTATGGTTAAGTGCAAGTGGGTGTTTAAAAAAAAATTAGACCAGTGTGAAAAAGTGAGATATCGTGCGCGTTTAGTAGCTAAAGGCTACACCCAGAAAGCTGGAATAGACTATAAAGAGACTTTTTCCCCGGTGCTTCGTTACTCAACACTAAGACTTTTGTTTGCATTAAGTGTTAAATATAACCTAGATATACGAGTAACTCATCTTGATGTTACCACAGCATTTTTAAATGGTTATTTAAATGAAAGTGTATAATTATGAACTTACCAGAAAATTTTGTGTAATGATAGAGAAAATAAAGTTCTAAAGTTGAATAGGGCAATTTATGGCTTAAAGCAATCTGCTCGGGCTTGGTATAAGCGAGTAGATGATTGTTTACAAAGCTTAGGTTATAAAAAGTCTTTGTATGAGCCTTGTTTGTTTGTCAAACAGAATGAGAAAGTTAAAACATTTGTAGCTCTATTTGTAGATGATTTTTTTATTTTTTCTGACTGTAAAAATGAAACTGAATGTCTCAAAACTGAATTAGGTTCAAAATTTAGGTTAAAAGATTTAGGAGAAGTCAGACAATGTCTAGGTATGAGAGTTAGAAAAGAAAATAATGCTTTAATTGTAGATCAAGAACAATTTGTTGAACATTTATTAAAAAAAATTAATATGGAGAATTGTAACCCAGTAAGTACACCAATGGAAGTAAATTTAAAGCTTAAGAAGGAAAATATTTGCTCTACTCAGTATCCTTATCAGCAATTGATAGGAAGTTTACTTTATTTGTCAATACTTACCCGTCCAGACATATCTTATTCTGTTTGTTACCTCAGCCAATTTAATAACTGTTTCAGTGAAACCCATTTGATGCATGTAAAAAGAATATTAAAGTATTTAAAGAAAACAAAACACTTTGCTTTAAAATATGTTAAAGATGATTTAGATTTAATAGGGTATGTAGATGCTGATTGGGCATGAGATTGCTTAGACAGAAAATCTTATACTGGATTTATGTTTACAATGTCTGGCAGTGTAATCTCATTTGGATGTAAGAAACAGACGACAATAGCTTTGTCCAGCACAGAGGCTGAGTACATAGCCATTTGTGAGGCAACTAAAGAAGCCACTTATTTAAAAAAATTATTGTTTGAATTGAAATGTAGAAATGAGTTACCTGTATGTCTTTATAAAGATAACCAAAGTGCTCAAAAATTAACAAAAAATTGTGTATTCCATAGGAGAAGTAAGCATATCGATGTGAGATTTCATTTTGTGAGAAAAATATTGTCAACATAGATTATTTGAATACAAATGATATGCCTGCTGACATACTGACAAAGAGTTTAAGTTCTCAGAAACATTATAAATTTATTGAACAGTTTGGTATCACAGATTTATAATATAATTTGTTTGATTTGCTTTTTTGTAAGGTAATATCATTTTGTTTTTTTTTTTTAATTTAATATGGTGTTATTTCGTTAAGGGAGTATGTTGAATTTATAACGAAATTACATACTTAGTTCTAGTAGCGACACCTGCCAGTAATTATGTCAAACTTTGGATAAGCTGTCATTTCATTGTATTGTCTTTGAGTTTCTAGAAAAGTTCAATATAGTCTGTGACAACCCAACGTGTGTTTTAATACAAGTGCTTCCAATGCACGTTTGTGCGCCATTGTGCATTCGTCCCAGATTATGATAAATGATTTTATTTTTGTAAGTAGGTTTTAACAACACTTTTAAACGTCAACATTTTTTTTTTCTTTTTAGCTAGATGAGGCCGGTGTTTCCTAGCTGACTACCCTGAGAAGAAACACCGAAACAAACTCAGAGGTCAAAGTCTCTTTTAAAGTGTTCAAATCCATGCAATATGTACTGGTTAAATCATATGAGAACCATGTACGTTTATGTCTGGGATGAGCTTTTTGAAGTGCAAGCATTTTTCAGTCATCGTGAAGCTCAACTCAGAACTTTGAGGAGCTCAACGAACCGACAAAAAATACCAAAGTAGACTTTTGAGTAGGCCGCAAAAATACTCAAACTGCCAGTTAATCATAAAATCTACATGAATATAACGACATACATAGTTCTCGCATTCACATTAAACTATATGAGGACCATGCAGCTTAGTGTATGTAATGGTATTTTGAAGAAAGAACCACACATATTAAAGTGGACCTATCCAGTCAGTGCAAGCATTTGTCAATAGTCGAATAGCTCAACTTAAAAATCACTAAGGAGCTCAATGACTTGACGAACAATACCAAAGAAAGGACATTTGGCCTTAAAAGTACTCAAACTGTCAAACAACGTTAAAAATTACTGTAAAAAGGAGGAGAAAATAATAATAATAACCCACATAGTCCTCACATTTAGTATAATTAAGGAATCAAAAAAAAATATAATACTTTACAAAGTAAATATTCATGTCAATCAAAATAGTAGAGTAAAATTTCAATAAAAAAATAAAAATAAATTTAATACTATACAAGTATTCATATCAAAAATGAATATAAAAAATAAAAAAAGTCATCAGTGTTTATATATAAGTAGTACAGACTGTTGTCAACATTATCTAACCCACCCTAAAATCAAACGACTTTGGACCCTCTGTCTGTAACATTAAGGTTTATTTAATTTATATGAGCTTATCAGACAAGTGTACGAGGACTTGATGAACAAAAATACAATAATAACACAGACACGCAAATTTGATCTTTAAAACGTTAGCATTAGGTTATATTTTATAACTCGAGCACTTGTCTGATAAGCTCATATAACTTGAATAAACCTTAATGTTACATGCAGAGGTTCCAAATTCGTTTGTTTTTAGGGTGGGTTAAATAATGTTGACAACAAACTGTACATGAAAACAATGGCTCATGTAAATCATTGAAGCAGCTCAATCCCACGCCTTTTTGTACTCAAGGAAGTCATTAATTGTGTAAAAAGCTTTCTGGCATAGCTTACGTTTAATAAATGATTTAAATTTATTTATGCTTAGTTCTTGAATTTGGCTAGGAAGTTTATTATAGAAATGTATACATTGGCATCTAAACGAACCACATATTTTTTTCTTGAGCCTGGTTTTAGGTACAATAAATTTGTGTTTGTTCCTAGTATTTATGCTATGGATATCACTGTATCTTTTTAAACAGATTAATATTTTTATGTGCATACATGAGATTCTCATAAATATATTGAGAGGGAACAGTCATAATATTAATCTCTTTAAATTTGTTTCTGAGGGAGTATCTGGGACTTAATTTATAAATTGCACGAATAGCCCTTTTCTGTAAAACAAAAATTGTCTGAATATCGGTGGCATTTCTCAACAACAGAATGCCGTACGACATCACACTATGAAAATAACCAAAGTATACTAAACGAGCTGTCTCTAAATCAGTTAAACCACGAATTTTCCTTACGGCGTATGATTTTAGACGCTATAATAATAATAATAATCAACGTATATATATAATAATAATAATAATCAACGTATATATATAATAATAATAATAATCAACGTATAATCATCTAAGTCGGGCCATACTAACGCGTCGCTCCTCTCGTGAAATTTCTCGTTCTTCTTCATTGGATTGATTCGCAATGTTACGAAGCCTAGATGCATTATGGTTTTGTTGGCAAAGATTACATCTTCTGAGTCGCGGCATTTTTAATAATAATACTCGCACAGTAAGATTTATTTCCAAAACAAAATACATCACATTTGCACATAAATCCAACTTACTCCCTCCGGATTCTCTTACTATTACTGCACACACTTGTGGTTTTGGAAATAATGTATGTTCTTGCTCCAAGCTGGAACGAGTCGAAAACATTAAATACCTTGGTGTAACTATTGACCAACACTTATCTTTCAAACCTCACATAGAAATACTTGTTTCTAGATTACGTAAACTTTTATACATTTTTAAATCACTCAGACAATCATCAAACCGAAAGACTATTAAGATGGTTTACTACGCACTAGCTCAGTCACTAATTGACTATTGTATCACTTCATGGGGTGGTGCATCCAAAACTCATCTCATTGAGGTAGAGAGAGCACAGCGTGCATTACTTAAGGTAGGAGCTGGTCTGCCCTATCGTTTTCCGACAGTTGAACTTTACAAAGACTGGGGACTTCTTACGGTTAGACAGACCTTTATAATGCATACCGTAATAAAAAAACACTCGCAGCTGAAGTTCGACGAAAAGCTTCAAAAAGATAATCGACGTAAAGGTAGGGTATGCCCCACTGATCAGTACAAGTCATCTCTCTCTGAAAGATTCTTTTGCTTCCTGGGGCAGTATCTTTATAATAAATTGAATAACGTCCTAAATTTATATCCAAAAACCAAATTAGAATGCATTAAAACGTTAAAAACATATTTGAAAACTCTTGACTACAATAATACTGAACTGCTATTGACTGTTACTAAATAAACTAAATCACCATAGTTCTACCTGTTCTTGAGCTCATCACTTTCTCGCAACTAACTCGCAACGCACTCACTCAATCCACTCTCACATAGACATATATAAATGATCATTACACCACACAAGACACCACACTCATTACATAATTACACAACCCTGTCACATTTTTCATTTTTGTTTCTTGTTTCTTTTTTATATAATTTTTTTTGTTTTAATTTGTATGACAGTAAATAGGCATTCCTTTCTGTTGCTTTTATTTTTTTTTACTTTTGTTATTCACAATACTCAATAATATTTAATGTACACGGTCTCTTAAATAAGAATTCTATCCGCGGAGGGAGATCCTGGTGACCTGTAGCACAGGTTTTTTACTTAAAAACCTATATCAGGCACCAGTCTCTCACAAAGGTAGTTATCTAGTTTCATTATACTGTATAATTAGCTCTAAGACAGCCTTTTGTGATGAGAGAATAAATGATATTTTATTATTATTATTTATTTATTTATTTATTAATAACACTCGCACAAAACAAACAAATCGACCGGTAACATTTACGGATATTATTGTAGTCTTTGCGGATGACTGATTGACCGAATAATCTGGAATGATTCAGACCAATCGATTTGACAGTTGTTGTCATTTCTACTCTAAATGTTTTTTACATTTCGATTCCAATACTATTTGGTTAACTTTGTAGAATAATTATTGTTTTCTTTGTTTGCCGTGTATTTTTCTAATGTTTAATAGTTATTCTGCTATTCGGGGCGAAGACGAATCCAACAAAGCAAAAATCATTTAGGGTCCAGCCGTTCTTTAGTTATAAGTGGTGTAACTAACCCGATTTTGTTTTATATATAGATTAGATTAATATTATAGAATTTTTGGCGGGATTTTGATCTAGTATTGACTACCTCCGCGATGCTGGCCGAGAAGGCTGACTGGAGACATTTTCTGCCAAATACTGCAAAAATATTCGAATGTGTTACATCTGCATTATTATGGTAAAAAGTGACAGTATTCTGTATCTTAAAATTAAATACTGTCTAAACTTTACACTGGCTACATGCACAAACCGTGCGAGAAAAAAAATATATGTCATGAGGAAAACCTGGCCAGTTAGTTGGGGATCATGTTTTTACAAGCTTTTAATTAACTTGCAAAGTTTGTATTTATTTATGTATGTTCAGGCCCAATCTTGCAAGCTGAAGTAGAGCCACTTCTTCTCAATATTACGGAGTTGAATTTTTACGTGGGGGTCCAGTTCCGATGACAATGCATTTTTATGGTGAGCATGACCAGAATGGACATCTAGGATTAGCTCTTAGATGTCCATTCTGGTAGCTAAAGGAACTCTTCAAGGCTCATCAGCACGGACCCGTTTGTGTGCACATTTAATTGTGAAAGCCGGTACAGAAGCTTGTTTATAACTTATTTTTTGGTTACAAAACTTGATTTGGTCAAATGTTTTCGTACAAGTGTGTAAAGGAGTTTTTGTAAGTGATTATTATGATCTGTTATAATATGATAACGTTTTGATTACATAATTTGAATGGCTTACAGCCAATTAAATTGTCAGCTTGCTGGTGTATCATTAGTGTGAGACTACTTGAAATGGTACATTTTGATGCAAGTGTAAGTTTGTCATTACAGCCGAGGCGGAATAGACTCTCGAGCCATAGATGAGGCCGTTATGGAGCCGAGAAACTGTAATGATAAATGCCCACGTTAAAAACAAAAAACGACGTTTTTCAACAACCTCGTAAAACACACACACACATTTATTACACGTTTATTACGTTTTATGATTGTGAAAAATTTTCCGCGGAATATTGTCATGCACCGAGGTCAATTTTCGAGGGGGCTGCCCGGCAATCAGTGGGGGCTGCCCGGCAATCAGTGACGACTGCCCGGCGACCATACATCGATAATCGTAATCATTGTCACTTTTTCTAGAGAAAAAAATCAGAAATTATCTGGCGATGACTGTATATAACTATTTTGATCTTTTTTTATTTTAGATTTGTCTCATTATGTCTAACCAAAAAGTCTAGCTTGCGTTTTTAAGAAAGGATCTTGCAGTAGTTACCTATCACGTTTTATGATTAAAGCCAGACACTCAATAAATAGGTTGAAAATAGAAACTCAACACTATCATAGAAAATTCTCACTATCAAGACTCTTCAGAAGTGACAAGCTGAATGGCTATGACGGACTAGCCCCGATTAAACCGAAGAGTCGCTATTATCAGCAGGTCGAAGGTCCCTGGGACTGTCACTGATAAACGATGTCGGAAAACAATAGGACTTATCGTGGCAAGTTGTCACCCTGACTGACCAGTGGAAAGAGATCGTTTATTATGTCGCTGGCGTTTTCCGAGTTCCTGTAAGTTACGGACCGTTATGTTTTAAGTAACGTTCGGTAAAGTATTATTGGGCCTTATTTTTAACATCTCCATTTTTTTCTGACATAGATACATTTTAGTAACGATTAATATAAATAATGTTGTGAATCCATTCTTTTGCACAGATACCTCTTAATTTTAACTTGAAAAGAAATTCAAATCATTTAGTAAACAAAAAAACGTGTTGTTAGTTTTATGATTGACCCTGGTCAGTAATTGATGAAAAAGTTACTGATAATTTTCCCAATTTTTATATGAGCAATACTAATACAGCAAAAACAACGATTATTATAGGAAGAAAATTACTGTAAAGAATGAACCTTTTCCTTAGACACTTTCTCCTATAATTTTTCTGATGAAGTCCGATAGGTACATATACCCAAAACCTAGACTAGATCGTCTCGAAGACAAGTAACAAGATATGACAAGCGCCAGACATCCATCACAGAGACAGATTGAGTTGTATGTCAACGTAATTCTGTAAAAGGATTCCTTCGTAAAATACTTTATCCACTAATGGACAAGTGTCTCATATTACTTTCTACTATACCAATTTATCTAGTGGCTTCAATGTCCCTCAAGTATCACTTTCCTTAACGAATGAGTAGAGATGGGCAGGCAATGGACTTAAGACGACTAGCCGACGCTTAAGTGACCTGGCCGAATAGTCGGCAAAATAGTTGGTCTGTAGCGGCGTGTAAACCGCAATGTGACTTACTTAATCCTATATCTCTTAGCTGGGTCAGAAGGCGTCCACATTAGTCCTCCATCGCGAACGGTCTTGAGCTTCACGCTTCACCTTGCACCAAGTCATTCCAATGCTCGTCGCTTCTGCCAGTCGGTGCAACACTTATATAATTCTTAAGAATAATAAACCGGCCGAGTGCATGTCAAACCACGCGCAAGGTAGGGTTCCGTAGACCAGACTTCACCAAAGTAACTTTTTTCCAAGGATTTTGTATTTTGTACGAAATTTTAATAGTAGAAACACTTTATAAGTTGGGTGACTATTAAGTACTCTAGAACTAACAAAACTAACTTAGCCGTAATAGTTATCCTTTTAATTTTCTTATAAAATATAGTACTGCAGTGATTTTTTTCTTACATCCAAAAGTAACCATTTAGCTGGCAGGAACCCGGAACATCAAGACGTGTCCCCTCTAACAAAAATAAGCAATTTAAATCTTAATTTTACGCAAACGGATCCCTGAATCGAAAAATAGTTTTAACAAACGCATTACATTTTTGGCTGACATATCCAACGACACCCCTACACCATGGGTTAGACGAGAAAGACAAAAACATCCCCACTTTACTTGTACAGGAGGTACCATAAAAAATATATTTTTTACGATTTTATTTAACTACTTTGTCGGCGTCATTAATATGTATATTCATGCCAAATTATAGCTTCCTAGTACTAAGATTCCTTCCGTCCAGACCGACCGTCCGACAGACGGACATGGCGAAAGTATAATAAGGGTTCCTTGTTGACTACGGATTCCTAAAATGTATCGTAATTAAGGACTGCCAATTTCTTTCTAATATTTCAGGCTTTTCTGTAACTCATCAAGGGCCACCTGCCGACTAATCGCCAACTAGTCGCCAGATTAATAATGTAGCTATCCCGAAATCTCGACTAGTTGGTGACCAGTCGGTCCATCTCTACGAATGAGATACTAAGTAATATAATACATCTCTAGGGCTACCACACGGCCATTTAGGTCGACAAACTTGAGTAACAAGTTTCTTATCGAGTTGATGACCCTAAGTGAAGGACGGTTCTCGTTAGGAAAGTTAGGCATAGGGGTCGGTGAGCATTAATTTTGTTAGTGGCAGCCCTAACGTTGTATGTATATGTGAAATTAGTTCGAAAAACGATTATTTAGAGCCAAAGCTTTCGGGACTGTTGATAAGACGTGCCAATAATGATCATGTTGATAAATCAGAGTTAATTAAAGAAGGGAATGAACTAGATACAAATATCACGATTTGTAATACACAAATTGATATTGACGTCAGTCAGTCACATAGACAAGTGAAAGATAACACTGAAAAAAAAACACAAAAAATTAAAAAATAACTTTAATTTCGGAAGTCGGTGTTTGTATTTTATTTTTTCGTTATTTGACACCGACTTTCGAAATTAAAGTTACTTTTTTATTTTTAGTGTTTTTTTTTTGGAACTCGGTTGTTTTTTTTTTGCAAAAAAGTTTTTATTTTTCACTTTTTAGTTGTTATACCTGAGAACTAAAAACCCTAATAACATGGAACGTGGCATTTAAACATAATCGTAGCCGGAGAATACCAAAATGTCATCCGCCCTTGGGCATTCAGGGCAGGGAGGAACAGGGGTGGGGTTTAGTCAGTAAGAGTCTGACACGCCCTCCTCCTCGGAGAAGTCAATGGATGATTTCCCACCACCCAAAAAAAAAAAAAAGTTATACGTATTTTTTGTTTTTGTTCAGTTTTTTAAAAAGCGCTAAAGCAATTTCGGTAAAATTTATATGGGACCACCTTAGGAGTATATTCTTTCGGATATATAAAGAATTTTGAAAATCGGTCCCCAATTGACACAGAAATCGGTGGACATACCTAAAACATATAAAAAAAAATTAAAAAAAACATTCATACAGTCGACTTGAAATAAAGTGGTTTCCACGTCTGTCTGTTTCTCCGCTAACTCTTCTTAAACCAAGCAATAGATTTTAATATGGTTTTCACTAATAGAAAGAGCGATAAACAAAATAGTTTAGTCTGATTTGTTTCTGTGCAGAGCCCGGGCGGGTCGCTAGTATTGTTTAAAGATCTGACGATCACAGCCTATAATATCAAAGAAGTTTCTGGTTTTTAGGCCTCCGCCATTTGCTTTATTTATTCAAGTACTCTGTCTGTGTGTCTTGTCATTATGAATGCTTCTACTGACACTCATAACTTCATTAGAAACAGATGCTTTAATTGGTTAAGTACATACTTCTCAGGAGAGCAGTGTCGGTCCAGTGGTAACGGCCCTGACTTACGAGATGTTCGTCGTGAGTTTAAACCTAGGTAGGCGCCTTACTTTGGGTAAATCATTTCATCAGTACTGCTCTCAAAACGGTGAAGGAAAACATCGTGAGGAAACCGGTATGTCCTAGAACTAAAATTCAAAGTCGTGTGACGTCTACCAACCGGCACTGGGCCTGCGTGGTGGATACGGCCCACACCCTCTCACAAAAAGGAGGCCAGTGGGGACATTAAAAAGGCTGATGATGATGAGACTTCTCAGGCACACTTAAATACACCAATAAGTACTGGCTTCCATGTTCTACGGGACCAAACCTAAAATCGTGAAAAAAAACAGCTTTTCCGTATTTTTTTTTTGTGTTACTGAACATAATTCTAACACAAGCTCTGCTTAGCTTGGGACTAGATGGCGTTGTGTGATAGTTGCGGAATATTATTATTATTATTTCGTTTATTCATTTGTAAATACATATAAATTATATTTTTATATATTTCAATGAAAAAATAAAAAAAAAACATTTAAAAATATAAAAAATAGTATCCCACCGGTATCGGGAACAGGGTCCAAGCTACCGGCGGTCAGGGCTCCAAAGAGAGGAACCGCCTGACAATGCGAGCCGTGTCCAGAAGTACTGCTTTCTGAATCAAGCCCTTGATCCAGCCGCCTAACGAGAGCCTCCTGAGGTGTTGGTCGAGGCTCGTGGCTATTAAGCCATTGGCTGACACGACTATCGGTACAATGATCGCTGAGTCCACATCCCACATGTCGACAACCTCGCGAGCCAAGTCAATATACTTGATTTGTTTATCTTTCTCGGCTTTCACGAGGTTCTCGTCATGTGGGACGGTAATGTCAACAATCATTGCACGCCTCTCGATTCGGTCCACCACTTATTGGCTATAATAGTCCTGTCAGTGATGATGGACCGATCCCAGTACAATGAGATATGACCATTATCGAGAACTGGGTCGTGCGCATATCTGTAGTACGGCACTTCCGATTCCACAAGAGAGTATTTCAGAGCAAGTTGCTGATGGATAATCCTGGCTACGAGGTTGTGCCTATGCAAGTACTCACCGTTAGCTAGACGAGAACAACCAGAGATTATGTGGCGGATTGATTCTCCCGGACGATGACATGCCCGACATATGTCAACCGTGCCGTCCTTCACAATAAATCTCCGGTAATTTTTCGTCATGATAACTTCGTCCATAATTGCACAGACAAAACCTTCGGTTTCCCCAAAGAGGTCACCGACACGCAGCCAGGCTACGGACGCTAGTTGGTCTACATCGGGCCCATGTAGGGCCCGGAAAAGGCGTCCGTGAAGTTCCTTACTCTGCCATACTTCTCTGCGATCGTTAGTGTCAAGCACTAGAGGTTTGCGCCAGTTCTCGTTAGCCAAGGAGAGTGGAGTAAGGCCCTTGTCCACCGCCACTACAACTCGATGCATACCCACGTCAGCAGCTAGGAAATATTCCCTTAGACGGCATACCTCGCGGTTGTGGAGGGTCTTAGCATTTAAAAAGCCTCGGCCTCCACACTTCCGCGGGATATACAGTCTCATCACCGACGAACGTGGGTGATGCATTCGAAATGCAGTCAGCAGCGTACGGACTCGCCTATCCAGGGCGTCAAGTTCTGTTTGAGTCCATTTGAGTGCGCCGAAAGAGTACATCAATACCGGCATGACCCAACCGTTGAAGGCGCGCACCTTGTTTCCGGCCGAAAGAAAGCTATTAAATACCTTCTTCAGGCGGCCAAAGAAGCGCTCCTTCAACGATTGCTTCATGTCAGTAACATTGATACCTAACGCTTCCGACATACCCAAATACTTATAGGTTTCGGTTGGAGAGAGGGATCTCAGGTTTATGGAATCCGAGAGTTGTGTTCCCACGGATTCCACAATCTCCCCTCGCTTTACATGCATGACCGCACATTTATCCACACCAAACTCCATCCTGATGGCACTACTGAAGGTTTCAGTTACCTTCAGTAGCTCCATCAGTTGCAGATTGTTGGGGGCAAAAAGTTTCAAGTCATCCATGTAAAGGAGGTGAGATATAACCTGACCACCTCTCTTCAACCGATAGCCTAGCCCTGAATTCTCTAGCAGTGTGCTTAGAGGATTCAAAGCTAGGCAAAACCAAAGCGGACTCAAACTGTCACCCTGGAATATACCCCGCTCGATCCTTACCGGTTCGCTATTCCTCTGGATATTTCGACATCCTGGATAGCGAAGGACGGTCCTCAATTGCCATACACGACATCAAGAAGGTGCGTAGCGTTGCATCAACTTTATACAATTCTAGCACCCTCATGAGCCATGTATGAGGAACTGAGTCATAGGCCTTCTTATAGTCTATCCAACATGTCGACAGATCCTTTCGGAAACGCCGAACCTGTTGGCTAATGGTCATATCTATGAGGAGAAGCTCCTTAGTACCGCGGGACCCATTCCTACATCCATTTTGAGAGGCAGACATGATACAGTTACTATCTATATGTGTGTTAATCTTAGCTCTCAAAATGGATGTAAGAACCTTATAGACCGTCGGTAAGCACGTGATCAGTCTATAATTTTTAGGTTCCGCAGTACTACCTGATTTATGGAGCAGGTGGGTTATTCCTGTAGTTAGAAATTGGGGCAGCGACCCTGACTCTAAGGCAGACTGGATCTGAGATGCCAAGTGGGTATGCGACCTTGTAAACCATTTTATCCAGAAGTTGTGCAGCCCGTCCGGCCCTGGAGATTTCCAGTTAGCTAACGGACGGACTGCACGAGCTACATCTTGGGGGCTGATGATAATTGCCCCCATTTCTGGTATTGGATCGCATACGCGCTCAACATCCCGAATCCAATCGCCCTCGGTATGACAGACAGGCACCGACCAGATGCTGCGCCAGAACGAGTATATGGCGTCATCATCCGGCAGGTGCGTATTAGTCACACCTTGGTCCGGTCGCTCCCAATCCCTATACACCCACCTTTCATTACTTCGGAATGTGCAATTCTGGGTGTATCGTTCCACTCGCCGCTTATACCTGCGAATACGGTTTGCCCATGCATATACTTTCTGCTTCAGGAAGTCGATGCGCTCTGTGACACGGGACATATAGTCTCGGGAGCTGACATCAGTCCCCGAAAACGCCCGTCTCACAAAGCGCATCACTCTTGGGCGAGTGTTGCCCTCCCTGAAGCAGATTAGTTTGCCTATGAGTGCTCTGGCCCCACCAATACGACGCTCGATTCTGCACTGCCAAGCCGGCACGGCTGGCTTCGGTCGTGTAGCTCGGTCATTAGGAAATTTGACGTGAGCTACACGACATGCCGCTACAGCCGCGCAGTACAGTATCGAGTGTGTATCGGTGAGGTCTTCGCAGTCATCTAAATAATTTGACAACTGCGAATCCAGAGCAGCCACCAGCGCCCTATTCTTGTTATGCATGGGCAAACGAGGTAAACGTGGCCTAAGTTCGAGCGGCATGTTGCGATACTGCCGAATAGCACACTCCAAAGCACTCCTCAATTCATCATTGCAGTGGGTACTTACGTTTGTAACCATGTCATTACACTCCTCGTCAGCGTGGCTGGGAGCATAGTTGGACGGTGGTACCACAACTGGTAACACAGTCTGCGACGGAGGGGCAATAACATGGCTACCCATTTCAGTTCGGAGGCGATCAAGGACAGTATCATCCAACATATGATTACGCAGGATGACCCGCACCTGATCCGACAGTCGTTGGGCCGAAACGTTGACGGCTGGCTCAAGCACCTGGAACAAAGAGAGCATCCGAACACGGTACGCGGTCAGGTTGTTACCTCCCTCTCCAGCCCCATAGTGAGCCCCATATGGGGCTACCATAGTATGAGCGCATGACGTTTTCATTGATGGATTGCGTCCATCGCATGCGCTGCACACTTCCGCCGGGAGCTGGGACCCTATCAGAGGCCGGTGGGCCTCGAGGTCCTAAGCCGCTCGGCGGCCGGCATCCTCCCCGTCGACGCGCAGGTGGTGGTGTCGTCGGCGGCGAGAAGAACTCGTCGCTGGAGCTCGACGCAACTGCCACGGCCGGTGTCACAGCACTCACGGTGGGGTTGGGTTCCGGCGGCGGCGAGGCGGAGCTGAGCGACGAGGCCGGAGGTGGTGGGCGTGCACGGCGAGCTGCTGATCTCGTCAACATCTAGGGTGTGTTGTCCAATATTTCGGTTTTTTGTTCATTTGTAGCTTTGTTCATGACAGCTTAGCTGTCATTTCTATGTTTTTTAGTTGTTTGGAGTAGAGTTGGTAGTTTTTCATATTATTTTTCTATATGGATTCTTGCTTTATTGATATTAAATTTTGCTTTTGGTTGAGGGCGATAGTTGATAAAATATTACTGAAATTGAAAAATATATTGGACAATTCTCTGACACGTCTGATGTTGTTATTATTATTATAATGGTATCGATTTTTGTTCAGTAACTATAACCATAATTAATGTGGTTCATATCAGATTGTTCACCATCACACACTGGGCCCGCGTGATGGATTATGGCCAATTCACTCTCACAGAGAGGAGGCCTATGTCCCAGCAGTGGAAACGTGAAAAGTCTGATTATGCTATGTTTATATTATGAGTACATTCTCATAAGACAATAAATCAAAAATTACCCACTATACAGGGAGTAATGGAAATGCATCATATTTAAGATGCTGCTCCTGCGCATGGAAATAAACCACTTCCTTCGAGGAAGCCCTAATAACTCCCAAAAAAAAATATTGGACTTCCAGTAAAAGTTATCAATCTAGCCTAGCCTTTTCCCAACTATCTTAGGGTCGGCTTCCAGTCTAACCGGATGCAGCTGAATACCAGTACCTTACATGGAGCGACTGCCTATCTGACCTCCACAACCCAGTTAACCCACAATATAGTTATATGGGTAATACGATACGTCGGTTCGTCAGACTTTCGGGTTTCTGATGACCCGTAACGACTGTCAAAGATCCACGATGGCCGAAACACGGAGGAGCCTTGGTATGTAAAGATCACCCATCCATGGACCAACCCCGTCACCTTAAAAACCGACACCACCACCACACTACCTGGAATTGACTATGACTCTCTTGTAGAAGTTGTTATTTTCTATTGGCTGAAGCAGTATTTAATATATGACCACTCATTTCCGTTACTCCCTGTATAAACTCATCATCATCATTTCAGTCGAAAAACGTCCACTGCTGGACATAGGCCTTTTCATTTTTTTGGAGGTGTAGGAAATTATTCAATGACTTCTCCCGCTTTGGGTGAAGGAGCGGGAGGGCGTGTCAGACTCTAACTGACTAAAACCCAACCCTATTCCTTCCCTGCCTGAGTGCCCAGGGGCGAGGTAACTCTTTCGAATTTATCCTCAACCCCTAAGCAGGCATCGGTCATGAGGCGCGCGTGGAACACTACGCACCGTCGACTCTCGGCCCTGGTGCTGATCGGACAGAAAGCTACCCATTACTCGCCGTCCGCAGGGTCACCCAAGTGTCACCACAACGACCGGTTCTGTGCGACTCGCATCCATCAGCTACCCGCGACTCTCACCAGGTCATCGGTCCACCTTGTAGGAGGCCTTCCAAAGCTGCGTCTTACGGAACGCGGTCGCCACTCCAGAACTTTGCGGCCCCATCGACCGTCTGTTCTGCGAGCAATGTGCCTTGCCTATTACCACTTCAGTTTGGCGATTCTTCGAGCTATGTCGGTAACCTTGGTCCTCTGCCGGATTTTATCATTCCTGATTCGATAACGTAAGGAAACTCTGAGCATAACCTTCTCCATTGCCGTTTATAAACAAACTGCCTCCGAAGAAATACCCACAGAAACAAGGCTTAACATGACTTCCAACCGATTAAAGTTAATCGATCAGTTACTTGAGACAAATTACTTTTCTGTTGGCGTTCACGCTAACGCTTAGTACAAAATGTATGGCAATGTCATTACTGGACGTGAGTCACGTGACACTTCTCTCCGCCAGGTAATGTAATGTTAGCGTGGACGCTCACAGAAAAGTAATTGGTCTCACTCCCCAGTTAAGTTAACAGCCCCTCACTGTAGTTATAAGACACAAATGTCAGCTTAAAACCGGCCCTCATCGATTACTCAGCCAAAATACGTTAAGGAAAGACCACCATGTCTTTGAGTATAAATATGACAAACCTGATCAAAGTGACATTCTATCAGAAATAGTTTATCATCATCATCATCATCATCACCCTTTTAATGTCCCTACTACTGGGGCACAGGGCTCCTCTCTGTGAGAGGGTGTGGGCCGTAATCCACCACGCAGGCCCAATGCGGATTGGTATTGATATGGTTGGATTGGATGTAACATGTCTTCGATTTTTCCGTTCTAGGACATGCCGGTTTCCTCACGATGTTTTCCTTCACCGTTTTGGAAATCGTAAATCGTTTATGGAAAAGTCTAAATATATGGAATTGGCTACGTATCATTACGGTTGTGGATGTCAATTGAATTAAATGATTTTTTAAATGTTTGTCAAACAATATCCTACTTCCTACCCTAATTTATAAATGCGAAAGTTTGGATCGACGGACGGATGTTTGTTACTCAATCACATCAGAATGGTTAAAGTTAGACTCAAAACAAAAAAGTTAAAAAAAGGTTAAAAAAAAAAAGTTAGGCTCTAGGCAAGAAAGTGAGCGTTAACTATGATGAAAAAGTTCATATTTATAGGACTAAACAAGTATGTATCATTAAAAAACTGAAAACTTATAACATTTATGATTGTCATTTCGGTTAGAAGTCGTTGTAGCAGTACCACGCTTGGAAAACGCATAAAATTTCTTTTTTTCTAATTTTTAACATAAAACTTAATAAATAAACATTCGAAAATTTATGCTCAGTATAGAATAAAATTCACAATAGTTGTTTTTGTAATTATTTAATCCACCAGCATTTCAATGCCTTTTTATATCGATTAATAGCCCCCATTTCAGAGTACCTTTCTTCAAGCGTTGCTGACATTCAAAAAAAATTAACGTATTTGCAGCTTATCTTATCCATACCCAAAAGTCAAGACACAGTTACACACACAGCAAAAAAGATAGTCACCGTCACACACAAAACACACACTTATAACGAAAGCTGAAAGCATTTCCTCCGTCTTTTGTTTCTCATGTATCATTTGTCAACGACAAGGAACCTTGAACGAACCACAAAGGCGAGGGTTCAAGGTTGCTGACATATTAGACGTTCATCATGGAGATAGGAGTTTTAAAATAGACCTGAGGGTTAAATATAACGTGAAAACGAAGCAGCGTGTGAATTTCAGAGCTTGTTTCTAAGCACGAGAAAAAGAACGAACTTTGTTGAAATTTTGTGTTATACGAGTACAATAGAATGAAAATGGATGTACTTACCGGAAATGCGTGGTCATGGTACCTCCTATACAGATTTTGATCAGCTGATGCTAACTACGCTAAGATCTATTTTTCTCTTGAGAATTGTATTGTCTATGGCTTCCTTGAAGATAGTTGTTCATTTCCATGAGCAGAAACAGTATTTAATATCATGACCATTCATTTCCGTTATGGTGTAACGAAAATGAATATTAAACTATTAATAATAATAAAAAATTAAAAAATGTTTATTTTTCTCTCCGCAATATTTTAAAGATTACAATCGTAGCTTTACATAGTAAGCTATTAAATAAACACAAGAATATTGTGGGACACTGGTGCCTAAGTTAAGCTAGAAGCCTGTGTTTCAGGTCACCAGGTCTCCACCCCGAGTAACAGTGTCTAGACTCTAGACGTACACACATCTCAATAAAGAGGTAACCCCTAAAAGACATGTGGATTCATATCCGTGATAAGCCTAAGTTGGCTTTTGTATTTTGAAAAAAAAAAAATACTTAATACTACTTAATACTTGTATTGATCTAGTGAATAAATAAGTTTAAGTTAGTATTTATTTTTTAAAAGTCTGTTTTTAATATTTTCTTCTACTACTGCGCGTATCGACAAGCAATAATAGGGTTAACATTTACGACGGGTCAATCAATGTCTAAATAGATCGTAGATTTAAAGACCGCTTGCCGTGCTTGATTCGAGGTTCCAATCATTGGCACGAATAGTGCTTTTTAAATTATTAATGTATTGTTTCAGTGAATAAATAGGTATAAGTTAGTTTTAATTTTTTAACCGACTCCGAAAAAGGAGGAGGTTCAATGTTCGACTGTATGTATGTTTTTTTTAAAGTTTTGTTACATTGTTATTATTCAATAAAATTTTACTATTTTTATGATAGGGTTAACATTTACAAAAAGTTATTCAACGTCCAAATGACCGGAGATGTCAAGCTTTTTTTTTTGTCGTGTGGTAAATCATCCAATGACTTCTCCCGTTCTAGTGGAACGGGAGGGTGTGTCAGACTCTTATTGACTAAAACCCACCCCTGTTCCTTTCCTGCCTGAGTGCCCAGGGGTGCAGTAACTCATGTTGAGAATTTATCCGCTACCCCGCTTGTCGTGTATATGATTGAAGGTTCAAATCCTAAGGCCGAAATGTGCTTTTTGTCATGCATTATATGTTTTCTGTTATGACGTATTTTTCTATTTAGTTTTAGTATATTTATAAAAAGTAAAAATCAAGAAAAAGAAAATACTTTAATAATCATTTAATAATATTTGTTATTGCTTTTATTTAACAAAACTTCGATCTTTCACTGCAAAGATTTATATTTTACAATTTGAATGGATAATTTACAAGAAGAGGAAGGAAGAGGTTCCCTGGTGTATACTGTTTGCTGATGACATTGTGCTGGTTGCCGAAAGCGGCTCAGAGGTCCAGAGTAGATCGGAGACGTAGTGGCAAAGACTGAAGAGTGTTGGCCTGAAATTGAGCAGAACCAAAACATAATATCTGTTCTGCGATTTCAGCAGTCTCTCCAGTCCTATGCCTGTGGCTCTCAACGGTAGGCCTATACCGATCTGCTCCGACTTTCGGTACCTCGGGTCGTTTGTTCAGGGGGATGGCGATATAGACCGAGACGTAACGCACAGGATCAACTCAGGATGGATGAAATGGCGATAGGTCACTGGAACAACTTGCGACAGACGGATGCCCCTTAAGTTAAAAGGGAAAATCTATAAGTCCATGATTAGACCTGTCGCACTGTATGGATCAGAATGTTGGGCTGTAAAAAATATGGATGAAAAAAGATTGCATCTGGCGGAGATGACAATGTTGAGATGGATGTGTGGAGTAACGAGAATGGATAAAGTGAGAAATGAGTACATTAGAGGTAGTTAAAAAGTGGAGCCAGTCACAGAAAAGTTGAAAGGGAACCGCTTATCTTGGTATGGTCATGTGAAAAGGAGGGATGAAACACATGTAACCAAAAGAGTTTTGAATATAAATGTGGATGGATGTAGAGGGAGAGGGAGGCCAAAGAAAAGATGGATTGATTGTGTGAGGAGTGATATGAAAGAAAAGGGAGTTAGTGATAGCGTGACGGCTGACAGGACAGAATGGAAGAAAAAAACGTGTTGCGCCGACCCCAAGTAACATGGGATAAGGGCAAGAAGATGATGATACAAAACATATTTTGCCAACTGACACATCGCAATTTCTTTAATACTATCTGTCTGATTAGCATTCCCTTTTGGCACGGAGATACATTACAGTCTGGAATAGCATATAGACTACAATTAATAATAGGGGAAGTACTAATTCAACGTGGGCGAAGCCGCTGGATAGTGTGATACCTAGAAACTTTCGTGAACCCATCACTTAGCAGCGAAAATTTTATCTCCTGTCTTCAGTAATTTCTAGGTGTCTTATTAAAGTCTAGACAGTACGTTAACGACCAAAGTTTCCCGTCGCCTTGTTCCTAAATTAAATGAAAGAATTTGATTGTCCTCCTTTGATGACGAGGTTATTTATTCCAGTTCAAACGTTTAATATCGTTCAGGGAGCAGCTATTATTTTTATGGACCCAATTGAGGTGCCTAACAGCCACCTTAATAGATCGACAATATCTAGGGAATTTGGGAGTGACGTGAGGAGATGGCTGTGTTTTTGAGACGTGAAGTAAGAAGAAATGGAGGTCTAATGTGAATGTAATGAGAGGAAGCAATTTTGTCAATGCAGCTGCAAAGATGATCGTATCGTAGAGCCATCATCTACCTATCCTTATCCCAACTTTTCCGGGTGGGCTTCCAGTCTAAAGAACGCAGCTGACGTCTATTTAAGTGCGCTAGGACGTGTACTGTGATGTGGCTCGATTAAATAGGAAATTGCTTTAATATTGGGCAGCCCTTAGACTATGAAAGGTTATAGACGGAACGTCATTGGACATTAAATGAAACAGGATCGTTAAAATGTGTGTGTGACCTTGACGAACGTAATGATGACATTTCGGCTTCTCATTTTGTCTATGCGAGCTTATTTCGCGTGTACAGATACAAGCCAGCTTCTCATTCTGGTGCTTCAGATTGCTGACCTTTGACACTCCGTCTATAACCTTTCATAGTCTAAGGGGCAACCTATGACAACACTCGACACAGTGTTAGTGACCAATTTACAACTCAATTTTTCGCTCATTGAGCGATTTCGGTCTTTGAGCGTAACATATACATAAAATGAGTTTCACAATTTCACAGCGAGGAAGAAAAAAGGAAAAATGAGAAAAAAGGTGCTTAAGTAGTGGACGATATGAAATATTATGAGAATTTTAAGGAGTAAAACCTTTTGATTCGTGTTTTCCCAGCGAGCGGATCTTGATCTTAAAATCGTTAAGCATATTTTGCTTAACGATTTTAAGATCAAGATAAAATGAACAACGGGTCAACCGACGATACCGCACGGTCTCCTGTGAGGTGGTGAGCCTCCTTGCCGGACTATCGCCATAGGATCTGGAGGCCAAGGTCCTCGCGCTGCTCTGGGGGTGGCGCGAGGAGACCAAACGGCTCGGCGGACGGAGTTCCGGCAGGATCTCATGGTGACATGGAGACAGCGACTGTTGCAACCCTGCGCTGGGCACGCCACCATCGCGGCGGTAGTGCCCCTTTTTGAGGAGTGGCTGGAGAGGCGTCACGGCGTTCTCACCTTCCGCCTGATGCAGGTCCACACCGGACACGATTGTTTCGGGAGGTTCCTGCATCAGATCAGGCGGGAAGAAACGCCCGGGTGTTAGCACTGTGGGTATCGCCTGGATGGAGCATACGGTGGAGGTCTGCCCCGCTTGGGCGGAGCACCGCTAAGTCCTCGTGGATGCAATATGTGGCGGCGACCTCTCACGCGCTGCCCTAGTTCAGGCCATGGTACGGAGCGAGAGGGAATGAGAAGCAGTCTCCGCCTTCTGCGAAGCAGTAATGCTCGCGAAGGCGGAGGCGGGACGCGTGAGGGAAGCTCAACGGAGTGACCCTCACGGCCCCGGCCGCTACCACAGCAGGAGAGATACTGGGCGTAGGACGTCGCGAGACGATCTCCGGTCACCGTAGACCCGGGCCTGCGGATGGCAAGCAGTGGGTAGCCCGTGAGTCGACGGCGCGTAGTATTCCACGCGCGCCTCAAAGAGATGTTGTCAGCCACCACTGACGGGGCCCATCGTGGCCGGTTTTTTTTTTTTTTTTTTTTTGGGGGGTGGGAAATCATCCAATGACTTCTTCCGCTCTAGGGTGGAGCGGAAGGGTGTGTCAGACTCTTACTGACTAAAACCCACCCCTGTTCCTCCCTGCCTCGAGTGCCCGGGGGCGAGGTAACTCTTTCGAATTTATCCTCCACCCCCGGGCAGGCACCGGCCGTGGCAGGCCCCTTCCTTTGGCTGACAACTCTTTGAGGCGCGCGTGGAACACTACGCGCCGTCGACTCTCGGGCCTGGTGCTGATCGGACGGCGAGTTACCCACTACTCGCCGTCCGCAGGCCCGGGTCTACGGTGGCCGGAGATCGTCTCGCGGCCCCTGGCGTCTCCTGCGGCGGTCGCGGCTGGGGGCGCTAGGGCGACTCGGCCGTTGCTGAGCCTCCCTAACGTGTGCCGCCTCCCTCTTCGCGAGCATTACTGCTTCGCAGAAGGAGGAGACGGCCTCCCATTCCCTCTCGCTCCGTACCATGGCCTGAACCAGGGCACGGCGCGAGAGGTCGCTGCCGCCTATCGCATCCACAAGGACACGGCGGTGCTCTGCCCAAGCGGGGCAAACCTCCACCGTATGCTCCACTGTGTCCTCTGGGCGATCCTCACAATGGAAACACCCGGGGGTCACCTCCGCCTTGATCCGACACAGGTACTTACCGAAACAGCCGTGTCCGGTGAGCACCTGCGTCAGGCGGAAGGTGAGGGCGCCGTGACGCCTCTCCAACCACTCCTCAAAGAGGGGCACTACCGCCTCGATGGTGGCGTGCCCAGCGCTGGGTTGCGACAGTCGCTCTCTCCATGTCACCATGAGATCCTGCCGGAGCTCGGTCCGCCGAGCCGCGAGTTGTCGCGGCAGCGGAGTTTCGCCCCGGCGTTTGGCCTCCTCGCGCCACTCGTACAGGTGCGCGAGGATTTTTGCCTCCAGATCCCACGGTGACAGTCCGGCAAGGAGGCTCGCCGCCTCACGGGAGATCGTGCGGTATCCGCGGATGATACGGATCGCCATGACCCTCTGGGACGCGTTCATCAGGCGAGCTGATCGCTGCCTCAACGAACGCGCCCACACCGGTGCCCCGTAAAGGGCCATGGACCGCACGATCCCCGCGTAGAGCCTCCGGCAGGAGGCATTTGGCCCCCTCAGATTGGGTAGGAGCCGCTTCAAGGCGGCCCCGGCCCTGTCCAATCTGGGAGCCAAACGTCGAAAATGTTCGACAAAGTTCCACCGGCTGTCGAGGACGAGTCCCAGGTACTTCATCGTACCCTCGACGCCGATGCGAACCCCTCCTACCGTGATCTGGGAACCCGCAGGTGGCGCGTTCCGACGACCATGAAAACACATGGCCTCGGACTTGTGCAATGCCACCTCGAGTCCCAGTTGCCGGATCCTCTCTATGACTGTCGCAACCCCGCGTGTCATAAGTTCGGCCGCCGCCTCGTGCGACCTCCCCTGCGCTAAGACCAGCGTGTCGTCAGCGTAGCACACTACGCTGACGCCAGCGGGGAGGTCGGCGCGCAGCACCCAGTCGTATCCGATGTTCCACAAGGGCGGCCCCAGGACCGATCCCTGTGGAACACCGCACGACATCTCTCGCCGGTTCCATACTCCCTGATGACCGGGGTAGATGACGGCTCTGTCCGTCAGATACGCCTCGACTACGCGACGGAGGTAGGGCGGCTCCACTATACAACTCCAGGGCAGGGTGTTGAAGGCATTGGCGATGTCCAGAGACACCGCCAAGACGACCCTACCCCGGGCCACTGCATCCCCCGTCGTGAGGGCTCTTACGCGCATGACTGCGTCCACCGTGGAGCGCCCCCTGCGGAAGCCGTACTGGCTCTCCGCCAGGTCCGGCCCCACCCGCATCAACTGCCCGACGAGGCGGTCTGCAATTACTCTTTCAAAGAGCTTGCCCACCTCGTCGAGCAGCACAATGGGCCGCCCGCATGCCTAGGGGTAGCGGATAAATTCTGAAAATGAGTTACCGCACCGCTGGGTACTCAGGCAGGGAAGGAACAGGGGTGGGTTTTAGTCAGTAAGAGTCTGACACGCCCTCCCACTCCACCCAGAGTGGGAGAAGTCATTGGATGGTTACCCAACCCACAAAAAAAAAAAAAAAATGAACAAAAACTTAGACGCTCCATTTTTCCTATTCCATCGCCCGAGGTCCCTCGGACCTATAAACCTGAATTACATTTGTCATAATAAATGGCAAACGGCTCTGTTTATTTGACACAACAATGTTTATTTCTTTCGTTACTTTGAAGTTGTGACTTGGGTGCTAAAATGGTAATATTAAGTTAGACTGACTTAAAGCGACAGCCACTTGACATGCAAAAAACGTTTCGAATAAGCGGCAACGCTTTCGTGGAAATATTGCTTAGCATGGTTGATTTTGTAGGTAAGTTATTGTATTGGTCATTGAAACAGCCTCACTTGGTGATGGCGGACTGATACCAGTCGGGGGTGCGCGTGAATTTAATTGTATCCCGGGGCCCCGACTCATGGTTTTGGTGGCCGTTTTAGTCGGTAGGAGTGTCGATACAACTCTCCGTTTTCCCCAGACGGAGAGTATCCACGAGGGTTTCCCTCTTAAAAATAAAAACTGGCCAAGTATAGGTATCAAATATTTGTATTTGTTAGTAAAGTATACGTAATAACAAACATTATCACCAAATTTTAACTAACATAACTAACGTAACAAAATTTTGTAACAGATGACGGACGGACACACAGCCAGATGGAAACGTACACAGCAATAGGTCTCCATTTGGATAACCCTAAAAAATGGTAAAATTTTATTCAGCAATGAAAACTGTCCATGTTATGTAAAGGAGTGTGGAAATCTTTTCGACAAAAAATTGAATGAGAATATGAATGACTTCATGAGGAAGGCAGACTTAAAAAATGATGGATAAAATGTGTGAAAGACGGTATGCCTAGAACGGAAGAAGAAAACAAATGTTTCGCCGTCCCAAATAAATATGGATAAGGGTCCCCGACTTAGGAGTTTTACTTTGTGTAAATTAGTTCAAGACCACTGCTCCCAAAACGGTGAAGGAAAACATCGTGAGCAAACGGCATGTCTACCGTACCGGGTCCGCGTGATGGATCACGCCCCATTCCCTTTCCATGAGAGGAGGTCTGAGTCCCAGCAGTGGAAACATTATTAAGGCCATACCACCCGCCAAGTGGCGCCCTCATTGAATAACAAATCGTAGCATGGCATAGAAAATAAAGATTCAAAAGTAGTAAGCAAAAGTACCAAAAATCGGCCGTTTTTGACACTTTTGCTTACTACTTTGGATACAAAACATTTTGAGTCCTGTTTTAACCACGTAAAAATACTTTATCCTCTTTCTAACAAACGCGACGTACGATTCTTTAATCTTTATTTTCTATGCTATGCTACAATTTTTTATTCAATTAGGGTGCCACTTGGCGGGTAGCAGAGCCTTAAGGCTGATTATGCTGAAGGCAAGACATGGATGATATGCCTAGGGTTAGCGGATAAATTCGTAACAGAATCACCGCTCCCCTGGGTACTCAGGCATGGAAGGAACAGGGGTAGGTTTTAGTCAGTAAGAGTCTGACACGCCCTCCAACTCCACCCAGAGCGGGAGATGTCATTGGATAATTTCCCACCCCACAAAAAAAAAGAAAGACATGGATGATTACGATATTAAATAACCTAAAGAACAAAATAATACACAAAAACACAACAAAACAATATACAAAATAATTTAGAAACAGTGATAAAGTAAATGATAATAATAATTCAATATACCTACAGCATCAAGTAGAAGATTCAAAATGTCATATTTCAATGAAATAGTTATTACAGTAGTTAAGTGATTAAGTTGTTCTTGGGGAAACAAGGATTGTTATTTATTAGACAACTAAGTATTTATAAGGAAAAGTTGCGATATGACTACTAAGTAGGTAGGTGAGTGTAAGTACGGAACGGTTATGAAATAAAATTAAAATAATTAATCACAAGTTTGTAGGTCACGAGTTGCTAGCCTGTCCGTTTTTTATCGATTACATTTTGGGGAGTGTGTATCGGAATTACACAGTTTAATTCTGCCAAGCCCGTTCCATCGTCGGACCACTAGACGTACGATGATGCGCCACCGGCACAGGGTGGATATCCCAACCACAAGCACAAAACGTTTTGGGAACAAATTCATTGTGCGTACAGCTAATAAGGAGTGGCATTCCCTGCCAGTCTGTGTTTTCTGATACCTACAACCTGGGAGTCTTTGTGTCAAGAGTGAATAAATTACTTCTAGGCTAGCGTGCTCTATCTTCGAACACATCATCGCTTACCATTAGGTGAGATAGTGGTCAAACATGAGCCTATCAATGATGAAAAAGAAAGGTAAAAGCTATCTGAAAAGCAAACGGCTATCCACTATCAAGATTCTAAATAACTAATGACAAAAAAACTGAAATCGCTTAACAATGTTTTTCAAAACAAACCATAAAAACTGTTTCAAAATTGTATTTTTTGTGGCACGATCACTTTGATGACAGAGACAAATAGCACGCTCATAGACAAACTCTGCATAGTTTTGTGTGGGCATAGTTTTAAGGAGGTAATTGTGCTACTGGTTATATTTTTACGTTAGATAGAACATTGAAGATTTGGAAAACAATAGATTAACCTCTCTATTCTAATAGAGTAAGATCCCGGAGCCGCCACATATTAGCTATCTTCTAATTCACAAAATTTGTGAGATTGAGTAGTTTTAGTATGTTCATATATGTACGCATAACTGCTACATAGTTTGTGCCAGCGCTTTTTTTTTACATATTTGTATATCATATTTGAAAAATCAAACAAGGCAGAACATGAGCAAGGCGACGCTCCACTGTTGCACACGACTAAGCTACGCATGCGACCTAAGCTTCGCATTGTACGATAGTCGTATTGTCCACTGCGAGCAAACCCTTTCAGCCATAATAATAAAAATAGTCTACTTCGAGCATAATCTGAAGTTACACTCGGACTTGTTAATCCCAGAGTAACAACGTATTAATTTAGTCATAACTCTAGTTTTAATATACATGGAGTAACCTCGTACTAACAATACATTCCTTACACCAGGATTAACCTCTTAGGATCCGAAACTCAACTGAAATTGTAAACAAAAAAAAACCAGCCTCCTACCTCTTAAGATCCGCGGACAAACCCGGGTTGTCGAAGAAGCCCGATGACAACCCGGGTTGTCATCGGGCTTATAAGGGTTAACGCTTGCGTTATGGCAACCACAACATCATCTTCCTGCCCTTATCCCAAGTTACTTGGGGTCGGCGCAACACGTTTTTTTCTTTTCCATTTAGTCCTGTCAGCCGTCACGCTATCACTAACTCCCTTTTCTTTGATATCACTCCTCACACAATCCATCCATTTCTTCTTTGGCAACCACAACAACTAGTTTTAAAAGTAAAAATAATGAGTCATTGAATGAACATAGGACATAAATTTTAATAGTGACAGTGACAGCTACTATTTTGAAATTAACTACTCGCGCTTGTTTTCGGTGCCAAAATAAAACAAAGTTATAATAGTTTCGGAGAAATTTTCTTAATTTAATCAATTTAATTATTCTTCACTTAAAAATGAACCAAAAACGTATTTTGCTCTCTTAACTGGGATGAAGAAGAAAAGGTAAGTCATGTCATAGTGTGGTATTAAATTGACGCCAATGCAGCAATGCCGTGGTGTTTATTTTATAATAATGTCCTTTATTATTACAGCAATTATTTCGCTCAGTACTTAAAGAATATGCGCAAATTATTGAAAAAAAATCTCTAGATACGAATACAAACAAGGTAAAAACCTGGGAGGAAGTTCACAAAAAGTAAAATATTTGGTTTTCTGTTTATAGTCTATGATCTACCTAGGTCTGCCCGCAATTTCATTCGTCTTCTGTGTGTTTTTTCAAGACTATGATTTACATTTCTGCTATATATTTGATTTCAATATGTCTAAGAATTTTAGTTCAATAATTAAACACATTATGAAAGTATGTATTTACTAACATAATCTATCTTCTGTACTAAGTTTAATGAGTTGAATAGCTGACAACAACGACTAAGCCAGCTGAAAATTTAATGGAAAACAATGAAGGTAAATGCTCGAAAAACATACAACACCTTCAAAATGAGTCAAATAAAACAGGCGGTGGAGCAAGACTGACAATTCTTGATGTTTGATTTTCTTACCAAATATGTACTATTATTTTGAACAAAACATTTAAAAAGAGAAATCTGTTAACCTTGCTACACTGTTTAAATAAGTAAACATGTATTAATCTGTTTTAATAGATCCCAAGTTCTTCAGAAAATAAAGTTGTATTGGCAACTACTAGCGAAACATGTACCATCACATTACAGCTATCTACATTACAAATTTCATCCAAATCGGTCCAGCCGTTTGAGCGTGAAGAAGTAACAAACATACACACTCACAAACTTTCACATTTATAATATTAGTAGGATGAACACAAGAGGCGAATGGAAATGGCTGAAGAAGAACATGCTATAAAAATGGCAATACATAAACAAAAACTAAAATGTGCAACATTAGAGACAAAAATTTTAGAATTTAAAAAAGTGCTTGAAATTAAACACTGATTTTTTTTGTACAGTTTGTGATTCGTTGTTATTAAGATATTAAAATTATCTCTTAGCCCATAACTTTTTTATTTACCTACATAATGATACAATTGTTTAGTAAAGACAGTGCGCCTGTCAGATTCTACATCACCAGTTACCTTACAATAGTCATGTAATCACCAGTCAACTCGGTTGCGCATTAAATTGTCTGAAAAATATTCCACTGTATATCTACGTAATTACACTAGCTAGAAGGTACCTAACTACATGATTCATGTCTCATCCCTTCTGATAGATATTGGTATGATCCTTTTACAATTTAGCCTTAATATAACTTTTAAAAAAATAAGACGCTATATGTACAAGAAAATCAAACCAAATTGTTTTCTAAATAATAATTATATTTCTTTTCAGAAATTTTCATGAATGTGCTGCCCGTGCTGGATTTTCTCTATGAGAGTTATTTATCATCTGCATCACTGGAACGTTGCGATCATCTTCTTCTACAGATTCAAGCAGATCTTGCCTGTGCATTGCAATATTGTGTAGTATTGCTAATGCAACCATATCATCATCATCATCATCATCAGCCTTTTTTATTGTCCCCACTGCTGGGGCACAGGAGAGGCTGTGGGCGGTAATCCACCACGCGGTGTCACATGTCTTCAAATTTTTGGTTCTAGGATATACCGGTTTCCTCACGATGTTTTCCTTCACCGTTTTAAGAGCAGTGGTGATGAAATAATTTACACAAAGTAAAGCGCCAGCCTGGGTTTGAACTCACGACCTACAACTTGTAAGTCGCGGCCAATACCCCTGGGCCACCACTGCTCATTTTAATTTAAACAAAACAATTTAAAAATTAGCATCACCAGCTAAATCATTTTTCACCACGTCAATAATGAAAACGGCAGTAGATCGAGAAAACCTGTATTTGGATTTAAATTCGGCTTCTTGAACCTCTTCAAGTGGATTCCTACGAATTTTATAAAATTTCACACGCCTCATTAATGGAATCTGACCTCGAACCTCATTTATGTCATCGATCACCCTCAAATCATCAATAAAATAATCTCTATCCATCTTATTTGCACAACAAACAACGATCTAACCTAACAAGTGTGAATTTACTTTTATTTCAAATGTCAGAATACACAGAAGTAGTCTACTATGCTTACTCAGTCGTTAAACTTATAATTTGAAAGAAGAGTCAGATTAGTTTACTCCCTTCTTACTTTAGGTTTATTATTAATGAATTTTTTAAATTGAAACTTAAAACTTGGAGTAAAGTTTATCTTTCTCTATTCTATATTTATTAATAAGGCTGTTTGTGTACATCCTAAGGAACAGTGGATGGTCGACTTTACGTGCTGTCCGTACAATTTATTAAATATTAAGAGATTTGTTAGTAAAAAAACCGGCCAAGTGCGAGTTGGACTAAAAGGAAGGAAGCAGGAAGCGTTTGTAAAACAAACCAAAAAAATCATGTTACTTTGTAGGTCTCTCTTATTTTTAATTTGATTTAATTTTTTTTTATTTCTTGCTACAGCGGCAATCAAAATACACACACTGTGAAAATTTCAACTGCCTACCTATAACGGTTCATGAGATACAGTTCACTGACAGACAGATGTAGGGTTCCATTGGTTACCCTTCGGGTACAGAACCCTAAAAACGGAGCCATTTTATGCGTATAGAGCTTAAAAAGCAACGACAAATACAGGTGGTAGCGTGTTCCCAATTAAGATGTTATCACAGAGGTTCATACAAATGTTAATTAAATCGTACTAATATTAGTTTCTGCTTCATTTCGGGTCAAACGCTTGACTGATTAGACGTAGATATGTATCGAACTGCCGTTTATGAAAACTGAAGTAGTAATGTTATGAAAAAACATATTTATAGCACTGCTTTGTAAAGAAAAATATGCCTTACTGCTCTTTTATGTAACAAATATATTTATTTTATAGTTTTTGAGCACGCGACGTCGGATAATTGGTGTAGAAATGCCTTGTTTTCTAGAAAGCAATTGTTTTTCATTTGTTGGTGAAATAGTTGGACGGTGTATTTGTAATTGAAAGTGACGTGCTTGTTAATTTTTTTTTTTTTTTTACTTTTGGCTTCGCACAGTTTGTGCATTTAGCAAGCGGCAAGTTAAAAAAGTATTTAGTTTTTGATACAGAATGCAGTCACTTTGTTTTCAATTAGAATATGAATGTAACATAATCTAAAGCTCTTGCAGTATTTGGCAGCAAAATGTATCCAGTTAACCTTCTCGACAAGATAAAAATTTCAGCTTTATTTTACTGAGATCGCGCCTGTTTCAATGATTCCACATATTGACTAGTTGCGTAGATACTTGAGACAATTTTACATAGGAATCAATTTGCGAATAATTAAATCTCCCCAAAACCCTCTGCTAATTTTTAAATTGTTTTGTTTAAATTTAAATGAGCAGTGATGGCCCAGTGGTATACAAGTTGTAGGTCATGAGTTCAAACCCAGGCAGGCGCTTTACTTTGTGTAAATAATTTCATCACCACTTTTTTTTTTGTTCCCTTAAAGCGGTGAAGGAAAACATCGTGATGAAACCGGTATGTCCTAGAACCAAAAATTTGAAGACATGTGACATCCACCAACCCGCACTGGGTCCGCGTGGTGGATTACGGCCTACACCCTCTACTGTGCCCCAGCAGTGGGGTCAATACAAGGCTGATGAATAAAATTAAAATGACACTTTTGACAGATAAGTGGTTGTCATTGTTTTGAAAAAATTATAAACTATTGTTTGTGGGGAGTTGTAAGCTTGTAATTGAGTTTTGAGTAGATAATTTGCCTCTTGTGATTTTAGAAAGACATGTTTTGTGGTACCTCTAGTTGTTACTTTACTTTATTAATGTGTAACATCATTCCTCTCGCTTTCCTGCAGTCTGTGGGAGTGATTATATGAAATGGAATGGAAGTGTGTAACAGAAAACCGGGGAAGCGCGCTCTATTTGATTTGACCAATGAGCGCGCGCGCTGGTAGAGTTAGCCGTCAGATGGTAGAGCGCGCTCACGACAAGTCTGCGCGCGGTCGAAAACTAAACCTTTTAATTTAATTATTCAGGATAGAATGTTATTGTTGCTTATTACAAAGGTGAGATGTCAAATGTCATCATGACATCACATTCTACTACTGTAAAGCGGCTCCGAGACGATCAATAATTGCGATTGACAATTTTACGTCATTGTCAATTGCCTTTATCGTTTACGAGTAAAATTGAAGGGATTGTCAATCGCAGTTACGTGATTGAAAGCAAATGATGAAAAACTTTATGGATGCTCATTGACAGGAGCCATTGAAACTGCCAATGATCGTTTAACTGACTCATTGACAATCGTTTCCGTCATTCGCGCGTCTGACAGCAGTGAGAACAAACATGGCGGATACCTCACGTAATATTGAGGACCGGGAATTTATCTTTCTTTTTTTCTTTTTTTTTTTTTGACTGGCCTGTTGGTCTAGTGGTTAATGACCCTGACTGCTATGCCGGAGGTCGTGGGTTCGATTCCCACCCAGGACAAATGTTTGTGTAATGAGCACGATCATTTGTTCTGTGTCTGGGTGTAATTTATCTATAATATGTATTACATGTATTTAGAAATATATAAGTATGTTTATCAGTTGTCTAGTACCCATAACACAAGCTCTGCTTAGCTTGGGACTAGATGGCGTTGTGTGATTGTTGTGGAATATTATTATTATTATTATTATTATTATCTTACTATTAATATATTTACATCGCGATCGTCCACAGTTAACGCAAACAATTGACAATTGCAATTGAAATACATCAATGGCACCTTCAATTGCAAATGTTAATAACGTAGCACATTGACAATCGCGATTGATCAAAGGCTCGCTCGTTTTTTTTTCTATCTCCAAATTTCGTCAGTCACGTCACAAGTCCCAAGTTATAAGAACGAACCAGTTGCCACTGACTACGCCAAGCAGTTGCATTTGAGATCACTACAGCCAAACTATTAGTCAAGAACCTAGTTAGTACTTTGAATGATATGAAAATATAAGGAGTTAGTGATCTAGAGTGACAATTAAAAAGACTCAGGGCAGGAAAAACGAAACGTGTTGCACTGACGCCAAGTAACTATAGCAAGAAGATTTTGGTCTCTGAGGTCGCAAGCATTCAGAGTGGGGACTCTGATTGCCCACCGTGTGATCCTAGGATAGACGTTGGCACAGTGATCACGTGCTGCCATGCACAGCGAGGCTCAGAAGGAGACCCCTTTACAGTTTCCCCAGGGACATCCTTGTGGAGACTGTAAAGGGGTTACACTGGCAAGGGGGGGGGGGGAGCGGGTGTTAAGGCATGCCCTAACAGGCGTTGTACAGAGGACGTTCCGGGGTCGTCTTTAAAGAGATCACGGGACCCCTTCCATTTGCTGATGGTGATCACTGGGTTAGTTTTAGTGAGGTAAAAATCCTACACCCCTGGTCTTTTCCCCAAAAGTTCAGGTGCCTTTTGAAGGTTTCCTCTGATACCAAAAAAAAAGGATGACTGTGATGAAATCCAAACCAAACGATTTAAACAAAAAATTACGATTAATGCCTCACGTAATTAAGTAATTTATAAAAATACACCCTTAGTATAATCCCCTATAAGTAAAATTACGTGTACCGTTGACTAATCTGACATAGTTCTTTGACCCTCTTTACCGTTCGTCCCTTTGTTAACGTTTTACCGAGCCAACCCCAGGAATTAACCTTTAATTTATAACTGGCTTAAAATAGAATTGCTTAGATTAAGAGTTTGTCGAAATATTTTGAAGGAAAAGTGGTGGTTTTTGTTTACGTGAAATAGTTTCGTGTTGTATAAAAGTAAGATATTAGTATAATAAAGGTTTTTAAACAACTTTGGATCGATTTGCATTTAAGTTTAGTTAAATTAACATAAGGCCGTGACTTACAAGTTGTAGGTAGTGCGTTCGAACCCAGGCAGGCGCTTTGTTTTATTTTAATTAATTCATCACCACTGCTCTCAAAACGGTGAAGGAAACAACTTAATGTGGAAGTTTTTAGTTGTATCTTGGTCAAAATTTGAGTCGCGAGTCTTGGTCAAAATTTGAAAGAGAGTAAAAAGTATGTATTTATAGAATTAGAATCATTAACATCATCAATACAGCTCTTTTAGTTAGAATTAATGTCAAATGTAAGTATTTCATTGAAATCATGACCTTCGGCATCAATTCTAACTGAGAGAGTAATTTTGATGATTTTAATGATTACAGTCCTGTAAATACGTACTTACTACGGCCGCGAATTAAATTTTGACCAACAGACAATCTGATACTGAACTGTAAATTTCAAAAAACGTAAGAAAAGTTGAATTTCGCGGGCTACCCTGGAGCTTTCACCATAAGGAAACCGGCATGTCGTCAAAACTTTGAAGACATGCTATGAGAACACATTCACTGTGCGTACAGCTGGGGAGTGGAATTCCCTGCCGGAGTCTGTGTTTCCTGATAGCTACAACCCGGGAGTCTTTAAGTCAAGAGTGAATAGGTTACTTCTAAGCAAGCGTGCTCCATCTTCAACCGCATCATCGCTTACCATCAGGTGAGATATTCGTCCAACGCGTGCCTATCTATAATAATAAAAAAAAACATGTGACATCCACCAACCAGCATTGGGCCCGCGTGATGGAAAGGAGGCCTGTGTCCCAGCTGTGGGAACATTTTAAGCTGGTTTCATAGATTAACTGAGTATTCTTTATTAAAAGCATTTTTATGTCATCCTTCAGGATGACCTCTTCTGTGCCACAATTTAGGTAGGTCGATTATACGTATACGGTTGCCTAACAGCCCCCAATGCGGCCGTAACCAAGCTGCAGGGTCTAACTTTTTTTCGAAACTGACTCACCAGTCATCCTAAAATTTACAACAGGTCTTGGCTGCAATACGATACTTTCCTTAGTTACGATTCGTCGTTAATCAGCAGGTTTCATAATATTAAATATGTGTTCAGAAACCAAGACGTAAATGTCTTCTGCAGTATAAGTTCAGTAAACTTTTTGCCCTTGAACACCAAAATTTCCCTTGCCCAAACACTGATTCAGCCCATCATTGACTACGCCGACGCCTGTTATTTGGATGCCACCGAGGAGCTTTTAAATAAAATTTAGCGATTGCAAAATATGTGTATTCGTTTTGTTTTCAATCTTAAAAAAGTATGATCATGTTTCAGGCTTTCGTAAGGTACTCAAGTGGCTCCCTATTCGACTTCGCAGGAACTCTCGGATATCCGAGACAACAATATTGTGTCTGCTATTTGACATCCTTCACAACCCTAAAACGCCCTCCTAGATAGGAGGCTACGCTTTTCCTACTCTCGCCCTTCTGATGCGCCTTGCAGGTCGCATATCAGGAAACTCGTCAAATCCCTTCCTCATAGTACCGAAAAACCTCAAGCTGCGGAAATATGGCAACCTCGTAGCCACATTTTCAAGTCGTTTGGGGTTGAAACCCTTGGGCCGTGGGGTCCAAGTACTCATTTAGTATTTAAAGATCTATCTAAACGCCTTGTTGACACTTCGCGTGACCATAGGGCTGGCTTTTTCCTTGGCCAAAGGTTAAGCATTACCATACAACGTGACAATGCCACCAGTCTTTTAGACAGCGATGCGGAGGAATTTTTTGACGCCAGATTTTAAGTTTTATTTAGTTAGGAGTCTTTGTTTTAATTACAGTTAGTTAAGTATTTTATAACTTTGTATATACATATTTAATAAATGATATAAGTTACCTATGTATGTATTTGTATACAGGCTGTAACGGAAAGGTGTGGTCATATTTTAAGAACTGCATCTGCCTATCGATATGAACAACTTTCTTCAAGAAAATCTGAGAAAACTCTCAAAAAAAATGTTTACCTACCGAACAAATATTGATTAGCTGATGATAACTTTGTATGGAAAGACCAATTTTTTTTTTGGGAAAGTTTTATTGTTTTCTTAGAGAAATTTGTACATTTCCATGGGTAGAACCGGTTCTTAAAATATGACCACACCTTTCCGTTACACCCTGTATAAGATGGTATATGTTTGCATGGTATGTTATTTTATTTCATTGATATATTTTTTTGTTTTATGTATTCCTTTTCTAGTACTCTAACACAGAGTATCTACTTCTCTTTTTTTTTAACTCTCCTTTCGCAGGTATGCTGGAAGAGATTTCATTAGAAATAAGCATTACCTTCTACATTTTTAGGGTTACGAACATAAAAAAAAAAAAATAAAAAAAAAAAAAAGGGTTACGAACATCCGAATGTAAAAACGAAACCCTTATAGGATCACTCGTGCGTCTGTTTGTCTGTCTGTCCGTCTGTCCGTCTGTCACAGCCAATTTACTCCGAATCTACTAGCCCGATCAGGTTGAAATTTGCTGCACAGGTGTATTTCTATGACCCCAACACGGACGAGTAACGTTAAAAAATTAATTTGGAATATGGGGGTAACTTTGGGGGGAAAATTTAAAAATAAAGTTTTTGAAACTGTACCGTACGACATAACAAATTAAAGTGCTGATTGTGACGGTCTCAAATACATTTCTTTTTTTAAATTTTAAAATAAATCGTTTAAAAGTTATTTAAGAAAATAACGAAAAATGATCCCCCTATCTCTGAAACTACTGAGTCTAAAATTTTGAAAAAAATACGGGAAATAGTTCTTTATTTAGAGATTACAGGAAAACCTATGAGAAGTCTATATTTTTACAAACTTCTTATTAACTTGCTTTGGTTTGGTTTGGTTTGTATTCGGTTACAAATTAGTAACCCATTTTTCAAACACTTTCTGGTCTTTGATTAAGCTAAAACTTGCATTAATCATATTATAATTAAGTACCCAATGCAATAATAAAGTAGTATGAAGCTGGTCTGATGATGGAGCTCGAAGGTGGCCAAAGGATCTCCTCAACCGAACAAGATGGCACCGTCGTGTTTGGTCACATTGCATACCTATGTTTTGACAAGTTACGTTCGAATCTGTGATGCCTAAGGTCTGATGATGGAGTCGAAAGGTGTCCATAGGATCTCCGCAACCATAAAAGATAGCATCATCGTATTTGGACTCATTTGATGTGTATTAAAAAGTGATTTCACATTTGGTAGTACCCAGGGTCTGATGACCGGAGTAGGAATGTGGCCATCGCATCTCCGCAACCAAATAAGATAGCACCATCGTGTTTCAGCTTATTAGATATGTATTGACAAGCGATATTACATTTAGTGGTGGTGGTACCCAGGGTCTGATGATAAAATCGTAAGGTGACCATCCGTAACAACTTCTCAAGTAAACAAGATAACAGTATCGTGTTTGGGTTTATTGAATTTGTACTGACTAATGTTATTACACTAGAAGGTGGTCAGGGTCTGATTATACAAAGTTGATACGACAGAGGGGCTTTCCTTTAAACTGCCTATACTAGGTACTATTTTCAAGCTCTGTACCAAAAATCAATTAAATCGGAGCAGTAGTTTAGTCACAAACGATTTTTTAAGTTTTGGCCTCGTTTGAACACGATGTATCTTTCCTAACAGCTGATTATGTCTATACGCACAGGTCATGCACCTTAAAACGATAAATCTGAGTATAACCTACGATACGACGCGTTGTTGCCGTTCTCACGCAAGTCACAAGTACATTTTCGCTATAAGATGGCAATGCAAACAAGGATAATGGGTATAAAGTATGGTATAAAGGGTGGTTGCGTTTTACTCTGAATTGTAAGCTATTTAGTTTGTTTGAAAAAAAAAAACCTCATTTATTATTATTTTTATTTTTATACCGTATCGAATTAATACTAAACACGTATACGTAGTTTAATTTAATGCCCCTCTGTCACATCAACGTTGTATATAGGATCTTCAACCATAGAACATAGCACCGTTGCGTTTAGACTCATTGGATATGTGCCTACTTACTGACTAGTGTCATTAAACTAGGTGCTGACTAGTAGAACCAGAAGGGTACCATAGATACTAAACTAGAAAGTGCCGTATTGTTTGGTCTCGTCGATTTTGTGTTGACTAAAACTATAATTCCAGGTATATAGTCCAGGGTCTGATATTGGATCTCGATGGTCATCATAGGAAACCCTCAACTTAACAATGTAGCCTGATGAGATAAGGCTAGTTAGATTTTTTTGACAAGTTATAGTAGGAATGCCATTCGTCCCGATATATCGGGACTGTCACCGTCATTAGGCTCTCTGTCCCTACGTCCCATTCATCGCGCGGCCACGGCAATTCAAATACGTGTGTCAAAAAAATCACGAAGTTTGAGGAGAATACAGTGGCTTTTTACAATACAGCATTTTTAAGTATCTGCAAAAGTGGTTTTCATTTGATAAATATAAGGTGTTTGATTGGATGATGCTATCTGAAATCCCAGAATGGACAGCAGTTGAAAACACTATTTTATACCTAAATGAAAATGGTGTGGAGATTTTGGCCACAGTTGCTTTCAGCAATATAGTATATTATGTATTTAAAAAACTTTTTGGAGGCCAAACATGACACGGAAGAGTGGAAGGCCAAAAATTATGTAGAAGAGAAGTGGCTTTACGTTTTACATTAATGCCAAAAGCTCAAATTATGCGAATATTTGTTTGCGACACCTGGCCATAACGCCACTGTGTAAAGAGTATTTTCATTAATGCCGAGCCAGTGGACCGATGAAAGAAATCGACTGCTGCCGAAGACTGTGGAGTCGATGTTACAGTGTCAGGTTAACTTCAATATGACTTGCGCGGAGTTTTATAAATATGTAAAAGGACAGAAAGAATTACTTAAAAAGTAAATTCTTCAGCAAAGCATTGCTTCCATACATTAAAATTTCTATTTTTTTTATAAATAAAATACATAATTTATTTTTTCTCTCTTTGCGTCCCGACACGAGGCTTGCCAAATATGGCAACCCTAAGCACAGGGCGTATAGATTCTGTTTTCTTTTGACTAACAAGAAGATACAGGGCAGTTTGCTGTCTAGAAGAATAATGTCAGATTGCTGCTGCCCCAGGTACCTACTGACACTTTCGGCCTTGCAGTAGATACGCCCCTGGTGTCAGGATAAGTATTTCAATAAATTGTAATGTTAAAATGTATAAAATAAAGTATACATTTTTGAAAATCTTTGTAAGGCAATACTTCAATCAAATAAAAACGTGAACTGAAAATGTGATATTTGTAACTCTAACATTTCTTTAAAGCTTAAGGCGTGAACGTCTCTGACACTGTTTACTTTTTTTACACTGGATAAGCCGAAAATATTACCTGTAGTAGTATAACAAAAAAACAACCGACTTCCAAAAAAAAAATACACTAAAAATTTAAAAATAACTTTAATTTCGGAAGTCGGTGTTTGTATTTTTACTTCTTCGTTATTTGACACCGACTTCCGAAATTAGAGTTATTTATAAATTTTTAGCGTATTTTTTTTTTGGAAGTCGGTTGTTTTTTTTTGTAAAAAAGTTTTTTATTTTTTAGTTGTTATACCCCAGAACTAAAAACCCCAATATAATGAAACGTGGAATTTAAACATTTGGAGAACACCAAAACGTCATCGAGGTACACGTATTTTCCGTTTTTGTTCAGTTTCTCAAAAAGCGCTGAAGCAATTTCGATAAAATTTATATATAAAAAAAATACTAATTATAGACACATAAGAATCTAAGTTTTAATTAGTATTTTTAAGTTCATGTAGAAGTTTGTCCTGTAAAGGTTTTCACTTTTTTATAAGCCATTTAAAAAATATGTGATTCGTTCGGAACCCTTTGCGCGCGAGCCCGCACTCGCACTTGGCCGATTTTTTTTTCTCTGTTTCATTCTTCATGTCAGTTTATTTGTGTGTGCATAAATTGTTAAATAAATAAAGTACTGGCACTTCTAGGTAGTTACTGTTGTTCACTAAATCCCTCCACCACTCAAGCAGTGATTGGTCGAGCCTATTGGTAGGCAAGCGTTGCTAATCTGGACCAATTAAGCCAGGCCTGAGAGGTTCCAATTACTGTCCAGCTATTAGGCACTGTGGTACCGGTAGCCGTAAGTACATTACCTAAATGTTTTTGAGGGACAGTACAGTCAAAGCAAGGTGTTGTTAAGCGAATGCTATTGTATGAATTAGACCACTTTAAAATAGATTTTGACCTCTAAGTTTTTTTCGGTGTTTCTTCTTAGAGTAGTCAGCTAGGAAACACTGGCATCGTCTAGCTTAAACTGACAAAAACATTGACGGGTAAAAGTGTTCCTTGTAACCTATTTACTGAATAAACATCATTTATCAGTTATCATTGAAGGGTCCAAACAGAGCCCAATTGCTGTCACTCACGTGTCCGTCTATCTGTCAGTCGTCTGTCACACAGGTTTTACAGTCAAACGGTTGGAGCTACAGTCTTTAAATGTTCACAGTATAAACATTTTGCTGACCCAAAGCCGTAAAAATAGTCAAAAATACATTTGGTACGGAACCCTAAATATGCGAAATCCGACACGCACTTGGCCGGTTGTTTCTAATTAATTTATTGTTTTTTTTTTTAAACTGAATTATTATATTATTTAAAATCTAATTTATTCAGTTTTAATTCTAATTTATTGACTCTTGTTTGTTTTTTAAACCGACGAAAAAAAAGGAGGAGGTTCTCAATTCAACCGTATATACATTTTCTAATGAGCTTAGCTTACCGTTTGTTTTTAAACTGTATTTTTAGTTTTTAAATCAAATTTATTCAATATTTAAGTTTTATTTATTGAAGTTTTATTTTGTTGAATTTCAATTTAACTTTATTTTGTTTATTATTTATGTAGTTTCCAACGTGTTTTTTTTTATGGATCTAGTATTGTGTGCAATAAAGATTTTTATTTATTTATGGCCATTTCTAACGTGTTAAAAGGCGATTACAATTGCATTTTTTTTGGGTTGGTTAAGAATCTAAACATAAAAACTGTCCGATTAAAGTTTTTTTTAATACTAACAAAATATGAGGTACAAATTTCAACAACCTTTTAAATAAACAGGTAATTGGAAATAAATATTGTCATTCTAAAAACCACTTTGACAGTCTTACTTCAATCAATTAACATGCATTCATTTCAGTTTTTTTTTAAATTCTAATAACATAATTATTTAACAGTGTTTCTATTTTCGTGTTAAATAGTAGTCTTTTACAGATGGTAAAAATGCTCCTTGATAGCTTTTTGTTCCATAATTACCGTATATATATTTACTTGCGTAGTTTGACTATAAGGTACTGTTAGGAATCAGAAGTGAAATAAAATAAAAATTAATAAGCAATCTTTAATCCCTTTAGATTATTCTGTACAAAATATCAAAACACTGTAAATATTAATCAACTATGCATTACACAAGCCAAAATTAATAATAGCTACGTACACGAATAAAACATAATCCAAAAATAAACGAGCACACTATTATACTCAGGTTACACGTCTGTGTCGAGCACCGTCCAAGCAAAAAAAGGGGCCGCTTTTGCACTGCGTGCCTCCTTATATAGCCTGCCCCATCGGTTGACAGTTGGTCACCTGACATCTCTAAGATGTCACCTCATTTTTCGTTACCAACAGTACCATAATGGTAGGTTGATAGAACTTTTTTTTTCTTTTTAATGTAGCCTTTGCTCCTCTGCTGAACGAAAACCTCTTCCCGATATTCTTTTTCTACGCCATAAGTGCCGTCTGGTGATAATAAAGGAAACCTCTTTATTCTTTTATTTTGACAAAAAAGTTGAAGGCGTCCGAGCCGATCAAGAGTTGATCGACTCGGACGCCTTCAACATTTTGCGTTTTCGACACCGTTTCAATTTTTTCACATGGGGTGTTATGTATATCGTTAGATTGCCCTTGAAGAGCCCTTTCTAAACGTATACGTTTCTTGTATTTTGATTTGGCTTTTTGACGAGTATACCTAGGTCAACATTTCAAAATGTATTCTATTGTTTATATTTAAACACTGTACATATTTATTATAACCATTTATAATTACATTTATAACCATTTTTTAAGAAAGAGTTTGTCTAGGTTCTTATTAAAGGTTTTAAGTTAAAACTTTTCAATTTTGTCTGGTAGTCCTCTAATAACAGCAGTAAAAATAGGGCCATTTTTTGTCAGTTTTGGAGAGTCATATTTTTTTACTTATTGGTTGCTGAAAAAAAAAGAAAAGACAGAGACGTGTTAACAGCAGATCTTGATTTTATGAAAAAAAAAAGATTGCTCTAGAGGCATTATTCAGGAGGAAAAAAAGGGAATACATTTGTATGGAGAATCGCAGTCCCTGTTCCCTCTTAAGAGGCCGTATACGAAATATTGCCGATTTCGCTGATTTACGTGATTTTACAGTTAAAATAATATATTTCTAAAAGTTTTAATGCACAAAATAAAAGATCGTTTCAATTATGATCTAATGTGTGAGCTAGTTTTTTTTTTTTGTTATAATTACGATTATTCGACCACAAACCTACGATGGTTTTGTGAATTTTTGCTGTAAGGGGTTTAGAATATCACATAAATACGAATCGTTTTGACGTATAAACGGTATGAAAAAATTAAAATGTATTGCTGCAAAAGTCGTCTGTATAATTTATGAATCATTTTTTACCACTTTTTTACTAAAATTTTGATTAAAAAAATATTTAACTTAGTCAAATTTTAGAGGAAATGGGCCAAGAATTGCTTTTGATTTTGGCTAGTTAAACTCTCGTTCATAAAATTAAAACAGCAAAAAATAAACTTCAGTTCACCATCAATCCATTTCATCTCATAGGGAATGTGTCAGCCACCACTGACGGGGCCCATCATGGCCGATGCCTATGCCAAGGGGTAGCGGATAAATTCGTAACGGAGTTACCGCTCCCCTGGGCACTAAGGCAAGGAAGGAAAAGGGGTGGGTTTAGTCAGTAAGAGTCTGACACGCCCTCTCGCTCCACCCATAGCGGGAGAAATCCCTGATGATATCCTACCGTCAAAAAAAAGAAAAGGTACCAGTAGTAGCTAGCACTTTTGTTGCCAACCATACGTGTCTAGCTTACCCTCCGTATAACCTGTCATTATAAAGTGCATTCCCATCCATATTTACTGAACTAAACTTGGATTGACGTATTGATTGCTTACTTGATTTCAAATAATTTTGTTAGGCTATTAACTTGTCTTGTGATGGAAATAGAGGGGAAAGTTTTAAACTAGAAATATCTGTATTTATAGGACTCACAGGAGAAGAATAGCCCAAAAAATCGCCAAACTTTAGTAGTGTTGGGCAGGAAAATTTGCTTGAAAAACAGATGGTCGATGGGGCCGAAAAGTTCTGGAGTGGCGACCGATGACCTGGTGAGAGTTGCGGTAATTCGATGGATGCGAGATGCACAGGAACATTCGTTGTGGTGATACTTGGGGCAGGCCTATGTCCAGAAGTCTTTTTGCTGAAATTATGATGATGATAATAAAGGGGCTCGTGACCATATAGGGTGACTGGTAATTAGTGACCGATAATTAAACACGTTATTGTACTCATGATAACAAACAACTTTCCCAAAGAAACATATAGTGAGACAGGCCGGCGCACGCGTCTAACAGCTGATAGGTCACAGCACCGCGCGCGCGAATTTCATACGACTGTTGAGTTATTGTGATAAAAGTGAATGAGTATAAATAAAAATTTTCTTTGGAAAAGTTGTTTGTTATCATGAGTACAATAACGTGTTTAAGTATCGGTCACTAATTACCAGTCACCTTATATGATGACAACCGCATGGGTTTTTGTTTAAGCTTAAGCAACGTTTGCCGTTTGTCTTTACGGGGAGCCAATCTAGTGTAGTATCCAATGCGCCATGGCGTATTGTGTTACTCAGTTACTAGTTTGTGGAAATCAGATAGTCTGTTGCTCCATATAAAAAAAACTAGCGCCTGCCAGCGGCTTCACCCGCTTAGAACTTTCCTTGTTACATATTAGAGCCACGCCGACTTGGCGTATTTGAGAAATAAATATTCATCCAAATTTTTGCATTTATAATATTATTAGGAATTAGAATAGTATTCAGCTGCATCAGCTTGACTTGAAGCCGATCCCGACATAGTTGGGGAAAGGCTAGGCAGATTTATTAATACGTATCGGTATAGGTTCTATGAAGCCAGCCAGTCACTACCTCGCAAGAAGGAGAACAGTTCATTCAAATTCAAATGTTATTTATTCTCTCTTCACAATTGGTTAACTTAAAAATTACATTGTTTGTAACTAATGCAAATAATATTTTACCATTGTAAGAGACTGGTGCCTGAAGTAGGTTTATGAACAAAACCTGTGTTACAGGTCACCAGGGCTCCCCCATAGCAAAGAGTTAGTTAATTATATAATTTGTGTGAGTAACAACATAACAGGTGAAAAAATAAAAAAATAAAAAATATTGAACAAAGATTAAATAAAATACACGTAAAATATAAAAAAGAAGCAAAAACAAAAATAAAAAACAATAGAAATTAAAAAAAAAAAAAAAATTATTAAAACAGTCAACGACAAAAAACTAAAAAAGAACACAAGTAAAAATATTTTCCTTAATTCAGAAGTAGACAAGTACCGCACTTCCTTATTGTTCACCAGAAGAACATAATCAACCTACAAATAGCCTTAAACTGTCCATTACGGCCATTGTAGGCCATTGTGGGCCATTCCCCGGCACCTCCTGCCTGAGTGATTCCATTCTGCGGTACACACATTGATTAATGGTCAATCCCTTTCGCACCATTAGGCTCGATCAATCATCATACATAAGTGATAAGCTTTTGGAATTTTGTCTCATATGGCAGACAGGTACCTACTTTATTTAGGACTTTAGGTAGATTAAATTAGAGCTGAATTTTCAACTTTTAGTTGATTTTATCTAAAAAATGCTATGACGGTTTGACATTGAGCAATAACACCAAAAATCTAAAAAAAAACTGGATAAAAACAAAATTGGTAAAAACTGGATAGTTTTACTGATAAATAGCGGTAGATAGAAAGGTAATGCAGACATTTGTCATTCTACATCTTGATTGATATTTCACGTTTTGCAAGTAGCATAATCAGCCTATACTTTTCCCACTGTTGAGAGCTAGGTCTTCTCTCTGTGAGACAAGCTGTCTGTTGGACAGCCATAATACGCAAAACAGGTCCAGAGTGGATTGGTAGAAGTTTTCAAATGTTTGGTTCTGCGATATGATGGTTTGCTGCGGATAATATCTCGCTTCAGGTTGTGGTTCAGTCAGCGAGAGCGCATGCTACGCCGTCATCTCCTTCTGCGACGAACTGGGCCAGTGAGGGTAGCGTGACAAAATGCGCAAGCATCCCAGCGTCCCGGTAAAAGGTATCTGCAGAACACCATGCGATTTACGTCAGTAAAAATCTGACAGACCCCTCTGCCCGCCCCAGTAACGTATACAAGAATTTCCACACAATAAAAAAAAAATGTAATAGCATCCTCACGTTGTTTTTGTCTACTGCTACTTATTAAACAGTATAGTTCTTAACAAACATGATTTAATTCATTTAATCATAAACTTTTCGTTTATATTACACAAATCAATTTATATTCATATTCCTAAACCAGAGTTAGCCTACAAAACGGATGGATTGACGCAGTTGCTGATTTAATGGTTCCGCCAATATTGCGTGTGCCAATATTTTATGAGTCGTAGGTATTGTTGGTGTGAGACTGTAAATGTACAAGCTAGGGAAAATAATTATTTATTAATTTAAGGTGGAATGTTACGAAAGACAAGTTGTATAGGTGGTGGTTAATACACTGGGTCACATAGAAATCTGGAATAAAATATCTTCCAAAGTTATGTACATAGCCATTCAACCGCTACCCAAGCGAACTTTGACATAACAGCTACGTCACCCGCTTGATCGGCATTACTTCACGCAAGCGGTCCTGTGCCGTTACCAAATTAAAGCTTAATGTCTAGTAAACTACTATAGCTACAAACAAACCATAAATTAGTGATATAGCTGCAACTATAGAGAATCGATATAAGTGAAAACTAATACGATAACATGTTCTAAGTACTTCAAAAAAAATTTAAACCTTAACGTAACCGTTAGTGGTATACGTTAAAATTGGTTTCACCTATGTTTTTACCAATAATTTTGTAATAAGTTTATCATTAAACTAGAAGAAGTAATAATAAACATTACACCAAATTTCAAGTTCATAGGTCAATGTGAAGTTAAAAAATTCTTCAAAACAAAATTTTGTGACAAACGACGGACAGACAAACAGACGAATAGACTGACAGACGGACACGTGAGTGACAGCAATAGAGCTCCTTTTTAACCCTTCGGGTACGGAACTCTAAAAACCACGGTAAACTAAATATTAAACAAACTAACATATTCAAGACCGTTGAGATGCAAATTACCTTAACTGAAGTATTACGAAACTATTTCTTGCTACTTCGCACGAAGTTCAAGTTTCCCAAGGAAGCTCGTTTATGATATAGATAGGGAGTTTTCCATTACAAGTTTTCCTCTTTGTAATAAATAATGGAACAACAAAATTTTGCGTCGCGCTACTGGGTTATAGAAGAAGACATTAATGTCAAAGTGGCGGTTTCAACATAAAATATTTTATTTTGTGTGTTTTAGTAATGTTGGGTGAGGCGCTCATGGCTGATGATACTGAGGTGGTGTTATTGCGGTAACCACTGAAACGTCCCAGCGGCCTAGCTGGTTCAAAAAGTTGTCGTCAGGAACGCCAAAGCTACCCAGCCATCACCCCAGTGATCAACATCAGCACATGGAAGGGACCGTTACTTCTTAATATACCTCTCCGGAACTCCCTCTGTACAACGCCTGTTAGGGCATATCCCTTCTGACACGCCCTCCCGCTCCACCCAGAGCGGGCGATGTCATTGGATGACATCCCATCCCCCCAAAAAAAAAAGGCAAATCCCTCAGGAGTCTGTAAAAGGGTCAGAGTGCATGGCAGCACGTGTGGTCACAGTGCCCCAATATTCGCCTCCTAAAATCGCTTGGTGAACTATGAGTCCCTACTCCGGGCTCCCGAGATTCCAAAGTTCCGCCTGAATTAAATTATGCAGGAGGGGTTTTGGCGTGTTAGACGTACTGGCATTGGAAAACACCTAGGTTAGGTCATTTCTGTATAGTCATATGTTATTTGTCTTCGCGTAAACGGAACGTAATGTAAACTAAGCCTTTGTTACTGCAACTTATTGAGGTTCATCATATAAGAAAAGTCAATCTTGTTGCCAGTGATGACATATGGAACAGAAACGTGGTTGCTCACAATGGAACTTATCAGAAGGCTTCAAGTCACCCTAAGGGCGATGGAAAGGGCTATGCTCGGAGTTTCCTCGCGTGATTGAATCAGGAATGATGACATCAGCAACAGAACTAAGGTCACCGACATAGCAACCGGCAGGGCACATTTCTTGAAGAACAGATGGTTGATGGGGCCGAAAAGTTCTGGAGTGGCGACCGCGTACCGGAAGACGCCGCTTTGGAAGGCCTCCAACAAGGTGGACCGATGACCTGGTGAGGGTCGTGGGTAGCCGACGGATGCGAGACGCACTAGACTGGTCATAGTGGCTACACTTGGGGGAGGCCAGCAGTGGACGTCTTTCGGCTGGTATGATAATCATAAGAAAAACTGACCCATTAATTTGTTTTCTCATTAGCAGACACAATTAAAAACCTATTGTTGCGTTACCTTATGGTAACGCGAGGGGCCTGACGTGACCTACATAAATTACTGGTTCCATACCCGAAGGGTCCAAACGGAGCCCTATTGTTGTCACTCACGTGTCCGTCTGACTGTCCGTCCGTCGTCTGTCACAAACTTTTGTTACGAAGAATTTTTTAACTCCCCATTGACTTAAGAACTTGAAATTTGGTGATAATATTTATTATTACTTATACTTTATTAACAAATACCAATATATGGTACGGAACCCTTAATGTGCGACATCCGACACGCACTTGGCCAGATTTTATTGTTTCTTAATAATAATTTACTTTGTCGTATTTTCTTCTAACAATTTAACTCTCGCAATTAGAGCTGTATTAAAAGGTAGTTGTTTAATTTATTTAGAAACCGTTAAAACGGACAGAAAGTTAATATTAATTTGTATATATTGTTTCAACATTCAGAGTTGCCATTACCAAAATATCAAACCATGTTTTTTTTGGCCGCTTCATGAATCTGAAAATACCTCGGTTGCGGTTTTTTTTTTCACTTAGAATTCAACGATTTTTTATCCGGACCTCCTGAAAACTCCTGAGTCCTACATAAATCAAAGGTAAACAAACTGAATTTATACTCATTTTTGGTGTAACCTGTACCTACTTTAAAATTGGCAGGTGTTGATCAAGGTAAAAAATATTTTGAAACTTTTTGCTGGGTGTACGAGTCAGTCATATAGACATTTTAACTGAAAGTATTTCACAACAGGAAATCAGTGCACTAATAAGTTATTATCAGAAGTCAAATCTGGAAAAGTGTACTGCCCAAGTTTGCAACGGGCGTTGACCGTGTTCCCGACAGTCTGTTAAGAAAACCGGCTGCTGATTTTAAACTGCTTATTGAATATTGCACAAAACAGTTTTTAGGTTTTGTCATATTTTAAATTATGTGTGAGTGTGAATTCTGGTGACATTAATTAAAAAAACTTCTATAGTTATTTCCTCGATTTAAGAACACTGCTTGAACTTTTAAATAAGCCTGGACTTTCGCTTAGTAGACATAAGTTACAAATTCTGCATCACCATTTAAATCTGGTGAGCAGTGATGGCTATGTGGTAACGGCCGCGACTTACAAGTTGTATGTCGCGAGTTCAAACCCAGGCACACACTTTACTTGCCACTGCTCACAAAACTGTGAAGAAAAACATCGTTAGGAAACCGGGAAGTCCAAGAACCAAAAATTCGAAGACATGCGACATCCACCAACCCTCAATGGGCCCGCGTGGTGGATTACGGCCCAGATCCTCTCACTGAGAGAAGGACTGTGCCCCAGCAGTGGGGGCATCAAAAAAGGGTGATGATGGTGATACCAGGAGACCAGAATCATGAATAGGTGTTTTCGGGGCTACAATCCTAAGCTGTGTAGCTTCACAAACCACCAGGATACCAGAATCAAGAAGTGTTTCCGGGGCTTCAATCCTGAGCGGTGTAGAATTGTAGATTTACAACCTACCAGGTTATCAGAATTACAAATCATATTTCGAGGCTGGTATAAAGAGAGGTAGAGATTTACAAATTACCAGGAGACCAGAAACACAAGAGTCGCAAACTATCAGGAGATCAGAATCACAAAACATATTCCGAGGCTGGTATTAGGAGAGGTAGAGATTTACAAATTACCAGGATACCAGAAAAATGAGAAGTATTTCCAGGGCTGAAATCATGACCGGTAAAGACTCACAAAGTACCAGGAGACCAGAATCATGGATACATATTTTCGGGGCTACAATCCTAAGCTGTATAGTTCACACACCCCACCAGGAGCCCAAAATCAAGAAGAAGTGTTTCCGGGGCTTTAATCCTGAGCGGTATAGATTCACAACCTACCAGGAGATCAGAATCACAAAATATATTCTGAGGCCCTGTCAACATCCAATAGGCCGCAGAGTGCCGATAATCGGGATTAACCGTCAACGTCCAATAGGCCCCAGTGTGCCGATCCGACTAGCGCGGTTTCAACCTCTATTACGATTAAGATTCACAAATTACCAGGAGAACAGAAACGTAAAGAAGTAAAATTTCCGAGCGGTTTAGATTCACGCACTACCAGGAGATCAGATTCACAATAACTATTCCGAGGCTGAGATCATGAGAGGTAACATCTTGAATAAGTATTTTCGGGGTTGGAATCCTGTGCGGTATACATTCCCAGGCGTATAGACTACCAGGGAACAGAATCATGAAGAAGAGAAATTTCAGACCTGCACGCGGATAAAACCACAGGTAAACTACCAGGGTGCCAAAATCGTGAAAAAGTTAATCCTACTAATATTATAAATGCGAAAGTTTGTATGTTTGTATGTTTGTTTGTTTGTTTGTATGTTTGTATGTTTGTATGTTTGGCTGAAGGTATCGCAAAAACGGCTGAAGGGATTTGAATGAAATTTCTCACACAGGTATTTGAATAAGATAAAAAAACATCTTGAATAAGTATTTTCGGGACTGGAATCCTGAGCGGTATAGATCCTTAAACTACCAGGAAAGCAGAATCATGAAGAAGAGAAATTTCAGACCTGCACGCGGATGAAGCCAAAGGTAAATTGGAAGTAAAAGGTGGTGATAAAGTTAATCCTACTAATATTATAAATGCGAAAGTTTGTATGTTTGTTTGTTTGTATGTTTGTTTGTTTGTATGTTTGTATGTTTGTATGTTTGGCTGAAGGTATCGCAAAAACGGCTGAAGGGATTTGAATGAAATTTCGCACACAGGTGGGTCATAGCCTGGATTAACACATAGGCTACTTTTTATCCCGGTAAATGACAAGACTTAGCGAAGGCTGAGGTGGAAGTAGAAATCCAAAGTTAGGCTGAACGAGCGGTTTACGCTCACAAAGTACCAGGAGACCAGAAACATGAAAAGTATTTCCGGGGTTGGAATCATGAGCGGTAGTCTCGCAAAGTACCAGGGGACCAGAATCATGAAGAGGTATTTTTGGGGCTACAACCCTAGCGGTATAGGTTCGCAAACCACCAGGAGACCAGAATCAAGAAGAAGTATTGCCGGGGCTTGAATCCTGAGCGGTATAGATTCACAAGCTACCAGGAAATCAGAATCACAAAGTATATTCCGAGGCAGGTATTATGAGATGTAGAGATTCACAAATTACCAGGAGACCAGAAACATGAAAAGTATTTCAAGGACTGAAATTATGAGCGATAAAGACTCACAAAACTACGAAAAGATCAGGATTCACGAAAAAGTAGTTCCAGAACTGGAATCATGATAGGTGTAGATTCCAAAACTACCAGGAGACCATAGTCATGAACCAGTATTTTTGGGGCTTAAATCCTAAGCGGTATAGATTCCTACGACCTACTAGGAGATCAAAATCACAAAATATATTCTGTGGCTGGTATTATGAGAGGTACAGATTCACAAATTACCAGGAGAACAGAATCATGAATAAGTTTTCCGAGCAGTATAGATTCACGAACAACCAAGACATAGAAGAATTACAAATGTTACCAAAAGGCTGGGATTATGAGCGGTAGAGATTCATAAATTACCAGGAGACCAGAATTATGAAGAAGTGATTTTGGGGTTGGAATCATGAGAGGTATAGATTCTAAAATTACCAGGAGACCAGAGTCGTGAATCAGTACTTTTGGGGCTAGAATCTGAAGCGGTATAGATTCACAAAATACTGGGATACCAGAAACACAAAGAGTGTTCCGGGGCTGAAACCCTAAGTGGAATAGATTCTCAAACTCCAGGGATGGGGCTGGAATCCTGAGCGGTATATATTCATAACCTACCAGGAGATCAGAAATACAAAACATATTCCGAAGCTGGTATTGGGAGAGGTAGAGATTTACAAATTACCAGGAGACCAGAAATGTGAAGAAGTAAAATTTCCGAGCGGTATAGTTTCACTCACTACCAGGAGATCAGAATCACAAAAAACAAACCAAAAAAAAAGGGTGGGATCAAAAGAGGTAAAAAAAAAAGCATCTTGAATAAGTATTTTCGGGACTGGAATCCTGAGCGGTATAGATCCTTAAACTACCAGGAAAACAGAATCATGAAGAAGAGAAATTTCAGACCTGCACGCGGATGAAGCCAAAGGTAAATTGGAAGTAAAAGGTGGTGAAAAAGTTAATCCGACTAATCCTACTATAATATTATAAATGCGAAAGTTTGTATGTTTGTTTGTTTGTATGTTTGTATGTTTGTATGTTTGTTTGTTTGTATGTTTGTATGTTTGGCTGAAGGTATCGCAAAAACGGCTGAAGGGATTTGAATGAAATTTCGCACACAGGTAGGTCATAGCCTGGATTAACACATAGGCTACTTTTTATCCCGGTAAATGACAAGACTTAGCGATGGCTGAGGTGGAAGTAGAAATCCAAAGTCAGGCTGAACGAGCGGTTTACGCTCACAAAGTACCAGGAGACCAGAAACATGAAAAGTATTTCCGGGGTTGAAATCATGAGCGGTAAAGTCTCGCAAAGTACCAGGGGACCAGAATCATGAAGAGGTGTTTTCGGGGCTCCAACTCTAGCGGTATAGCTTCGCAAACCATTATGAGCGATAAAGACTCACAAAACTACGAAAAGATTCACGAAAAAGTAGTTCCGGAACTGGAATCATGATAGGTGTAGATTCCAAAACTACCAGGAGACCATAGTCATGAACCAGTATTTTTGGGGCTTAAATCCTAAGCGGTATAGATTCCTACGACCTACTAGGAGATCAGAATCACAAAATATATTCTGTGGCTGGTATTATGAGAGGTACAGATTCACAAATTACCAGGAGAACAGAATCATGAATAAGTTTTCCGAGCAGTACAGATTCACGAACAACCAAGACATAGAAGAATTACAAATGTTACCAAAAGGCTGGGATTATGAGCGGTAGAGATTTATAAATTACCAGGAGACCAGAATTATGAAGAAGTGATTTTGGGGTTGGAATCATGAGAGGTATAGATTCTAAAATTACCAGGAGACCAGAGTCGTGAATCAGTATTTTTGGGGCTAGAATCTTAAGCGGTATAGATTCACAAAATACTAGGATACCAGAAACACAAAGAGTGTTCCGGGGCTGAAATCCTGAGTGGAATAGATTCTCAAACTACCAGGGAGGGGGCTGGAATCCTGAGCGGTATAGATTCATAACCTACCAGGAGATCAGAAGTACAAAACATATTCCGAAGCTGGTATTGGGAGAGATAGAGATTTACAAATTACCAGGAGACCAGAAATGTGAAGAAGTAAAATTTCCGAGCGGTATAGATTCACTCACTACCAGGAGATCAGAATCACAAAAAAAAAACCAAAAAAAAAGGGTGGGATCAAAAGAGGTAAAAAAAAAAAGCATCTTGAATAAGTATTTTCGGGACTGGAATCCTGATCGGTATAGATCCTTAAACTACCCGGAAAACAGAATCATGAAGAAGAGAAATTTCAGACCTGCACGCGGATGAAGCCAAAGGTAAATTGGAAGTAAAAGGTGGTGAAAAATTTAATCCTACTAATATTATAAATGCGAAAGTTTGTATGTTTGTTTGTTTGTATGTTTGTATGTTTGGCTGAAGGTATCGCAAAAACGGCTGAAGGGATTACAATGAAATTTTGCACACACGTAGGTCATAACCTGGATTAACACATAGGCTACTTTTTATCCCGGTAAATGACAAGACTTAGCGAAGGCGGAGGTGGAAGTAGAAATCCAAAGTCAGGCTGAACGAGCGCACACGCTCAAAAAGTACTAGGACACCAGAAACATGAGAAGTATTTCCAGTGCTGAAATCATGACCGGTAAAGACTCACAAAGTACCAGGAGACCAGAATCATGAATACGTATTTTCGGGGCTACAATCCTAAGCTTTATAGCTTCACACACCCCACCAGGAGCCCAGAATCAAGAAGAAGAAGTGTTTCCGGGGCTTGAATCCTGAGCGGTATAGATTCTCAAACTACCAGTTCACAACCTACTAGGATATCAGAATCACAAAACATATTCTGAGGTTGGTATTAGGAGAGGTAACATCTTGAATATGTTTGTATATTTGTATGTTTGTATATTTGTATATTTGTATGTTTGTATGTTTGGCTGAAGGTAACGCAAAAACGGCTGAAGGGATTTCAATGAAATTTTGCACACAGGTAGGTCATGGCCTGGATTAACACATAGGCTACTTTTTATCCCGGTAAATGACTAAACTTAGCGAAGGCTGAGGTGGAAGTAGAAATCCAAAGTCAGGCTGAACGAGCGGTTTACGCTCACAAAGTACCAGGAGACTAGAAACATGAGAAGTATTTCCGGGGCAGGAATCATGAGCGGTAAAGTCTCGCAAAGTACCAGGGGACCAGAATCATGAAGAAGTGTTTCTGGGGCTTGAATCCTGAGCGGTATAGATTCACAACCTACCAGGCGATCAGAATCACAAAATATATTCTGAGGCTTAAAGAATTTTTTTTTTTTAATTATTTGGTTATAAATAGGGTAGAGATTTATTAATTACAAGTAGCGGCACGTAAGTCTAGCGCTGAACGATGCCTGAAGAGATTTGAATGAATTTTTGCACACATGTAGGTCATAGCCTGGATTAACACATAGGCTACTTTTTATCCCGGTAAATGACAAGACTTAGCGAAGGCTGAGGTGGAAGTAGAAAATCAGAGACGGGCTGAACGAGTGAACACGCTCACGAAGTACCAGGAGACCAGAAACATGAGAAGTATTTCCAGGGCTGAAATCATGACCGGTAAAGACTAACAAAGTACCAGGGGACCAGAATCATGAAGAGGTATTTTTGGGGCTACAATCCTAAACTGTATAGCTTCACAAACCACCAGGAGACCAAAATCAAGAAGAAATGTTTCCGGGGTTTAAATCCTGAGCGGTATAGATTAACAACCTACCAGGAGATCAGAATCACAAAATATATTCTGAGGCTGGTATTACGAGAGATACAGATTCACAAATGACCAGGAGACCAGAAACTTGAGAAGTATTCTAGGACTGAAATCATGAGCCATAAAGACTCATAAACTACCGGGAGATCAGGATTAACGAAAAAGTGTTTCCGGGGCTGGAATCATGAGAGGTATAGATTCTAAAACTACGGGGAGACCAGAGTCGTGAATCAGTATTTTTGGGGCTAGAATCAAGCGGTATAGATTCTCAAACTACCAAGGAAGGGGCTGGAATCCAGAGCGGTATACATTCATAACCTACCAGGAGATCAGAAGCACAAAACATATTCCGAAGCTGGTATTAGAAGATGTAGATATTTACAAATTACCAGGAGACCAGAAACGTGAAGTAGTAAAATTTCCGAGCAGTATAGATTCACGCACTACCAGGAGACATCGACATCACAAAAAATATTACAAAAAAAAAATAGGATGGGATCAAAAGAGGTAAAAAAAAAGCAACTTGAATAAGTATTTTCGGGGTTGGAATCCTGAGCGGTATAGATTCTTAAACTACCTTTCAAAAAGATCTGACTCACAACCTAATTTGAATAACTGACTTTGGATTTTGATTTCTACAGTGTTTTTTTAACGTGCTGCTCTCAGGAAATAGCACTCAAATTTATAATCATTCTTTTCACGCGGGCGAAGCCGCGGGCATAAGCTAGTATTTATTATAAATGCGAAAGTTTGTATGTTTGTTTGTATGTTTGTATGTTTGGCTGAAGGTAACGCAAAAACGGCTGAAGGGATTACAATGAAATTTTGCACACACGTAGGTCATAACCTGGATTAACACATAGGCTACTTTTTGTCCCGGTAAATGACAAGACTTAGCGAAGGCTGAGGTGGAAGTAGAAATCCAAAGTCAGGCTTGCACGAGCGCACACGCTCAAAAAGTACTAGGACACCAGAAACATGGGAAGTATTTCCAGGGCTGAAATCATTAGACATAAAGACTCACAAAGTACCAGGAGACCAGAATCATGAATAGGTGTTTTCGGGGCTACAATCCTAAGCTGTATAGCTTCACAAACCACCAGGATACCAGAATCAAGAAGAAGTATTTCCGGGGCTATAATTCTGAGCGGTGTAGATTCACAACCTACCAGGATATCAGAATTACAAATCATATTTCGAGGCTGGTGTAAAGAGAGGTAGAGATTTACAAATTGCCGGGAGACCAGAAACACAAGAGTCGCAAACTACCAGGAGATCAGAATCACAAAACATATTCCGAGGCTGGTATTAGGAGAGATAGAGATTTACAAATTACCAGGAGACCAGAAAAATGAGAAGTATTTCCAGTGCTGAAATCATGACCGGTAAAGACTCACAACGTACCAGGAGACCAGAATCATGAATACGTATTTTCGGGGCTACAATCCTAAGCTGTATAGCTTCACACACCTCACCAGGAGCCCAGAATCAATAAGAAGTTGTTCCGGGGCTTGAATCCTGAGCGGTATAGATTCACAACCTACAGGAGATCAGAATCACAAAATATATTCTGAGGCTTAAAGACTAGCTAGAACAAACATAGAGCTAGGAAACAGAGATAGAACAAGAACTAGAACGAGAACTAGAACGAGAACTAGAACTAGAACTAGAAAGCACAAGCACAAGCACAAGCACAAGCACAGGCACAAGCACAAGCACAAGCACAGGCACAAGCACAAGCACAAGCACAAGCACAAGCACAAGCACAAGCACAAGCACAAGCACAGGCTCAAGCACAAGCAGATGCGGATGCGGGTGCGGGTGCGGATGCGGATGCGGGTGCGGGTGCGGATGCGGATGCGGATGCGGATGCGGATGCGGATGCGGATGCGGATGCGGATGCGGATGCGGATGCGGATGCGGATGCGGATGCGGATGCGGATGCGGGTGCGGATGCGGATGCGGATGCGGATACGGATGCGGATGCGGATGCGGATGCGGATGCGGATGCGGATGCGATGCGGATGCAAATGCGGATGCGATGCGGATGCGAATGCGGATGCGGATGCGGATGCGGATGCGGATGCGGATGCGGATGCGATGCGGATGCGGATGCGGATGCGATGCGGATGCGGATGCGGATGCGATGCGGATGCGGATGCGGATGCGGATGCGGATACGGATGCGGATGCGGATGCGGATGCGATGCGGATGCGTATGCGGATGCGATGCGGATGCCAATGCCGATGCAGATGCGGATGCGGATGCAGATGCAGATGCGGATGCCGATGCGATTGCGGATGCGGATACGGATGCCGATGCGGATGCGGATGCGGATGCGGATGCGGATGCGGATGCAGATGCGGATGCGGATGCGATGCGGATGCGGATGCGGATGCGATGCGGATGCCAATGCCGATGCAGATGCGGATGCAGATGCGGATGCAGATGCAGATGCGGATGCCGATGCGATTGCGAATGCGGATGCGGATGCGGATGCGGATGCGGATGCGGATGCGGATGCGGATGCGGATGCGTATGCGGATGCGGATGCGGATGTGGATGCGGATGCGATGCGGATGCGGATGCGGATGCGGATGCGGATGCCGATGCCGATGCCGATGCCGATGCCGATGCCGATGACGATGCGGATGCCGATGCCGATGCCGATGCGGATGCGGATGCGGATGCGGATGCGGATGCGGAAGCGGATGCGGAAGCGGAAGCGGAAAGTTTGTATGTTTGTATGTTTGTTTGTTTGTATGTTTGTATGTTTGTATGTTTGTATGTTTGTTTGTTTGTAGGTTTGTATGTTTGGCTGAAGGTATCGCAAAAACGGCTGAAGGGATTACAATGAAATATTGCACACACGTAGGTCATAACCTGGATTAACATATAGGCTACTTTTTATCCCGGTAAATGACAAGACTTAGCGAAGGCTGAGATGGAAGTAGAAATCCAAATTCATGCTGAACGAGCGGTTTACGCTCACAAAGTACCAGGAGACCAGAAACATGAAAAGTATTTCCGGGGTTGGAATCATGAGCGGTAAAGTCTCGCAAAGTACCAGGGGACCAGAATCATGAAGAGGTATTTTCGGGGCTGCCCCAGCGGTATAGCTTCGCAAACCACCAGGAGACCAGAATCAAGAAGAAGTATTGCCTGGGCTTGAATCCTGAGCGGTATAGATTCACAAGCTACCAGGAAATCAGAATCACAAAGTATATTCCGAGGCAGGTATTATGAAATGTAGAGATTCACAAATTACCAGGAGACCAGAAACATGAAAAGTATTTCAAGGACTGAAATTATGAGCGATAAAGACTCACAAAACTACGAAAAGATCAGGATTCACGAAAAAGTAGTTCCGGAACTGGAATCATGATAGGTGTAGATTCCAAAACTACCAGGAGACCATAGTCATGATATGTCTAACCGGACGGAGCCACGAGCAAGAAGCTAAGCACCAATTTAGGATATGTTCGGGACTCAATAAATGAAACAGTTTGGATATGGTAAACTATTATATTTAACACGGTAAATGTCTACGCGGACGGAGCCACGGGCAAGAAGATAAGCACCAATTTAGGATATGTTCGGGACCCAATAAATGAAACAGTTTCGATATGGTAAACTATTATATTTAATACGGTAAGAGTAACAAGATAGGTACCCCGACACACTGAGTGAGTGTGTGTACCCCTACTATCTTTATGTAGAACTTTGACGTTCAAAAAAATCTGGCTTTCAGCCTAATTTAAATAACTTTTGATTTTGATTTCTACAGGATTTATTTAAAGTGCTACTCTCTGGAAATACCACTTAGACTTATTACAATTACACTTTTTACGCGGGCGAAGCCGCGGGCGGAAGCTAGTTTCATATAAATGTCTACGCGGCCGGAGCCACGGACAAGAAGCTAAGCACCAATTTAGGATAAGTTCGGGACCCAATAAATGAAACAGTTTCGATATGGTAAACTATTATATTTAACACGTAAGAGTAACAAGATAGGTACCCCGACACACTGAGCGAGTGTGTGGTCCCTACAGTCTTTATGTAGAACTTTGACATTCAAAAAAATCTGGCTTTCAGCCTAATTTAAATAACTTTTGATTTTGATTTCTACAGGATTTATTTAACGTGCTCCTCTCTGAAAATACCACTCAGACTTATTACAATTACACTTTTTACGCGGGCGAAGCCGCGGGCGGAAGCTAGTTTAATATAAATGTCTACGCGGAAGGAGCCACGGGCAAGAAGCTAAGCACCAATTAGGATATGTTCGGGACCCAATCCTACTAATATTATAAATGCGAAAGTTTGTATGTTTGTATGTTTGGCTGAAGGTAACGCAAAAACGGCTGAAGGGATTACAATGAAATTTTGCACACACGAAGGTCATAACCTGGATTAACACATAGGCTACTCTTTATCCCGGTAAATGACAAGACTTAGCGAAGGCTGAGGTGGAAATAGAAATCCAAAGTCAGGCTGAACGAGCGCACACGCTCAAAAAGTACTAGGACACCAGAAACATGAGAAGTATTTCCAGGGCTGAAATCATGAGAGATAAAGACTCACAAAGTACCAGGAGACCAGAATCATGAATAGGTGTTTTCGGAGCTACAATCCTAAGCTGTATAGCTTCACAAACCACCAGGATACCAGAATCAAGAAGAAGTGTTTCCGGGGCTATAATCCTGAGCGGTGTAGATTCACAACCTACCAGGATATCAGAATTACAAATCATATTTCGAGGCTGGTATAAAGAGAGGTAGAGATTTACAAATTTCCGGGAGACCAGAAACACAAGAGTCGTAAACTACCAGGAGATCAGAATCACAAAACATATTCCGAGGCTGAAATTAGGAGAGGTAGAGATTTACAAATTACCAGGAGACCAGAAAAATGAGAAGTATTTCCAGTGCTGAAATCATGACCGGTAAAGAATCACAAAGTACCAGGAGACCAGAATCATGAATACGTATTTTCGGGGCTACAATCCTAAGCTGTATAGCTTCACACACCCCACCAGGAGCCCACAATCAAGAAGAAGTGTTTCCGGGGCTTGAATCCTGAGCGGTATAGATTCACAACCTACCAGGAGATCAGAATCACAACATATATTCTGAGGCTTAAAGAATTTTTTTTTTTTAATTATTTGGTTATAAATATAAGGTAGAGATTCATAAATTACCAGGAGACCAGAATCATGAAGAAGTGTTTCCGGGGCTGGAATCATAAGAGATATAGATTCTCAAACTACCAGGAGACCAGAGTCGTGAATAAGTATTTTTGGGGCTGGAATCCTAAGCGGTATAGATTCACAAAATACCAGGAGACCAGAAATACAAAGAGTGTACCAGGGGGGTGGAATCCTGAGCGGTATAGATTAACAAACTTCCTGAAGATCAGAATCACAAAAACTATTCAGGGGCTGGTATTAGGAGACGTAGAGATTTACAAATTACCAGGAGACCAGAAACATGAGGAGAAAAATTTCGAGGACTGAAATCATGAGCGATAAAGACTACTCACAAACTACCAGGAGACCAGAAACACAAAAAGTATTCCGGGGCAGGAATCGTAAGAGGCAGAGAAAGATTTACAAATTACCAGGAGAACAGAATCGTGAAGAAGTGAAATTTCCGAGCGGTATAAATTCTCGCACTACCAGGAGATCAGAATTACATAAAGTATTCCGAGGTTGGTATCATAAGAGGAAACATCTTGAATAAGTATTTACGGGGCTGGAATCCTGAGCGGTATAGATTCTTAAACTACCAGGAAAACAGAATCATGAAGAAGAGAAATTTCAGACCTGCACGCGAGTCAACAAGACCTGAACAATGAACGCATTAAAAACATAATGAGCCTTTTCAAGGAAGACATTGGAGATGTTATGGAAACCAGAACAATTGGACATCAGTCTCCAATACTAATTACCCCTTGGACCACCAGGAGCGAGAAAGTTCTAGCAAACAAAGACAAAGAGCCGTTAGCGATCGTGGCAGTATAAAAGACCCAGACACCAGAGGAACGGAGGAATCTCTACTTAGCATTCGTCATGGTAACACTAAGTTTAAGTGATAAATTGTGAAGTCTAAGATAAAACAGTAATATTGTGAATACAAGTTAATAAATTATTTTTTAAAAGTAAATCCGTTTGAAGTATTTTGACTGGCGCCCAACGTGGGGCCCAGCTAAAAAAGTGAAAGTGTTATAAAGTTCAAGGACTTTTGAGGCAAAAACCTCCAAGTTCGCTAAAAAAAACTTCGCGTGACTTTTAAGTCTTAAAAACTGGGCAACCTACCAAATAAATAAGTCAGAATAAAGTGAAGAAATGCTGATTCTCCGCGCTGCAACCATCTGCGTTCTGTAAGCACCGAGTAGCATTATCCTATCCAAAATTCCACTCCTTAGATCTCCGAAATTTGTGTATAAACCTATGACTAGTGTAAGTAGAGACACCGACCCACTTCCTAAAAATAATATGGAGGGTAAACAAGGCTACGTACCACTAAGTGTACCTAGTACATCACAAGTTCCATTGTCACAGCCACTGATATCACCAGTGCAGTTCACAATCGATCCAAATAAGTTAATTAATTTTGTCCCCACATATAATGGTGACCCATTTACCATTTACAATTATTTAAATAGCGCTAAGCAATGGCTACAAGCCGCAGGAGGCAACACGCCTCAAAATGTAATGTTATTATTAACCAAACTTGAAGGAAGGGCTGCAGTAATCGTCTCTATGATTAACCATGCCTTTAGTTGGGATAACATAGAAACCACCCTGAAAGCAGAGTGTGCAGATAATAGGGAACTTAATACCTTACTAGTAGAGTTATCTAATGTAAAAAAGAAAACTACATATAAAGAATTAATATTTGAATTTAAACAAAAGTTATTTTTTATTAAAAGTAAGTTAACTGATAAGCACGGCATAGCCAGACAAGATCTTATAGATGAGATCATGGAGCCCTATATTAGTACCGCACAAAATACTTTAAGAAATAGTTTACCATACCATGATCAAATATATGTTAGTAATTGTAACTTTAATGAAACAGTTACAAGGATATTACAACTAGAAGCAGAAGGGAGATTCGATAATATAAAACAAAAATTTTCTAACTATTTACCTGCTCCTCGTGTTATAAATCAAATACAACCTCAACAACAATGGAGCGTACCGCAAAATAAACCGACACAATACATTAACACCCAATTTCATCCTCAACAATCGCATTCACAACAACAGAAAATGAACACTCAGTTTACAAACAGACCTTTTTATCAAACTAAACACACCTGGATTCCAAATCCAAATAACGTATTCCAAAGACCTCCACATCCACAATTTCAACAGTATAGAAATAGTTTTCCACCACAACCACAACTACAACGGTCTCCTATACCAAAGTCAGAAGACGTAACAATGAGGACCGCTACCCAATTAAAACCAAACCAAATCAATTTAGGAAAAGGTTTTGTAGCAAAAGAATTATATCATCACTCCGACGAATCGGAAGTACCAAAACTCAGTGAAAATGATTGCTCTCAAACTACCGATCAAAATATCTCCGAAGAGAATTACTATGTAGTGGTAGAAGAAAATTATTATATTCCTGAGGAAAACTGTTTCCAGGTTCCCGAAGAAAGTCAGGATTTTCAAAAGGGGTTAGATTTAAACAAAACATTATAGAATTTAATCATGTAAAATCATATCTACCATATTTTGAAACGGAAAACCCTAAACTAAAAATACTAATAGATACAGGAAGTCAACGTTCATTTATAACACCAACAGCACAAAAATTATACTTTCCTGAATGGAGAAAGCCAGAAAAATTCACGGTTAGAACTTCACATGGAGTAACAACTCACAATGGCGTAATAGAAACTCCATACTGGTGTAGATATTTCGGAAAAGATGGCGGACCGATGAAATTTTATATTTACCAATTTAGTGATAAGTATGACGTTTTAATGGGTACTGAAATGATTGAACAAATTAATGCAAAAATAGATTTAAAAGAAAGAAAATTAAGTATGCCAGAACGAGAATTACTTATTTTTCACATGACGGATGATAATATTTTAAATATCAAAGAACTTTGTGATACGTATCGAGATTTATTTACAGAAAGCATCACGAATAGCGCAACGACCAAAATTAAACATCATATCAATTTAATTCATGACGAACCCATTTATCAAAGACCATTTAGGTTACCGCAAATTCAACAAGAAGAAATAAAAAAACAAATTCATACGTTATTGAGTGAAAATATAATTCGCCCCTCAGAATCGCCATGGGCCTCACCTGTACATATCATACCAAAAAAAATAGATCAATCTGGAATACAAAAATGGAGAATGGTAATAGACTATAGGAAGATAAATGAAAAGACTAAATCAGATAAATTTCCTTTACCTAATATAGATGAACTATTTTCAAAATTACAAGGTAATAAATATTTTACTACTCTGGATTTAACTTCAGGTTATCATCAAATTAAAATGGATGAAGCTTCTATAGAGAAAACTGCCTTTAGTACGCCTGACGGTCATTATGAATTCTTAAGAATGCCATTTGGATTAAAAAACGCACCAGCAACCTTCCAAAGAATGATGAATAACGTATTGAACAAGGAAATCACTAGAAATATATGTCTTGTTTATTTAGATGACATAATAATTTATTCTAAAACTAAACAAGAGCACATCAATAGGCTACAGCAAGTTTTTGAAGCATTACGAACAGCCAACCTTAAAGTGAATAAAAATAAATGCGTTTTTATGGAAGAAGAGATTGAATTCCTAGGTCATGTGTTAAATAAGGATGGGTTAAAACCGAATCAAAAAAAAATTGAAGCTATACAAAAATTCCCTATTCCAAAAACTACTAAAGAAATCAGAGCATTTTTAGGTTTAATAGGGTACTATAGGAAATTTGTACCGAATCTAAGTAAAATAGTCAAACCCCTTACAGAATTTACAAAAAAGGATGCCACTATAGATATACATCAGAAAAGTTATATTGAAGCAATACACACTTGTAAACATTTATTAACTAACGCACCTATCTTAGCTTTCCCGGATTTTAATAAAGCTTTCATTATTACTACCGATGCATCTGACATAGCATTAGGAGCCGTATTAAGTCAAGAAGGTCATCCGATAGCTTATGCATCTAGGACTCTAAGTAAAGCCGAACAAAAATATAATACAACTGAAAAAGAATTATTAGGAATACTTTGGGCTGTAACACAATTTCGACCTTATATTTACGGAAGAAAATTCACATTACGTACAGACCATAAAGCATTAATATGGTTAGCTAAATTAAAAGAACCTAATCAGCGATTAACTAGATGGAAATTAAAATTACAAGACTATGATTTTACTATAGAACATGTGAAAGGTAAAGATAATTATGTCGCCGACGCATTAAGTCGCGTAGAAATTCATCACACTGATGGTGACTCATTAGACGTAAATTTAGAAGAAGATGTGGCATTAACAAATTCCAATATAAGTAATTCTTCAAAAGACGAATCACTTGAAAACTTAAGACTACCTAACAATGATTTAAATAGTAGTCAGCAGGGTACTGTACATTCTAATCAAGAAGATAGTGATGAGGGCATCCCTATAATAAATGCATATCCACCCAAAAGATTAAGACGTGTAATATTCGAATACGCACCATACAAGAAAGCAAATAGAGAAAACGGAATTTGGTATTTTTATGTCCCACCGAATAATGAAGAAGAGATTATAAAAGAATTCATGTTGGAGTATTTACCCCAAGAAAAATATGCTTTCATAATCCCTAATGACGATTTATATTATAAAGTATCTGAAACTTATCGTAAATATTTTGATCACTCAAAGTTTAAACCAATGAGGTTCACAAAAAGTCTTGTAGAAATATATGAAAAGGAAGAACAATTAAGACTAATCAAAGAATACCATTTAAAAGATAATCGACACCCTGGAATTGAAAGTTTATATAAACAGTTAAAAGAAAAATATTATTGGGAAAATATGAGGAAACAAATAAAAAAATATATTCTTCAGTGTAGTCCTTGTCAAAAAGAAAAATATAATAGACATCCAAACGTAACATTAGCTATTGAAACCGAAACGCCCTACGAACCAATGGAAGTCTGGCACATAGATTTCATGTCTTTAGAAAAACAGTGGTACTTAACGATGATAGATAAGTTTTCTAAGTATGCTATAATAAAACCAGCAGAAAAAAGTAAAGTTTGCGATACACTATCGGAAATATTCTCATTAATAGGAACACCTAAGAAAATAGTACATGATGGTGAACAATCATTTTGCAGCGAAATAATAACTGAATTATTTAAAACGTATGATATTACTAATCACACCACTTCTCCACAACATCATAAGTCAAACTCAGACGTGGAAAGATTACATAGTACGATTCAAGAGCTATACAGGTTACAAAGAGACACAGGTTTAAATCAAAATCAAAAGATCTATTTTATAACACATGCTTATAATAACACCAGACATAGTGCCATAAATAAGACTCCTTTTGAAGTCCATTTTGGAAGAAAACCGAAACTGCAAAATTTCGATAACCTTAGAGTAGTAATTCAAAACTATACAACACAACAAAAACAATTTGTAAGTCAATTAAACCAAAATGTTCATGATTTATTACAAAAAGAAAAACAAAAACGCAACGATTGAATTAATAAAAGAATTCGACCATCGAAAGCTTTTAAAGTAGGAGATAAGGTATATTTAAAAAATAGTAAAGCAGAAAGACATAAAACAAATGCTAGATATGTAGGTCCATATAATATACTAGCTTGTGAACCACACAATAAATACAAATTAAGTAATGGCAGAATATATCATGAAGAAGAGCTTATTGTTACAGAATCTTCATTGTCATCGGACACAAGTTCCGAAGATTAGAGTCAAATGAACATGTGATATTAGTGGAAATGCAACCCACTCGTATTATTGAAGGAAGATGGACAATTGGATGTAGTTATGCTACAACGTTCCAATCCACACGCAGGTCGAACTGAGTAAATCGCGTTTTTGTAATTTTGTGGTACGCTTTTTTTTGGTAGCGAGTACAACTAAGTAGTATGTATCACTTCAACTAAATAAATAAACATTATTTTATTATATACTTGTCATTAAAATTTATTAATGTTTCTCATACAAATTATGAAAAAAATGCACTTGGAACGTTTTTGAAAAAAGGCTTTTTGTATGGAAGTAGCTTTTAACTTAATTTGCAAAAACGATCCAATATCTGAAAATTGCTATATTTTGGTAGTTAATATATATTTTTTCTAAAACATAAGTCTAACAATGAAACAACATTATTAAAAAAATATTTAATAAGAAATACATTGTATCAAAGCATGGAAAATCATCACAATTTATTCATCAGCCAGATCGAAATCCAGCTATCGACATCGTCAATGGCGTCATTAGACGCTTTCAATGTTTAATAAAAAATAAGGCAATCTGCTGGAATAAACTTGTAAATAGATCGTAAATCAGCCAATTTAGCTGGAGCAATGGGTTTCCCGTTAGGCCATAACTGTTTCAGATCAGATCTATGTATAGTCGAAATCTCTCCTTTTGTCGTTTTTTTAATGTTAAGTTCGTTATAATCCTCATCAAGGGACGTTTTCATAATAAAAAACTTAAAAAAAAAACAACCGACTTTCAAAAAAATACACTAAAAATTAAAAAATAACTTTTATTTCGGAAGTCGGTGTTTGTATTTTACTTCTTCGTTATTTGACACCGACTTCCGAAATAAAAGTTATTTTTTAATTTTTAGTGTATTTTTTTTGAAAGTCGGTTGTTTTTTTTATAAAAAAGTTTTTTATTGCTATGGTAACTTTTTGTGTTGTAATTTGTAGTGTGCAGGAACATATCGCGACAAACTTTGATATCGTAAAATTTATAGGTGCGATGAAATTGTTTATGCTTTTTTTTTGTAACAGGGACAGAAGTCATGGTGTAGCTCCGTTTTTTCGGTTCCTCTAATCTAATTTGTTTCCCATAGTCGTAATTTTAATTTCAATTCATGTAATTTGAAACATTGATAATTTTCATATTTTATTTACAAATCAGGAAGATAAGGGTCACACTGCAAGCCGTGTAATGATTATTCATAAAAAAACTTTTTTACAAAAAAGAACAACCGACTTCCAAAAAAACAATACTCTAAAAAGTCGGTGTTTGTATTTTATTTCTTCGATATTTGACACCGACTTCCGAAATTAAAGTTATTTTTAAATATTTAGTGTATTGTTTTTTTGGAAGTCGGTTGTTTTTTTTTTGTAAAAAAGTTTTTTATTTTTCGCTTTTTAGCTGTCATACCCCAGAACTAAAATCCCCAATAACATGGAACGTGGAATTTAAACATTTGGAGAACACAAAAACGTCATCAAGATATGCGTATTTTTCGTTTTTGTTCAGTTTCTCAAAAAGCGCTAAAGCAATTTCGACATAATTTATATGGGACCATCTCGGGAGTAAATTCTTTCGGATAAAAAAAGAATTTTGAAAATCGGTCCACAACTGACGGAGAAATGCGCGGACATACATAAAAAAAAAAACATACATACAGTCGAACATAGAACCTCCTCCTTTTTCGAAAGTCGGTTAAAAACGTTTCAAATGACAATGGAACGTTTTATTGTTTAGCTTTATTATTTTAGTGATAACGTTCCAAACTCCTTAACGCATAATTTTTTTTCAAGTGGCCACAATATTTCGCTACCTAGTTGTATAATTATTATTTTAGACAAGGCCTTATTATAAAAAATACAAAAGTGATGGATCGTTTAATGATTAGATAACTGTATGTTCCTACCAGTATATAAGTTAATACACGTTTTAAATCATTTACTTTTATTATTCTTTTTTATTTACGCGAACACGATACATTTGAATGAAACTACTTTTACGGATTATTTCGCGATTTATTAACATTTTATTTAACCTGACGTTTCGAACACTTTACAGCGTTCGTGGTCACAGGTAGACTGAGGTTTACTTTTACCATTATGAATTATCGTACACATTATAAAGTAAGTACATGGAATGTTTTGAAGAAATAGTTATTAAAAAGAAATAAAAAAAAAAAATATAACAAGATGAATGGATCATTATTTTTATGTTATTCAGTCCAAAACGAATTAAAACAGTACGATCCAAATGAATTGTCACTTTTTAAGATTTAAAATTGTTATTTTTAAAACGTTCCAAGTTGATTGGATCATTATTTTTATGTTATTCAGTCCAAAACGAAATAAAATAGTACGATCCAAATGGAATGTCACTTTTTAAGATTAAAATTAGTTATTTTTAAAACGTTTCAAGATGATTGGATCCTTATTTTTATTGCATTCAGTCCAAAACGAATTAAAACAGAACGATCCAAATGTAATGTCACTTTATAAGATTATAATTCGGTCTTTTGGTTCGTTTTATCATTTAGACCGCTTAATTATTTCAATAGTTATTGTCGTAAGAGAGTCAGTGTCTTCAGCACTAGATAGGACGATCCAAAATACCTAGCTTGGGCTCAAAAACTCAATTTTGACCACCTTGTGGATTGGAACGTTGTAGCATAACTACGTCCAATTATCCATATGTTAGAAATAAGGCCTATACGAGGTGCATTCAATAAGTACCTAGCCTCATCGCCAGAGGGCGCTGTAGTTTCAAAAGAGTTTTACCACAGTGTAGCACATTCTTTTTTAATTCGTTTTTCAAATTTTCATTCCAATCCCTTCATTTGTTTTAATTTGACAACTTATGGAAGCGAACGTGTCGATCGGTTTTACAAAAATGGAAAAAGAGCAATATCGTTCGGTGATTCGATTCCTATTTTTGGAAGGGAAAACGCGCATCGAAATCAAAGAGCGCTTGGATGCTGTGTACGGTGACTCTTCTCCATCGATGGCCACCGTCAAGAATTGGTTCAACGAGTTTGCACGTGGCCGTACGTCGGTTTTTGATGAACCACGTCCAGGTGCACCGAAAACAGCTGCTACGGAGGAAAACATTAAAAAAATCCATGATCTCGTATTGGCAGATCGCCGATTGAAGGTTCGGGAGCTAGCTGAGACTGTAGGCATTTCAGAAGGAACAGTGCATCATATTCTTCACGAGGAACTCGGCATGAGAAAGCTGTCGGCGCGATGAGTGCCGCGTTTACTCACACAAGAAAAAAAGCGCAACCGTGAGACCACATCGGAGACGTGTTTGGCACTGTTTAAGCGGAATCCAGCGGAGTTTTTGCGTCGTTTTGTGACCGTCGATGAAACCTGGATCCACTGGTACACACCAGAGACCAAGGAGCAATCAAAACAATGGATCCAGACCGGGGAACGTGCTCCAAAGAAGGCGAAAACTGTAAAATCGGCCGGAAAAGTTATGGCCACCGTTTTCTGGGATTCACAAGGTGTGATCTACATCGATTACCTCGAGAAGGGTAAAACAATTACAGGGCTTTACTATGCCGATTTATTGGGCCGATTCGACGCCGAATTAAAGAAAAAACGACCCCATCTGGCGAAGAAAAAAGTGCTGTTTCACCACGACAACGCACCGGTTCACACGTCTGCCGTTGCCATGGCCAAATTGGTCGAATTACGCTACGAATTGCTGCCCCATCCACCGTATTCTACAGATTTGGCCCCTTGTGACTTCTTTCTGTTTCCTGATCTGAAAAAATCACTCGCCGGGAATAGATATGGATCGAATGAGGAGGTTATCGCCGCTACGGAGGCCTATTTTGCAGAGTTTGACAAAAAATATTTTTCGGACGGGTTAAAAAAGTTGGAGCATCGCTGGGCTAAGTGTATCGAACTAAAAGGAGACTATGTTGAAAAATAAATTGCCACTTTTCCAAAATTTTCGTTTACTTTTTGTAGGCTAAGTATTTATTGAATGACCCTCGTATCAGAACATACTAATGGACTTAAGAATACTGTAACTAGAATTTTGTCACAATCTAATTTTAAGAATGAAGATGTGAAACATATATATAATCGCATTAACGTTATTTTAGATCATGTAACCGAAATATGTAATCATTTAGATATACAAAGTAGAACTAAAAGAGGTTTAATTAATGGTTTAGGTTCAATTATAAAAACCATTACAGGAAACCTGGATCAGGATGATCTAAGTAGTATTCAAAAGGATTTAGAAACTTTAAGAATAGCATATAATAAACAAATATCCATAACAGACGAAACTTTAGAAGAATACAATAGTCAAATTAAAAAAATTGTTAATGTTCAAAATTTATTAGATAAACAATATACACAGATAACAAATTTTAAAGCTCATCAAAAGGTAGCTTTAGAGATACTGTTTCAAGCTCAAACCTTACAGGATATAGCAGAAAGATTGTCGACAGCTATCACTTTTGCTGAACACCATATGTATCATTATAGTATAATACAATCTCACATTTTACAAGATACTATTAATAAAATTAATAAAGATGTGATGATATCTAATAATGTAAATGATATCGAACCTTTTATAAATGTAAATAGTAAAATAATTGACCATATTGTATACTTTATAATAGAAATACCTTTAGTTAAGCCACAGGTATATAATACAAGAAAAATTGTTCCCATTATCCAAAATAAACCAACCTGCACCTATCCTATAATGCGAAAAGTTACGTTAGCATACACCGAGTTGGAAATATATGAAGTAGAAGATTGCACAACGTTAACGGAAATAATTTGTAAAGAAAGCATTAGACAAACGTCAACCTGTGAAACCGAGCTTCTACGAAACAAATCTACTGAAAAATGTATCACAGTTCCAATAAAGTGTCCAGCGGAAGAAATACAGGAGATATCTCCAAAGGCGATCTACATGTATTTCAACAAAACTACTGAAATAAAGATTAACTGTGGAAAAAACGAAGAAACATCATGGGCTAGAGGACCTTATTTACTGATAGGCGAGAACTGTGAAGTTAAAGTTGCAAATATAATAAGATTCAATACACAAGAATCACATGATAAAGTATTTATAACTAATCTAGAAATTAATCAAACTAAGGATACTCCTGAAATTGAATTGAATTACGATCCAATGAAAATCTCCGCTAAAGTAAAACATTTTAAACAAATAGAAGAATTAGCAACACAAGGAAAACATAACCTTATTCAGTATAGTTGGATATTATGTATAACTATACTTCTTGCTATTATGATTTTCTTCAAATTTCTTCAATCCAAGGCTTGGAAGAAGCCATGGACTTCCAAATTAAGGGGGAATAGTCAACAAGACCTGAACAATGAACGCATTAAAAACATAATGAGCCTTTTCAAGGAAGACATTGGAGATGTTATGGAAACCAGAACAATTGGACATCAGTCTCCAATACTAATTACCCCTTGGACCACCAGGAGCGAGAAAGTTCTAGCAAACAAAGACAAAGAGCCGTTAGCGATCGTGGCAGTATAAAAGACCCAGACACCAGAGGAACGGAGGAATCTCTACTTAGCATTCGTCGTGGTAACACTAAGTTTAAGTGATAAATTGTGAAGTCTAAGATAAAACAGTAATATTGTGAATACAAGTTAATAAATTATTTTTTAAAAGTAAATCCGTTTGAAGTATTTTGACTCGCGGATGAAGCCGCAGGGAAACTACCAGGGTGCCAAAATCATGAAAAAGTTAATTTAACATAAACAACAAAACTTCGTCGTCAAACGTAGATACAAACGCAGGCAGTCCATAGAAAAAAGATGAGAGAGAGATATGTTCGGCCTAACGCAAAAAATCGCTGTCCAACTTTGGTAAGTCCTGCGAATGTATGAAATTCTAATTTATCATGATCCTAGCCCGTACTAACATTTAATCTTTCACAAATGTTTGGACCCAATCCAGATGTCTACGCAGACGGAGTCACGGGATCTTGCCCGTGACTCCGTCTAAAAAGGTAAAGTGAAGGGCAAGAGTTTTGGGACTGTCTTTATGTAGAACTTAGACATTCAAAAAGTTCTGGCTCGCAGCCTTATTTGAATAACTGACTTTTTTCAACTTGCTACTCTCTAGAAATACCACTCAAATTTATAATCATACTTTTCACGCGGGCGAAGCCGCGGGCGGAAGCTAGTAGATTATAAAACTACCAGGAGACCAGAGTCATGAATCGGTATTTTTGGGATTATAGAATCTTAAGCGGTATAGATTCACAAAATACCAGGAGACCAGAAACACAAAGAGTGTTCCAGGGCTTTTTGGGACTAGAATCTTAAGCGGTATAGATTCACAAAATACCAGGAGACCAGAAACACAAAGAGTGTTCCGGTGCTGAAATCGTGAGCGGTATAGATTCTCAAACTGCCAGGGGGGTGGAATTCTGAGCGGTTTAGATTCACAACCTACCAGGAGATCAGAATCACAAAACATATTCCGAGGCTGGTATGAGGCCGGTATTGTGAAAGGTACAGATTCACAAATTACCAGGAGAACAGAATCATGAAAAATTGTTTCTGGGGCTGGAATCATGAAAGGTGAGGAGATTTTCAAACTACCAGGAGACCAGAGTCGTGAATCAGTATTTTTGGGGCTAGAATCCTAAGCGGTACAAATTCACAAAATACCAGGAGACCAGAAACACATAGAGTCACAACCTACCAGGAGATCAGAATCACAAAACATAATCCGAGGCTGGTATTAGGAGAGGTAGAGATTTACAAATCACCAGGAGACCAGAAACATGAGAAGTATTTCCAGGACTGAAATCATGAGCGGTACGCTACTCACAAAGTTCCAGGAGACCAGAATCATGAAGTGGAGAGGTAACATCATGAATAAGTATTTTCGGGGCTGGAATCCTAAGCGGTATAGATTCTTAAACTACCAGGAAAACAGAATCACGAAGAAGAGAAATTTCAGACCTGCATGCAACCACAGTTAAACTCTACCAGGGTGCCAAAATCGTGAAAAAGTTAATTTAATAAAATGTCTAAGCGGACGGAGCCACGAGCGAGAAGCTAAGCACCAATTTAGGATATGTTTGGGACTCAATAAATGAAACAGTTTCGATATGGTAAACTATTATATTTAACACGGTTAGAGTAACAAGATAGGTACCCCGACACACTGAGCGAGTGTGAGTGTATGTAGAACTTTGACGTTCAAAAAAATCTGGCTTTCAGCCTAATTTAAATAACTTTTGATTTTGATTTCTACAGGATTTATTTAACGTGCTACTCTCTGAAAATACCACTCAGACTTATTATAATTACATTTTTCACGCGGGTGAAGCCGCGGGCGGAAGCTAGTAAATGAAATAATTTGGATATGGTAAACTATTATATTTAACACGGTAAGAGTAACAAGATAGGTACCCCGACACACTGAGCGAGTGTGTGTGCCCTACAGTCTTTATGTAGAACTTTGACGTTCAAAAAAAATCTGGCTTTCAGCCTAATTTAAATAACTTTTGATTTTGATTTCTACAGGATTTATTTAACGTGCTACTCTCTGAAAATACCACTCAGACTTATTATAATAAACACTTTTTACGCGGGCGAAGCCGCGCGCGGAAACTAGTATGACTATATTTATTAGCAGTCAGACTGACTACCCCGTTTTTAATTTTTTGTTCTTTCAGTCCATCCAAAGGTTGTCTGGTAAATATTGCTGTTAGCAATATAACCGCTATTGAACCCATAGAATTAAGTTCGTGTCTAAAGGTGTGTAATTTGTTTTGGTGTAAAATAAAGTTTATTCTATTCTATTCTTACGGAGGCGGAGGCCAAGTTCGGCACTAAAAGTTTAAACTTAAGGCGTTATACGACTTCTAATGATTTTTAATTGAACACCACGTCTAATAATAAAATTAAAATAAAATTCACTTATTTCAGGCATAGCCCATTTTGATCACAGCACAATTACAATACAGAACAAAAACACAGTTTAGATAAGTAAAATTAATTACAGCCCATAAAAATCATTCTAATAATTACAGTAATCAGAAATCAGAAAAACAAAATAAAATAAACGACTAGTTTTCTTTCGTTGAAAAAAAAAAAATATTTTGTTAGTCTAGACAATTGCCGTCGTAATTTGAAATATGAATATTTGAACTTATATTTTTCTATCACAGTGTAATTAATTTGTAAAGTTATGTCTAACGCGGATAAAAAATTGAGAATCACGCAAAAACTACTTCGCGTATTTTATATGAAACCTTCACCATTTTAAAGATAATTTAATTATTTATATTTTAGTATACGCGTTTTAGTATAATACCTGTTGTTTTATGTATAATAAATAAATAATGCATCCCATTTCTTATTGACCACAGTTTTGAGATAACCATGCATCCCTGGCCTCCTATCTCATTCCTATACAGCAGAGGGAAGAAGAAATGCCAACTGCCCGCGCTGACCAGATGCGCACCCCGCAAGTAGGTAACACTGTTTGCCGCCACATTGCAATCTGTTCTGTCATAACCATAGAACCGCTCCCACGCCGCGCTGATATATAATAAAACCGCTAAATGTATATTCGCTTTAAGAAACTTTCTATTATTCTTGTTGGCCGACACAAGTGTGATATACAAAGGCCCAAGTGAAGTTCAACACAGTGGAAGAAGAAAAATCATCAAACACGTGCGACAACTTCTCGGGCTCGCTCGGTGCTCTTATCAACGTGATTCACCTGGAAGATTCCCAAGTAAGTCCTTTTTCCTACCCTGGTAAGATTATATACTATGCCGCCAACATAACACATAAAGGTACATTTCCGCAATGGTCCTTCGAAAGCCTTTTGTAGTTATACAACTTTTTTTCTTTTTTTTCTGTTTGGGAAATCATCCAATGGTGCGGGAGGGCGTGTCAGACCCTGCCCTGAATGCCCAGGGGCGAGGTAACTCGAATTTATCCTCAACTCCTGGGCAGAACCATAGCGACCTAATGAGGTGAGGTGTCAAATATTACACATCATATATATGCGACTACTGTAAGGCTCCCTCGTTTTTTTACAATTGATTGACTTGCCTTTGACCACTGTCTCTCCCGATGGTAAGCGATGATGAGGTCCTATGGGGACAAATTCACACTTGACTTAAAGACCTGCAGGTACAGGCTGCTGTAAAAAACACGTACTAGGGCGGGGAATTCCTTTCCTTATCTGTACGCTCAATAAGACTATTCCCTGAAAGTTTTGTGCATAAAGTGTAACCAACCCCCAAAATGCTTCACTTGCACCTGGTTCAATATAATAAGCCACTTAAATTATTAGGTTTGTTTTTAAAACAATCATTCATACTACCAGACATAATAATTTTAATCAAAGTTTTAGGCTTAATAAGAACATCCGTCCGAATCAACGGCTGGAACAAAAATCCTGTACAGACTACAGGATTTAGAAAGCCAAGTCTAAGTTATAATCATGACGTTAGAAACTTCCGTTGGCTAGATGTAGTCAAACTATCTACTATACTTGGGCTTAATAATAATCTGATTAAAATAGAGTAATAAACTATGTCTATAGTTAACAATAGGTGAGATGTCCACCATATCGATGGAGCATCGCCTATCGTCTTGTAGTCCAATGATAAAACGGGCTTTGCGGAAAACATGTACGTGTCTAATATTGCCTGACTTCACAAAGATAATCACAATAAGGCTTCAAACAACGCCATTTACATTTAAAATCAAGCCTTTATATTTTCCGTACATGTGCTCTAATAAAACCTTGGAACACAGCAACAAGTTTGGGAGTGTGCAAACGGCTTAAATCCGTGGCTTTACAACTGCCTGTAACAACATTGTGATAACTAAAGCTTCCTCCACGCTCCGTTAGACGTATGGAGGTAGTTATTTTCAGAAGCTTCTGGTGCGTGGTTGAGTTGCTCGGTAATGTTCGGCTTTTGTCGACAAAGGAGTCAAATAAAAGTATTACAATAGAATAAAGTTTATTGTACGCCAAAATACACACAAGTCTTTAGGTAAGAAGTATGTTAGTTTATTTTCTCGTGAGTAAAGGGATTGATTTTATTATTCTGATTTGTCCTTTTATAATTATATCGCAAATGGGAACATGCATAAAACAAGCCCTGTTGAACAGTTAAACGACTAACGAAGTCTCTTGGAATGTAATATTTATGGTCATTGGAATAGATGGAATATATATGGGCCGACCTCAGCAAGCATAGTCCGTACCGCTGTTATTACATATTCTGACACAAGCTCTACTGCCAACAAATCCTGCTTCCCACTAATAATTTAAATGCAAAAGTTTGGATGGATGGATATTCGGAGAAGCGATGGGGATTGTTTATGGCGGAACAGAGATTGACGGTCGCTTGCCCCTGCAACGATCTTAGATTAGAGCATAATAATAATTAAGTGGTACTCACGAATTGATGCAATCCAGAAGATCTCGTTGGAAGCAACACGGATGGTTGAAGGCAGACACGTTTCACTGCGATGCTTTGAATTATTTGCGCATTTTCAAATATGGGTGCGCGGAGATTTTATTTAGGCCTCTAATATTGATTTTTAACGATGCGAAAATGAGATTAAATTCGATTATTGTGAAGCGCGCGAGATGGCCTCAAACAGCTGCGGCGCGGAGGTGCGGAATAATGATGAACAGGTGTGGTGCTAAGTGTAGGTCCAGGCAAAATGGAAGAGCCCAGGGTTCCTGCGCGCCTTGCCACCGACTGGGGTCCATGGAGGCGTGGCCAATCATGAGCCGCACTTCTCTCGGTCACTCATACGACCAATTGGGATGCGAGCTGCCACATGATCATTATAAGCCCATCCCCAAACGTTACCAGGTGACTTACTCAATGACGCTAGGGTGGCTGAACGGATCTAGATGAAATTTGGCACAGAGATAGACTATTTTGTGGAATAAAATAGTCTGTCTCTGTGCCAAAAAAAAACTAAAATCTGATGACGTCGTTAACACGGACAGAAAAAAAAGTAACCGACCGGAAGCACAAACAGGAAAAGTTATCCCAGTAATCATCGTGACCCTTAGGCCATTTGCTTCACCAGACTAGCTACGCGTACACTAAACTTCGAGTGCATATCCGGAGAGCTAAAAACGGTCCTATGGTTCAACGATTGGTTTGTGTGCCGTGTATAGACCACCTGATACGAATAGGACCCTGTTCATCGAGGAGTTTTTTTTTTTTTTTGGGGGGTGTGAAATTATCCTATGACTTCTTCCGCTCTAGGGTGGAGCGGAAGGGCGTGTCAGACTCTTACTGACTAAAACCCACCCCTGTTCCTCCCTGCGTCGAGTGCCCAGGGGCGAGGTAACTCTTTCGAATTTATCCTCCACTCCAGGGCAGGCATCGGCCGTGGCAGGCCCCGTCCTTTGCTGACAACTCTTTGAGGCGCGCGTGGAACACTACGCGCCGTCGACTCTCGGGCCTGGTGCTGATCGGACGGCGAGTTACCCACTACTCGCCGTCTGCAGGCCCGGGTTTCATCGAGGAGTTGCGTGGTGAAATTAATAAAATTTCACCAACAAACAATGTTGTTCTGCTAGGCGACATGAATATCGACTCGAAACAAAAATCATCGATAACTAAACTTTACTTAAACACACTCTGTGAAATGGGCCTTGATTCCGGAATTAACCAGTTTACTCGAATAGATAAGCGAGGTGAGTGCATAACAAAATCATGTATAGGTCATTTATTCGTACGTAGTGTCGACTGCCGCGCCGTACATACAGCTGTTGTAAAGAACGAGTTAGCTGACCACTTCATAACCGGTTGCGCGCTAGTCGACAATACGTATGTAAACAAAGCTAGTCAATATAAAATGATAAGGAAATTAGATATTAGTAAGTTGAAAAGTGAACTGAGTAAAATTAACTGGAGCTTGGCCTTAGATTACGAAAACCCTAAAGATATTTTATGTTTTATGTTAGATTACGATCTACCCACTGTGCCACGGTTAACATTGGCTCCTCAAAAATAATAAACAAAACTCAAAAAAGTGCATTCCGAATAATAAAAATCAAATGTGTAAAGTGGAAAAGTGGTTAGCGAATCGGTGATAATATAAACATTGAAATAAATCTATCAAAACTTGCAAAAACTTCAAATAAACAAAGTGCAAATCACCATCGAACTTTGCAATACTTTCTGTGAACTTTTTCGCTTTTTTCAAACCGCATCAACTCAAGCTGAACTCTTTTCATGTGTGCAAAAGTGAAATGAAAATATCCGAGTGCAAATTATAACATTTCGATAGTGGAGAATACACATAACCTAAATTGATGGTAACATTATTCGAAGCGCCACTTGTTAAATAAGGGCACACCAAAGCGCCGTCGACATCTGTATGAACACCAACAAGGTAACAGTCGTGCAAATTAGTAACCGTGAGGCAAATAGATACCAATCAAGATCTAGATCTATAATAAAAATAATATAAAGGTGCACAAATTTCGGACTGTCAGCGCCATCTGTTGAAATAAAAGTGAACTACAACGCAACAGTTGTGTGAATTTTAAAGAAAAAAGAATACTCAAACACTAGAGGAAAAGGTTGGTCAGCACGAAACACACTCAAAAGTGCTACATGTGGAATTTGGACCAAATTTTGCGAAATTAAACCTCAAAAGTAAGTCTTTACCAAGTCATTGTAGAAAATTTGAGATACATTAGTGCCACCTAGCGTTGAGTGGCTGAACTACCACAAGATCTACAGATAGGCACAGCCAAGTACCTACACTACTCACCAATAGAGGGCGCCGTACTAGAAATGGAAGAAATCATGAAAGCACTACAAAATATACAAAGTGACCTAGCACAGCAAAAGCATGACATTAAAAATATGGAAGAAAATATTACGGAAGCCATAAATAAAAATATAGATGAGAAATTCAACCGTATCGAAATAAAAACAAATATGTTAGAGAGTAAAATTGAACAGCAACAAAAACAAATAGACTTCATTGATAAACAATTAAGGAAGAAAAATTTACTATTCTTTGGTATTGAAGAAAGAGAAGGACACTATGAAGACTTACTTAATCTGATCCTAGACATAATTAATACAAAAATGGAAGTACAATGCCAGAAATGGGAAATAGAAACTGTATCAAGAAGAGGAAAGAAAAACGGACAAATTAGACCAGTGGTGGTAACAATCACAACAACAAGTAGAAAAATAGAGCTTCTCCGCAAGAAAAAATCACTTCAGAACACAAATATTTATATTAAAGAGGACTACTCTCCCGCTGTTCTGCAAAAACGGAGAGAACTACAAGAACAATGCAAACGTGAGTGGGAGTCCGGAAATAAAGTAGCTCTGCGATATGATAAAATTGTCACATTACGTCCTAAAAACGTAATAAATCAAGCATCTGCAGAGAAAAACTCAAATAAGAGACTTATGTCAGAGTCACCTGAAGCAAAAAAAGCTTCAGAGGTCGGCCAAGGAAAAATTACCCAAATCCAGAAGAAAAATAAATCGCAAAATATAGTAAGCTACTTGCGTCCGGGGCAGTTGAATCATATCGCTCGGCCCTCAACAAGTAATGTCCAGGAAACCACAAAAAACTGAGTCGTGCCCCTCCTTCTCTTTTAAATAGTATCCAAAAAGTCTCTCCCAACAACTATCAAGAACCTACAAATATAACAATATCTCCCAATACGGCTGGTCCCCGCGGGAAGATTAGACCAAAACCCTCCAACAGATCTATGAATGAAAATCAAACATACAAAAATCAAAACACAACATATAAAAAATCAAGAATAGAACAAAGCACTACTTATATTTGCTCATGGAACGTGAGATCGCTGGTAAACGAGACAAGACTAATAGAATTGCGACATAGCTTAACAAAGTTCAAATGGGATATTATTGGCTTGTCAGAGGTAAAGAAAGATGGAAAAGAAATACTAGAAACCGAAAGTTACATTATGATATATTATGGCGAAAAAAGCGGAAGAAACGGCGTCGGTTTTCTCATTAATAAAGATCTGAAATCTAATATAATCGATGTCAGAAGTATATCGGATAGAGTCATACGATTAGATATATCCCTTAATAATAGAACAGTCCATGTCATACAATGCTATGCACCAACAGAAAGCGCAACTTCGGAAGACCTAGACATATTCTATAAACATCTACAGTTTGCATTAGAAGGTACCGGAAATGAAACAATAGTTATGGGAGATTTTAACTCCAAAATTGGTAAATCCACAGCTGAAGATAGGAAAGTTATGGGTCCATGGGGTTTCGGAGAAAGAAACGAACGAGGAAATATATTGATACAATTTTGCTTTGAAAACCAGCTCTACATAGCAAACTCACACTTTAAGAAAAATCCTAAGCAAAAATGGACTTGGATATCACCAAATGGAAAGGTGCGAAATGAAATAGACTTTATACTAGTCAAAAATATTAAAAATATCTCAAATATACAGATTGTAAACACCACCTTTCCTACAGATCACAGATTAATTAGAGCAAGCATGTTACAAAACTGCAATAAAACTAAGTCACGGAGAGACTACAGATGCAAAGTTTCAAGACTAAACCCCTTAGAGTTAGAGTCATTGAAAAATATATTTGCGGACCATATAGGCAACTTCCAATTCGATGATATGGAATTAGCATATGGAAAACTAATAAGAATAATAAAAGAATCTGTAAAGGAACTACCTAAAATAAAAAACAAAGACATAGCTCCACTATCAGCGTATGTAGAGAAACTTATTAACGAAAGAAACAGACTGAAAAATAAAGAAAACAAAACACGCCCAGAGAAGAAACAACTTAGCGCACTCTATAAACTTATAAACAAACAAATACAACGAGACTACAAGGCACATCGATATAATATAATAGAAGAAGAGTTGCAAAAGAGAGCATCAGTCAAAAGAGCACAAGTAAAATTGAACACATCTAAACCGTGGATTATGTATCTGAAAAATAAAGAAAACAAAACAATATCTAATAGGGATTGCCTCATCGAGACCGCTACACAGTTCTACAGGGAGCTCTATGGAAACGAGGAGAGTCATCACCGTACTAGACCAGAGCCATTCGCAGCACTGAGTGTCGTGCCATCTATAATAGAGAGTGAAGTCCGTCGTGCAATACAACACCTGAAGTCAGCTAAGAGTCCAGGCGATGATGGAATAACTAATGATATTTTGAAAGCGATTATTGACCCGCTAGTACCAATACTGACATCCCTTTTCAATGACATACTGACGCTCAACAAAGTACCAAAGGAATGGGGAATATCGATTATAACTCTGTTATACAAAAAAGGCGATCCGACAGACTTAGGAAATTATAGGCCAATAAGTTTACAACAAACAGTATACAAAGTGTTTGCCACAGTACTATTAAATCGAATCTCAAGGATATTAGACAACAACCAACCCCGAGAACAGGCCGGCTTCAGAAGAACATACTCAACCATAGACCACATCTTCACCTTGACACAACTAATCGAGAAATACTCTGAATATGGCAAGAAACTCTACGTAGCGTTTATAGACTACTGCAAAGCGTTTGATTCTATTAAACACGAACCTTTGTGGTTAGCACTGATGACGCAGGGAGTCGAAAACCGATATATAGAGATACTGAAAGAGATCTATAAAAACAGCAAGGCGGCGGTTAAGCTGGAAAGAAAAGGAGAGCCATTTGATATCAGAAGAGGCGTGAAACAAGGTGATCCGATCTCACCTAATTTATTTACTGCTCTTTTGGAATATGTCTTCAGACAATTAGACTGGGAAGATAAAGGCATCAACTTAAACGGCGAATATCTAAGTAACTTACGCTTTGCCGATGACATTGTACTAATATCTGACAATCACAAGGACTTAGAATATATGTTAAATACCCTAGACATAGAAAGTAGAAAGTGTGGACTGCAAATGAACACACAGAAGACATTTGCCCTGACAAATAGTGAAAGAACACCAATAAAAACTGAATCTCATTCTATAAGCTATGTGAATGAGTATATATACCTGGGGCAAAGCATATCATTCCTGAATCAAACATCTCGTGAAGTAGATCGCCGTATAAAGAAAGCCTGGAATAAATACTGGTCGCTGAAGGAGCTTTTCAAAAGTAAACTACCAATGCATCTAAAAAGGAAAGCGATGGACTCCGTTGTTATGCCGACACTATTGTACGGATGTCAAACTTGGTCGTTTACAAAAGACATCGTACAAAAGATTAACGTGTTCCAAAGAGCCGCAGAACGAAGTATGTTGGGTATAAAGCTGAAGGATAGGAAGAAAAACACATACATTAGATCCATAACAAAGGTAACGGACGCTGTCGAGCTAGCAAGCAGACTGAAATGGCGATGGGCTGGGCATATAGCTAGAACCACAGATAATAGATGGAGCGAAAGGATATTACATTGGTATCCCTACGAAGCCAAACGCCCGCGCGGCCGACCTAGGCGACGCTGGAGTGACGATATCTACCAAGTAGCCGGATCTACATGGACTCGCCAAGCACGAGACAGACAGCACTGGAAAGAGTTGGAGGAGGCCTACACCCAGAAATGGGTACCCCAGTAATATACTTGTATTTTGATAAGGGGACAAAGTATTCCGAAAAATCTTAAGTAAAATAAAACCTAAATACCTAGAAATGTCAATGTTTACAAATATGTTATTGAAAAATGATTCAAGAATGTAATTTAATCAAATATATTTTAATATTAAGTGAAAGCATGAATTTAAAAATGAAATCTAAATAATTGTATAAAAAATAAATAATACTTATATATATAATTTAATAGAATATACTTGTAGAATGGAATTATGATTTATATGAATTGGTATTGAAATGTGCATGAAAATATGTTATGGAATTGTGTATACTGTTAATTTGGGAAATAAAGGCTTTTATTATTATTATTATTATTATGTTAGATAATAGTTATTTATGATACTAGTGCGGTAAGTTGGTTTTTAGAAACGAGTAGACGAATGTAAGCCCGAGACGAAGTCGAGGGCTTACCATAGTCACGAGTTTGTAAATACCAATCCGCACGTGTATCATACAACGTTTTTCAACACATTTGCGAGAAAACGGTACCTACAATAAATAGGTGATGAAAAAACCTTTTATTTTTGATGTGTAACATCTATTGGCGCGGCTTTACAGTTAAACCGAGTCGAATGTCGTGACGGCATGACGCCGTCGTGCCACGAAGCCTCCACTACGCTACCGCTCTCGATTCCTTTCTCCTTAGAAACATCGATGCGAAAAAAAGTAACAACATCAACTACCAACAACAGTACTACAACAACCAAAAACAATAACAACAGCAACCAATAACAACACTAACCAACAACAACACTAACCAACAACAACAACAACCACAACAACAACAATATCCACAACCGACAACAACAACAACAACCACCACCACCACCACCAACAACAACATTAACAACAAGAAACAACATCAACAACCAACAACAACAAACAAACAAAAACAACCAACAACAACAACCAACAACAATAACAGCAACCAACAACAACAAACAACATTAACAACGAACAGCAACAAACAAAAACAACCAACAACACTAACAATAACAACCACCACAACCAACAACAACACCAACAACAAACAGCAACAACAACTACAACACAAAAAACACACACAACACATGAAATAGATGTTTCATATCTGCCGGGCGTCCCGTGACGGCTAATATTTTTTTTCGTACTTAATTCTAAACTTCTTGGTGTAATTCTTATAATTATGTTTTTTTAAGGAAATTAAAAAAAAACCGTAAAGGATACGCACGGTTTTACCGCACGCTATGCAACGGAGCGTGCGGTAAAATAGGTACTCCCACCTAAGTACCTATTTTACCGCACGCTCCATTATAGGGTGCGTAATTTTTAACTTTCGAACAATGTACACAGGCTTCGTAAATGTACTTTTTGAGCAAATGTGTTGAAAATTTACTTATGTATATGACAACTGTAAGTATTAAGTAAAAGACAAATGTGTAAATGGAAAACTAACAGAATATAAAAAAATGTGTGTTAAAAGAGCTATCAACTACTAGATAACTGGCTAAAAGATCAAAGCAATCTGGCGAATAGGCTATTATACAATAAATACAGAAATAAAACAAATAAGCATATTAATAATGTAAAAAATGAAAAATAAACTGGCAACTCTGAACGTTAACAGTAGTGTTAATTTTATACAAGCAATTTTTAATTAAAATATCAGTTTTGAGATCCCAGATTGATACAAATTCTTACCAGAAGCATACATACTCGTATATAATAAATAACTTTTACAACCATAAATCCCAGAAAATTTATAAAAAATGGAAAAGAAAAAATTTTTCAAGCTAAACGACAGATGACACATGTCATATATCTAAACAATAAATATTATGACGATGTACAATAACAACTAATTTTATCGATGTTGACGAGAGCTGCAGCTCAAAAAGCACGCCCACCACCTCCGGCCTCGTCGCTCAGCTCCGCCTCGCCACGCAGCCCCACAGTGAGTGCTGTGACACCGGCCGTGGCAGTTGCGTCGAGCTCCAGCGACGAGTTCTTCTCGCCGCCGACGACACCACCACCAGCACGTCGACGGGGAGGACGCCGGCCGCCGAGCAGCTTAGGACCTCGAGGCCCACCGGCCTCTGGTCCCAGCTCCCGGCGGAAGTGTGAAGCGCATGCGATGGACACAAGCCATCAACGAGAATGTCATGCGCTCATACTATGGGGCTACAGAGGGATGTAACAACCTGACCGCGTACCGTGTTCGGATGCTCTCTTTGTTTCAGGTGCTTGAGCCGGTCGTCCACGTTTCGGCCCAATGACTGTCGGATCAGGTGCGAGTCATCCAGCGTAATCATATGTTGGATGATACTGTACTTGATCGCCTCCGAACTGAAATGGGTAGCCCTGTCATTGCCCCTCCGTTGCAGACTGTGGTACCAGTGGTGGTACCACCGTCTAACCATGCTCCCAGTCACGCTGACGAGGAGTGTTGTGACATGGTTACAAACGTAAGTACCCATTGCAATAACGAATTGAGGAGGGCTTTGGAGTGTGCTATTCGGGAATATCGCAACATGCCACCCGAACTTAGGCCACGCTTGCCTCGTTTGCCCATGCATAATAGGAATAAGGCGCTGGTGGCTGCTCTGGATTCGCAGTTGTCAAATTATTTTGATGACTGCGAAGACCTCACCGATACACACTCGATACTGTACTGCGCGGCTGTAGCGGCTTGTCGTGTAGCTCACGTCAAATTTCCTAATGACAGAGCTACACGACCGAAGCCAGTCGTGCCGGCTTGGCAGTGCAGGATCGAGCATCGTATTGGTGGGGCCAGAGCACTCATAGGCAAACTAATCTGCTTCAGGGAGGGCAACACTCGCCCAAGAGTGATGCGCTTTGTGAGACGGGCGTTTTCGAGGAATGATATCAGCTCCCGAGACTATATGTCCCGTGTCACAGAGCGCATCGACTTTCTGAAGCAGAAATTATATGCATGGGCAAACCGCATCCGTAGGTATAAGCGGCGGGTGGAGCGATACACCCAGAATCGCACATTCCGGAGTAATGATAGGGCTTCGGAGCGACCGGAACAAGGTGTGACTGACACGCGTCTGCCGTATGATGACGCCATGAGTTCATTCTGGCGCAACATCTGGTCGGTGCCTGTCAGTCACACCGTAGGTGACTGGACTCAGGAGATCGAGCGAGCGTGCGATCCAATAACAGAAATGGGGGCAATCACTATCAGCCCCCAAGATGTAGCCCGTGCAGTCCGTCCGTTGCCTAATTGGAAATCTCCAGGGCCGGACGGGCTGCACAATTTTTGGATAAAGTGGCTACAAAGGTCGCACGCTGGCTTGCCATCTCAATACCAGGCAGGCTTGGAGTCGGTTCGCTACCCGAGTTCCTTACAACTGGAATAACCCACCTGCTCCATAAAACAGGTAGTACTGCGGAACCTAAAAATTATAGACCGATCACTTGCTTACCGACGGTCTATCAGGTTCTTACATCCATTTTGAGAGCTAAGATTAACACACATAGATAATAATTGTATCATGTCTGCTTCTCAAAATGGATGTAGGAATGGGTCCCGTGGAACTAAGGAGCTGCTCCTCATCGATATGACCTTTAGCCAGCAGGTTCGGCGTTCCCGAAAGGATCTGTAGACATGTTGGATAGACTATAAGAAGGCCTATGACTCAGGTCTCATGAGGGTGCTAGAATAATTGTATAAAGTTGATGCAACGCTACGCACCTTCTTGATGTCGTGTATGGGGCAATGGAGGACGGTCATTCGCTATCCAGGATGTCGAAATATCCAGAGGAATAGCGAACCGGTAAGGATCGAGCGGGGTATATTCCAGGGTGACAGTTTGAGTCCGCTTTGGTTTTGCCTAGCTTTGAATCCTCTAAGCACACTGCTGGAGAATTCAGGGCTAGGCTATCGGTTAAAGAGGGAGGACGGCACTGTTGACATAAGTCGGGCATGTCATCGTCCGGGAGAATCAATACGCCACATAATCTCTGGTTGTTCTCGTCTGGCTAACGGTGAGTACTTGCATAGGCACAACCTTGTAGCCAGGATTATCCATCAGCAACTTGCTCTGAAATACTCTCTTGTGGAATCGGAAGTGCCGTACTACAGATATGCGCCCGACCCAGTTCTCGATAATGGTCATATCTCATTGTACTGGGATCGGTCCATCATTACTGACAGGACTATTGTAGCCAATAAGCCTGATATAGTGGTGGTGGACCGAATCGAGAGGCGTGCAATGATTGTTGACATTACCGTCCCACATGACGAGAACCTCGTGAAAGCCGAGAAAGATAAACTAATCAAGTATATTGACTTGGCTCGCGAGGTTGTCGACATGTGGGATGTGGACTCAGCGATCATTGTACCGATAGTCGTGTCAGCCAATGGCTTAATAGCCACGAGCCTCGACCAACACCTCAGGAGGCTCTCGTTAGGCGGCTGGATCAAGGGCTTGATTCAGAAAGCAGTTCTGGACACGGCTCGCATTGTCAGGCGGTTCCTCTCTCTGGAGCCCTGACCGCCGGTAGCTTGGACCCTGTTCCCGATACCGGTGGGATACTATTTTTTATATTGTTAAATGTTTTTTTTTAATCTTTTTTATTTAAATATTTAAAAATATAATATAATATGTATATCAAATGAATAAACGGAACAAATAATAATATTTTTTTAAGGAGGTTATGTCCAATTTTCATAATACAAAAACAGTTTGGGAAATTATGAATAACTTATGTGGGGAAATCAATAAATCTACAGATGACATAACAATAAAACATTTTAAATTATTGCCAAATATTGTTTCTAATAAGTTTGCTTTGGATTTCAGAGATAATGTTAACAATAAATGTAAATTTCATTGTAACACACCTCTTCTAGATGTTAACACCTATATCAATCATTGTAACTTATCAATGAAATTACAGAAGACCAATGAGGATGTTGTATCCTCTATAATAACACCTCAATGAGAAAAAATGCCCAGGGTTCGATGGTATCTGAGTCAAAGACTTAAATCACATATATATGGAAATTACGCCCGTTATAACGCATTTAATTAACACATGCAATGCCACGTCTTTGTACCCTGATCAACTTAAGGTTGGAATAGTAAGACCTATCCATAAAAATGGTTCGTACACAGATGTCAACAACTTCAAGCCCTAAACTTTTTTATCATGTATTGATAAGATAATTAAGAGGTATCTCGGACTTGAAATTTACAAATTCTTGAAATCAAATAGCGTTATTAATGAGAAACAATACGGTTTTCAAAATGACAAAAATACTTCACAATTATTATTTAAGTTTAGTAATGAGGTCAACGGGTACCTGAACAATCGTGAACACGTACTTGTTGTCCTCATTGATTTTAGCAAAGCTTTTGATTGTTTGGAATATAATACACTATTTAATAAATTACAGTAAAATGGTATACGGGGTCCATTCTTCGAATGGTTTAAAAACTACCACCAGAACCGCTTCACGTCGGTGAATGTCTCAGGTTCATTTGTAAAGTAAATATTTCTTCCACCGGCTAGCGTCAGAGATACTTTTGGCCTGAGACCCTGTTACCTATCTTTGGGTTTTGTACATGAGGTATGCATGCAGTAAATAAGAGTCCTTAGATTTGGTCTTCACATATATCACGTTTATTTATAACACTGCATCACACAAGAGAGCACTCCGTTCACAGAAAATTGTATGTTTAACCTACAATTCATGTTGAAACACTTTTACCCATCTTTTGAAGATTATAGGTCCAGTTCAGAGATCCTCAAACGGCATCTACGCCATGGTCATCTAATCGTGGGCATCTCTCGACACGTGGGTGCTTGTGTACGGAACCATCCTATGATCCGACCATTTTATTAAGTTTTTGCATAGTAATTAAATAAATCTAACGTAGGAACCCTGCCAACAAATAGAAAGATTTGATCAGACTCCTGAATGCCACGCGCTTAAGACTTAGCATCAGCACAGAAAAAAAAACCCAAAAAGACTACTTACATCGTCCTACATCCGAATGCTTAATGCATTTGAACTTAACTCTGGTTCCAGCTACCTTTCGAGACATCATAGGTGCTTTTTAAGAACTTATCCAATAAATAAAGTTTAAAGTGGCAGACTCGCTCCAGATCAACTTGGAAAAAGAAACGTCAAACGACAATCTGTCATCTGTCAACTCGCAAAACAACGCTTCATTCCACGAAACTAAATTTATTCTATTTTTAGGTGTTACAATACACCTTACCCCGGTTAAAAAAAAAAAAAACTTTCATTAGAAAGATTTTTTTTTTCCTCAATCAAAACTATATTGCCATGCGCATTCAGAATCTCACCAAAACCCTCGACAGAAACTGGGGCAACCCTAAACAAATCTGAATTTAGATTTCCGTCAGACACAATGACTAAATTACTACTATATAAGTACTAATTTAATTTAAATTTTCAATTTAGTATTAAGTACCAAAAAAAATTAAGAAATAGGATGAGAAGGTATGCATAACCCCCAATACACCTTAACAAAAGTCTGTATGTAGGTATGCACACATTTAAATAAAGTTTCAAGTTTAGTCTGATCAATACTCCTCAACGCAGAGTATTGTTATTCCAAAGTATCTATAAATTTTAAATCTAAATAACTACTAGATACTAGAAGTATCAAGTATTCACAAGAAACTATTTCAAAACTAATAAAAAATAAATATTTAGTTTTGACAACATTAATCTCTTATTCAAGTAATTGAGATTCAATGAGTATCTAAGTATTAAGTTTTATTTTATTACCCTCAATCTCCAATCCTAGTAAGTAACAGTAATTCCATAACAACAAGTTCCTAAAGAAAGTAATATCACATCACAAATCTAAGTGATTGTGATCTATCATATCAATGACAAGTAAATTACAAAATCATTAAGGTTAATTTAATTAAACAGGATTATCAGAAACTGTTTAATCAAATTTCATAAGTATTGGCTTGGGAGCAATTCAAGCATGAACCCCAAGCCAAAAACTAAAAGTGAATTGAGGACTATTTGCCCATCTAAACGAATTTGGGTATGCAATACCAGACACACTTACCGTGTATCTTTTAATGGACAGACTTACGAGCATCCTAGCCAATTGTTAATAAAATAAACGAATTGGGGTTCAACTATCCATCTAAACAAATTCGGATATTCAATATACCAGACACATTTATCATGTATCTTTTAGTGAACAAATCTTAAGATGTCCTATAATCAATTCCAAAAGTTAATTATAAATATAATAAATAAAAGTTAAATTTAGTTATCTAAGAGTGAATTGAGGACCATTTGCCCACCTGAACAAATTTGGGTATTCTATATACCAGACACACTTATCGTGTATCTTTTAATGGACAGACTTACGAGCATCCTAGCCAATTGTTAATAAAATAAACAAATTGGGGTTCAACTGTCCATCTAAACAAATTTGGATATTCAATATACCAGATACATTTATCATGTATCTTTCGGTGAACAAACCATGAGATGTCCTATAACCAATTCAATATGTGAATTAAACATATAATTCCATAAGTGAATCCAATTAAAAGGATTCAATGAATAAAAGTTTAATTGAGTTTTATTTAATTAAGTTGGGCGCCTGTGGGATCATCAATAAATAAATTTGAGTAAATATCCCACATTTATAAAAGTTGGTATCACTAGTTACTAAGAGAATTGAGAAGTTTATTTATACTAATAAAGTAATTAAGTAAAGTGAGTTTAAATTTTAAAGTTTTAATAACTCCGGTGAAGTATTATAGTCATCCGAGAAATTCTCATTAAATATTGAGACCAAGTTAAAATTCGTTTGACTATTTCACTATCAATCCACAGTCAACTATCCAAGTAAACGGTACAAGTCAGCAATTGGTCAGCAATTGGTCAGCAATTGGTTAGCAATTGGTTCCGAACACAAGCGTACCTCATTGGCCACCGTAGGTGCCAGATAGTCCTCTTACTTGAAACTGCCACACAGACCTAGATACCGCTTGCAGATCTCATCCCAGGATACATTTGGATTGACTGAAACATTAAAATAATTCAATTCATGTACAAATTCCTACCTAAGAAGGTAATCAATCCATAATTTATACATCCTGAACAAAAGAAATCTATCTTAAGTTTCTATACTTAAGTTAAATTAACAAGTTAATATTATACAAGTTAATAAACAAGTTAATATTATATAATATTAAGTGTAAAAAAAAATTACCATGAGTTATAACAATAGTGATCAATACAAATTTTAGTTTAAGTTTCACTAAGTGAACATAAGAGGCTAATATTAGACACTCATATGTGCATCTAATATAAATGAGTTGTTACAATCATTAAATTCTAGAATACATAACAAAGGATGAGGCTCAACAGACCATGTGCTGATAACCTCAAATTAAGTACCTTCACAATAATATTAGGTATTGAACAACTCCAATTATTAAGTTAATCACCATTTAAGTTTAACTCACAATTAATAAGGCATAAGACAGGCAACCTAAAATTTTGCCATGTGCTTATAAAGTCAGTGAAATAATTGTCACAGCAATTTAATTAATATTTAACATGTTTACAAATTTAGTCAAACACTACTTAAGTTTTAACTAATAAACAAAGGCTTAAAATTGGAAACTATAATATAAATTTTCAACAATGTGCTTTTTAACCAGAATAGTGTCAAAATGTTTGACCTTAAAGAAAATAAGTAAATAAGAATTAGCTAATAAGCTTAACCATAACTCTAGATAAATTACCTCAAACAAACCTCATGCATCACGTTGGGCGTACATTGTAAAGAAAATATTTCTTTCACCGGCTAGCGTCAGAGATACTTTTGGCCTGAGACCCTGTTACCTATCTTTGAGTTTTGTACATGAGGTATGCATGCAGTAAATAAGAGTCCTTAGATTTGGTCTTCACATATATCACGTTTATTTATAACACTGCATCACACAAGAGAGCACTCCGTTCACAGAAAATTGTATGTTTAACCTACAATTCATGTTGAAACACTTTTACCCATCTTTTGAAGATTATAGGTCCAGTTCAGAGATCCTCAAACGGCATCTACGCCATGGTCATCTAATCGTGGGCATCTCTCGACACGTGGGTGCTTGTGTACGGAACCATCCTATGATCCGACCATTTTATTAAGTTTTTGCATAGTAATTAAATAAATCTAACGTAGGAACCCTGCCAACAAATAGAAAGATTTGATCAGACTCCTGAATGCCACGCGCTTAAGACTTAGCATCAGCACAGAAAAAAAAACCCAAAAAGACTACTTACATCGTCCTACATCCGAATGCTTAATGCATTTGAACTTAACTCTGGTTCCAGCTACCTTTCGAGACATCATAGGTGCTTTTTAAGAACTTATCCAATAAATAAAGTTTAAAGTGGCAGACTCGCTCCAGATCAACTTGGAAAAAGAAACGTCAAACGACAATCTGTCATCTGTCAACTCGCAAAACAACGCTTCATTCCACGAAACTAAATTTATTCTATTTTTAGGTGTTACCACATTAAGTAGCATGATTCCAACAGATAAACGCACAGCACAAGGTTCGGTTCTCGGGCCGACTGTACGTGAACGACATGAGTAACATTTTCACGAAGGACTCTGTGTACCAATTTGCTGACGATACATGTTTGGTTGCTGCACACAAAGACATACACGAGGCACAGAGAGTGATGCAGGGTAACTTCAACCTCTTATGTAAGTGGGCTCACGACGTTGGTTTTGTAATTAACGCAAAAAAAAACGAACTACTGCATATACACTCACCTTGCCTGTCAGCATCTTATGTGCCTTTTGTCGTTGCCCATGAGCATCTGTGTCTTCATCGACCGACGTCACAGCGTGTTGTTGCCAGAAATTAGAGTTGGTGACTCATCATATGTACCTTGGTATTACAATAGATAGTAATTTCCACTGGCGGCCACACATTGATTGTGTATGTAATAAGCTTAGGTCTATATTGGCAAAGTTATCGATTCTTAAGTATAAAGTACCCTATAGAACACTTAGAACCTTGTACTTGGCACTGGCCAATTCCGTAATTGATTATGGCCTAAATAGCTACGGGCGTATATACAAGACTTACGTCGTCGTATTTACAAGTTACAATTACGCATTTTAAAAACGATTGTACCAAAAAGACTAAAACATGAGTTCCAAGATAATGACACGGGTTTATTTAAGCACTGTCAAATTGTAAATATCTTTGATGAGGTACCTTTGTGTTTTATAAGCGAAAATTAAGTACCATAATATAAATAATATCCGGAAATACGAAAGGTCAAAGTCGTTGCGTAGTTTGCTGTATACTTACCCACATTTATCGTACCTAAATCTAATAATGTTTATGGAATGAGGACTTGGGAATGCATGCTACCATCTTATTTAAATGATATACCCCCGGAAATCTGTAATGGAATAAATGCAAAGAACTGCTCAAGAGTGCTGAAGGGATACTTTCTGGATTGTTAATACCTACTGTTTTACTTAAAAGTATGTTGTGGTAACGAGTTGATGCGACTGGCATACCGCTGTTAAACCCGCGATGGTATGTGTTGGTATGTTTATGATTGTTCTTAGATAATAAACGAAAAAAAAAAATAGGACATAGGCATTGGTGTGGCGAGTTGCCGCCACTCTGCAAGTTGGATGGGGTGTGGTATCACGACGTGTGTGTGTCCTGCTTTAGCATGTGATGCAAAGTGTGTAGCCGGCCTTACAGGAGCCATAGGCAATCAAAAGTGCAGCAGTTGACGTTAGTGCGCCTTACGCCGCGAGGCAGTACGCATCTCACCGCAGACTAAATTAATGTCTTATTAACATCGTCCCCGCAAATACACTAAAATCCCGAGTAATATCCCGTAAACGTTGGGGATTTTCCGGGAATAATAAATAACCCATATTTACCGCGTCCGTGTAACTAGTGAACAAGAATAACCAGGAGTGTTGGTGTGAAGAGGATCGAGTGGCCACTCGTCGGGATCCTCCGAGGCTGCCGAAGGAAGAGTCAGGTACCGCTTTGTTTTACTCGCTTAGAGTTAGGCCAACATACGCCGTCTACTGCCAACCACTCCCAACTTGAAGTTATACAGACAAATATAGGCAATTTTGGGCCAGCATTTAATCCAAGTGTTTGGCCGTAACAATGTCCTTCATCCTGCAGAGAACCACAGCTATTTACACGCTTGGGCATCTCCATTAGATGGTCCTTTCGAGCCTGGATAGGCATCAGTAAAATTCAGTACAAATTAAGTACAAGTCACTACAGTAGGCACATAACTTTATTAGTGTCCCAAAATGGCGTCCCGCAAGCAAGAAGCTAAATTGGCTCAGCTTACCGCTAAAAAACAAATGATTTTCGAGCGAGTTAATCGCATATATAATGATTCCAGAAACATCTCGAACTTTGATTCACGTTCAAATGAGACATTCTTAGCGCAGTCAGAAACAATTACTGAGCAATACAACAAATTTGAGGAAATAGTAGAACAAATGAATGAATTGCAATTCGAGATTGACCAAACCGCACCAGACTATTCGAGTCTATATTCTATTGAAGACTTATATTCTAATATTAAATATAAACGTAATCTCATACTTTCGAAAAACGAAACATCGGAACACAAAGGGGGTACTCGGATAAAATTACCGCCCATAGATTTGCCATCGTTTGACGGTAAAGCGAAAAACTGGCCCATATTTCACGAAATGTTTCGCAGCAATGTTCATTTAAATACCGATCTGGTTGACTCGCAGCGTTTCCAGTACTTGATCAGTAAATTGACTCATGATGCCTTAAAACTAACCGCAGGCATTGTTCCTACAGGTGATACATACAACGTTATGTGGAACAGTCTCGATAGAGGGTATCAAGATAAGCGTAGTTTAGGGATTCATTATCTCAATAATATACTGGACATTAAACAATGCGCCGGAAATGCCGCGAGCCTCAATACATTTGTGGAACGATACTCAGCGTCCGTCGCAGCCTTGAAGCAGTTAGACATTCCAGACTTACTGGATTTTGTTTTATTACACTGTGGTTTAAGAAAGGTTGACGCGCAAACTGTCTTACAGTTTGAATCCCGTGTGAGTGAGAAAGAATTACCTTCCTATGCGGAGTTTATAGCATTCATGCAAGGATATGTTAAAGTACTACAACGCTCATACGGTAATAATTTACAGACGGAACCGCGCGCTAAGTCTATTTCAGCTAATCATCAAACAAAAAATAACACCGCTAAATCGTTCGTATCACGTAATGAACCGGTTTCAAATAGCAAATGTACGCTATGCGATAAGGATGACGTACAACATCAGCTGTTCGATTGCCCGCAGTTTAAAAATATTAGAACACCGCGTGCACGTTTTGAATTTATTAAATATAAACGTGGCTGTATAAACTGTTTAAGTCTATCCCATTCTTTGGTTAAATGTAAGTCACGTAACCTTTGTAAAATTTGTAAAAAGACCCATCATTCTCTCTTAAATTTCAGAGAAAAAGATGAGTTATTATCGCCCGAGCCACAAGTGCCTACTAAGGATACATCTGTTTCGCTCACTACAGCTGTTAAAACTGGGTCAACTATTTTGCTAGCGACCGCGCAGTTATTTGCATACTATAGCGACATCAGAAATAAGGAGGTAGTTCGGTGCCTACTAGATAACGGATCGCAAAATAATTTAATTACTGTGGACTGTTGTAAACGTTTGAATTTACGCATAATTAAATTACGCAATTCATCTTTACAAGGTGTTGGAATGACATCGAAACCAGTACACGGTTTTATTCATCTCAGCATAGAATCTCGGATTGATCCTCATACGAAGTTTTCGATACAAGCGTTAGTTGTTGATTGTATTACAGATAGACTTCCCGCGAAATTTATTAGATTAAATAACAATGATGACATGTCATACTTAAATAACTTGCCGCTTGCCGATCCGACCTGGAACGTGCCGGGCGGAATAGAAGTGGTGCTTGGAGCACAATTGTTCCCCTTTATTTACATGGGAGACAGGGTCGACTCAGGCACCCGCGCGCCGCCTGCTATACTGACTAGCTTCGGTTATGTACTTATGGGTGATATTGATTGTTGTAGTAGTGATGTGACACACATTGCATCTTCGTTTACCGCGCAGGCCGACATTGAAGTCGAGTCAAATTTACATATGTTTTTTGAGCTAGAGGAAATTCCATCTCAACGTTTTATTAGTCCGGACGAATTAGAGTGTGAAAATAATTTTAATTCTTCAGTCTTATTTGAAGACGGCAGATACTTCGTCGATCTACCTTTTGCGCGCTCACCCAGCGAGCTAGGTAGCTCGCGCGGTTACGCCCATCGGCGCTTACTTGCGCTCGAGCGTAAGTTTACGTTAATGCCGACCCTACGCGAGAATTATAATAAAACTATCGCGGATTATATAACTCAGGGGTATTTAGCGGAAGTGCCCGACTCTGAATTGACAGAGGAGGGTTATTTCATACCGCATCATGCCGTCATTAGACCGGACAAGGACAGCATTCGAGTGGTTTTGGACGCTAGCGCCAAAACTCACTCGGGGTTGTCGCTCAATGACATTTTGCATGTCGGACCTAATTTGCAAGCAGACTTGTTTTTGTTATTGCTTGATTTTCGTACATTCCCTGTCGCGATGACAGCGGATATAAAACAAATGTTCTTACGTATCGGTGTAAAAGAGCACAACCGCAAATATTTACGAATCTTGTATCGTTTTAGCAAAGGTGAGCCTATTCGCACCTTTAATTTTAACCGCGTTCCCTTCGGACTAAAGCCTAGTCCTTATTTAGCGATGCGCACACTGCGTAACTTGGCGTGTGAGCAAAGCGACCGCTTTCCTGAGGCTTCTGAATTTGTAGAAACTCAGTTTTACATGGACGACTACATCTACTCTGTTTCGGACGAACAGACAGCTATGCGTCTATCCCGCGATTTAATTGATTTAATGAAGGTAGGTTCCTTTGACTTAGTCAAATGGGCTACCAATTCACCCGCTTTATTAGAGATTCTCCCAGAGTCTCACCGCTTACCAGTTAATTTTTCTGGCATGGATAATGATGTCCATAATTTCAAAATCCTTGGATTAACCTGGGAACCCGCTGATGATTATTTTTCTTTGACAACAATCGCCGTGGATGATAAATGCACGAAGCACGCGATTCTATCGCTAGTTGCCCGCTTGTTCGACGTACTTGGCCTTGTAGGACCCGTTGTGCTGTACGCGTAGGTATTAATTAAGGAACTTTGGTTAGCTAAAGTAGGATGGGATGAGGTTCCTCCGGAATCCATCACAAATCGGTTTGCCGCTTTTACGCGCGATTTTCCTTCACTCTCTTCACTAAAGGTTCCTCGCCACATTGGCGTCTTTAGAGAAGCTGTAGTGAACATCGTAGCCTTTTGCGACGCCAGCTTTACTGGTTATTGCTGTTGTATTTATTTACACATTACCAACCCGACAGGTGATATCACTGTCCGACTCTTATGTGCAAAGTCCAAAGTTTCCCCCGCTAAAATAACAACGCTAGCTCGATTAGAACTTGTCGCCGCTTTACTTCTGTCTAAACTTGTTCGCGTAGTCAAGGATAAACTTTCCGCTCGTGTACCTATTGCAGGTGTCCACACTTTCTCGGACTCCACCATAGCTCTCTCGTGGATCCACTCATCTCCCCATAGATGGTCTATTTTTGTCAGCAACCGCATTGCTCAAATACAGGAAAACTTACCTGCCGCTTGTTTCCGTCACGTGTCCGCGAAAGATAATCCTAGCGATTGTCTGTCTCGCGGCATGCTGCCGTCGGATTTAATAAGACACTCGTTGTGGTGGAACGGCCCCAAATGGCTCCATCAGCCCATGAGCGAGTGGCCTTTAAAGATCTCTCCTGCTCAATGTGAAACATTGCCGGAGTTTAAATCAAAGGTTTTTCTTGTAGAAACTTCGAATACTGAACCGCGTATTTTAGATACTATAGCTGACCGTGTTTGCTCATGGAATAAACTGTTACGTGTATTTATGTACATTCTTAAATTTACAAACAGACTACATAGTCATAGTTCTGTTAAAAACATTCAAACCGCCGAAAATTTCATTGTTCGAACAGTTCAAACGGATATTAAAAATGAGCTTCTTAAATCACGCATCGAGTGGACAATGATACCGCCGCGAGCTCCACACTTCGGAGGTATTTGGGAGTCGAATATTAAGAGTGTTAAAACTCACTTGTTTAGAGTCGTAGGTAAACAACTTTTCACTTACGAGGAACTCTCGACCGTATTGGTGCAAATTGAGTGCCTTTTGAACTCTCGACCACTTAGTGTCATTTCGTCAGACCCACATCCGGAGGTACTCACGCCCGCGCATTTTTTAATGTCCAGTCCACTCACGTATTTGCCTTCTTCTGAATTGACAGAAGAAAACATAAACCTAAACAACCGCAAAAGGCTCTTGGATCAACTTGTGTTATCCTACTGGAATAAATGGCGAATTGAGTACTTGCACACGCTGCAAGTTCGCCAGAAGTGGTGCACTCCCGATCGCCCTATAGAGATAGGTACTGTCGTTCTCTTGGGTCAAGATAACGTACCTCCATTGACTTGGCCATTAGGTATCATAGATGAAGTTTTTCCGGGATCGGATGGTGTAATTCGAGTCGCTTCAATAAAACCCGCGTCAGGCACGTATTAATAAACGTCCTGTCACTAAGTTGTATCCTTTGCCAACTCAATAGATTATTATTACTACGTAATTTAGTTTAATTTAGTTTAGGGTTCATAGTATACGTTCCAATGGTACGCCATTACATAGTTGTAATTTAGTTTATTCGACTTACCATAGTCAAATCAAACCGCAATTCATTCCCTAGATACTGATAATTATTTTTCCCGAGCATTATATCAATGCGATGGTGTTTCGGACTGCTGCTTGGATTTCCCTCAAAGCACTTCAACAAGTAAATGCTTACATATCATCACCGCTTCTTGAACCTCACTCGCGCCGCATAGATTAGCAGCTTTTGAAAGCTCCTGGACCTTTCAAGGCGGGGAGCATGGTGTGGCGAGTTGCCGCCACTCTGCAAGCTGGATGGGGTGTGGTATCACGACGTGTGTGTGTCCTGCTTTAGCATGTGATGCAAAGTGTGTAGCCGGCCTTACAGGAGCCATAGGCAATCAAAAGTGCAGCAGTCGACGTTAGTGCGCCTTACGCCGCGAGGCGGTACGCATCTCACCGCAGACTAAATTAATGTCTTATTAACATCGTCCCCGCAAATACACTAAAATCCCGAGTAATATCCCGTAAACGTTGGGGATTTTCCGGGAATAATAAATAACCCATATTTACCGCGTTCGTGTAACTAGTGAACAAGAATAACCAGGAGTGTTGGTGTGAAGAGGATCGAGTGGCCACTCGTCGGGATCCTGCGAGGCTGCCGAAGGAAGAGTCAGGTACCGCTTTGTTTTACTCGCTTAGAGTTAGGCCAACATACGCCGTCTACTGCCAACCACTCCCAACTTGAAGTTATACAGACAAATATAGGCAATTTTGGGCCAGCATTCAATCCAAGTGTTTAGCCGTAACAATGTCCTTCATCCTGCAGAGAACCACAGCTATTTACACGCTTGGGCATCTCCAGGCATAATTTATAATGGCGAAAGTACTAAATTTTTTTGGTGGGAATTCATCAATTTTTAATAAGCCCTTCCGCTCTGGGTGGAGCGTGAGGGCGTATCAGACTCTTACTGGCTAAAACCCACCCTTTCAAATTTATTCGCGACCCGGCAGGCATCGGCCCTAGCGGACCCCGTCAGTTGCTACTGACATCTCTGAGGCGCGCGTGGATTACTACGCGCCGTCGACTGGGACCTGGTCCTTATCGGACGGCGAGCAAACCATTACTCGCCGTCTGCCACTCCGCGCCTACGGTGGCCGGGAATCGGCTTGCGATTCCCGACGCCCAGGGCGTTTCCTGCGGCGGCTAGGTGCGTGAGGGCGCGAGGATCCTGCAACAGCCGTGTCTGGTGAGGACCTGCGTCAGGCGGAAGGTGAGGACACCGTGGCACCTCTCCAGCCACTCCTCAAAGAGGGGACTTATCGCCGCAATTGTAGCGTATTATTTTACCATGAGCTCTGCATAATCAATTTCCAGTAGGACATAAGTAAGTAATATTACTTAGGAGTTTCCTAACATGAATTACGTACTTGCTCGCTTAACATTACTTCAGAAAGTAATTTCCTTTATGTGAAGCTAACTAAGTCGAAGTGATGCTAACTGAATTAGACTCGCACATTCAAATGTTATTAAGATGAAGTGAATGATTTTACAGTAGAGCGATTGCGAAGATTTTGTTTACGAATCAAATACTAATAAGAATTATCTAGAAGATCGTGGCTAAGTAAAAAAGTTGCCCGCCATGGGACACCCGGCAGATGTGAAACATCTATTTTATAATATTAGAATTCAAAATTGTTGTTGTTGGTTAATGTTGATGGTGATGATGTGTTGTTGTTGGTGGTGTTGTGGTTGTTGTTGTAGTTGTGGGTTGTGTTACTTTTTTTCGCATAGATGTTTCTAGGGAGAAGGGAGTAAAGAGCGGCGGCGTAGTGGGGGCATCGTGACACAACAGCGTCATGAAGTTTCACATCAAAAAACCTGTCTGCAAAAACCAACTAAATAATTTTAAACAAGTCAGTTTTCAAGCAGTCTGATGCAGTCAGTGGCAGTTATTGTAGTTCAATTTTTGATGTCATGTCACCAACTGCATCAGACTGCTTGATATGTGACTTGTTTGATTTTTTTTTAGTTGTTTTTTGCAGTCGGAATTTTGAAAACATTCACATATTTTACTTTAGTCTAGAGTTTTTCTTTTGTTTTTCCTTCAGCCCGTTATTTTAATACCCCACATAATCATGTCACAATAAATACGACCTCACTGGCCACATCTATTTTATTTATTTTTAAACCGACTAAAAAAAGGAGGTTTTCAATTCAGATGTTTATTTTTTTTTATAGTTTCAGGCATAACTTCGTCATAATATATAGACGGGTTTACATTTTGTTTTCGGAAGGTGTATACCGAAATGGTTCCATTTCATATAGATCTGATGAGGAATTTCGGAGGCAGACAACGGAACTCTTCAAAAAATAACAGCAAATCAACCGCAATTGCTGCTAATGCATAATTAATGGGGAATCACAACCAAAAAGTTAGCGGTCAAACGTCTGCCTAAAGATGATAAAAAAAGTGAAAGCTAAAAACTTTTTTCCAAAAAATAGATTATTCTTATCATTATAACAAAATCCATCAAAATTGATTCAGCGGTTTGGCGTAAACATGTAATAAGCAAACAGACAGACAGGACAGGAAAAGTTGCTTTTGCATCATGCATATTTGAATTTTTAGAATCAATGTATTCCAATTTTTAATTCAAAACACATAACACCGCCTGACAATGACGAACATAGTGATTTATGATCAATTTATAAGTTTAATATCTATACTTGGTTGTAATCACTCATTGTAAAAACTCATGGGGATGGTTTCACTCTATATTCTTACGAGCGACTTCAAAATCAAACCCTATATTTATGATTACATGCACGTAATTCACAAGCTATTGAAACTACAAACAATTGTAGGTTTCTCGACTTTCAATAGTAATTACAACAATAGGTTTCACATTGGCTTGAGCTTTTATTTGAAATTCAAATCAGTGCATATTAAGTATTAATTTAGCAGAATGTATTACGTTTTGTTCTGAAATTGTGTAATTTAAAGGAGCATAATAGTGGTTCTTTGTTTAATGTCGCCTAGCTTAAACTATATGTGGGTGGGTTGTTCCAATCAGAAAATTTAATTTGAAACTGAGATCAAGAGCCAGACGGTTAGAGAAGATATTACACAAACAAGCAGCATCCTTCATAATATCTTTGGATAGTCAACACGGTTCCAAGAGCCTCGTATCAACAAGTACTGCAATATATGTACTTAAACAACTGGTGGGATATTACAAGAGTAGAAATACTTCCGTTATAGCCTGTTAACTGAAACTCAGCAAAGCCCTCGACCGTGTGGACCATTATTATTATTATTTTGATCTGCTGTGGCAAATGCTTTGAGAGCGTGTTATTCCCAGCCAGGTAGTACGGGTGCTAAAACAGTGGTACCAGAAGCAGGAAAATCTTAATTTATAATTGGTTTTTACTGATTGCTAAAGCACTGTGCTAGTTACAGATAACATTTTGTTTACCTGCAATGTTAAGAGGAAAATAACAACTAAAATCAATTCCCTCGAACGACGGTCTGTGACGCAATAACATGTTTAGGTATTTGTTTTTATCTGAGTATAGCGAAAAGAATATAAGATGTCATTTTATTTATCAAGCCGTGTGGTCCATGGCTGGGTAAAAACCGTCCTCAAGTCCACCATAAATCGAGAGTTTTTAATTTCGCAAGATTTACCTATTATGAACTACGGTGTATGCAATCTAATGGCTTACCTATTTGATTTAAAAAAAAAACCGGTCAAGTGTAAGTCGGACTCGCGCATGAAGGGTTCCGTACCATTATCTATAAAAACGGCAAAAAAGTCACGTTTGTTGTATGGGAGCCCCTTAAATATTTACCTTTTGGATACGAAACCCTAAAAATGCGAATGGAACAAAAACAGAAATAAAACTGTCATAGAAATGTAAAGAGTATACTAAAAAAAAGTTTATATGAATAAAATTAAGTTTATAACTATGAGTTGTGTTACATTTTTGGTTTACAAAAGCATATTCTATCTATTTACTAGTACAATAACTTAAGACATTAAAAATTTCAATGAATTAGTCGATGACGGCGCTAACAAAAACCCGGAACTGTTTATTTAGGACGCAATTCCTCATACGTTTCTTGGGTGCAAATTTTTAATCCCTTCTTATTTTTAATTTCATCCATGAGTGCAATGTCATGCTCCAATTCAGCTGTACTGGGTAAAGTACGCGCCCACAACACCACCCTGCTTCCTCTAGGAATGGTTTGCTCGTCGTATAGCAACACATATAAGTAGTTGTCGTTCACTTTCTTCATAACACTTCGAACTTGATCCACATTAGCCTTGTCAGTGCAACTGCAAGTGAGGTTAACGAGTGACTCCACATCATTGACATCATTCACGGCTAGCACAGGCCTTGACGTCGAACGAAATGCGTATGCTGCATCATTTTGACTTTCGAGAGGAAGAGCTTCCATTACTTTGAATGCCACGAGTGTGTTACTATTTCCGTCTGGGCAAGAACACTTGTTGTTTTTACGTCGATCTTCCGAAAAAGACATCTTTACGCACACGGGTGGTCTTTCAACAACAAAATTTGCAAACACCATAACCAATGTGTAGTTTCCATAGATGTCACTTATATTTGCTCCTTGGACGACAGCAAGAAACGCTGATACGATTACTACTTTCCACATTTTCACTGAATAGTGATGATCTACTCGATAAAAGCGTGAGATGTAGCGTCGTGTCGATCGGGTACTCAAAAATTTCAGTGTTTGAGTCTAATGTCTTGACCAATGGTCTTATATACAATATTAAGTAGGGGAGACTGGGGGTGATTACATACACTTAAGGAATGTACCATAATTTATGATATATTATTGTTATGTATCATATTATTTTGTTGATTTTAAATAATCCGTACACTATTGCATACAGTAAAATTCTAATTCATCATATTTAACGGAGGAAGAACCTCCGCAGTGTTTATTTAAAAGTGTGACGTCAGCAATGCTGACGTCACAGTTGTTAACTTCACAATGATGACTCATGTTGCGGTCCTCGAAAGAAAAATTCACAAGTATTTGGTAAGCTTCGTATATTCAAAGCGTAGCGTAACGACTTCCCAGAGAGGTCCGTACTGTACGACGGCTCGAGCACGAATGACCAACCGCCTTTTATTTTATTTTTTTGTGGGCCATCTCGCAGGTCAGCGTCTGAGGCTATCGGCTGCTCAAGGACTTGCTTGTGTAGGACTTATTATTATAAGTGTATAATACTTTTTGGATCGAGCTTAAAATATTTTGGGAATTTAAGGGGGAACAGGGGCTGAGATTCTTAATACAAATGTATTCCTCTTTTTTATTCCTGAATAATTTCTCTAGAGCAATATTTTTTTTTCATTAAGTTAAGGTCTGCTGTAGACACGTCCCTGTCATATTTTCTTTTTTTTTATCAACTAATAATTAAAGAAAATATGACCATCCAAACATGACAAAAAATGGCCCTATTTTTACCGCCGTTATTAGAGGACTACCAGAAAAATTCGAAAAGTTTTAACATAAAACATTTAATAAGGGCCTAGATATAGTTTTTCTTAAATATTTGGTGCCAAACATAATTGAATCAGCTCAGTTTTCGAGGAGAAAAAGGGGAATACGAAACGTCGATGTCGTCAAAAATTTTGTGATAAAATCGGTCTGAGCTGCAGCTTCCTATCGCACTCTACCGGGGCAGGCTTGAGGTAGCACGACGGCAATAGTTTCTTCTAATACCTATTTTGTAAATTCCTAGCAGGCCCTGTTCACTCTTAACGTTACAGGCTCAGCGGCGCGTGCTGGCACGAGCAAGAGACGGGGAGGATGTTGAGTAGAACTTCGCGACGGGCCTTGACGGTGAGGGCGGAAGGACGGCGGTCTGTCTGTATTCGCGTGAGGTACTAGTTTCCATACGGCTCTCTTGGAGAAGGGTAGTAGCATAATCGGGAGTTAGGAGGGTATACCGGGGCCGGCGGGTCTTGGATAATGACCAAACGCCGACAGTGCGGCCGTATTTATAGGGATTGGCGTACGTGCACGTGTTCTCAAGTTTTTAGGTTAAGTATTGAAATTACAATAAGATAAATAATGAAATGCTTTTTAACGTTAATTTCAGATCGTAATAAACTCAAACTAATCAATGAATGATTTATGAACTAATTTTAGAATAATCAAATTATTAAACTTAATTATTCTTGTCTTTATAAAAGGTGAATTGTTGTATTTGCGCCGATATATAATATGAATGTATAACTAAATGACTTTACGATTATTTACTTTGTACCGTTTCTTCCTCAATACTAACATTCCACAGCATCCTGAGCATCAAGCATAATTACAGAGCTAAAAAGAAATCCTAATACCGCCACCCCCGGTTTATTCTTGAAACCTCTCAAATGTCTTTTATTCAGAGTAATTTCGAAAACGTAGTTAGGATTTTAACTGATCCATGAAACAGTATTCATTATCAGTGTCTCTTTTAATATAACGCTACATAATAATGGTCATACATCTCAAAGGTCCGCATTATATCCTGAAGAATTACATTCCACAGGTAGACGTTCATTGTTTAGCGTTTATATCAGTAATGAATTAAAGAAAATTGTAGAAGAATAAGTTTATGGTTAAACAAAATATTTTTTTAAACAAGCTTTTATACCGGCTATCTCAAATTAAATGTGCTCGGTGGGGTAATGTTGTTTTATCACAGAGATGCCGTGGCCACCTTGCGGCTTCATCATCAGACCCTTTTTATTGCTGATTGTAAAATGCTGCCCAAGACGAATCAATCGAGCCCAAATTCGGTGGGGTTAAGTTGTTTTATCACAGAGATGCAGTGGCCACTTCCAGTTTCATGATCAGACCCTGGATATTGTCTAGGCGTAAAATGCTTCTCAAGACAAATCAATCGAGCCCAGACTCGATGGGTTTCTCTCATCTTCCGATGAGCCAACAAACTCGGCTTTCCCGAAAGGATTTGTCGACATGTTGGATAGACTATAACAAGACTTAAGACTCGGTGCCTCATAACTCATGAGGGTGCTAGAATTGTATAGAATTGATGCAACGCTTCACATTTTCCTGACTCCGTGTATGGGACAATGGAGGATGGTCCTTGCCTATTCAGGATGTCGACATATCTAGAGAAATAGCAAACCGGTATTTATCAAGCGGGGTATATTTCAGGGTGATAGTTTGAGTCTACTTTGGTTTAGCCTAACCTTGAGTCCTATAAGCATACTGAATGCGAATTACGTCCTACGCAATAGCGTAGCGCTTTCAACCAATAGGTTGAAGAGAGATAATCAGGGTATGTCGGCTCGTATTGTTAGGAGGTTGCTATCTCTGGAGCCTCGATCGCAGGTAGCTTTTCACCTGTGCCCGATACGGTGGGATACTATTTTTTAATATTTTGTAATGTTTTTCTTTATTATTTGTTATAGATATATTTTAAACTGCAATTTATAGTAATGTAAGTTTAATTAAACTAACGAAACTTTAAGTACACAAATGCGTAATTGAAGTCTATTTTCCCATAACCTTTATGTTACCGCGCGTCAAAATGTAAAATTCGGGCAATCCCCTCCCCCACTTATGCGGCGCAAACTGCTGACGATGTTGTTTACAAAAAACCGTTTATTGATTCTTCTCTGGGCTCTAGCCACTTACTGTAAACTTTTTTGTGTTGTTAAATAAACTGAGCGTAATCTATAATGTAAACAGTACTCGTACTACGAGACTTGTATTATAAACAAATGATGTTTTCAAAGAATTAGTGGAAAAGTGTGTTTGTTTCCGTAATTTGTCAATTTCTGATAAAACTAATAAATCAATTTACACGAAATTTTGCATGTTATACTATGAATAAACTAGTAACCTAACAACAGCGTTTTTTTTTTTGAGATTCCTATACAAAATTTTCATGTTATTCATACTCAAACTTCGTATTACAAAAACAAACAATACCTATTTTATCATCCTCTTAAGCACCGCGGACAACCCGGGTTGTCAGCCGATTCACGCTATTAAAACTCTATTATTACTAAAACGCAATGTATTTTATCATGTGGCAAGGTTCAATCACAAGAAACATAATATAGTCTGTATTCCTTGTCCCTTGTCCCTTATACTTAAGGGGAAGATGAAGAAGAGAGAAGAACTTGGTACAGAATGTTGGGCCACAAAATGGATGAAATAAAAACAATTGCATTCAGCTGAGATGAGAATGCTAAAAGCGATGTGTAGTGTTACGCACATGGATAGAATAATTAGGAATGAGTATATAAGAGGAAGTCTGAAAGTGGCACCGCTGGCTGAAAAGTTGTGTGGAAATCGGTTGTCGTGGTATATAAATATCGTGACGAAAGTCTTGTGTATGGATGTGGATGGCTATAAGAGAAGGGAAAGGCCAAAGAAACGATGGTAGGACTGTATGCAAGAGGATATAGGTAAAAAGGGGGTGACTACAGAGATGACGACTAATAGAGGAGTATGGAAGAAAAATACATGTTGCGCCGACCCCAAATAAATTGGGATAAGGGCAGGAATGAGCTTTTTTTAGCCCGCCACACTATTCCCAAACCACTGTAACTTCTGTGAGCCAGAATCAACAGTGACGACCATCAGAAAACTCCGAGGCAATGAAGCTCGACGAGTCCCAGAGAAAAGCTGTCTTGGGTCCCGCAACGAAATTAATCAGAAAAGACAGCGGAGGAGTAAGAAAAACATAATTTCCACTTCCCTCCTAATCAAGCGGGAGACAGAATAAAACTAGGTCATTAGGCACAAAGGGGGTTTTTACTACTGGAAATGAGCTGCTCAATACCGCGAGACCCAGTCCAAACATGATATAATCACTGCCAATCAATCTGCCTAGCCTTTTCCCAACTATGTCGGCTTCCAATCTAACTGGATGCAGCTGATTATCAGTGTTTAACATGAAACGACTGCCTATCTGACCTTCACAAACCAGTAACTGGGTAATACAATACCCCTTGGTAAGACTGTTTGTTAGAATTTCGGGTTTCTGATGACGCGTAACGACTGTCAAAGATCCACGATTGACAGTCGGAACCGACGGTCGGGACAGAAGAAAGAAAAAGAAAGCACATAGACATTGCTATACGTGCTTTCTTTTTCAATCTTCTTTCGAGGAGTCTCGGTATATAAAGATGGTCACCCATCCGTTGACCAACCCCGGCAAGCGTAGCTTTACCTGTTGGATTGACCTGTATGGCTGTTATTTCTTTAGCCACAAGCAAACAATAACGGTCAATGTTTGTTAATTATAGCTCTCAAAATGAATGTAAAAGCCTTATTGATCGTCGGTAGGTACATGATCGATCTATTATTGATACTAGAGTGCTACCGGGTATGTGAAACGGGTGGGTAACTCCTGTAGTTCGGAACTAAGGTAACGAACCAGACTCCAAGGATGTCTGGTATTGAGATTCCAAATAAACGCATGATCTTTGTAGCCATTTATCATCATTAATATCAGTAAATTTTCAGTGCTTTGGTTATGGTTTAGTTACTCTATTAGGATTTTTGTTTTGTTTTGGGTTCATTTTTAAATAGTTTAAATATTATATTATTTTGGTCATTGAATATGCAGTGGTAAATTGTATGTCACTTCGTTTGACAGTTGAGCCACAGATTTATTTATTTATCCATATTATTAATTAATGAGGATCCTCCTCCACGCGACGTTTTCCTCATTGCTGAGGGTCATGATCCCCGTAACGTAGAGTAATGTTTTACTTGATGATGTTGCACCACCTGTTGTTATCTTTGGCATCGTGGAGCGCATCATAAAGCTTGATGTTCGGCATAGAGCAGATTTGGTCAGATCATCTGAGAGCACTACGAGCTCTCCGACATTTGTCCTCAACTTCTCTTTTCTACTCGTCATTGGTTCGAGGTTATGGCCGTCCTTCCTGGCTATGTGACCGAAAAACCCTAGTACTCGATGCGGTTAGATGGTGGAAAGCCTGGTTTTGATTTGGAGTTTGCGTAAAATTGACTCGTTGGTGTGGAATAGAGTCCATGGAATCTGAAGCATTTTCCTCCAGCATTTCGAATGCATTTATGCGATCTCGATTAACCTTCTTCAAAGTTAACGTTTTAAATCCGTAGCTGAATATGGAGAAGACCAAGAAGTAGGCCAACTTTCTTAAGGATATATTAAACCTTATTAAAATTTAAATTGTGGCGAAAGCAGAACAAATCAGAAATGATTTAAACTAATAGACAGGTTCAACACGTACAATTTACCACTAGTGTGATAATATTTTTTTATTTGCTATTATTGTTCAGGAATGACTTCTGTAAATCCACTCTCCTCAACGTTAAAGTAAACAAGATGATAAAATTAAGCAAATACTAGGAAATGACCTCTACATCCGTTGTCTTAATGAATTCAATTGAGACTTCTTTGCAATTGGCTGCGGACGTGAATACTTTACTTTTTGCACTATTTTACGGAAGAATTTCAAGTTTCCACAAGTGTTTGTAATAAACCAGTTGCCACCTACTTAAGCCATATATTATAAGAACGATGGTCATGACATTAGACTCACATACTGATTTTATAAGAGCAAGATCGTCTACATCGCTCGCTTCTATCGAGTAGATTACCAATATTCAGAGTTTAAAATGTGGAAAGTAATAACCTTAGCAGCGTTTCTCTGTGTCGTCCGAGGAGCTAATATTAATGACATCTATGGAAACTATACGATGGTTGTTGAGTTTGCAAATGATGTATCTGAAAGACCACCCCTCTGTTTAAAGTTTTCAGTTTCTGAAGATCGACGTGATGTTAATAAGTGTTCTTGCCCGGACGGAAACAATAATACACTCGTGGAATTTAAAGTGATAGAAAGTCTTCCTCCTGTGGAACAAAATGTTGCAGCAGACGCGTTTCGTGCGATGTCAAAGCCTGTGCTAGCCGTGGATGATGTCAATGATGTGCAGTCACTCATAAACCTCACTTGCAGTTGTCCTGACAAGGCTAATGTGGATCAGGTCCGAAGTGTTATGAAAAAAGTTAACGACAACTATGTGCTAATATACGACGATCAAACTGTTCCTAGAGGAAGCAGAGTGTCGCTGTGGGCGCGAACTGTACCCAGCACTTCTGAGTTGGAGCATGATATTGCACTCATGGATGATGTTAAAAATAAGAAGGGGTTAAAGGTTTGCACCAGAGAAAATTATGAGAAATTGCGTTCTAACGCCATCACTAACGGGTTTCAGTCTACGCCGTAATCTGGTAATAAATGGTTTTTCAAATGAACTTTGTTTTTTCTTTTAATATTTCTGTTATTTCGAATTTTTTAATTTATTGCTTTTTTTCTTTTCTTACACATTACACAGTTCACATTACGAGTTCATAATATGGTGAGTAGAATGCTTCCAATAGTCATCCGTAGTATATGTGATACAATGTGAAACTCGGACTCGGGATGAGGTTCTAATGTCTCTCGACATTGATCGATCATGTTGTTAATAAACTAGACCACAAAAAGAAAGTGATTGCAATGTTTCTGGATTTAGCTAAAGCATTTGACACAGTCTCTGTTCCACTCCTACTAACTAAGCTACAAGGTATGGGGATTCGTGATACACAGCTCAAACTATTTGGGGATTACCTTGCTGACAGGCAACAAATTGTTAGAATTGGAGAATTCACTAGTCATCACTACTTGACTACGTGACTTACCTATTTGCTACGATATCCTCAGGGTAGTGTAATGGGGCCCACACTTTTCCTCACCTATATCAACGACCTGTGTGATCTGCTACTACAAAATGGCAAAATTGTCACATTTGCGGATGACACTGCGTTGATCTTCCATGGCGACAGTTGGGATGAGGTTTACAGCCTAGCTCAATCTGGGTTCAATACTGTAACTTCTTGGCTCAGTAACAACGGCCTAACTCTCAATGTCAGCAAAATTAAATTTGTACCATTCTCTATTAAAAACATCTCATCCGCAGTTCACGATAATTATTGCATCAAAGCCCATTACTGCTTATCTGCCCACTCCTGTTCCTGCAGTCGATTAGAAATAGCTTTTAGTATAAAGTACCTCGGAGTCATGATTGATAGTACTCTCAGCTTCAAACACCACCTGGACCTACTATCTTCCAGAACTCGAAAACTAATTTTCATTTAAAAAAAATTAAGCCGTATTGCAGTAGTTAACATGGCCCTGTGCCAATCCACTCTAACCTATTGTATTACTGTATGGGGTGGCCCTTGTAAAAATAACTTAATAAAACTTGAGAGAGCTCAAAGAGCGGTACTAAAAGTAAGCCTGTCGTTACCTGTCTTCTTTCCTACCAAAGATCTGTACTTGCTCTCTGATGTGCTGACAGTAAGACAACTTTATATTCTGTGCTCAGTTCTAAAACAACATACACTAATAGGGTATGATCCTTTACTTAATGCAAACAAGAGAGTGAAGTACAGGGTTTGCCCAACACTTACTAATCGTAGCACTGCCTTCTCACGCAAATTCTTTGAATTTCTTGGTGGGCATCTATATAATAAGACAAATAAGAAGCTAACAGTTTACCCTCTTACAAGAGCTAATTGTAAGAGGGTTATTACTGCCTGGCTTAAGTCCCTCAACTACGATGACACTGAAAATCTGCTTATTGTACCATCCTAACCAACTGCGTATGCTGTCACCTCCTTCACCCCGCATAAACGCACTCACACACACATTCACTCTCTCCCACACACACTCACACAGACACATACACGCTTCCACACACTCGCACTCACACTCGCGTACACATACTCAATTATTCACTCATTCAATTTAGTTCCTCTCACCCACTTTGTACCCCCATAACAGAAGCAATCTCACTGCACCACTTTGTACCCCCATAACAGCAACAATCTCACTGCACCTAGCTTAATCCCTCTTAATTATTACTTCTCACTGATGTTGTATACAGCTGTCACCTATTGTCCGGAGTCTGGAGAGGCTGGTAATCTGTCATACAGGTCTCCTAGTACAGAAACCAGTCTCTCACATAGATCACAACAATTATCGCTAATGTTTTGTTTGTTTTTTATACTGTGTGTAAAATTCTATGTGAGAGAAGAACAATAAACTTTATTATTATTATTATTCACAATGCCGTCAACAACCTGTAGTTGCATTAGGAGGTACTCTTATATCATAGGGTGCCAAACAACCTTCACCTTTTTCAAGGTGAAGATAGTTAGGCCCTACTAATATAGGACCTAGAACATATCTGTCCATCACATACGGACCTACCTGGGTTAAGAAGTTTGGAGTCGCTGGGAGATGTCATGCGGTTCGGTTCTATAGGATTCGGTTTCGGGGCCATTCCTATGGAACATCGGTGTATTTCGTGAAATGGGTCGGAAGTATGGAAGCCGGGAAACGCACACTATTGGATACCAATGAGCGCGGGCGGTGATCGAATTGCTCATCAGATGGTGGACCACGCGCACGATGAGTCTGCTCGCGGCCGATATCAGAACCAAACGTTTTAATTTTATTTTTCAGAATAGAAAACCTATTGCTTATTATCAAGGTGAGATGTCAAGTTACACATCACATGCGACCACTGTAAGGCTCGCTTTTCTTATTTATTTATTTTTTAGAAGAAGTACGCGGAGAACCATACAGTCGCAGACAGTGGAAATGTTTTATTTAGATAGAGATACATTCATCAATGTTTAAATACGTATTAACTTTAATTATCCTCGTCTGTGCGTCACTGCGGAGTGCCAACTGCAGACCAGCGCTGGGTGACCGACGCCCAGCAAATGTTGAGATGGAAATCTTGCTTGGACAGACATATTGCAGGAAAGCAAGAGGAAAGATATAACACATCAAAAAAAGAAAAAATAATAATAGATTTTGATACAGTTTTCACTAATAGAAGGAGCGATAGACGAGGAAGGTTTGTGTGTATAATAAATTGCACCCGTACGAAGCCGGGGCGGGTCGCTAGTGTTTAGCAGGCACTTGTCCCACCGCTAACGATGACCGAGAAGCGAGTATAGCTTCAAACTATAAACGAGTTGGTGAGCAGCGAGTAGCAAGTGTGTAGTTCCGATAGTTTCGTCGCTGGGCTATAAGCAAGGGTTCAAATACGACGGGCGATTACTCACACTGCTCACTCGGGGCGGCTAGTCCTGCGCAACACAGAACGCGCTAGGTAGAAATAACCGCTGGTTGGTCTCTCGGCTTGAGTCCTGACCGCCAAGCGAGTATCGCTGAGCGAGTGTCACTGAGCGAGTAAGCTTTGGTAGATCTTGTCTCTCAGCGACAAACTAGTGGAGTGAGTCCTCGCCGGCATCGGCAGTGTGAACAGTCATTGATCGAATTGTTAATATATGCGTCTCTTTTGTATATATCTATACATTCCGTGTAAACAAAAGAGATGCGTATATTAATATTACGTTTGTACGTTTCTTGAGCGTCAAAGTAGCCGATAGTTAATCGCTTCCTCGCCGGTGGTGGGAAAACTGCCTAATAGAAACAAAAATCGTTATAGGTTCTAAGTCAACACTTGTCAGTTCTCGGAAGTCAGGTCAGCAACTTTACACGACATTCTATCGCTTCCCGGTACCGCTTATTATATCACACGCTTGTATATTACCGCTGAACACGCAGGGTTATTGGCATCATCGATTACTCTAATAGAAGGGCTCGTGGCTGAGCAATAAGAGCCACACGGGTCGATCTTTTTATCATTGCTAAGCTTGTGCTTGACCATCATCACTCATAGGTACCATATCATTGTATTGTCACCGAAGATACATATATACACCAAATTTGAGTCCAATCGGACATCGGGAAGTGGGTTTAATTTTAGTTGCAAGATTCCACTCTAACAAACATAGTTAGTTACATACAAACATACGTTGCAAGTCAAATAAAAGCTTGTTAAAAAAGATGAGATTGCTAAGAGCGATGTGGTGTTACACGCATGGATAGAATTAGGAATGAGTATATAAGAGGAAGTCTGAAAGTGGCACCGCTGACTAAAAAGTTGTGTGGAAATCGGATGTGATGCGAGGAATGAAGTAAATGTCGTGAGGAAAGTCTTGTGTATGGATGTGGATGGCTATAAGAGTAGGGGAAGGCCAAAGAAACGATGGTTGGACTGTGTGCAAGAGGATATGGGTTAAAAATTGGGTGACTACAGAGATGACGACTAATAGAGGAGTATGGAAGAAAAAGACATGTTGCGCCGACCCCAAATAAATTGGGATAAGGTCAGGAAAATGAGCTGCTTAGTACCACGAGACCCAGTCCTACATCAATTTTAAGACGCAAACATGATACAATCACTGCCAATCAATCTGCCTAGCCTTTTCCCAACTATCTTGGGGTCGGCTTCCAATCTATCCGGATGCAGCTGATTACCAGTGTTTTACATGAAATAACTGCTTATCTGACCACAAACCAGTTACTGGGTAATACGATACCCCTTGGTAAGACTGTCAGACTTTCGGGTTTCTGATGATCCGTAACGACTGTCAAAGATCCACGATTGACAGCCGGGTCAACGGCTTTACGTGCTTTCTTCTTCTTTTTTTTGTTCGAGGAGTCTCGGTACATAAAGATGGTCACCCATCCGTTGGCCAACCCCGGCAAGCGTAGCTTTACCTGGTGGATTGACCTGTATCACTGTTATTTCTTTAGCCACAAGGAAACCATCCCTGTCAATGTTTGTTAATTATAGCTCTAAAAATGAATGTAAGAGCCATATTGATCGTCGGTAGGCACATGATCGATTAATAATTGGTGCCAGAGTGCTACCAGGTTCGTGAAAGGGGTGGGTAACTCCTGTAGTAAGGAACTAAGGTGACGAACCAGACTCCAAGGATGTATATTGAGATTCCAAATAAACGCATGATCTTTGTAGCCATTTATTATTAATATTAATAATTTTTCATTGTTTTGGTTATGGTTTAATTGTTCTATTAGGATTTTTGTTTTGTTTTGTGTTAATTTTTAAATAGTTTGAATATTATATTATTTTGGTCAGAGAATATGCAGAGGTAAATTTTATGTTATTTCGTTTGACAGTTGAGCCACAGATTTATTTATTTATAAATAAATCTCCTCCTCGCACCGTTTTCCTCATTACTGTGGGTCATTATCCCCGTAACGTAGAGTAATGGTTGAATTGATGATGTTGTACCACCTGTTGTTATCTTTGGCATCGTGGAGCGCATCATAAAGCTTGATGTTCGGCATAGACCGGATTTGGTCTGATCATCTGAGAGCACTACGACCTCTCCAACGTTTGTCCTCAAGTGGGTCGTGGGGCTTTTGGGACTGGGACCGCAGTCCCGGATTCTACCTATATTATTTTTGAGTGGTATTTTGGGACCACAAGAAAAAAGAAGTTAAAGTACAGATAACGAAACCGCTGATATAATATTTTGATCACCGGTACAAAATAAAAGGTAATATTATTTTCAACACACTTGCTTGTACAGTGTTGAAGAACTTCGGCTACATTTGTCTGATTCGAGGCCGATACATTTACTTTAAAGCGACACGGATGACGTTCTGACGCAGTCGCTGAATCACACATAGAAGATTCTATTCATAACAAGGCGAAAAAAAGTGACAAAATAACGCAAGCAATTAATTTGAATCTAAAGATAAAAAAGTTTGGCCCTGAACCATAACCATGTATTTCTCATAGCAAACGTTTTATCTATCTATCATGAGTTATTGGGTGCCTACTGCTACCAGTAATTTCTATGATTTGTCTTTGAGGTCGACATTTACACAAGAAGAAAACGAAAGTACTAAAGAAGTGACAAGCACCAATATATCATTAGCCATCCAAATCAATCCAATACCGCTTTGAAAATTGTACTTTCACCAATTGTTTTAATAATTAAACGTTATAAGCAATACTTGTTTGGTTTTGCCGCGCAAATGTGTTGAAAAACGTCGTGTGAAACTCGTTAGCTCTGCTCATTACACACTCAGCTGAATTACGCCCTCGCCTGCGGCTGCAAACCACAGCCTCATGTGTAATAAGCAACTTAGTTCACTTGTATCATATTACACTATTAGTTGCATTTAGAAAAGAATAGTTGTTTGTAACATGTAATGTAAAAATCTTAGATTTAAAAATATCTAGATTCCTAATACGCTACCGTAAATTGAAGCCAAAGCAAGTAGCCAATATTGACTACTTCGTTCGATCCCCGCGCCACACGCCAAGGAACGTTTGCCGCGTAAACACGTCAAGAGTCCGAGTTTTGATTTTTTTTTAAATACAGTTTGTGCTGTGCAATCGTGTCAAAAAAAACACGTATAAAAAAAGAAAAATGCATTAACATCTCATTTCATACGCAAGTATTTAATTTCACCGTGTATTTCTTTGTTAAATTTGAAAACGAAAAATTAACAATGTGACTCAATAAGTGTTGAAGTGTTGCCAAGGGCATGAAATGTATTTATCCATATTTTTAACACCTCATCATCATCTTCCTGTCCTTATCCCATGTTACTTAGGGTCGGCACAACACGTTTTTGTCTTCCATTCTGTCCTGTCAGCCCTCACGCGATCACTAACTGCCTTTTCTTTCATATCACTCCACACACAATCCATCCATACTTTCTTTGGACTCCCTCTCCCTCTCCATCTATCCACATTTATATTGATAACTCTTTTAGTTACATGTGTTTCATCCCTCCTCTTTACATGACCATACCAAGATAAGCGGTTCCCTATTAACTTTTCTGTGACTAGCGCCACTTTTAAACTACCTCTAATGTACTCACTTTATCCATTCTCGTTACTCCACACGTCCATCTCAACATTCTCATCTCCGCCACATGCAATCTTTTTTCACCCGTATTTTTTACAGCCCAGCATTCTGATCCATACAGTGCGACAGGTCTAATCACTTACACTTATAGATTTTCCCTTTTAACTTAAGGGGCATTCGTCGGTCGCAAGTTGTTCCAGTGACCTATCGCCATTTCATCCATCCTGAGTTGATCCTGTGCGTTACGTCTCGGTCTATATCGCCATCCTCCTGAACAAGCGACCCGAGGTACCGAAAGTCGGAGCAGATCGGTATAGGCGTACCGTTGAGAGCTACAGGCATAGGACTGGAGAGACTGCTGAAATCGCAGAACAGATATTATGTTTTGGTTCTGCTCAATTTCAGGCCAACACTCTCCAGTCTTTGCCACCACGTCTCCGATCTGCTCTGGATCTCTGAGCCGCTTTCGGCAACCAGCACAATGTCATCAGCAAACAGCATACACCAGGGAGCCTCTTCCTGGATGTCCGACGTCAGAGCGTCAATTATCATCAGGAAGAGAAGGGAGCTGAGAGCCGACCCCACTGAAACTGTCAGTAGTGCCCACTGGAGACCGGACTTGGGTACTGCATCGACTGTACATCGCTCGGATCAATTGCACGTACTTCCCAGGCACACCTTTCTCATTAAGGGCCCACCACAAAACCTCTCGAGGCACCCGGTCATATGCCTTTTCGAGGTCAATGAACACCATGTGCAAGTTTTTATGCACAGCTCTGTATTTTTCGCACAGCTGGCGGATAGTGAAAATGGCATCCGTTGTACCCCGACCAGGCATAAAACCGAACTGGTTTTGTGAGATTTCACTCTCTTCTCTCAGGCGCTTTTCAATTACTTTTTCCCATGCTTTCGTACTATGTGACATTAGCTTTATTCCTCTATAGTTGTTGCACTCCAGCACATCACCTTTGTTCTTGAAGATGGGCACCAACGAACTGTTGCACCATTCATCAGGTATGGCTTCTCTCAGCAACAACTTATTGAAGAACAAAGTTAACCACGTCCATCCACCCGTAATGACTTCCCATATTTTTAACACCTCTCGATAAAAAATAGGGATGACAAAAGAGTTTTATATCATGAACGATTATTGTTTTTGTGGGTTTGTTTCTTCAACCTCACAACTATCTGAGCGCTGAACCGATTTCGATGCGGTTTTTACAGTTTGAAAGTAGTTTTTTGTGACATAGCTCGTATTTATGTCGGGAGCACTAACGTGTTATTTTTCTTAAAATTATTAAGTTTACTTACATAGATTTCCAACCGATCCCATAGCTGCCAATGGTTGAATTGAAAAAAATAAGTACACTACCTCTTAAAAAAATAAACAATGATTTCAATGATTCACTGCCGTGCCACTTGGCGGATATATTCGCCTTAAGGGTCTACTAACGGTCCAATGGCGCCCTCATTGATTAAAAAATCGTATCATAGCACAGAAAATAAATATTAAAAAATCCAACGTCACGTTTGTTTCAAATAGGATAAAGCATTTTTACGTTGTTAAATCTGGTCTCAAAATGTTTTGTATCCAAAGTAGTAGGCAAAAGTGTCAGAAACGGCCGTATTTGGTACTTACTAGTTTCCAAGCCAAGGTTTGGGGATAAAATAAAAAAGTTAATTTCAATCATCATTGTTTATTTTTTGCCGAGCCGGGGCTCGGCTCGGTGGCGACACGGTGACATCTCACAGCCCGGGTGGAGCATGAATGACTAGCACGGTCGGCGCACAGTGGACGTGCCCCGGCCGTGGCACGGCCCGGTGGCGACACGGTGTAACGTGAATCATCCTTTATGCTTGTTAAGAAAGTTAAGTTTTTTTAAGTTTATTGTTGACGTTTCACATGAAGAGGGTGACTTTTATGTGCAATTGTGTAGATTTAAGGGAATAAAAGCAGAAATGTTTTCAATTTAACTGTTGTAATTTAATTTTTAAATACTCAAGATTAAAGTTATTATGTTTCATAATGAGTATTTTTTATTATTTTTGTAAGTTTAATTTTAATACAAGACTGTGGTTGCGCCAGAAAACGAACTTCTAGTTCAACAATATTGTTTTAGTTGGCAAAGTAAATTAATTTTTGGATAGATTGGTGGTATTCAAACCTCTCCTATCCTTTTCCTGCACAAAAACCTTTGCTTGTGTGTGAGCGAGACGTCTACAACTATCGTTATCCTCGCTCGATCTATTGGTGACATGAGCAATTGACAGCTCGTGTAGCATCGTATTTAGGTAGTTCATCGAATTGCCGTTGGAGTGACTTCCTGCCGAAGTCCCTGCGTTCCAGTTTGAAGGAGAGCATTTCGGGAACAATCTTTATCTCACCACCAAGATCCTATCAGAAATCGTAAGGTATGTGCTCCTGACCTATATATTTCCTTTGTCCTATAAACTATGTCCTATATCCTATCCTATCCATATCCCATAACTTTATCGGTCATCTTCCATTAATTTTCGCTTTTTATTTGTGTAACTTCTGAATTTGGGTGACCGTACTTTCCCACAAACTTCATTTATTTTATTTGTGGTCCCAAAATACCACTCAAAAATAAATACAGGTGGAATCCGGGACCGCGGTCCCGGTCCCGAAAGCCCCACAACCCAACTTCTCTTTTCGGTTATGGCCGTCTTTCCTGGCTATGTGACCGAAAAACTCTAGTACTCGATGCGGGTAGATGGTGGAAAGCCTGGTTTTGATTTGGAGTTCGCGTAAAATGGACTCGTTGGTGTGGAATGGATTCCATGGAATCTGAAGCATTTTCCTCCAGCATTTCGAATGCATTTATGCGATCTCGATTAAACTTTTTCAAAGTCAACGTTTTAAATCCGTAGGTGAATATGGAGAAGTCCAAGGAGTTGGCCAATTTTCTTAAGTATATAACCTTATTAAAATTTAAATTGTGGCGATTGCAGAACAAATCAGAAATGATTTAAACTAATAGACAGGTTCAACAAGTACAATTTACCACTAGTGTGATAATATTTTTTTATTTTCTAATATTGTTCAGGAATGGCTTCTATAAATCCACTCTCCTCAACGTTCAAATAAACAGGACGATAAAATTAAGCAAATACTAGGAAATGACCTGTCCAGCCATTGTCTTAATGAATTCAATTGAGACTCCTTTGCGATTGGCTGCGGACGCAGATACATGTCGCGTGATTTTCTAGGGTACTTGGTCACCTTTCAGGTTTTTATCGCACTTAAATTGCGGCGGCGCAATAGACGGAAGTTACTGCTTTAACCATCTGATGGCATAGGTAGAAATAACCCTGGTAATGATAGATCTGATTTGACAGACTAGAACCCATCGCAGTAAGTCAAAGAGCTAGAGAGCATCACAAGTTCAGAAACCAATATTAAGAAAATCCGCAACAAGCAAGGCGTGCATCGAAAAATGTGAGCTAACCACCTTGAAAACACCACCTTGCCTGGAATAACTGAGTTTATGTTCCAACACCCAGGTAGTCAATGTAATTCTATCATTGATATAGTTTGACGTTTTGCAATAATATTAACATTATTTCCATTTTAAAAACTGAATAATATGGTTAAACGTTACAAAGTAAGTGTATCCATTAATAATATATGTGCGAGTATATGACGTATTTGATCTTTACTTTTTGCACTATTATACGGAAGAATTTCAAGTTTCCTCAAGTGTCCGTAATAAACCAGTTGCCCAAAGTCATATATAAGAACGTTGGTCATGACATTAGACTCACATACTGATTTTTTGAGAGCAAGGTCGATTACGTCGCTCGCTTTTATTGAGTAGATTACCAATATTCAGAGTTTAAAATGTGGAAAGTAATAACCCTAGCAGCGTTTCTCTGTGTCGTCAGAGGAGCTAATATTAATGACATCTATGGAAACTATACGATGGTTGTGGAGTTTGCAAATAATGTATCTGAAAGACCACCCATGTGTATAAAAATTAAAGTTTCTGAAGATCGACGTGATGTTAATAAGTGTTCTTGCCCGGACGGAAACAATAATACACTCGTGGAATTTAAAGTGATAGAAATTCTTCCTCCTGTGGAACAAAATGTTGCAGCAGATGCGTTTCGTGCGATGTCAAAGCCTGTGCTAGCCGTGGATGATGTCAATGATGTGCAGTCACTCATAAACCTCACTTGCAGTTGTCCTGTCGAGGCTAATGTGGATCAGGTCCGAAGTGTTATGAAAAAAGTGAACGACAACTATGTGTTAATATATGACGATCAAACCGATCCTAGAGGAAGCAGGGTGGTTCTGTGGGCGCGAACTGTACCCAGCACTTCTGAGTTGGAGCATGATATTGCAATCATGGATGATGTTAAAAATAAGAAGGGGTTAAAGGTTTGCACCAAAGAAAATTATGAGAAATTGCATTCTACCGCCATCACTACCGGGTTTCAGTCTACGCCGTAATCTGGTAATAAATGGTTTTTCAAATGAACTTTGTTTTTTTTATTTTTTTTTATTTATTGCTATTTTTCTTTTCGTACACATTACACAGTTCACATTACGAGTTCATAATATGGTGAGTAGAAAGCTTCCAATAGACATCCAAAGTATATGTGACACAGTTTGAAACAGGGACTCGGGCTGAGGTTCTTGGTGGTGTCTCTCGACATTCTAATTCAAAACTAACGGACAATAGCGAGTGGTACTCTGCTTGTACAAATTTACCGAGCGTTGTGCGAATGCATTATTAGGTACTGCATTTGCGCATGGGGAGGTGCGGCTATAACTCATATGATTGGAGTCGAGCGGGCACAGCAGATGGCTCTTAAAGTTCTTTTATACTTACCGTATCGTCATCCTACATCTTCAGTGTACGATCTGGCAGGAGTCTTATCTGAGAGAAAAATATTTGTGTACGAAATGCTACGAAGGTACCACAGACGAGTTCCTCCTAACCTCACCAAAGCGAGTAGAACGCTGCCCTGTGCCTCGTACTAGAACAGCATTTGCTAGAAGACACTATAGTTTTCTAGCTCCAAAGACGTATAATAAATGTAATGAAATCCAAAGAAAAATCCAAATTTCAAAAAGTTGTGTATGTATGGCTAAATACAATGGACTATATGGATGTAGAAAATCTTTTAAAAACATAATCAATCTACATTCACACACTCATCACACAAGTACACACACTACAACACTACATGCACACACAAACACACACACACACACACACACACACTCACACACATGGCAACACGTTTGTTAACTCTTTTTATTTTTAATAGCTTAAACAGTTTCAATTTTATTTGATAATTTACTAGCTTCCGCCCGCGGCTTCGCCCGCGTGAAAGGTATGATTATAAATTAGAGTGGTATTTCCAGAGAGCACGTTAAAAAAACACTGTAGAAATCAAAATACATAGTCAGTTATTCAAATTAGGTTGCGAGTCAAAACTTTTTGAACGTCGTTCTACATAAAAACAAACCCTTCACCACTTCTTAGCTTCTTGCCCATGACTCTATCTGCGTAGACATCCGGATTACGAGTAAGTCCAGAGAAAAATCAAACATTTGTGAAAGATTAGAAGTTAGTACGGGCTAGGCTCATGATTAATTAGAATTTCTTACATTAGTAGGGCTTACTAAAGTTGGACGGCGATTTTTTGCGCTATGCCAAACATCTCTTTTTTAAGGGCTACCTATTTTTTTTTGCGAATGTATCTACGTTTGACGTCGAAGTTTTGTTATTTATGTTAAATTAACTTTTTCATGATTTTGGCACCCTGATAGTTTACCTGCGGCTTCATCTGCGTGCAGGTCTAAAATTTCTCATCTGCTTGATTATGTTTTCCCGGTTGTTTAAGAATCTATACCGCTCAGGATTCCAGCCCCCAAAAAAACATATTCAAGATGCTACCTCTTATGATCCCACCCCCTCCCTGGTAGTGCGTGAATCTATACCGCTCGGAAATTTTACTTCTTCACGATTCTATTCTCCTGGTAATTTGTGAATCTTTCTCTACCTCCTAAGATTCCTGCCCCAGAATACTTTTTGTGTTTCTGGTCTCCTGGTAGTTGGTTAGTATTTATCGCTCATGATTTTAGTCCTCGAAATGTTTCTAGTCCCCTGGTAATTTGTAAATCTCTACCTGTCCTAATACCAGCTTAGGAATATGTTTTGTGCTTCTGATATCCTTCTAGGTTATGAATCTATACCGCTCAGGATTCCAGCCCCTTCCTTGGTAGTTTGAGCATCTATACCGCTCATGTTTTCAGCACCGGAACACGCTTTGTGTTTCTGATCTCCAGTTTCTTTTTTTTTATTTCTGGTCTCCTGATATTTTGTGAATCTTAGCGCTTAAGATTCTAGCCCCAAAAATACTGATTCACGACTATGGTCTCCTGGTAGTTTTGGAATCTATACCTATCATGGTTCCAGCTCCGGAACTAATTTTTCGTGAATCCTGATCTTTTCGTAGTTTATATGAGTCTTTATCGCTCATAATTTCAGTCCTTGAAATACTTCTCATGTTTCTGGTCTCCTGGTAATTTGTGAATCTCTCTCTACATCTCATAATACCTGCCTCGGAATATAATTTCTGATTCTGATCTCCTAGTAGCTTGCGAATCTATATCGCTCAGGTTTAAAAAAAAAGCCACTTCCCTGGCAGTTTGAGAATCTATACCGCTCATGATTTCAGCCCCGGAACACTCTTTGTGTTTCTGGTTTGTGAACACAGTATACAGCTTAAGATTCTAGTCCCATAAATACTGATTCACGACTCTGGTCTCCTGGTAGTTTTAGAATCTATACCTCTCATGATTCCAGCCCCGAAATCACTTCTTCATAATTCTGATGTCCTGGTAATTTATGACTCTCTCCCTCTCATAATCCCAGCCTTGGTTATATACATTTGTAATTCTGATGTCCTGGTTGTTCGTGAATCTGTACTGCTCGGAAAACTTATTCATGATTCTGTTCTCCTGGTAATTTGTGAATCTGTACCTCTCATAATACCAGCCACAGAATATATTTTGCGATTCTGATCTCCTGGTAGGTTGTGAATCTATACCGCTCAGGATTTAAGCCCCGGAAACACTTCTTCATGATTCTGGTCCCCTGGTACTTTGCGAGACTTTACCGCTCATGATTCCTGCCCCTGAAATACTTCTCATGTTTCTGGTCTCCTGGTACTTTGTGAGCGTAAACCGCTCGTTCAACCTGACTTTGGATTTCTACTTCCACCTCAGCCTTCGCTAAGTTTTATCATTTACCGGAATAAAAAGTAGCCTATGTGTTAATCCAGGCTATGACCTACCTGTGTGCAAAATTTCATTGAAATCCCTTCAGCCGTTTTTGCGTTACCTTCAGCCAAACATACAAACTTTCGCATTTATAATATTAGTAGGATTCTGTACGGACATAAGATAATTGTCACACTAATAAGGGGAAGACACTAACACCTGCAACACAGTTTTTACTAGTGTAGATGTTAGAGAACCCTATATTGTAATTGTTCAGGTATGTCAATAAAGATTATTGTTATTATTATTCACAATGCCGTCAACACTTTGACCTGGAGTTGCATTAGGAGGTACTCCTATATCATAAGGTGCCAAACAACCTTCACCTTTTTTATGGTGATGGTAGTTTGGCCCTACTAATATAGGACCTAGAACATATCTGTCCATCACATACGTACCCACCTGGGTTGAGAAGGTTGGAGTCGCTGGGAGATGTCCTGCGGTGTTCCATAGGATTCGGTTTCGGGGCAATTCCTGTGGAACATCGGTTACGACTGGGTGCTACGCGGTGCTCTTCTCCATCGTGTCAGTATCTTCTGTTACGCCGACGACATGCTGGTAACAGTAAGGGGGAAAACGTAACGGTAGGCGACTATCTTGGCTACAGCTGGGGTAGGGCAGATGGGCTTTTTAACTCCCTGGTTCATGGGAAGTAACAAGAATGTTAGTAAAAAATAACCGAAAATGAAAGTAAAAAAAAAAACGGAACTAGATTACCTATTTACATAATTTATGAAACTTGATATTCTGTTTCTTTTCTCTTTTATGTCAATACTCAGTTTCTTTTCTTCGTTAGTAAAACACGAAAATTATAATTTTTGTCCTTAAATATTCGACTGTTTATCTTCGCTATTATTCATTGTACTATAAATTGTTATTTTAGGCTCATTCGTAATAATTTATAATATTTTACGCTTAATTCGGTTCAGCTATTTCTTTGTCTCAGTAGATCAGACTTTTTATGGTGTTATCATAATTTCTACGAAACGGTAATATAGTCGATTAAGGTTGGTATAGAGTAAGAAAGAAAAACTGACGTTGTATAGAGTCTACTTGGATATTAGTAAGTTAAAATGTCTAAAAAATTACTTTTTAACTTGGTGGATTAATAAAAAATAAGCATATCCATACATTTTCAGAATATACATACGCAGCGTTTATTACTTTCAACCCACTGTTACTTTTGTACGCGGTCTCCTCTATATTAACTCAAGCCATATTCCCATTTGGGTAGGATTTTAGCTATTTTTTTTTTTTTGTTTATGTTCATACATGCATACCAGTTGTGAGTGCTATGTCTGGACTACAGTTAGAGAATAATAATTCAATTTTGTAGTTAATGTAACTATAGCACCTGAAGTTACATTAACTTGATGTATTGTATGTGTAAATGCTTGATGTATTACAGCGTAGAACGTTAACAACAACAACGCTCTGGCAGTTGTCGTCAAGTGCTTTTGACGTCTATAGCTCTGCGTACGAGCCCTCACGACGGGGGATGCAGTGACCCGGGGTGGGGTCGTCTTTGCAGTGTCTCTGGACATCGCCAAAGCCTTCAACACCCTGCCCTGGAGTTGGATAGTGGAGGCACTCCGGTATCACCGGGTGCCGCCGGGGCCTACCTCCGTCGCGTAGTCGAGGCGTATTTGACGGACAGAGCCGTCATCTACCCCGGTCATCAGGGAGAATGAAACCGGCGAGAGATGTCGTGCGGTGTTCCACAGGGATCGGTCCTGGGGCCGTTGTGGAACATCGGATACGACTGGGTACTGCGCGCCGACCTCCACATTGGCGTCACCGTAGTGTGCTACGCTGACGACACGCTGGTCTTAGCGCAGGGGTGGTCACACGAGGCAGTGGCTGACCGTATGACACGCGGGGTTGCGACAGTCATTGAGAGGATCCGGCAACTGGGACTCGAGGTGGCATTGCACAAGTCCGAGGCCATGTGTTTTCATGGTCCTCGGAACGCGCCACCGGCGGGTTCCCAGATCACGGTAGGAGGGGTTCGCATCGGCGTCGAGGGTACGATGAAGTACCTGGGACTCGTCCTCGACAGCCGGTGGAACTTCGTCGAGCACTTTCGACGTTTGGCTCCTACCCAATCTGAGGGGGCCAAACGCCTCCTGCCGGAGGCTCTACGCGGGGATCGTGCGGTCCATGGCCCTCTACGGGGCACCGGTGTGGGCGCATTCATTGAGGCAGCGATCAGCTCGCCAGATGAACGCGTCCCAGAGGGTCATGGTGATTCGCATGATCCGAGGATACCGCATGGTCTCCCGTGAGGCTGCGAGCCTCCTTGCCGGACTGTCACCGTGGGATCTGGAGGCAAAAATCCTCGCGCACCTGTATGAGTGGCGCGAGGAGGCCAAACGCCGGGGCGAAACTCCGCTGCCGCGACACCTCGCGGCACGGCTGACAGAGCTCCGGCAGGATCTCATGGTGACATGGAGAGAGCGACTGTCGCAACCCAGCGCTGTGCACGCCACCATCGCGGCGGTAGTGCCCCTCTTTGAGGAGTGGCTGGAGAGGCGCCACGGCGCCTTCACCTTCCGCCTGACGCAGGTGCTCACCGGACATGGCTGTTTCGGGAGGTACCTGTGTCGCATCAACGCGGAGGTGACCCCCGGGTGTTTCAACTGCGAGGATCGCCCAGAGGACACGGTGGAGCATACTGGTGGAGGTTTGCCCCGCTTGGGCAGAGCACCGCCATGTCCTCGTGGATGCGATAGGCGGCAGCGACCTCTCGCGTCGTGCCCTGGTTCAGGCCATGGTACGGAGCGAGAGGGAATGGGAAGCCGTCTCCTCCTTCTGCGAAGCAGTAATGCTCGCAAAGATGGAGGCGGCATACGTTAGGGAGACTCAACAACAGCCGAGTCGCCCTAACGGCCTCAGCAGCAGCCGCCGCAGGAGACGCCAGGGGGTTCGGACGCCGCAAGACGATCTCCGGCCATCGTAGACCCGGGCCTGCGGACGGCGAGTAGTGGGTAACTCGCCGCCCGATCAGCACCAGGCCCGAGAGTCGACGGCGCGTAGTGTTCCACGCGCGCCTCAAAGAGTTGTCAGCAAAGGACGGGGCCTGCCACGGCCAAAGCCTGCCCGGGGGTTGAGGATAAATTCGAAAGAGTTACCTCGCCCCTGGGCATGTAGGGCAGGGGGGAACAGGGGTGGGTTTTAGTCAGTAAGAGTCTGACACGCCCTTCCGCTCCACCCTAGAGCGGAAGAAGTCATAAGATGATTTCCCACCCCCCAAAAAAAAAAAAAAACATCTATAGCTCTTGTGTGGATCAGGGTGCACGTTTGTAAGTACACTTTACGTGTTCACGTACACCGAGTAGCTACGAATGATTGAATATTGCATTACCCCTGTGTATTTTCTGTACTTACGAGTATGTATAATTTCTACATTCGAGAAAGAGGTCAACAGTCGAATCTGACTCGGCTGCGGCGTTCGGGATATCTTCTGCTCTATACCAGTGTCTCAAAACAGTCAGTGCGTGTTGCTAGTACTACTTATAATTAGTATTATTATTTACTTATTTAATCAGAACGACAAAATTCCAATTGCACTGATCATACACGTTACACATTATAAAAAATCAAAATACAAATTGTATAAAGTACAATAAGAATAAATAAAATATTACAATAATACACATCACTCAGTGCATACTTTAGCCTTTCATTAAGTCTTCTCGGAAATCGTTAGACATTCACACAGTATCTTTTCCCATTTATCAGCGAACAGATAAAATCCAGCACTGGACTCTAGGAGAGCGCTGAGTGCATTTAGCATTACTTATGAAATTGAATTATATATAATTCAACATGTTTATCAAAACAAGATCTTTGGTCTTTTATAGTAGCCTATTTTTGTAAATAGAATAAAAATATTGGTTTTGTAAATCCCGTTTTATTTGACTTCTCAAAAAAGGGATAGCTGCCTACTGTAGCGGATAGTAGCATAACGTTAAAAATACTTCGGGGTATACTTGCGTCTTTGTAAGGTTCGAGAGGATATTCCGTAAATTCAAGATATTTCGCTGATTCCTTTTTGTTTTTTATCTAGTTCTTCGAAAACAAATGCTAAACTATTTTCTGTCCAGCTGATGTGGCGCGGCACCACTCCTGATTTTTGTTTATATTCACTTGCGAGGAATTTTGCTCACCTATAATGAACGCACGAAACAGTTAAGTATTTGAAGTTATAGTCACTATTAGTTGGAAAAAGCATCAAAAGAAAAAAAAACTGTCTTTTCTTGTTACAGAATTTTTAGTTGCGCCCCTCTTTTTCTTTTTTTATAGAGCGGGAGAAGTCATAGGATGAATATGACTTCTCCCGCTCTGGGTGGACCAGGAGGGCGTGTCAGACTCTTACTGACTAAAACCTACCCCTGTTCCTTCCTTGCCTGAGTGCCCAGGGGAGCGGTAACTCGTAACGAATTTATCCGCTACCCCTTGGCATGCAGGCACCGGCCATGATGGGCCCCGTCAGTGGTGGCTGACACATTCTCTTTGAGGCGCGCGTGGAACACTACGCGCCGTCGACTATCGGGCCTGGTGCTGATCGGATGGCGAGCTACCCATTACTCGCCGTCCGCAGGCCCACTTCTATGGTGGCCGGATATCGTCCTGCGACATCCGACGCCCTGGGCGTCTCTTGCGGTGGCTGCGGCTGGCAGCATAAGGGCCACTCCGTAGAGTCTCCCTCACCCGGTCAGCCTCCTCCTTCGCGAGTTTCGCAGAAGGAGGAGACTGCTTCCCATTCCCTCTCGCTCCGTACCATGGCCTGGACCAGGGCTGGGCGCGAGAGGTCGCTGCCGCCTATCGCATCCACGAGGACACGGCGGTGCTCCGCCCAAGCAGGTCAGACCTCCCACCGTATGCTTCACCGTGATAGTTATGCCCTAAATCGTCTATCCGCAAAAGTAAATCCTTATTTACTTTTGCGGATTGAAAAAAAAAAATTTTTTTTTTCAAAAATTAGAATAAAGCCGACGAAAAATTCCAACGCTAGGGGGTCCACAATCATGTACTGAATCACTAGTACACGTATGTGCGTTCATGTACCTTACACCCCGTATATGTTAATAATAAGCATAAGTTTCAACCGATAAAGATTTAGAGCAGACATTGTGAATGTATGCTAGGTAAGTTAACAACGCAGCAAAATTATAACATTTATATCTGTGCAGTGTATAGACCACCTAAAGAAAGCAAGCATTTGTTTATTCATGTATTGTACAATGTGATTAGTGTTGATTATGTAAAGAGAAGCGACCTTATTGTATTAGGAGATATAAATATAGATACTAAAACTACAAATAATGTGAACAGTTATTATCTTAGTGCGGGCTTGAATGTGCGATCTCAAACTACACGCAAGTGGAGACCAAAGGTCACTAAAACTTGTATTAATCATATTTTTGTGAAATCTCGCCTTCATGATCTCTACTCGGCTGTTCTGGGGACTGGCTTAGCAGACCATCGCATGATGATAACCACGATTGCATCTAAGATACCTAAATTTAAAGATCCAAAGTTCATTGAGTCGATTGATAGTAAAAAAATAAAAACACTTTTAGCTTGCACCGACTGGGAAAAAATAGATGAGTGAAATTGCGCAAATGAAAAAATATCGTGAGGAAAGTCTTGTGTATGGATGTGGATGGCTATAAGAGTAGGGGAAGGCCAAAGAAACGATGGTTGGACTGTGTGAAAGAAGATATGGGTAAAAAAGGGGTGACTACAGAGATGACGACTAATAGAGGAGTATGGAAGAAAAAGACATGTTGCGCCGACCCCAAATAAATTGGGATAAGGGCAGGAGAATGATGAAATTGCGCAAATCAAATATATACGAGTAAGTATATAAAAGAAAACTTTATAAAGTGCTATAATGAATGCAAATATACTAAAAAGGTAAATAACTCAAGCAAAAGAAATTGTGAAAAATGGATTAACCTCATAAGCTCCGCGGACATACCCGGGTTGTCGAATTGAAGACCAACGACAACCCGGGTTGTCAGCCGATTTTTTTTATTCACTTATTTTTTTTTTTTTTTTTCAAAATCACAGGTGAGTTTCAGTGCCTAAGATGTATGCGACTATTAAACAAGGCAATTATTCGTCTGAATTAAAAACAGGGATAGTTAGACCCATTCATATAAAAGGCAAATTCAATGAGTTAGCAAATTACAGACCCATGACTATATTACCAGCCATCAATAAAATAGTTAAAAAATATATCTGTGACCAAATACATTCCATTTATCAAAACCATGACATTATTTCCAAAGCACAATATGGCTACCAAAGTAAGAAATCCACAGATCAGCTTCTTTCCAATTTCACTGAAAAAAGTTAACAACTACCTAGACGACAAGCAACATGATGTGATATTAATATTTATTGACTTTAGTAAGGCTTTTGACACACTCGGGCCGAACACACTATTAAAAACACTGGAAAACTCCGGAATAAGAGGAAAATTACTCGACTGGTGCAGATAATATCTTAGTAACAAAAGTTATAGCGCCAAAGTTGGCCCTAGGCTTAGTAGACCCGTTAACGTTACGCAAGGCACATTCCAAGGGTCAATGACTGGACCCCTCCACTATTTGGCATGTCAATGAGCTAGAAAATATTATAAAATATTGTTCCCTTTACCAATACGCTGATGACACCTGTATACTCTCTGCCAACCATGACCTTCATGTGGCTGCGGATTGCTTGGACAAAGATTTTATTTCTATGAACAAGTGGGCTCATGATATGGAACTTGTTCTGAATCCACAAAAAACTAATGTTATACACGTACATTCAAGTCATATCACTACCTCCCATCCCTTTCAAATAAAAGCTCATAGTCATGACTGTTTGCATACAAATGTGTCAGAATAGTCCAATAAGTCCAATACCATACTTATCTGGGACTAATAATTGATAACCGTTTCAACTGCAGTTACCAGGTGGAGTCTGTGTGCTGTAGGTTGCGCGCAATACTTACCACCATTATAAAACGCAACATAACGTACAGAATCCTCCTTCAAATGTACACAGCTCTTGTTGAATCAATAATTACGTATGGACTCACCAGCTACGGACGCACATTTAAAACATACCTCGAAAAAATACATAACCTACAAACATGTGTTTTTTTTTTGGGTGGTGGGAAATCATCCTCATCATCATTTAGGATTATTTAAACATTGCAAAGTGTTGCCTGTGCTAGCCCGCGCTGTGTACTTGTTCCTCATAGAACATTTTGAAAACACAGATATTCAAATTCCTATCAAATATGATATACATACACAACAAACAAAAATGAAATTACTTCAAGTGCCACGGAAAAATAATTTCAATGGCAGGCGCACCGCGTCTTTCTTAATACCTAGTTTATTAAATCAAATACCTTTAGGTATTAGAGACTCATTGAACATTAAAAACATAAAGCGCAAACTAGAAAATTACTACATAAACTCCATTGTAACATAACTCAATGTTTAATAAATGTTTTATTTTCAGGTAATTTCACCGATATATCACTATACATTATTAATAATCAATCAAAACAATAAAATAAATAAAAATCAATTCATATTTGTCATCAAAATAAAAATAAATATTGAAATCAGATAAAATTATAAAACATAATTACTACTATTTAAAGACTGTGTAATGGCCCGTTTTCCAACTCTCTGGCCATGGCATGCTAAGACAGACCCCAGAGGTCTAATAGTGTGCCTTGTAAAGTTTTGTAACGAGAAACTTGTATTGATGAATAAATAAATAATAAAAAAATGTAAATGACTGATACAATATTGGCTATATATTTTAACATCACGCTACGCCCAATCTATTCCTTCCTACCTCTGTCTCAAAATAAAGTCGTCAACCAACTAAAACAATAATAATTCCACAAATATTCTTGCCGTCTTTAATGTCGAGTAACCACGAAAGGTCAGTGCATGTCAAAACGCTATTGTCAAAGTAGACTAGACCAAAAAAAATAAGCCGAAGCTAAAGTTAGGACAGTCCACGCGAGCATCATTACAGCGAGGTACGCTTATTAGCATAATAGCTGTTTCATACAAAACGGAAACTTTCATGATAAAGATAAAAACGGCTAAAGAAATAAAGCTAAATGAGCACAGCTCATGGAGAGCTGTGGCCAGTGGTAATATTTTGTGTTAATAAATTATTCCATCTTCATTGCTCTCAAAATGGTGATGGAAATCATCGTGAGGAAACCGCCATGTCCTAGAACCGAAAATTCAAAGGTATGTGACATCTAAAAATCTGCAATCGGCCTGCGTGGTGGTTTACAGCCCACTCTCTCTCGCAAAGAGGAGGCCTATGTCCCAACAGCGGCAACATTAAAAAGGCTGATTATGCTATGCTAAGCTACATAACAAGCTTCCAATAGAAAACTACTGATCTGATTGGGATGGGCTTTTCGTAATCCAAATGCATATTGTTCAAGGAAGATTTTAGTATAATATAATGGAGAACCACAACTAAAAAGTAAAAAATAAAAAACTTCTTTACAAAAAATAGAACCGACCTAAAAAAAAAAAACAAATAAATGTTAAAAATAACTTTAATTTCGGAAGTCGGTGTCAAAAAACGAAGAAGCAAAAGCAGAGACACCGACTTCCAAAATTAAATAAAAAAGTTTTTTATCACAACTCGGTTGTGGTTGGTTTCCAGTCTAACCGGATGCAGCTAATTACCAGTATTTTTGCATGGTAAATAAAAACTATTAAAATAACCATAATCAGCCTATTGTGTTCCCATAGCTGGGACACAGCCCTTCTCTCTGTGAGTGGACCGTAATCCACCACGGGCCCAATGCTGGTTGGTGGATGCCAAATGTCTTCGAAGTTGTGGTTCTAGGACATACCGGTTTCCTCACGATGTTTTCACTTACCGTTTTGAGAGCAGTGGTAATGAAATAATTTACACAAGTAAGGCGCGAGCGCAAGCGTGCGTAAAATTTATTTAGTAACAATCAATTTATCAAGGACAATTATAGTTCTGCCTTAAATGACCTTTGACGAACCTTATAATTTATGCTGACCTAGATTTACCTGTTGGAATTGGGTCACCGAGGACAAAGAAATTATTGCTTAAATTAATCGTCAATGAAAACAAAATGGCTGTATCAGAATGGGGGTGGATGGAACTTAAGAGGCGCTATTTAAAAACGATGCGACACTTAAAAATATACTTCGTATTCAGCAGAGGTTCTCTAGATGCCTAAGTTTCACTCTGATGGACTTAAGAACATTAATAAAGACAAAGAGGCTTTATTCCGGTTGTGGTGCACTATTTAAAACTCCTGATACTGTTTGTCTAGCTGTTACTAAAATTAATTAAAAAAAAACAACAATGAGTTTTGTAATATTGTGTGAAAAGGCTTTACCATAAAATTATTTTCGTCACAACAAGGATAAGGCAATTATTTACTTTTTTTCGGCACTGTCTTAACTTACCTACTTACCAAAAAAAAAGGTTGTTTTACTACGCGTTTTTCTGTTCTATGCCAACAAAGATAAAATGTTTTAATGCCTTACAGAATGTTTAAGCGAGGAAGCCATCTTCAGCTATAGTCATCACCATCATCAGTCTTTTAACGTTCTCACAGCTTGGTCACAGGCCTCCTCTCTGTGAGAGAGTGTGGGCCGTAATCCACCACGCGTTCCTAATGCGGATTGGTGGACGTCACATGTCTTCGAATTTTTGGATCCGGCAAGTGAGGAAACCGGCATGTCCTACCCTGGTTTCCTCACGATGTTTTCCTCCACCGTTTTGAGAGCAGTGGTGATGAAATAAATTTTAAGGGCACGAACTTTAAAATTCTACGTAGTGGTTGAGCGTTCGGCTGCTGCGCTGCGTGTTGCGGTTTCGATCCCCGCGCGGCATTTTTGAATGGCCTACAGATAGTTTTTCCGGGTTTGGGTATCTTGTATATTATGTGATTTTAAATGTTTGTGAACGCACCCACGATACAGGAGTAATTCCTAGTGTAGGGCAACGATTCCAAAAAAAAAATATACAAAGTAAAGCGCCTGGCTGTTTTTTTGTGTTTTAACTCACGACCTACAACTTGTAAGTCGTGGCCATTATTACCACTGGGCCAACAGTGCTCTAGTAGTCGAAGTAAAGTAGTCCAGTTAGGTTATTTTACGAGCACGTGTAAGGCAAGAAAACATTACTTAAAAATGTTTAACAGTTTCTCAAATGGGGTATTTGTATTTTTTCCCAAAGTCATTCATTAGGATTTTGTTTCCTGGAAGAGATCCTCCCTAAGTTTGAACTTCATTATTTCTTGTTAGTTCAAGTTTTCCCAGCAGTGCGCACTATGTCTTTATCCCATCTTTTAAGTGGTTTCTTTCTCTTTCTTTTTCCCTCTGAGAGAGGAGGCCTGTGGGGACAATAAAAGGCTGATAATGAAGTACATGTTACGTATGCATTATAAATATGTATTTATTAGTTATGTATTGTTTTAGGTAAATACTCGTAGTAGGTACAACACGGACTACCTGCGTCATATTTTTCCTGCTCTGTCACATCCATCCAAAGGTTGTCTGTAAAAGATCGTTTTTAGCGACAAGACCGCCCATTGTTACGCCTTGTTAATTCTTAAGCTCCTATTGTAATTTGTTATGGTGTACAATAAAAGTATATCTATCCATCTACCCTAACAATGTAGCCAGCTCATTTCCAATTCACACCCTCAAGGTATAAAGACATGGAAATCATGTTATTTCGTCTCTAAACCAATCAAAACAACAACGACTTTCTAAGCTAATAAATTAACACCGTAGTTCTCAAATATATGCGGGTCAGTCCCTCAATACGTCACACTTATAAGTACATAGTGTCAATCCCAGAGGTACTATCACTACGCTTGGAACGTCAAACTTCGAAGTACTTTCTGACTCTAACTTTGATAAGGGTCCGGTGTAATGGTCGGCGTATTGTTTTTTAATTAATTTGTTGTTTGTAGGTAGGTATTGAAAACATCATGTGTGTGGTAAAAAAGAATGTAACTATATTGACAGTTTCTGTAGGAGAAAATGAAATGACTAAGCACTCCGTTCAGTGCCCCGGCCAAAGGTAGCTGCAGAACACCGTGTGGTTTTAGTCAGTAAGAGTCTGACAGACGGAAGACATCAGTAAGGAATTCTATACGATAAAAAAGGTATTTAGCGAAGGATAGATCGAGATATAATTGGAATATTAGATGGATCTTGGTTCAGCTATGAACTTATATAACTACGCTGATGACAATGCTAATAGTCACTAAGGTTAGTGTTTTGGTATTTTGGCCTTTCAGTGGACATCGCAAAAGGCAACTAAAAGGGGTATCAAGAGTATGTAAGGGATAAGCAATGCTTAATTCTATTAAAACTGTTGATATCAATGCTGACTTTTTGCTTTATTTAAAGAGATGTTTATTTTCAGCTAGGGGGTTTTCAGTCCATATATACCTGCTATCCATACTATTAACTGCTAGTATTTTGTTTTAATTCCTCTAAAAAGCCTAATTCTGATGCGATTGTGCTACGATTCACCTACATAGAACATAGTACTTTATAGGTACTGGAAATTCTCCCTTCACTTGCCAGGTCAAGTAACCGTCTATTGCCATTTCAAACAATATTTTCCACTAAGTAAATTTCTTTATCTCAACAAAAGAACACGATAGTCATCATGAACGTCACATCACGCCTTATTTATTTATAATAGCAATGTTTTGCATAACAGCATCGTTATGTAAATGATCGCAGATTTTCATAAGGCGTTCCAGGCGCATACGTCAACGAATGATAGACACGTTTCGTAATGGTTGGATGTGCGTGTGTTGTGTGTGACCTTAGAACTGAAAAGGTTTAACCTACGTAAAGGGCGTCATAAAAAAATAATGGTACGTGCACCGTGAGTAACTTAAAGTTCTTAAAGATCTTCCTTCCGAAACATTTTATAAGTTAAAAAAAACTTTTTAACAAAAAAATTAACCGACGAAAAAGAACTAAAAAGCAAAAAATAAATAAACCTTTTAAGTCTTGAGTAATGAGCTTATTTACCTACATAAAATATCAAATTTTATATAAACTAATTTTGAGTCGGCGCCAAACAACAATCTGATTATTAAATATCTATATTTTATAAGTACTTACAAATGAAGAGGGCTGTAATTAGGTAATTAATCATTTTATTAATTGGCGCCGACTCAAAATTAGTTTATATAAAATTTGATATTTTATGTAGGTAAATAAGCTCATTACTCAAGACTTAAAAGGTTTATTTATTTTTTGCTTTTTAGTTCTTTTTCGTCGGTTAATTTTTTTGTTAAAAAGTTTTTTATTTCATGATTTTTTGTGGCTCGCATCATCTTTTAACACTCTGAGGCTAATTTCTAATTCTTCATCATTCCTCTTGCCACTGAGCTGATGATATAACAATCCTTCCATGAAGTTCCCAGGATATTGACCAGTTGAGGTTACCTCCAATATTGTAAAGACGTCTTTTCGTCAAAGCATATTAAGTGGTATTTGTCACTAAAACCAGTTTTTATATCTGACTTCTATTGTTTAGGAAAGGTATGGTTTCCATCATCAGCTCAGTTTCATGATGTGATGGTTCCTAAATGCAAATACCTGATTCAGTTATGAAAAGTAAACAGAAACAATATTCGTGCCCAATTTTCGAGGTTCTCTCTCAATTTTTTCAGGATCCTATGAGCAAATCCTGATATTCTTGACATGGGACAATCCTTGAGGTATACTCTATCTAAAAAAAAAAGAATCATCAAAATCGGTTCATAAATAACGGAGTGAGGGCCGAACATACATACAGAAACGCTAAACGTGCCCACAATTTTCGAGGTTTTCTCTCAATTTTGTTAGGATTCCATTGTCAGATCCTGATTTCCTTGACATGGGACCACCCCTGAGGTATACCCTATCTAACAAAAAAAGAATAATCAAAATCGGTTCATAAATGACGGAGTGAGGGCTGAACACACATACAGAAACGCTAAACGTGCCCACAATTTTCGAGGTTTTTTCTCAATGTTGTCAGGATTCCATTGTCAGATCCTGATTTCCTTGACATGGGACCACCCTTGAGGTATACCCTATCTAACAAAAAAAGAATAATCAAAATCGGTTCATAAATGACGGAGTGAGGGCTGAACACACATACAGAAACGCTAAACGTGCCCACAATTTTCGAGGTTTTTTCTCAATTTTGTCAGGATTTTTCGTCGGTTAAAAAGAGGACCAAGTAGTTTCCCGTTTCTTGTTTTTAGGGTTCCACAGCTAATTTTTCCATTTTTCGGCGGTAAGAGTTTGGTATAGAGAAGCAGACGGTAGCAGTACTAAGAACTTGTTGCCAATGTGTTTAGGATTGACATATTAGTGTTTGTGACCGGATTTCGGTAACGGCGGATAATTTCTGCGGAGACTGGCCATCGAATACTAGTGTCAGTGTAAAAGTGTGTGCGCAAAGACAGGTGCACTGTCTCTTCCCTCATTCTTATAGTTCGATGGGACATTACATAGTGCGGTCTATACGGAAGTACCTACTTAAGGGGGGCCAAGACTTCACAAGACAGAATTTTCCACGGGTATACCGGCCATGTGCACCGGATCTCGCTACTATTAGGTCTGCCCAACGTAACGTGTGTTTAGTACACACTAACCCACCGAGCCACCGTCGCAGATCGGCAGACATACTTATACTACCGAGACATGGCTTGCATTCATGCCCACGGCTTCGTCTTTCTCCGCGTTTTAGTGTCAAGGACTAAAAATCATGAAAAGTGCGAGGTTGATGCTATCGGCAGCACATTACATAAAGCAACAGTGATATTAGTTATTTTTATCGACGCGAAGTAAATAAAATGTGTAGATAGAATAAACTTTATATTATGAGAAAAAAGTAAGAAATAAGTGTTTTCGTAGCACGATGACGTACCTACATGTTTGTAAACCTGTGTTTAACTATACAAGGTAGATAAACTCATTAATGAGAAAACTGAAAATAACGTTAATTTATTTAACCTGTGAAGCCCCATGGCAAAATCCGGGTTGTCAAATTAAACCCCGAGGACAACCCGGGTTGACAGCCGATTTTTTTATTTTTTTATTCTCTTTAATTTATTTTTTTTTTGGTCCGACTCACCGGTGAGTTTCGGGGCTTCACAGGAAGGCATCTACTAAGTTTAACTACACGCGTACCTACACTTAAACAAACAAAAAAATAGCTAACTAAAAATAATCTAACATATTATGGTACTGCAAAAATTCCCGCATCGCTGTCGATTGGTCATGTGGCCAAAAGACTGATGGCATTGCTATATTGTGTGACAATGCTTATCATCGTTCCAAGATAAAAACCAGCCTTTGGGTCACACAAAGTATCACCAAGGCGTTTAAACAGGTCATTAAACAATTTATAAGGACTCTAAACCCACGATCTGAGAGTGAAAAAAAATATAGTTTTTAATTATTTTTGCAATTTTACACTAGGTGACAAAGCTTCCCTTAACACCAGCGAGAGTTTAAGGTTGTCGTCATTTGATGCCAATTTTGAAAGGTGTTGAAAGTGAGTTTAAAAATCATTAAGAATTGCGTCTTTTGGCAACGGTACAACACGAGGTACAGCATGGTCGAAGGCGTATGCGATAGCGATTATCGATTAAATTATAATATGCCTGTACTGTCCTACTGCTAGACCAAGGCCCCCCTCCATTCCTTCCACTGGTATCGGTCTCAGCAATCATTGTACCGATAGTCGTATCAGTCAATGGCTTAATAGCCACGAGCGTTGATCAACACCTTAGGAGGCTCTCGTTAGGCAGCTTGATCCAGAAAGCGGTACTTCTGCACACGGCTCGTATTGTTAAAAGGTTCATCTCTCTGGACTCTTGACTATTATCGATATGCAAGGGAAAATGTAAATGCGCAAAGATGCCTTTGCAAAATTTGCCCCTAATTTTCATAATACTTTGCAACCGGCTGGCTGATGGGGTAATTATTATACCTATTTACTGTATAACAAGGACAATACTAGACTATTTTCTACTCTTTTGTGGCGACATCTATGATGCCTCATACGAACAAAAAAAAAACACGAATCTTGCATCGCGCAAGCAGAGTTTTTATTTAGGCTTTAGTTTAATAAAGATCACCATCATTGTTCACCATCGGGCAGTTGCCCGGACCAGACACAACACCCGTCTGGTTGGAGGATCCTCCTTTTTCAATGGAGGTTTGCGGGGCTTTACACCCTGCTCCGCATGCCTCCAAACATTTAATTAATTTCTGCGTTTCTTCTTTCAATAAATTCGGTTAAGCTTTTTAAAACGAACTTTATTCTGATTTTCACTGAGATTTTTGAAGTGAAAACTTCTTTAGGCGCGTTGGGCATTTTTGAGATGGGAAAAAACAATTGAACTCGACACCGACACCGACACCCAAACCGACACTGACACCGATACCGACACAAAAACTAAACAAAATAAAACTCAAAACTTCTTTAGGCGCATTGGGCAGAGGTTGGGCATTTTTGTTCTAGTTTTCACTTCTATCGGCACTCCCAGAGTGCCACTCTTTTTTTTTTAATTGGAACAAGCCCGCCACAATATTCCCAACCATTGCAACTCTTGAAAGCCATACCATAGCAGTGGCAACCACCAGAAAAAAAAAACCGACGCAATGTAGCTCAACGAGTCCCAGAGAAACAATTCAACTGTTTTGGGTGCCACAACGAAATTAATCAGAAAAGAAACACCTCCGCTGTGGAGGTGTATGAAGCAAAAAACTTGTCGGCGTTTCTGGTTTTGTGTCTTCGTTTTTTGACACCGACTTCCGAAATTAAAGTTAATTTGCACTTTTTTTGGAAGTCGGTTCTATTTTTTTGTAAAAAAATATTTTATTTTTCACTTTTTAGTTGTGGTTCTCCATTAAATTGTGTTAACAGTACATAGACATTAGATAGCAGCAATCGCGGTTGATTTGCTGTCAATTTTTGTAGAGTTCCATTGTCTGTCTCCGAAACCCATAATCAGATCTATATGAAATTTAAATGGAACCATTTCGGAATAAACCTCTTTCGATCAAAAAAAGAATTTTGCAAATCCGTCTATGTATAACGGAGTTATGCCCGAACACACATAAAAAAAAATACAAACATCCGAATTGATAACCTCCTTCTTTTTGAAGTCGGTTAAAAATCACTAAGAATAATGTAATTTACCTAATAAGTATAATTTACACTCAAATAAATTAGTACATACCTTTGATTACTATTACTTGTGCAACAAGTCTACGTCGAGGTATTACTTTGACCGTTTCCCTGCATAACCCAGCTTTGACTATAGATCAAAGACTGGCACTGCAGTTTAGCTTCTACAGAAATTACTCATGAATTTTTATATTTATTGATGTGTTAATTCAAAGAGAAATTTGAATAACTATTAGAGAGAGTCAAGTTAATTTGTTCATTAGGATGGTAATGTCGTTGAATTAAATTCTTGGATGGCTAACTCTGGATTCCCATCGAGCTTAAATGCTCTGTGATAATACGAACTCATGGAAATGACACGCAAGTTGACATATTGTCAGGTCTCGACTGTCTCTGGGAGTCTTAAAACTACTTGTTATCAGAAAGACTTTTCTCATTTTTTACAAACTTTTGCATTCTGCTCGTGGTTTCAAATAGTAAAAAAAAAAACCTTTGATTTACTTAAGACAAGTTTAGTTAGCGAATGGATTTCAAATTATCTTATCATCAATCGATTGAATACACAAAAAAAACATCATTTAACTCCCTGCAACACCACAATATGTGGTTCCACGTATTTTGTACCTACCTAATCCTTAAACCACATCCTTGTCACATTTACCGTGATCATCGAAAAAGATGGCAAACAAAATCAGGTTTCGGCACAAAAATCCTCGGAGACTGTCTGAAGCGGCAATATTAATATAATCCGCCCATTACGAGACAGGGTTTCGAATCTTAAGATACGATTATCTCCAACACACCGATTTTCTTTGCAAATGTTATTTAATTTTCTTTTACGCAGAATACAAGGAAACTCGCTACCTCACACGAAACAAAATACTGAAACCCGTTTATCGGGACGAGCATGCTCCGGTGAGCACGAGTGTTTACGAGCAGATATTTGAGCATCATACTTATTTGCTCGAAAAATGAGGAAATAATTCGGGTTTGTGAGATTTTGTATCGGTATTTTATTTTGTGTTGTAATGTGGATATTTTTATTCAAAAATAGTGTTACACACATAGTTTTTGAAGAAGTCTAATATATATTTTTTGGATTGATGAACTTGTAAAGTGTAGAGCTCAAACACGAACGTGTTTGAACGTGTCTTTGTTGAATACGTCAAATAAGAGAATATGAACGTATCTTATTCAACGTATTCAACAAAGACAATAAGGTATTAAAAAAAAATCTAATTAATCCGTCACATAAAACAAATTATTAGACACGTATTTTTTCCTTTGTTACGTAAACAAAAAATGAGGGCGATACAGTGCGTTGAAACGTCACGTAACATCACGCGGCGCGACACTTTTTACCACCAGTGACATAACGAGCCCACACTCCTGAACTTTGATGCGTTTTATCTTTGTCATTTTTTATTAGTTTGAGAAAAAAATACGTGTCCAATATTTTTTGGTTATTTAACTGACGGACTAATTAGATTTTTGTAGTAAAATACTCCATTCTTCTGATTTGGTAACTACTAACCTTCCCTCTGCTAAACCTGTCGTTTAGGTTTGCGGATCTTATAAATACTGCCACCATTTTGAAAGAAAATGACAGTTCGAAAACTGACTAGCGGGTCGCATTAGTAGGGAATTCACTTGACGGACAAGTCCAGTTTACTAGGTATCAAGACTAGATGGTCACCGAGCAGTATCAGTTCTTTTTTTTTTTATGTATGTCCACGCATTTCTCCGTCAGTTGTGGACCGATTTTCAAAATTCTTTTTTTATCCGAAAGAATATACTCCTTAGGTGGTCCCATATAAGTTTTATCGAAATTGCTAGAGCGCTTTTTGAGAAACTGAACAAAAACGAAAAATACGCATATCTTGATGACGTTTTTGTGTTCTCCAAATGTATAAATTCCACGTTCCATGTTATTGGGGTGTTTAGTTCTGGGGTATAACAACTAAAAAGCGAAAAATAAAAAACTTTTTTCCAAAAAAAAATACACCAAAAATTTAAAAATAACTTTAATTTCGGAAGTCGGTGTCAAATATCGAAGAAATAAAATACAAACACCGACTTCTGAAATTAAAGTTATTTTTAAATTTTCAGTGTATTTTTTTTTTTTGAAGTCGGTTGTTTTTTTTTGTAAAAAAGTTTTTTTGTTTTATGTAATGTTGTGCCAATGAACGCAATTTTCTTTCTTTCTTTCTATATTTTAAAAAGCTTGAGGCACAGAAGTATAGAAAGTAGCTAACCTCTAACCTGCAACGGGTTTTTTTTTTTTTTTTTTAGTGCCTCAAGCTTTTAAGAATATAGGTAAGTATCTACACGGCAAATACTTACTAGAATTTATTTATAACTTTTTAGTTCATTGTCTCAAATAAAAGCTTGTTTTTAAAAATGTTTTTTACTTTTAATTTATTTTTAACTTTTTAGTAGGTTAATATTAGAGTAGGCTTGTTGTTTTAAAATATTGTACGGATATTATGATGTGATGTAAAGTGCTTCTCAAGATGAATCAATCGAGCCCAAACTCGGTGGGGTTATGTTGTTTTATCACAGAGATGCCGTGGCCACCTTCCAGCTTCATCATCAGACCATGAACATCGTCTAGGCGTAAAGTGCTCCTTAAGATAAATCAATTGAGTTCAAACTCGATGTGTTTATCTTGTTTAGTTTAGATGTTCCTATGGCCATCTTCCTTCTCCATCATCAGATCAGCTTCTTGGTATTGTCACCATAGATACACAAGTACACCAAAGAGTCCAATCGGACATCGGGAAGTGGGTCTAATTTAGCTAGCAAGATTTGATTACAAACAACGGGACAGGTGAAACTAAATAAAAACTTGTAAAAACTACTCTACTCTAAACATTTCATTGATACTTCTACGTAGATTATAAAAAAATTGGATGACATTTGGCGTACAAATTAGTAAACATGAATACAGATATTTTTTTACTGGTTACGTCGACTTTTGGGAAAATACAAAAAAAAAAATTATTGCTACTAAAGCCTTTTTATTTCTGAGATTTTGTAAGTTTTGGGAAAGCATTTTTAAAAGAATGATCACTTAATTTTCAGATTCCAGAAAAATATCAATCTAATGTTTGGAGTTGAGTAGTTTTTTCATAATAATTAATTATTTGTTTCTGGTAAAAAGTCATAAAACTTTCTAGAAATCGAAGATACGACACTGCTCGGTAACCATCCAGTCTTGACCCCCAGTTAACAGTACCTACTTAATTTGTTGCTAATGACCTCTAGTATAACCCCTTTTAAGAAATAGGTCGAGTTTCCCTTTCATCCCGTATAACATGTGTGTGTCGATCTATTAGTGTGTGCAGACGGACAGTATAGGTCTAGGGTAGTTCGGCGGACATGGCCCGCAAAGCATACTCGCGGGTGCGTTAGGATGCGTTTCCACTGAAACGCAGCTGGGCGGACTGGAGCGGAGACGTGCACGTGGAATCGACCAATCACAATAATTGTAATCCTCATTGCGTCACTCGTCTCGTCTGTGTTTAGACACCTCCGCTCCGCTCCGGCCAGCTCCGTTTCATTGGAAACGCACCATATAGGGAGATCACTGCTTATGAGTGAAAGAAATCTAAAAGTTCGATCCCGCACCGGTACCTACGAAAGATGATGATACCATCTAGCCGATTTCGGCCACAGTGACAGCATTGCGTGTCTCCTGATTGTAGTTGCTAGCCCAGATTTGCTACTTTGTTATGTGTCCTCATGTTACTTGCATATCCAACTCTGGACGAAAAATATCGTACACAGAGTGGATATGTCGGAACACCATTGAAGACATGATAAATAATAGTTGTTGGTGGTTTAACTTTGAGGTATTTGCGTTTTAGGTCTTATTTAACTGTACAGACCTACAGCATAAAGTTTTTTTTCGCCTATTACTTGGCACTGTTCTGATTTGTCTTTATTATTGACAGCATGCGATAGAAAAACTCAAGGTAAAACATGTCAGTGTCATTGGAAGTTTTCGCTAATTTTATTTTTGGACATAAGAAGCGACTATGCGTAGCCATTCTCATCAATTATTATATAATAATGACAGCTGTTTTTAGACAGTGAGCAACAATATAAATAAGTATAACAACAGTGAGTAGATCAGTGGTGAGCAGTGGATCAGTTGTAATGGTCCGATCTTGTGTGTGTTGTCGTGTGTTGAGTTGTTGTGTGTCGTGGTTTCAAAAGTGTGTAATTTATTTCATCACCACTACTCTCAAAATGGTGAAGGAAAACATCGAGAGGAAACATGTCCTTGAACCAAAAATTCTGAAACATGTGACATCCACCAACCGCGTGGTGGATTACAGCCCTCTTCTTTCTTTTTTTCTCCTAGAGAGGAGGCCTGTGTCCCAGTAGTGGAAAAATATTTATTTATGTGCGTAGACCCCTGCAAATACAAGGGGCTCCTAAACAATGTTGCAATCTTTCGGCAATGCGTTTTTGTATCTGCCAAAATGATTGGGTTGGACCACTTGACATTTCGATAGCGCATGTCAATTCCATACATTTTCGTTTTTATGACAACCTTTATCGTAGCTACCTAATTGCCTATATTACTGTTTGGTTGGTTGACAGTTTTTCCTATTTAAAACTTTTAAGAAGAAAGCTAAATGGATCGCAGAAGGCTATATATAAAGAACTTAGGAACTAACTATCTACAATCTAAGTCACACAATATTATACTACTTACTAACATTATATTATATTGTACTACTAGACTAGGCTTTTATTGAATCTACTTATCTCATAAAAGTTGAACGAACTTTTATGAAAGACACGGAAAACAAAAAACAATCGTCAATTTGATTCCTATCTGTCCGTAGTTATTATTCTGATGTTACCGTCAATCTTTTATAGCTGCCTATAAAATATCAATATCTGAACGGATCAGATTTTATATCACAGGCTATTTTCTTTTTGATGTAGTCTTATAAATAACTGAATAGTTCTGAGTACCTATTTGTTTCCTTTTTTGCTGATGCAGTGGGGTCGAATTATTTTTGTTTCTGTATTTTACACCTTTATCATGTTATACGTCTACTATAGAGTCTAAGACTAAGACACCTCTGCATTCACAGCTAGAGACAGCAATGCCAAAACTTTATATACATCTCATGGACACACTTGATGTGTGAGTATCATCCATAGAAGTAGAGAATGAACTGAGTGTTCCCGATCCGTGTATGAAAATAATACGGGTGTAGCGGCATCCATGCACACGCATCGCTTTTCTTCCCGTGATTTGCACCTATACAACAGTCCGAAACGAACGATCGGGCCGCTGTCCAGACCAGACACAACACCCTTCTAGTCCGAGGCTCCTCTCTTTTCAATGGAGGTTTGCGGGACTTTAAATCCTGCTTCGCATACGGGCATGGAAGTGTGACACAGATAGAATTGTCGTGTGGTCAGTAGTTAATCGGTAGTTTCGTAAGGTTATACCTCTCTGAAGATGATAATAAACTATAATGTATGTAAGTGTACTATAATCACAAGAAAAGTACTTTCGCTACTGTTGAGTATTTGAGGTCCTGGATTCAATTCCTGGGTCATTGAATTTCTCATCAGCAGCCCAGAGTCTTGACTTAAGTCGGTTGATAGCAACATTAACGCCCCTCATTACATGAGACTTAAATTATCTGGTGAAATGAAGGTGTACTCATGTACTGGCGGTACACCTCTGCTTTAGTTTAAGCATAGCATCAGCCTTTTAATGTTTCCATTGTTGGGACACAGGCCTCCACTTTACGAGGGGGTGGGCTGTAATCCATTGGTGAATGTCACATGTCTTCGAATTTTTGGTTCTAGGACATGCTGGTTTCTTCAAGATGTTTTCTTTCACCGTTTTGAGAGCAATGATTATGAAATAATTTACACAAAGTAAAGCGCCTGGCTGGAATCGAATCCACGACCTACAACTCGTAAGTCACGGCTTATTACCAATAGGCTACCATGGCTCTCTCCTTTGCCTTATCCATCAGAAATATAACCGTGTTATTATGTTACTTGTGATATGTAATTAACATTTTCTAATAAAAAAAAATATCTATTAATAGGAGTTGACGACTGTGGGTGTGTACCTACTGCTCAACCTGCCAACGCATAGTTCTGTATTACTAATTACTAAATTAAGCAGCTGTCGCGGGTCAAAGACCTCAGTTTCTAATAAATATTGGGAAATAAACGTAGGTAAAGGTCGGTAAGTCAGTCAAAGATCGTGTTGTTTATGATAATTAGTGACGCAAGCATTATTTCATTAATTTATTCATTTTGGTGTTGACGTTGTTGCTGATCATTTAAAGTATAAGCATAATCAGCATGTAATGTTCCCACTGCTGGGACATAGGCCGCCTCTTTGTGAGAGGGTGAGGGCCATAATCCACCACGCGGTCCCAATGCGGGTGGTTGCACGTCACACATTTTCGAAGTTTTGGTTCTAGGACATGGCGGTTGCCTTTTTCGGTTTACTGCCCTTTGTTGAACAAATATTTGGTATAGAGCTACCCCAGAACAATTATATTGGTATTAATTTTAGTATAAAAGTAAAAGATATGTTATAAATAGGTACAACCACTTTTTTGTACTTATTGACAGGTTTATAGCAACAATTTTTCTTGAGCAGAGCGTCCTGTCATGACGTCTGTAAATCATCCTTATGCCGGGTGTGGTAAAGGGATAGTACAGACTGTTGTCAGCAGTACCTGACCCACCCTAAAATCAAACGACTTTGGACCCTCTGCCTGTAACATTAAGGTTTATTTAATTTATATGAGCTTATCAGACAAGTGCTCGAGCACTCGATGAACAAAAATACAATAATAACACAGACACGCAAATTTGATCTTTAACACGTAACGTTAAGGTAAACCCACCCAACAAAGTCGGAGCCACCGGCATTATATATGTTTTTGTTAAGCTATTTTAATCATTATCTCGTTAACATTAAAGTTGAAAAGCTTTTAAGTCACACTACATAATTACAACCCAATCTTTAATTTCGCGTATTCCCAACAAGTTCTTGTGGCTTATCGGTTTGATGCTGGATTGACGACGAACAGCATGTGGGTTCGAAAACACAGTCCACCTATACATCAGTTTCTTTTTTAATTTGTTTTCATTTCTCCAATATTGCTTGCAATATTGAAGAACGACCAATATGATTTTCGCCTAATAACTTATCTTGTAAACGGGTGGGTAATTTAAAAAACTTTAAGTTCACAGAATTTATATTTACCAAGAATGGTTGAATACGAAGTAAAACATATTTACTTCGTGAGGTAGATCATAAGTTCATCTAAGTAACAAAATTTACACTACGCCTAATAGCAGTGACTGCGCACACACACTTGTAAATCGTTTAACTCGTTAAGTATTTTTAAGCAATTTGCTGTAATATAGCATCATGACGCAACTTGACGACTATACCAAACATAATATAATATTTTTACATGAGCAGAATGTTGGAATTAGAGAGATTGGTCGCCGACTTAATATAGCAGTAAGTGTTATTTTATACCTATTTTATTTTATTGATTGTGATTAATGAACGCGTAGTTGGCTATTTTACCATTATATTCACTCCTTACAAGTTACATACACGGTTCCAAAAATGTTTATTTTTGTTTTAGAGAAATATGGTCAGGCTATGGCTAAGACGTTATGGAGACAATGGAAATATTCAACGGATTCGTCCAGGAGCAAAAGCCATTAAGTATAGTCCCGAATTCGAACGCCATCGCCACCGGGCTATTGTTTTAAGCCACGTTGAAAATCCATTTATGCGCATTCGTGCAACCGCAATAAACCACAATATTTCAGTGGAAACAGTGAGAAGGCATTTACACGTTGCTGGGATAAAGAATTATAAACCGGCACAGAAAATTGCATTGACACGTGCTCATCGTGCAGAAAGGGTCCGTTTTGCCCAGGAATATTTAAATTTTAATTGAGAAGAAAATGTTGTGATATTCACTGATGAAAAATCATTTAAATCGGACAAAGATGGACGTAAAATCTTATGGCGGAGGAAAGGAGAACGTTACAACGAGAAGTGCTTGCTACCTTGTAGAACCAGCGGTAGAATAACCCTGGGCTACTGGGGCTCGATGTCGTCCATGGGACCTGGTGAATTGGTGGAAGTTGGTGGTAGGTTTAATAGCAGTTTGTATTTGGAGATTCTGCGTGACGTCATGCTGCCGACTGTGCGAATTGCCTATCCAACGTCACATATTTATTTCATGCACGATAACTGCTCCATCCATCGTGCAGGCATTGTGTTTGAATGGTTAGCTGCTCAAGAAGGTGTGACAGTTTATTAATTGGCCATCTAAAAGTCCTGATTTGAACCCTATAGAAAATCTATGGGGTCAAATGGTTTTAAATTGGGACACAACGGAAGTGCGAAACAAACACAACTTGGCTGAGGTCGTGACATCGACTTGGGAGCACATGAGAGGCAAAGATTTGTGTTGGAACATGGTGCGTGGTATGCGTAGCCGCTTACAACAAGTAATAGCAGGGGACGGTGCGCCACTCCGCTACTAGTTCATCTAGTAGGTATATTTAAACACACCATGTAAGTAAATGCTCAATGGATTGATTGTTAAACCATTAAAATGTTGCAGATTATGTGGTGATGTTATTGTTATAAACAGATGTTTTCCGTTTAAATAACATGTTTATTCACTACATATAGGCAGCTATAAATTTGTAAAGCATTATAGATGAATTCATTTTCTCGTTAACAAACTTTTAAGCATAAGCATGCCTTTTTAAATGTTTTTATGGCATACTAATATAAAAAGTATATTAATTTGGAAATATATGAGCATTTACTTACTTTATCTTACTTAAGTGTTTCAATGAAATAATAAACATTTTAAACTTGCAATTTTTTAGTTTTATTTCTATACAAACTGCCCATTTAAAAAGACAATACCCTGCGTCGTCTATTAAAGAAATGTAAAAAAGTGTAATAAAATATCTAAATTTAGGTTAAATTTGGTTTCGAACGTAGACAACGATGAACATCGCACTACCTTAGTGACCACAAGCAAGACCAACACAACTCTTATAAGCTGCATTGAAATTTGATCTTACTTGTAATGCTAAACGCAATATTCAAAAAAATTTGAACCATATAGTATACTATCATAAAGTTTATTCTTGCACAGCACGAGCAGCCATATTCTCCTCGTTCAAATTATTTTGTATTTTAAATAATCACTCCATAGTAGCATTTGAATACCAGCTTTATAATGAATACGAATATTTATTTTTCAACTACCTACTTATTACAAGTTACGAGTATGTGAAAATATTACCATTTTAAAAAGTTTATGTATAGTCTGTAGTTCTTTACAATAATACAAGAAATAGTTTTGGAATATAAATTTTATATTGAAAGCAAAACAATATCTTTGTCGCAGGATTTGATCTCGAACCTCGTTTTTCTCAGTCTTACACACAGACCACGAGACCAGAATCACTTGAACTCAATCATTAAAATAAGCTTTTACACTTATCATATTATAACAAATAATTATAAAATATAACCTAATACTAACGTTTTAAAGATCAAATTTGCGTGTCTATATTATTATTGTATTTGTTCATCAAATCCTCGAGCAGTTGTCTGATAAGCTCATATAAATTAAATAAACCTTAATGTTACATGCAGAGGGTCTAAGGTCGTTTGATTTTAGGGTGGGTCAGGTAATGCTGACAACAGTCTGTACTATTAGTCTTGTTTAACTCGTGTCTCTCATAAGTATAAAAAAAGGTATTGTTCTCATGCATATCAACTTTTCTTCCGGCTGCAGTGGAATACTTGAGTTATAGTGTGTAAAAAACCATACCGATATCCAACTAAACAACTCTACGAGGAATGTGAGGTCTGAACTGTTAGACAACTGTTCATTCTGCAGTCAGTCCTTAGAACTCATAGATTCATGCCCGACACACGTCATCCGTCCCGTCCTTCATGATATGCCTCCGGTAGTTATTCGTCAAGATAACTTCGTCCATAATCACACAGACAAAGCCTTCAGTTACCCCGAAGAGGTCACTGAAACGTAGCCAGGCCACGGATGCCAAGAAATCTACATCAGGCCCATGAAGAGCCCAATAAAAGCGCCCGTCAAGCTCCTTGCCTTTTTTTTATATAAAAGCTTCTTGCAATTCCATACCTCCTTGCGTATTGTGGAGAGTTGTGGAGAGTCTTCGCATTAAGAAAACCTCTACCTCCATATTTCCGCGGGATGTACAGTCTCATCACCGATGAACGTAGGTGATACATCCGGTTTGCGGTCAGCAGCGTACGGACCCTCCTATCCCGGGCATCGAGCACGGTCTGAGTCCATTTGAGTATGCCGAAAGAGTACATCAATACCGGCATGACCCAACCGTTGAAGGTGTGCACCTTATTTCCGCGTGGCAAAAGGCTATTCAATACCTTTTTCAGACGGCCAAAGAAGCGCTCCTTCAGAGATTGATTCATGTCAGTAACGTTAATGCCTAACGCTTCCGACATACCCAAATATTTGTATGTTTCAGTCGAGGAGACGGATCTAAGGTGTATGGAATCCGAGAGTTGAATCCCTTCGGATTCCATAATTCCCCCTTGCTTTACATGCATGACTGCACATTTGTCAACACCAAATTCCATCCTGATGGCGCTACTGAAAGTTTCAGTTACCTTCAGTAACTCCATCAGTCACAAATTGTTGAGGGCAAAGAGTTTCAGGTCATCCATGTAAAGAAGGTGAGATATGGCCTGACCACCTCTTCTCAACCAATAGCCCAGGCCCGAATCCTCCAGCGATGTGCTTAGAGGATTCAGGGCTAAGCAGAACCAAAGTGAACTCAAACTGTCGCCCTGAAATATTCCTCGTTTAATCCATATAGGCTCATCATTCCTCTGGATTGGTTGACATCCTGGATAGCGAAGGACCGTTTTCCATTGCCCCATACATGACCCAAGGAACGTGCGCAGAGTTGCATCTATTTTGTACAACTCCAACACCCTCATGAGCCATGTATGTGGAACAGAGTCGTAGGCCTTCTTATAATCTATCCAACATGTCGACAAATCCTTGTGGGATCGACGAACCTGCTGGCTTATGGCCATGTTTATGAAGAGTAGCTCCTTAGAACCGCGGCACCCGTTACTACATCCATTCTGAGAGGTAGACTAATTAAATTACTCTCAATATGAAGATTAATTTTCGCTTTCAGGATGGAATGTAAGAAGTTTATAGATCGTCGACAAACACCTTATCGGTCTATAATTTTTAGGTTTCGCGATACTACCTGTCTTATGGAGAAGGTGGGTAACACCAGTTGTTAGGAACTCAGGCAGCGACCCAGATTCTAAGGGTGACTGAAATTGAGATGCTAGAAGCGTTATTATTATTATAGTGTATCTCTAATAATATTCGTAATGGTGTTTGAAGACCATGTATCTAATGTTTTGGTATATTTTAAAGGCTAAAATAAAACAAAACAATATTGAATCTAATTTTTATTTCGTCGCTTTTAGGACCCCTACATAAGAAAAATACAACAATGCCAAAAGATAAGAATTCCATTCGTTTCACTACTATGAAAGTTTTCATACCTAAATAATTTACAAGTACCTACATTGTTACATACGTAACACGACGTCAATGCTTAAAATGAACACTATTGTGAATAAAGACAAGTTTTGTGTATACATTGGGTATAGGCATGAATATTGGAATTAAAAGACTTTGTGAAGACTAATTTACAGATTACAATAGACCAAATTGTAGTGGGCCTAAAATAGGCCCTTGTGGCATACCAGCAGAAATAACTATTGCGTATGTTGATACATAAAAAGTAATATAAGTGAATTTTTCAATATGTTTACTTTAAAATTGTCAATATTCACAAATGTTACGTGAACTCTATAGGTAGTGCCACAATAATGAACGTATAAGCATTTTATTTACACTTCAAATTTTTTATACATTCGCTATTGTAACTACTTTCTTACATTAAATTATCGACTGAATAAATACATTATATAAATAAATAATAAGGAACACAAATAATTATGTAATTAACAATGTAACTGTGCTTTGTACTTAAAGAGCTCTATTTAAAATAAACTTTATTTATTTACAAAATGAAGGTAAACGTAAACTTTGGAATATAGTGAACAACTGTTTATAGAAGCTAGAAATCAAGTCATTCATGATAATGTCTTTAAATCTTATTAGGAAAGACCAAGTATATTAAAAAATTTTAGAGCAGATAACAAAATTAAGTGAAAGTTCATTTCCAGAAAGAAATTTGTTACTCAAGAAAAATATATAAGCAACACAACAACTCGTGGTGTAAGTGAGTGATGTTTTAATTTCCAAGAGAAAAGGAAGAATGTACAATCGAAAGATAATAAAGAAAGGCCTGCAGGGTTCCGTTATATCTTTGTCGGTACCAGACCTCTTGACCCGGTTGTAATACTTTCTATATAGTACATTACGGAAATGGGTGGTCTTATTTAAAATAATACTACTGGCCATAGATATGGACAACTTTCTTCAAGAAAGTCAAAAACTTTTTTACAATAAATAGAACAGACTATTAAAAAAAAACCAAAAAGTAAAAATAACTTTAATTTTGAAGTCGGTGTTTCTGATTTTGTTTATTCGTTTTTTGACACTGATTCCCGAAATTAAAGTTATTTTGCACATTATTGTTTTTTTTTTTTTAAATTCGGTTCTAGTTTTTGTAAAAAAGTTTTTAGTTGTGATTCCCCATTAAATTGTGTTAACAATGCATATTTATGCGATAGCAGCAATCGCGGTTGATTTGCTGTCATTTTTTGAAGAGTTCCATTGTCTGTCTCCGAAAATCATCATCAGATCTATACAGGGTGTAAGGTACATGACTGCACATACGTGTACTAGTGATTCAGTACATGATTCTGGACCCCCTGGTGTTGGAATTTTTCGTCGGACATTTCTTAATTTTTGAAAAAAAAATTTTTTTTTTCACTTTAAACTGTATAAAATCGTTATACCCATCTACCCCAAAGACATTTTAAATTAATAACATTACTAATAATATTAAATTATTAACACTAGGGGGTCCAGAATCATGTACTGAATCACTAGTACACGTATGTGCGTTCATGTACCTTTCACCCTGTATAAAATTTAAATGGAACCATTTCGGAATGAATCCCTTTCGAACAAAAAAGAATTTTGCAAAAAAATAATAATAATATGGCGAAGTTATGCCTGAACATACATAAAAAAATTAATACATACGAATTGATAATCTCCTCCTTTTTTTTAATGTCGGTTAGTAAAAATTCCGAAAAAGTGGACCTCCTATACTAATTTTGATTGTGCCCCTCTGCGACCCAGCAGTGGAAACATTAAAAGGCTGAATATGCGCCAATAACATGAATGACTTAAGCCTTCTAGGTTCTGCAAAATTGAGGATAAATTATGTAAAAATATTTCTCAATAACAGATGGTAAATATTATTTTTTATTACATTTGAAACTTGTAAAAACTCTACGTAAAAAAAAACGAACAAAATATGACTTTCAAACAACATACATAGGTATTGAAAAATATATTTTGATGGCAGAATATGGCATTAATCCTAACTATAAGATTTACAAATGAATTTTAGACCTAGAAGTACTGAGAAATTTGTGGTCAATCATTTAATATTAATACATCTATTTATTAACAACCACAATATTCACATTGGAAAGAAACTACACCAAAGAAATTTTAGTATGTACGTTATTAGTAAAAACATCAATTGAACTGTCAAATTATTTTTTCCAAGCGTAGTTTCCCCACACGGTTTCTGCAATATATTCACTAATTATTTATACTTATAAACCGTTTTATTATTACTCATAATGTCATTAGTATTATTAACAATATTTACAACACTGACTTTTGTTCTAAGTTAATCTAAGTTGAAACAGAAGTAGATTAAATTAAATATAATTACATAGTAACAAATATATATTATATAACACATACAATAGCAGAACATTTTACTCTTAATACATTTTGAAGAAGAAAATGAATATCACAAGAAGGCAACTCTGAACCACAGTTTCTGTCAAAGATATACAAGGCGTATTTTACTCTTTTCATAAAAACATAAAGTCAGTGATGACAAACAATAGGCCGATAGCTAGTGTAAGTTCAGAGACTATGATGAAGATATAAAGCATATGTTTATTCTACAATCCTATGGCTATTTCATTTTACTATAATTATTCTGTAATTATAATATTAAATCTGGCAGTGCCTATTATTATTTTTAACTTCAACCACATGTAGTTCTGAAATATACTTTGCCTCTTCATATTATCATTTAATTGTATAGATACATATAATTACATTATATGAAAAGTTAACAGGTAAACAAATAAAAATAAAATATTTATACAAAACAATAGTATTGTTATGAAACCTAAGCAAGAATAGAATTCTATATCTACTATCACATGGATTAATACTTCTGACTAACTTAATGTCATATACATCATTTATTATTTTAACAATATAATACACTTCTATTATTAAAGTTTATCAAATTCACAACATCTTATACTTAGAAAACCTCTCGTTTCAAGTTAATATTATACCTCTTTGGTCATTCCAAATTTATGAAATAATAATAATACATTCGCATCCCATTTATATTCTATTTTTATTTATAAAGTGACGTAATGTACCATGTGACTTAGAATACCTACTTAATAATAAAATCGTACAACTTACTTGAGGTCCTTTTATATTTGCAAAGAGAAAATGTTTCTGGAACACCGAATCGAAACATACATAATATACAATTAATTTAAACTTGACAGATAATAATAATGACACAACACAACGTCACTGCCATCGCATTATTAAATAATTTATTAATATTTACAATAGCTATTATTTGATGTAATTCACGTGTCACACTCTCTGATTGCAGATATAAAACGGGTTACTATTATGTATTTTACATCATCAAAAGAAACCTCGAGTACATTAACATAAGTAACGACTAGTTGGGTAGAAACAGCCTTTTATAATACACAAGTTATTAAAATGAAATCGACAAAATCAACACTGTTAGACCGCGGTTCTATATACAAAAAGTCTTAATTAGATCACAGTATCTAGGTCTCTGGTATCGACCTCTGGCATTGACAATCATAGAAAACTTTCCGAGGCTCGCGTCTCCTCTCTATCGATAGCAGAAACTATTTCTACACCCTCTTCGTAGTTATGCATTTTAGTAGTATTATTCACACAGTAGTGTTGATCAGGGTCACCATACTGACTGTGGTAGAATTCCTCACGCATCATATGGTTCAGGTTGCCACATCTGAAGAAGAGGATCTCTTGGAACGGCTTTCTGAAGTCTCGGTTCAGAGTCGCGTATATGACCGGGTTGAGCAAACTGTTGAGGTAGCCCAACCAGAGGAAAAGTGCGCTTACTGCGTCAGGGATCGCATCTTCTTTGACGAACGGTCGAAGCAGGGCTAACACGAAGAATGGAAGCCAGCAGATCACGAATGCTGACATGATTATACCAAGAGTTGTGGACGCTTTGCGCTCTTTGGCTAGTTGGAACCGCAGCTTCTTCTGATGGACTGCATTCTGTGGATGCAATAAGTCTTTGGCGATATGGCTTTTATGAGCGAAATTTGAGAGTGACGATCGGATTCTGTTCGTCGTATTCTTCTGACTGCTCTCTGAGGGATGTCTTTGCCTCTCTTTAACTGCTAGTTTCCCGGGTACCAGCTGTGTTGGTGACCGATTGATGGTGTGAATAGGCTTCGTGGGAGTCTTTGGTTGTTGTAACATGGGGCACTGGGACTCGTTCGACTTTCTTTGGCCGCTGAAGCACCTCCCGATTGTGCTTTCTGTTTTTTCTACGCTACACTGTAACAAAAAATAAATCTGTTACACAATATTTATTGTAATGTTCAAAGAGAGCTGATGGCTTTGTCGGGAAATCATGTTTTTTGTCAGAATATCCGGGGAAACGTTGTCAACAGATCAAAAAAGATTGAAGGGCTCGCTTATATCAAGTAAGGCGAACAAGTTCAAAGTGCCATGAGACAAACTGATGATTTATTTGAAGATAATTTGAAAAGGTTTTGGTTTACAAAATTTATGAATGACTCAGTCATCAAAATTGGTTCCATGGCTTTTGATAGATAACTCCTAAAACCTTCTTCCTATATTCCGTAAAGGATGTTGCATCATACTTTAATAAATTCAGGAAAGAAAATTAAGTCAGAACAACATAGCTGGGAAACCTTTGCTTGAATCACATTATAATATTTATTAACCATTGAGGTGTTTTAGAAAATTTTAATTTACCTAAGAATTTATAATTTAAACTGTTCCATCTTGCAAAAGACAAGGAGAAATATTGAGAGTCACTTGCCAACCTTCAGTTATTAAAGAGACATCAGAAGAATACGGACAAACAATCGATATGAACAAGCTCACCGTTGTGTTAGTACTCGCAGTGGATCCTCTTGGGGGAGGTTGCGCTGGCTGGTTGCCCAACAGCTTCGCTTCTGCCGCTCCGCCATTCTTCACATTTATCTCCAAGTAACAGTGCGTCTCCAAATGCGACTGAGCACGTTTCTCGTCTTTTACAATCTTCCTAGCAGCTCTAAATATCTTATAATAGACCACGACCATTACAGTCAACGGGATATAGAACGAACCAAAAGTCGCGTAGATTTGGTACGCCTGATTCTGCGACACAGAACAAGAGGTTTCAGTCTTCTCATTACCTAGGATTAGGACCGGCGGGAGGGATATGAATGCAGCGCTAACCCATACTATGAAAACGCAGAAGAGCATTCTTCGAGGTGTCCTTTTCACACCATACTCTAGAGGTTTTGTTATGGCATAGTATCGATCCACAGAGATCATACATAAGTTGAGGATGCTAGCAGTACAAGATAACACGTCACTCGACACCCAAAAGTCGCAAATAACCGGTCCGAAAGGCCACGTTCCCATAATATCGTACACAGTGGCTACTGGCATCACTATTAAAGCCACACACAAGTCGCTCACCGCCAGCGACACAATCAAGTAATTACTGGGCCGTCTCAATTTTCTAACTAAACGTACTGCAACACAAACTAGTACGTTTCCTATAATAGTTCCAACTATGACTATCATAAATACTGTGACCAAGAAAATAGAGGTAACTATGGAATATTTTGAATGCTTTATGTGACCGTGCTTCAAGAATGTTGAATTATCGTCTAGGAACGTCCAGTTGACTGTGGAGTTTGGGTTGCTGATGTTGAATTCTGGACTAAGGATTGATTCTAGTTCAACCGAGGCAAGCGCCTGCGCCGGTTGCAACAGAATATACGCCAGTACAAGAAGACACGAAGGTAAAGCAACGAAGCTAGGCAGTGAACAGTAGGAGTTATGACTTTGAGTCGCCATACGAATCCCTGGTTTGGGTGACGATTAATTGGTTCGTTATCCTGACGTAACCATACATTGGTTATGTTTCTCCCTTTGTTTAACTACGATGCCTAAATTGCGTTAACGAATCAAGTCTGAAACACGACCTCGTCGCGTAGCTTTTTGGTCTTAGAATGGCGCGCTTGATTACAATTGAGAATAGGCTTTAATTGACATATTGCTCGGATTGTGTTTTCAATTCGGAGCAGAGCCATTTGACTGCAGGATGTTGGGGGAGTGTAGTCTTTGTGCCGTTGTGATAGGGATTGTTTTTGTTCGAGTGAATTCTTTGGCGTCGTCAGCAGGGGAGTGTTGTTTTATTGCGCGAGGAAGATGGCGCGAACGGCTGCTACTCCAATATCCCGTCTGCGGATTGCTTCATTAGTGGAGTTGATTGGTGAAGAAAATTTCCGATCTGAAAAGAAAAGAAACAGATTTGAAGGATTTTTTTTTCATAAAATTCGATAATTTTGCTTTTGTTTACAGTTTTTATACACTTAATTATATTGCGTCAAACTTGACTACAGATATCATAATAACGTATCCTATGAAAAATAATGGCTGTGTTTTCGCCAAAAATATATGAGTATATACGCCATGTTTGAGCATTATATTATTACTCTTGGGAATAAACCAAATTGAAAGCGATGATACCCGGACTATCTTTATTTAACTATTTCTCATTTAAATATTTATTGCAAGAATCCGGGACTAGCTGAAGATGAAAGTAACAATATATGAAGTAAATAAATATGATCCGTTTGATTTCGTTAGAAGATTGACGGAGATATTTATTCTGATACATGAGGATAAATATATGTTATAATTTCGGTCGCAAATATTCGTATCAATTTCCGTTTCTATACAACCTTATTTTTACTTTACATTAGACCGCTGTACTCATTGTACTCATCGTTACGAAAAACTTTTACTATGGCACAAACCCCGAAATCGCGAAAAGAAAATCAGCTGTTCAGATCATTTATGTGCGAATAACTCGACAAAATGTACTGAACCGCTGATTATTTTTCGCGATTTCGTGGTTGGTCCCATAGTAAAAGTTGTTCGTAATTATGAGTACAATGATCCCTAGTGAGGTTTATTATAAAGCAAAAATAGGGTTGTATAATTATACACAATTATTACATTTTTAATTATTTTTGAAGAGAAAATTTAAAAAATGTCAAAAACATTTAAAAATAGTTTAGTCCACCGGTGTCAGGGCAAGGTTCAGGCTACCGGTGGTTATGGCTCCGGATACAGGCCAACCGCTCAACGATAGCTTCGACAGATGGTCGTCGAGGCTTTTGGCCATCAGACCGATGGCGGTAACAAGAATTGGTACAATGCCAGCGGAGTCTACATTTAACATGTCGACAACCTCGTGTGCTAAGTCGATATATTTTTGATTTGCTTATCTTTCTCAGCTTTGGTGACATTGATTATCATTTTGCGGCGCGCTGATCGGTCTTTTACCACTATATCCGATTTATTAGCAAGAATAGTCCTATCAGTGTTGATAAACCGATCCCAGTTTAACGGTACATGGTAATTTTACGGTACTGTGACGATTGTAGACACAGCCTAATCTCATCGGGTCTGCACCGGGCTTTAGCTGGCAGTTAAGAATGTTGGAGAGTCGATGGATTAATTTAAAAGAGTGGATGTGAATTTTGTTTTATGTCAGACTAGAGTTTTGCCCTTGCAATTAGGCACATATGTTATTTCTTATTAAACCCAATATAGTCATTTAGAATGTCCTCAGCTCTTTTCTTACCCACCTGTAGCGCAGTTTCCCTTTTATATACCGTACCCTCGCAAGAACTTCCCGGGGGTGGAGGATAAATTCGAAAGAGTTACCTCGCCCCTGGGCACTCAAGGCAGGGAGAAACAGGGGTGGGTTTTAGTCAGTAAGAGTCTGACACGCCCTTCCGCTCCACCCTAGAGCGGAAGAAGTCATTGCCCACCCCCAAAAAAAAAATAATAAAAAAATACCCTCGCAAGAAGCCAGCGAGTCTCTAAGCTACGAGACATCCTCCGAACTTTGAAGAACATCCCAGGATCCCTGCAGGCCGTATTGGTGCCTTGGGGTCCTACCGTACCTCAGAATCTACAAGTTTGTATTTCAAAGCAAGTTGCTGGTGAATAATCCTGGCCACTTTGTTATGCTTGTGCAAGTACTCGCCGTTAGCTAGACGAAAACAACCAGAGAATATTATACGAGTACCTGATGAACTCACCCTGACGGTGGTATGCCCAACACACGTCAACCGTCCCGTCCTTAATAATATGCCTCCGGTAGTTTTTCGTCAAGACAACTTCAACCATAATCGCAAAGACAAAAATAATGTTTATAAGTTGTCAATTTTTTATTTGATTTTTGAAGTATTATAAAAATAGCACTTCAGTATTTCCTCTTTTACATCCCAATGTTATAATCTCAATATCTTTGATTAAATTATATTTTATTATTTATAGGATGAGGTTCCTAAATTAAGTGTCAAACATGATGGAAATATCTTCTGAAAAAATGGAAGTAGCTATGAGACAATTATACTCCTTCAGTAGGAATATCACGTAGGTACTTTAGTGACAGGGCGTAGTAATACACACATATACGAGTAAATCAAGGAATGTGGCAAAATCTACATCAGAATTGACATAAGATAATCACGAAGCGATTGTGCGTCCCATTTAGTATCTGAACATTCAATGTGGGGAAATATTATTTGGATGGACTCAAAGTACTAAAAATTTAAATATTGTTGTTTGTCTATTAGAAATTAGTAGATATAAGAAGTTTGACCGCTAAGAAGTTTGAGTTATATTATAACAATAAGATCTAGTAAATCATCCCATATTTCTGTAAGGCTACGTAAATAGTATGTACAGATACCAATACAACAGCCATGCCTCAGCTTAATTGTCGTTCCGGCGTGAAACAGCACATTTAAACCGAAACCCATTAACTGAAGCGCCGCGTCACGGCTTCATATTGTGTTCAGGAGAATGTAGGTTACAGAGACGGAACATGCAAAAGCGTTGCGATTGGGTGATACTCTGATATGATTATTTATATGTGAGTGATGACCTGATGCTGGAACTTTGACCCTCTCGCGATCCTGTGAATCCGATGGATGCGAAACGCCAAAAACCGGTCATTGCGGCAATACTTGGGAGGCCTATTTCTACTAGTGGACGTGTTTCAGCTGAAAGGATGATGATATCTCGCATACATTGCGGAGTTTATTTAAAGCTTGGTGCCCAATTAATTAACATTTTACGTTCCATTTTAGGACACAGCATTTTCTCACAGAGAGGAAAGCTCCTGAGCTTTCCTCTTTGTGAGAAAATGCTGTTTTACTAAATGAGTCAGTAAATGGTCAATTCCAATTTAAAAAAAAACCGGCTAAGTGCGTGTTGGGCCACGGGGAGTGTAGGGTTCTGTAGTCTCCCATTATAACATGAGGACTTAAAAGGGGGTCTTTATGTTTATCGCGACTGAACGGGCAAAAATGTTTAAATTAAAAACGAAAAAAAAAAGATTTTATTTTTCCAAAATTTTACTTGTCTACTATCCATTTTAAATACTAAATAAATAACAACTTCACTGAAGAATTTTTTTTCTAAGGATTTTGTGTTTTGTACGAAATTCGTCAAGTGGGTAGATTTTATAAGTTGGGCGACTATTACTCCTAAACTAACAGAGCTAACATAACCGTTAGTTTTCCTTCAAAGTTCGTTATCTAGTATAATTATACTACCGCCATGATTTTTTTCAGATTTTTCAAACCAACAGTTTAGCTTTTAGGATTACGTATGAAAATCTATTTTCTTGTTATGATAGTAAAAGCGCGGAGCGTAACATTAACATGGACTTTAATAGCTTAATTCTTAATTAAGCTTGGTCTCCATTCCGTATTTACTCATGTGACAAGAAGCGAATATTGCTCAAACAATGTGGGATCGGGTAAAGCTATTTTACAGGGGAAATTATAACCCACATTTTGCTTCATAGAATTATGAATATGATCATTTTATGCTCTTTTGTGATTGTAGACAGCAGTGTTTCGTTTGTATGGCTGATTTTAATGGTTTGGTTCGCGTTTGATGTTTTGTTTTTTTTAGCTATTGATAAAATATAATTGTATTTATGGTATTTGAATGGATTATAAAGATTTCTGACTGTGTTTTGGCATTTTCATAATGCTTCGTTAAAAACTTGAAGCAAACTTTTTTTAAAGATTTTCGGTAATGCTTTACAATTGCCAATTATTCTTAACTCGACCGAGGTCAATCTAAGGATCTAATTTCTCTATTACTATTTTGTTTTAATGTCTGTTACAGATCGCTTGCAACCAGTAACTTGGTGCTGGAAGTTACTGGTTGCAATATATGTTTCTAGAAACGTGTCTTTTTGGGGTTTTTATTGGGGTATATCTCATGATCCATCCAATTAAGGGCTTTAATTTTTAATTTGTTTTTTGTTATAGCGGCAACAGACATACATATTCTGTGAAAATTTCTACTGTATATCTATTACGGATCAAGAGATACAGCCCGCTGACAGACAGACGGACAGCGGAGTCTTAGTAATAGGGTCCTGTTGGTTAACCTTTGGGTACGGAACCATAAAAATCATATTGCAAACCACATTTTACAGTTCATTTAATTACTTTTCGAAGCATCCATCAGCACTATAATAACACAATTATGATAAAATTGGATAAAATTTTAATATCGTGTGATTCGTAAAGTGAACAATCGCCTCTTAATTATCGTTGAATAATTGGATATTGCTCGTGAAGTTATAATTTTAATCAGGAGAAGAGGATATTGATAAACGGGAATATTTATAACAGGTTTTAATTGAAGAGGCAAGTGGTTCTTATTACAATGTCATTAACAGATGTTGAGAGGATTTTAAAATATTCTTTAGTATTCTTTAAATCCGTGAGTGTTTTATGATGATTAACACGCTTTTATATTAGCTTGTCAAAACTTCGGATTGAATTGAAACTTCGCACACTTATCAAAGACCGATGACAAATGAATGGTTAGCTAAGTGATGTCATTCTTAATCAAATATGGTGGACTCTCAAAGATGGCGGACTAGTTATTTTTTATGCATTTCCATGATATGTGGGTATCAAATGAAAGAATTTTCTGATAAGAAAAAATTAAGCGTGTTTTTAGTTATTTTTTAAACTATAGAAAATTATTTTTAATTGAGTTTAAGCTTAACCACTGAGCTTAGTCGCCTAAAGTTCTGGAGTAGCATCCACGTACCGGAAAATGCAGCGTTGGAAGGCCAAGGTGGAATGATAACCTGGTGAGGGTCGCGAGAATCCGATGGATGCGAGACCCACAGGACCGGTCGTTGTGGCGACACTTGAGGAGGCCTATGTCCAGCTGTGGACGTCTTTAGGGTGAAATTATGATGATGTGGGTCGCGATGAAATTAACCGCAGATAATTCGTTTTAACAAAAGAAAATCAAGAGATTTTAGTAGTTAGGTTAGTTTGTGTAAAATTAATTATTGTACTCAGACAACTGGATAACTCCAAAAAAAACTACTATCTAGTGCATATTTTCGTGTTAAGACCAAAGGAGTAGGTGCACAGGATCATGCCTGTTAAGGATTAAGTATTTGATCTTGCAAGTGCGCTAAGTGTATGTGCGAATGTTTGTACACTACTGTGCACACTGCTACGTTATGCTAGTTTTTAGTCGTGCACTCGAGCGCACATAGTAAACTGTGTCTTGCCGGAAAGTAAGCCACTCTTCCACCTGCCAGAAATTGCATGAGTTGCACTACATTGCTGGCTACCGAGGTATAATGTGAAATGTATAATGTGGGTGTGTGTGTAATAGGTTGTTCGTACCCAGCAATCTACCCGGGCCTGCGGACGGCGAGTAGTGGGTAACTCGCCGTCCGATCAGCACCAGGCCCGAGAGTCGACGGCGCGTAGTGTTCCACGCGCGCCTCAAAGAGTTGTCAGCCAAGAGAAGGGGCCTGCCACGGCCGGTGCCTGCCCGGGGGTGGAGGATAAATTCGAAAGAGTTACCTCGCCCCCGGGCACTCGAGGCAGGGAGGAACAGGGGTGGGTTTTAGTCAGTAAGAGTCTGACACACCCTTCCGCTCCACCCTAGAGCGGAAGAAGTCATTGGATGATTTCCCACCCCCCAAAAAAAAAAAAAAAAAAAAAAAAAAACCCAGCAATCTAATAAAAATTGCAAGTAATTTCTTACAGACGGAAACGCAGCCTTAGATCAGTGTATCTCGTTCTTTCCACACGTGGAAATTACAATCTAAGATGAATTAATCCTAGACATACCTATTTATCTACTTCAGCAATCCTATCATTAACGACACTTAAGATTTATGACACCATAAAAATAATAAGTGCCATCAAGAATAACAAGCTTCAAGTATCAGGTACGCTGGGATGACCATAACTCTAATCCTATCTAAAACAAATGACAGACGGCATGTCATAGTCATATAAATGACCCATTACGGCTCATAAGGCCAGTTAACAATTAACCTGAAAGATAAGCATCATAAGGAGTTGGCAGTAATAAAGCTACATGCTCCTTGAATGGCTATAGTGACGTAATTAAGGCTTAGTACGCCATATTAATTATTATTTTTACGACCAACAATGGTTGGCAATGCGGTATAAAATGTTGACTCCAGGTTTGGTGGTGTATTTTTTTTTTTAAGTTTCCTGTCGCCAGTTGAATTCATACTTTGATACTTGTTTATTATTTGTTTTTATAGCTACTAAGTTAAAGTTTCATTGCGCTTACGGCTAAGGAGTGGAATTCCATGCCGGAGTCTGTGTTACCTGAAAGCTACAACTTGGAGTGAAGTGATTACTTCTAGGCAAGCATGCTCCATCGTTGACTAAATTATCATGTAAGTTAGAAAGCTTTTTTTTTTTGGGGGGTGGGAAATCATCCAATGACAACTCCCGCTCTGGGTAGAGCGTGAAGGCGTGTCACTCTTTTTGACTAAAACCTACCCCTGTTCTTTCCCTGCCCTGAGTGCCGAGGGGCGCGTTAACTCAGTTTCGAATTTATCCACAACCCCTGGACAGGCATCGACCATGACGGAACCCGTCATGATTGCTGACAGCAATTTGAGGCGCGCGTGGAACACTACACGCCGTCGACTCTCAGGCCTGGTGCTGATCGAAGGGCGGTACCGAGCGACTCGCCGAGGCCGGAGATCATCTCGCGGCGCCAGAAGCCCCAAGCGTCTCCTGCGGCGGCTGCTGCTGAGGCCGTGAGGGCAGCAGCTGAGATAGTGATTAAACGCGAGCTTATCAATTATTAAAAAAATAAAAAGACTACGGATGAACCCAGATTTATTTATAAAGGACGCAACATTTGACTAAATTGTCTTCCATACTTCTCCATTAGTCGGCATCTCACTAATCACCCTCTTTATAGGCACAAATCTGTTTTCTTCACTTTTTGTTGCCAGTGGTTTTACCCGCGTCGAACCCGAATATATTACAAAATTGGCTTATCACTTTAGGCGTGAAGACATTCCATAAAAACAATTTATACAGTTTTAAATATTAGTTTGGGTAAGTTTCATGAAATATAATACTACATAATTGTATTATAAATGCTAAAGTATGGATGGATGTTTGTTACTCTATCACGGCAGAACGTTCGAACGGATCTGAATAAAATTTGGCACGTAATTATTTATACTCGTGGATTATAGTCTGAAATAGCAGCAAAAAAAAAAGGTTTAAGGATTAGGTTTATGAATAAACCTAATCCTTAAAACTTTTTTTTTTTGGAGTTTGTGAAATCATCAATTGTCTTCTCCCGTTATGGGGTTTTTTTTTGGTGGGAAATCATCCAATGACTTCTCCCGCTCTGGGTGGAGCGGGAGGGCGTGTCTGACTCTTACCTGACTAAAACCCACCCCTGTTCCTTCCCTGCCTGAGTGCCCAGGGGTGCGGTAACTCATTTTCAGAATTTATCCGCTACCCCTAGGCATGCAGGCACCGGCCACGATTGGCCCCGTCAGTGGTGGCTGACACTAATCTCTTTGAGGTGCGTGTGGAACACTACGCACCGTCGACTCACGGGCCTGGTGCTGATCGGACGGCGAGCTACCCACTGCTCGCCGTCCGCAGGCCCGGGTTACCCGCTATGGGTAGAACTGAAAGGCGTGTCAGACTCTGACTGACTGTCTAAAACCCACCCTTGTTCTTTCAGTTGCCTGTGCCAAGGGCCACGGTTACACTCTTTCGAATTTATCCGCGACCCTGCATGCAGAATCGATATACCTACCTATCAATATGAAACATATTAGCAGCAATTAGCATGAATGCTTCTCAAATCTGGTACATAACACAATTCACACCAATAAATTACACCAATTTGATACAAATTGCCTATAAATTACGAAAATTATAACCGTTTCGTATGGAGAGATATTTTTACCACATTTATCACTAAAACAACTGTTAATATATATTATGTACTTATTTGTACCCTTATAATTTACGATACTACTCTTTTTTTTTTAAAGTAATTTTGTTGAAAAAGGCGATGGTTATAATACTTAGGCATATTCTAAACTAATTTGTAGAAGGTAGATAACCTCTGGATAGTGTGGATCGTTGTCAATTCCTTTCATTGTAAGGGAAACTGATTTATCACCCTCAAGTTTTTGTCTGGGAATAAAAGCTATTGTATTTCTTAAACAATGGATGTTCAAAAAAGGTTAATTGATTTCCTGTGTGCCCACTTAGCTCGTGCTGAAAGTGGCCAAAAGGTTTTCATTAGAAATGGTTTTATTAAAATGAACTAGAGTATTTTTAACTTTTTCCTTAATTCAAACTAGAGGGCTTGGAAGTTGGAATTTTACCTAAAATATTGAAGTAGAAATATTATATTATCCAATCTTTATGACAGTTTTTCTTAATGCTGAAGAAAAAATTTTAGAAAAATAATTTTGTAGCGAATTTTATTTATAGGACAATTTTATTTATGGACTGAAAATCTATTGTCATAACATAAAACATACCTAAGTGATTTGTCTTAATTAATTTCGAAAAAAAAAATATATTTCAATAAATGATTTCAATAATTTACTAAATTGTCGTAACTAACGTGAACATTGTAACATTGAAAATTCAATGTAGAATACTCGAACCAACATTCGAAAACCATTCCCACACGTTGAATACCAACACAACACACCCAACATTTCCGGAACTCACGCTGTAATTTCATCGTAATATGGACGCCAAAAACGCCATTATTTTTATCTTATTGTGGCAGACCGTACGTTTGAAAATAGAACGGTACAAACAAACACTTTCCTGTATAGCTTACCCCTCGGCCACGATCTAGAGTATCAGATGTCTAGCGACAGTAACTGTGAAAACAAATGAGAGAAGTTTTTTAGAGCACGCCACGAATCATCACGAAACGACTTGAGGAGCGACGGTTTAGCACATAGTAATTGCGCGACAAAAACCGGTGATGGGCAATTTTGATGAATTAGAAGGTGGCCGCCAAGTCTTAAGAGCGGGTGCGACTTTTGTTTGCGAGTGGTTTTATCTGGTCATCCTATGACGTTATCGTCTGCCTCTATCCACAACACTTATAAACTCGTCGACTACACGCTAAAGGCACCCTTGTACAGACCTTGTCTTAGGGCGTCGCTGATGGCCCTCCCATCTGCAAGGGACAGGTTGAATTGGTTCACGAACGGGTGCGGACAAGTCATGACATGGCACGAAGTCGCGCGCATGTTTGCCGCGTTGCAAGTCGCAGCGCTCGAAGTTGTGAAAAGGGCCTTAGACATTTCCTTTCTTTTATAAAGAAAACATAACTATATAACAAGTGTGTTAATGTTGAAGGTACCTACTACCTTACAACTAAAGTGTCAGTCGACATGTTACGTCCGGCCCGTTTTTGGGAGTAATGTCACCTGAAACAGGGTTATGATAAGGAGGAAATGCGACACATCACATCACGGTTGCGGGCCTCAAGAGAAAAATATATAGTGAACAACGAATTCTAAGAATTCGTAGGAAATTTTTCAAGGGTGAAATACTCATGAATATGAACTACTATTAAAATAAAACTCAAAAATCTTGAATTTTATTTAGCCCTCTAATAAGTTGCGTATTTTAACAATAGCATAATCAGCTTTGCTGGGACATATAGGCCACCTCTCTGTATGAAGAAATGGACCTTAATCCACCACGCGGGCCAGGTACGTGTTGGTGGATGTCAAATGTCTTCTAATTTATTTTCTATGACATGCCAGTTTCCTCACGATGTTTTCCTTCACAATATGATACTATAGTAAGTAATTTATATTACCCGTACGCCTGTACATTTTTAAGGAGATTGCGTAGAAAGACTTGTACACGAAATGTTACTCACCAACGAGTGGAAATGCTCTTCAACACAGTTGAAGTGTTGAGAATAAATGGAAGAGCTTAGGTAATGGAGTGTTGATTGTCTTGTTGATATCTTTTATGTTTATATCTTTAAAAGAGCATCGACTTTATTACTTGATAGCCCCAAAAGGAAGATAATGTTTTTTGAGTGTATTTTTTTATGTTTATCTATTTCTTGGGCACGCGCTGTAACCGAAATGGCTGGATGGATTTTAACAAGTGAGGTATTCAGTACCAGGCCCGAGAGTCGACGGCTCGTAGTGTTCCACGCGCGCCTCAAAGAGTTGTCAACTAATATGACGGGGCCCGTCATGGCCGATGCCTGCCCAGGGGGTGAGGATAAATTCGAAAGTGTTACCTCGCCCCTGGGCATTCCGGGCAGGGAAGGAACAGGGGTGGGTTTTAGTCAGTAAGAGTATGACACGCCCTGCCGCTCCACCCAGAGCGGGAGAAGTCATTGGATGACTTCCCACCACCCCAAAAAAAAAAGGTATCATTACATTCGTTTTGACCGCCCCGATGTGATAGAGGCAATATGAGTTATGAAAAAAAAAACAAAAAAGCAGCCGCCATTAGGTAAGTGTAGTAGTATATTTTTGTGATCTGGTGATGTGGGGTATGAAAATTTTTCTTTTTGTCAAATATTTTATTAAATTATACATAACTAAACTAATAAATAACTTAAAAAATAAAATATGTACAAGCGGCATAAAAGATCCGGGAGGAGTACAGCTCATTGGGCATCGAAAAATTCGTCAACATCGCTGTCAATGGGAAAAGTGCCCAGAACGCTGGTAGCATTACCACGTTGAATGGCAATGGCCAAAGAATCATCTTTGGACGAAAAAAGGCCAGCCCTCTGGTCACGTGAAGAGTCGACTAAATGTTTGCTGATGTCACGGAAAACTCAATGAGCACTCGGAACCCATGGCCCTAGTGTTTCAACCCCAAACGGCTCAAACATATAACTCCCAATAAGGTTGTTATATTTGCGACGTTTGAGGTTTTCTGCACCTGTAGCAGTCGCCCCAGCACAAAGTAATAAAGAATAAATAACAAAGTAAGCAATAAAAAAGAAACATGCATGTGGATGTCACATGTCTTCGAATTGTTTGTTCTAGGACATACCGATTTCCTTACTATGTTTTCCTTCACTGTTTTGAGAGCAGTGGTGATGAAATGCTTACACAAAGTAAAGCCCCTATCCATGACTTACCTACACCTCGTAAGTTGCGGCCGATACCACTGGGCCACCACTACTTTTGTTATGTGAATCCACTACATTTAGGAGACAAGTATCTACACTTGTTTTCAATAAAAACTTACCTAGGTATGTGTTTTTAAAAAAATAGGCGAGATGTACACACTTTTCATTCCCAGTGGAATGTCATCTATCACTACTTCAGCCCCTCTGTACTTCAGGACTTAAGGGGCTTTCTAAAGATGTATCGCTATTTCTCCGAGGCGTATGCTTCGGTGAAATAGCGATAGCCTATTCATATGTGGGTAGGTACAATACAAACTTGAGAGGTCTTGAGAGATCGATTGGTGTGATATTAAATTCCGCTGGTCTAGAATTCTTGAAAGGTATAGAAATAGCATTGATATTAAATGAAAAAAGAACTGCGTATTTACTTTACAGGTTTTCTGAAATTCTGAGGTTGCCTGCGTAAGTAAATATTTTTGTTTTTTGTGTTCATCATTTACTTATTCAAAGATTCAATGGATGACGTGTGTGAAATATTATGTTCAAACTAGAAAGGATGTAACTGTATTGATATATATATATATAAGTATAGAGTATAATAATCATACGCTTCCTGGAAAAACTACTTCAATAAGTAAGCTTTAATCAAAACCCTAATTAATTTTTGTTTGTCGCAGCACGTCGTCTGCTCCAACATATTTATCTCTATTTACTGTTATGCCAATAATCACTTTAATGTCTGTAAATTATTTCACCACCACTGCTCTCAAAACGGTGTAGGAAAACATAGCAAGGAACTGGCATGTCCTAGAACCAAAAAACTTCGAAGAAATGTGACATCTACCAACCCGTATTGGGCTTGCGTGGTGGATTACGGCCCACACCCTCTAACAGACAGGAGGACATTAAAAGGCTGATAATGATGATTCAACTACATCCAGTTAGACTGGCAGGCGACCCCAACATAGTTGGAAAAGGGCTGGACAGATTGATTGTTTCAGTCAGTAACAAAACTTTATGCGTTTGATTATCCAAACTTTCTCATTAATTCATCAAACTAAACTATTCTTCCTAATTGATTTATCTTATCGCGTTTCCTTCTCTAGAGATGCTTGTACTGAATAATAAATTTTCCTAAGTGGTCCTCTCCTTAAGCTAGTCTCAGAAGATTAGTGATACGTCATAGATTATTTAACAGGAAGATTAGCTCGGCAAGGGTGAGCTAAGTTTAATCTACGAGATCCTAGGGTCTATTTATTCCCTAGACTACGTGATTTAGCGGCAGCTGAAACTATTTTGGTGAAATTATAATGAGTGTTTCTATATTTATCCGCAGGAAAACCACGGTTACCGACGCCAAACTAAAGTGGCAGAGGGCAGGGCTCATTGCTCGCAGAGCAGATAGTCTATGAGGCCGAAAAGTTTTGGAGTAGCAAACGCGACCGGAAGACGCAGTGTTGGAAGGTCTCACACGGACCAATGCCCTGGTGAGGGTCGCGGGTAGCCGATGGATGCGAGAAACTCCTGACCGGTTGTTGTGGCGACACTTGGGGGAGGCATATGTCCAGCAGTGGACGTTTTTCGGCAGAAATGATGATGTACCTATAATTAGTTTAATTTACTGTTGTATTTTAGAAACTTGCTTCCGTCTTTGTGTTTTTATTTGTCATAAAAAAATACTGTGGAACTCGACAATAGCGTAGTTTTCTATCAGTAACAGATTTTTGTCACTAGATCCTTATCTACTAATATGTATATGGACTTTTTATAAACCGGTAAAAAAAATATTTTACCTCTTTAAAAGCATATAAATAAAATCTGCTGCTAGTGTTTTTATGATGAACTAAGGATTTTCTCACAATACGTTTTAGAAAAGAAAAAACTGATAATAACTCACCTTCTTCGAAAAAAATCGTCTGTGTGAACACATGAATCAATTTTATTTTTACAAAAGAAATAAAAAAATTGAATATTTTCAAAAAACCCGACTGTAAAAAAAACTAAAATGTTCCAAACCAGTCATTTTTCAAGCAGTCTGATGCAGTTGGTGCCTGTTATTTTAGTTCAATTATTGATTTCATTACAGTCGGGTTTTTTTTTTAATATTCAATTTTTTATTTTCTACATTTTAGAGAGTTATATTTTTGCAATCGCCTCCTTGAACCCTTAATTTTTATACCCACTTAATACAGATCGTAGACTTTCATTTTTTTCTTTTTCATAATATCTGCGTCTGGTTATCCCCATATTGTATTTTAATTACTGTCATGTCTTTAGTAGCACTCGCAAGGTTAAGACGAATCAATTGACGTAAGAATTATCAAAATCGCCCACGCGTTTGGTCTGTATAGTGCCACAAAGGAACAAACATACATTAATACATACATACATACATACATACATATATACATACATACATACATACCTAAGCTGATAAACACATTAAAAAAGCGTGCGAGCCTCAGAGTAGTCGCTTATGATGTTTTAACATTTGACATCTCACCTTGGTAATAAGCAACATTAATTCTTATTACCGAGGTGATTAATCAGGATAGAATTATCCTGAAAAATAAAATTAAAACGTGTAGTTCCGATTTAGACCGCGCGCAGATCGTGCGCGCGCTCTACTCGTATCTATCTGACGGTCAACTCTACCACCGCGCGCGTTCATTGGTCAAATCAAATAGCACTCGCTTCCCCAGCTTCCTGTTACACATTTCCGTCCCATTTCACTAAATCACTCCCACAGATTGCAAGAAAGCGAGAGGAAAGATGTTACATAAATCAAAAATGTCCCAAAGAACACAACACATCATTACTTATAAGTCTAACCTCAAAAACAACTGTAACCCAGTTTCTTAGGGATCTGACATCAAAAGTCCACCATTCACCTTTTTAGGTAGAAGGACTGTCCATTCAAAAAGGGAACACTTAGAGGCATTTTTATGATTTATCGTTGGCATGTCCGCCACACTCCCCTTGCGGCTAACCCGTATCAGCTGACGGCCGGCCGCCATCTTTACTCGTATTTTGCTGTCAAGCTCGGCCTTTGTAATACCTTTCCCTGAATAATTAAAATGGGTATTAGTTTGGGCTAATTAGGTTTCGCCTGTGTTCTGTAGTTTAAGAGATTTATTTATTAAAAATTTTGGCGTATCAGTAATTTTAAGGTGGATAGTTAGGTACTAAGCCAAAGAAACGATGGTTGGACTGTGTGAAAGAGGATATGGGTAAAAAGGGGGTGACTACAGAGATGACGACTAATAGAGAAGTATGGAAGAAAAAGACATGTTGCGCCGACCCCAAATAAATTGGGATAAGGGCAGGAGAATGATGATGATGAGTTAGGTACTAAGCTATTTATATTTATAACATGATAGCTTTGCATATATAATAGGTAGGTACCTAATTTTGTTTTTTTTTTTTTTTTTTTAATATAATTAAGTCTATGTTACAAAATTAGGGAAGACTTTGAAACCAACATACTTTTTTTTACTAATTCTAGTTCCTACCAATATTATAAATGCGAAAGTTTGAATAGACGCATGTTTGTTACTCAATCACTCTAGAACGGCTGAACGAATATGAATGAAATTTTGCACAGAGATAGATTACAATCTGAAATAGCACAGACTATAATTTAAAATACATAATACCACGCGGACAAAGACGCTGGCAGAAGCGAGTTTGTATGTAAACGCTGCAGTCTAAACGACACCCCACTTTAAGGAGACCTAAGTTTTTGATAAATATCCTAGTCAAATATCGTCCATTTCTAACCGACTTCGAAAGAGGAGGAGGTCCTATAATCCACTGTACGAAAGAACATACTCTCGAGGTGGTCCCATATAAATTTTATCGAAACTGCTTCAGCGCTTTTTGAAAAACTGAACAAAAACAAAATAACAACTAAAAAGTGAAAAATTAAAATTAAAAAAAAAACAACCGACTTCCAAAAAATAAAATACACTAAATTCTAAAAAAATACTTTAATATTGGAATTCGGTATCAAATAACAAAGAAATAAACACCAACTTCCGAAATTAATGTTATTTTTAAATTTTTAGTGTATATTCTTTTTTGGCAGTATGTTGTTTTCTTTTTTCTTTTTATACATTTCGGTTTGCTTAAAAATTTTGATTGTTTGACATTCCGCCATTGTGAGAGCCTGGTGTAGGTTTTAGAGTAAACAGCTGACTTTAAAAGCCACCATTAAGAGTATCTATTAAGTTAAAAATAAGAATCACTTTGCTTATATGTAGCGAGCTTTAGTTAAAAGATATGAGGCATATAAGCGGCGACCCACTTTACTAAAACGCTCTCTTACCGGAGACACGGAAAATAGCCGTAACATAAATATTCCTATTTTATAAGGAACAAGAGATTACTTATTAGATACCTACGTATACATATATTATGTTGTTCATTAAAATGTATAGGACAAAAGACCTATTATTATCATAAGGATGCTTAAAGCTTACTTATTTAACATACATCGTAAGATTAAGAATTTAAAAGACATAAATAAACAGCATAGTATACTCAGCCTTTCAAAGTCGACGCTACTGGGATTAAGGCATCCTCTCTAGGACCGGAACGGGTCGTTATCTACCACGCGGTCCCAGTGCAGGTTGGTGGATGTCAAATGCCTTCGAATTTTTGGTATATTCCGGTTTCCTCACGATGTTTTCCTTAACAGTTTTGAGAACAGTGTTGATGAAAGAAATACACAAAGTAAGGCGCCTGCCTGGGTATAAAATCACGACGTTACATCTCGTAAGTCGGGGCTGATACCACTGGGCCACAATTGCTAGCAAGCTGATAAGACAAGTCTAGAGATTCTCTCTAAAGTTGTTTGAAACTTAAAGTTTTCACACCTTGACGGAACGGTAACAGAGTGTTGATGTAGAGCTTTGTCTCAAACTCTGCTCCAGCTCTTATCCTGCTTCAAAACATGCAGCCATGGAAGTGGCGATGTTTTGGGTCAACTTAATTTGAATTTGAGTCGTGCCAGCGACACTCTTTCAAATACTAAATTGTTATTAATATCGGCAGAAGAATTTTAATGAGGCAACAGATTTCTGTTGCCTCGTTGTGTATTTACACATTCTGTGAAAATTACAACTGTGTAGATATTACGGATCGTGAGATACAGCCCGCTGACAGACGGACGGACTAAAATTGAAGTGTGTTTTTTAGTTTTTTTAAACTACAATTTTTTTTTTTTTATGAAATACGAAGATGGAAGCAAGTTTATAAAATTCTTTAAACACGCCAAACATGGATGGCGGAGGACTGGGCCCTAGAGACGGGCCTGGTCAACCTGAACCGGGGTTCTGTCCCCACGTGCGTGCGGTGGCGGGGCGAATCGGTGGTGGATATCTCATTCGCCAGCCCCGCCCTGTCACCGTGCGTAGTTGACTGGCACGTCATGGAGGAGGTGGAGACGTATTCCGATCATCGGTATATCCGGTTTGACGTCTCCGCCCAGACCTCCAGCGCGCCGGTCCGACAGACCCCGAGTGGTCCGCGTTGGTCGCTGAAGCAGCTGGACCGGGAGCTACTCCTGGAAGCCTCGATCGTGCAGGCCTGGGTGACATCACCGGACAGGCCTGCCGACATAAACGACGAGGCAGAGTGGTTCCAGGAGGCCATGTCCGAGATCTGTGACGTGGCAATGCCCCGGGTCCGGCCTTGTGCTCGGCGCCAAGTGTACTGGTGGTCGCCGGCGCTTACGGCTTTACGCCAAGCGTGTATTGCCGCGCGACGCCGGTACACCAGGTATCGCAGGCGGCTCCGTAACCGCACGCCGGAAACGGAAGCCGTCGAGGCGGAGCTATATGAGGGGTACAGAGCGGCGAGGACAGCCCTCCGAGCGGAGATCTTGCGGGCCAAGAAATCGGCCCGCGAGGAGTCGCTGGAGGCTCTCAACAGAGACCCGTGGGGGCGCCCGTACAAAGCGGTGCGGGAGAAACTCCGCCCATGGGCCCCCCCGCTGACGCAGAGTCTCCGGCCGCAGCTCGTGGAGGGCGTGGTGAGCGCTCTGTTCCCCTCGCGAGGGGAACATACCCCTCCGCCTATGGCTCCGCCTCCTGCGGTACCTGACGCGGACCAACCCGACGACGACGACGTTCCCGAAGTGACCGAGGTAGAGCTGAGAGCGGCGGTGCGTAGGCTGAACGCCAAAAGCACCGCCCCAGGACCCGACGGCTTTCATGGGAAAGCCTGGGTCCTGGCCTTGCAAGAGGCTCTCGGGCCTCGACTCAGAGGGCTTTTTAGCGCATGCTTGGAGAGGGGCCAGTTTCCACGTCGGTGGAAGACGGGGAAGCTGGTCCTGATCAAGAAGGTGGGGCGCCCTGCGGACTCTCCGTCCGCTTACCGGCCCATTGTGCTGCTCGACGAGGTGGGCAAGCTCTTTGAAAGAGTAATTGCAGACCGCCTCGTCGGGCAGATGGTGCGGGTGGGGCCGGATCTGGCGGAGAGCCAGTACGGCTTCCGCAGGGGGCGCTCCACGGTGGACGCCATCATGCGCGTACGAGCCCTCACGACGGGGGAGGCAGTTGCCCGGGGCAGGGTCGTCTTGGCGGTGTCTTTGGACATCTCCAACGCCTTCAACACCCTGCCCTGGAGTTGCATAGTGGAGGCACTCCGGTATCACCGGGTGCCGCCCTACCTCCGTCGCGTAGTCGAGGCGTATTTGACGGACAGAGCCGTCATCTACCCCGGTCATCAGGGAGAATGGAACCGGCGAGAGATGTCGTGCGGTGTTCCACAGGGATCGGTCCTGGGGCCGCCTTTGTGGAACATCGGATACGACTGGGTGCTGCGCTGCGACCTCCCCATTGGCGTCAGCGTAGTGTGCTACGCTGACGACACGCTAGTCTTAGCGCAGGGGTGGTCGCACGAGGCGGCGGCCGACCGTATGACACGCGGGGTTGCGACAGTCATAGGGAGGATCCGGCAACTGGGACTCGAGGTGGCTTTGCACAAGTCCGAGGCCATGTGCTTTCATGGCTATCGGAACGAGCCACCGGAGGGTTCCCAGATCACGGTAGGAGGGGTTCGCATCGGCGTCGAGGGTACGATGAAGTACCTGGGACTCGTCCTTGACAGCCGGTGGAACTTCGTCGAGCATTTTCGACGTTTGGCTCCCAGATTGGACAGGGCCGGGGCCGCCTTGAAGCGGCTCCTACCCAATCTGAAGGGGCCAAACGCCTCCTGCCGGAGGCTCTACGCGGGGATCGTGCGGTCCATGGCCCTCTACGGGGCACCGGTGTGGGCGCGTTCGTTGACGCAGCGGTCAACGCGCCAGATGAACGCGGCCCAGAGGGTCATGGCCATCCGCATCATCCGCGGATACTGCACGATCTCCCGTGAGGCGGCGAGCCTCCTTGCCGGACTGTCACCGTGGGATCTGGAGGCAAAAATCCTCGCGCACCTTTACGAGTGGCGCGAGGAGGCTAAACGCCGGGGCGAAACCCCGCTGCCGCGACAACTCGCGGCTCGGCGGACAGAGCTCCGGCAGGATCTCATGGTGACATGGAGAGAGCGACTGTCGCAACCCAGCGCTGGGCACGCCACCATCGAGGCGGTAGTGCCCCTCTTTGAGGAGTGGCTGGAGAGGCGCCATGGCGCCCTCACCTTCCGCCTGACGCAGGTGCTCACCGGACATGGCTGTTTCGGGAAGTACCTGTGTCGTATCAAGGCGGAGGTGACCCCTGCGTGTTTCCACTGCGAGGATCGCCCCGTGGACACGGTGGAGCATACGGTGGAGGTTTGCCCCGCCTGGGCAGAACACCGCCGTGTCCTCGTGGATGCGATAGGCGGCAGCGACCTCTCGCGCCGTGCCCTGGTTCAGGCCATGGTACGGAGTGAGAGGGAATGGGGGGCCGTCTCCAACTTCTGCGAAGCAGTAATGCTCGCGAAGAGGGAGGCGGCACACGTTAGGGAGATTCAACAGAGACCGAATCGCCCTAGCGCCCCCAGCAGCAGCCGTCGCAGGAGACGCCGGGGGCTGCGAGACGATCTCCGGCCACCGTAGACCCGGGCCTGCGGACGGCGAGTAGCGGGTAACTCGCCGTCCGATCAGCACCAGGCCCGAGAGTCGACGGCGCGTAGTGTTCCACGCGCGCCTCAAAGAGTTGTCAGCAAAGGACGGGGCCTGCCACGGCCAGTGCCTGCCCGGGGGTGGAGGATAAATTCGAAAGAGTTACCTCGCCCCCGGGCGCGTAGGGCAGGGAGGAACAGGGGTGGGTTTTAGTCAGTAAGAGTCTGACACGCCCTTCCGCTCCACCCCAGAGCGGAAAGAGTCATTAGATGATTTCCCACCCCACAAAAAAAAAAAAAAAAAACCGCTCCCCTGGGCAATCAGGCATGGAAGGAACAGGGGTGGGTTTTAGTCAGTAAGAGTCTGACACGCCCTCCCACTGCACCCAGACCGGGAGATGTCATTGGATGATTTCCCACCGCCAAAAAAAAAAAAGTACAGCAACATCATCACTTCAGCACAAAGATATCCACAGTTGGACATAGGCCTCCCCCAAGTGTCGCCTATACGACCGGCTTTGTGTGATTCTCGCGACCCTCGCTAGGTCATCGGTCCACCTTTCGGGAGGCCTTCCAACGCTGCGTCTTCCAGTACGTGGTTGCTCCTCTAGAACTTTTCGGCCCTATCAACCATCTGTTCTGTGAACAATAGAAGACAGGTCAGGGCTGACCTGTCTGCCCACTGACACTTAAGTTTGGTGATTCTTCGGGCTATGTCGGTAGCAAGTGAAACTAATATAAGTGTGTTAAAGTACCGTGAAACTCGACATTACCGTAGTTTTCTATCAGTAACATAATTTGAATTACGGTCGTGCCAGTGACACTTCTTTATTCATAACGACGTCCAAAGTCAAATTCTGATTTAATACGACTCTCCGGAGACGTCACAGTAAAACAAAGATTACCTCACAATATAACATTAAAGTCTCCTAAAATTTTCATTCAAAAGTTACTTTTTAAGTAGGCTTCCCGTCCAGTGTATCTCTCTCTACATTATAAATCTTCATTGCTTTACACGCAAAAATGGAAAGTGAATATAGAATTAGGGGCATGCTTTGTATGAATAATGTGAAGGCAGCCGGATTACGGTTGGGTCAGTCATAACGTTGGAATGTAGGATTAATTCTCGGTTCAAGCTACTGTCCGTTATATATTTGATTCTAATATTCGTCGCTGGTTCTCGAAATAATAGTATATGACAATCCTCTCTGATCTGACACACGGACAATTAAAGGTATTAAAATCTATAAATGATATAAGTAAGAAAAAATCTTAGTTTTTAATGTCACGTTCAAAAACAGTCATATTCTTCTTTTGGATGATAAATTAGATACATATTTAATTATTTGGGTTCAGTAGATAATCGCTCTAGCAGATTATTAGATTAGAATATTAGATTTATATTTATGAATGCGTTATAAGTATTGTTTTTTTCTAATTTTTGTTTATTAATTTAATTTTAATCTAATCTAATTTTAAATCTAATTTTATTTATCATTATTCATTTTATTAATTATGTGCTGTGGTTTAACTACGACTACGACTACTTGAGTATAAGCATAATCAGCCTTCTAACGTTCCCACTGCTGGGATTTACCAATTTAAATATTTATATTTATGTTGTGTTGTAATGTCAATCTGCCGAGCCCTTTTTCCAACTATCTTGGTGTCGGCTTCTTGTCTAACCAGATACAGCTGAATACCAGTATTTTACATCGAACGACTGCCTATATGACCTCCACAGCCCAGTATTTGGGTAATACGATACCCCTTGGTAAGACTGGTTGTCAGACTTCCGGGCTTCTGACGACCCGTAACGACTGCCAAAGACACGATTGACAGCCGCAACCAACGGCTTAAGGCGGGCACCTCGAAAATAATTGATAGTTCGATATGCACCGAAATCCTCGCACTTACCGCAATCTTGCCGCAAACCTCCTCGCAAACAGTTAAAAAAATCGAAAACAGCGCCACCACGTAAAACGAATTCAAACCGCCAATTGAATCAGAGTTGCCTGCATGCAAACTTCATTTATTTCTAGCGTCAGAATATTAAATTACATCGGTACTCTTCTATACAACCTTTTTAAATATAGAGTAAAATAAATATTCAAAGTAAACAAATAGTTATCCTTGACAGTCGTAGGTACATGATGTCGTATTTTGTATGTCCTCAAATTACTATGAATACTACTAGTTATGTAGATTTATTATGAAAATTGCCAAAATGTGCGATAAAGATAACACTAGAAAATTTTTAGCACTCTGAAAGGTATGGAGTAAATAAAACATTAATATTTTTTTTAACTTTTATTATGTATTGAATTATAATTGAAATTAGAAACAGTTTATTAGTTTTTCCTGCTGCATGTTTTACAGAAAACGTGAATTTTTCGTGACTAAATAGCCTATGGCACTCAGATTTGTATTTGTACAAAAATATTACAAGGATATGTTCGAACATACGAATTTCTCACCGACGCAAGACAATGCTGCTTGGAAACCGCAAATTAATACTGTATTTTTACTAAAATTAGTCATTGGCATACTGCAATAACATTACATAAAATTAGCACTTCGCTAGCGACTTTTTTTAAATTATTTATGGGCACGCGTTTGACCACTATCAAATGGTAAGCGATGATGTCGTTCGCGACTTTGTCCGCGCGAATTAAGTACTTTCGAAATAATAATTTAGCTCTTCTCCCCCCTCTTTAAAAGATAGGTGTAGAAAATTAATCATCCTCTTTTGAATTATTTACCAAAACAATAAAAAAAAAAAAAAAAAAATACAAACTATTAATTTCCACATGCATTCATAAAATAAATAACGTATACAAAATAGCGCTCAATCTTTTTAAAGCAAGATTATATGCGCTATCGATTTACCTATTTGTAAGTAGTAAGGGCGATGACGGCATTTTAGCTGCTAAGACAAAAGTACCAGCGCAAGTGCTTCACGGAGCGTCCTGGGTCCAATCCTCAGGTCAAATAAAGTGTGGGGTTTTCTGTTATGATTTTATATTGCAGCTTGAGCGCCATGTGATTTTAAGGTTTTTTCAAACAAAATTCAGCACCATCTTGCTAGGGCCCGGCCGTTTAGAAGGGCTGCAAGGGGCCGAAGCTAACCCCCGGGTGTTTCCACTGCGAGGATCGCCCAGAGGACACGGTGGAGCATACGGAGGAGGTTTGCCCCGCTTGAGCAGAGCACCGCCGTGTCCTCGTGGATGCGATAGGCGGCAGTGGCCTCTCGCGCCGTGCCCTGGTTCAGGCTATGGTACGGAGCGAGAGGTAATGGGGGGCCGTCTCCTCCTTCTGCGAAGCAGTAATGCTCGCGAAGAGGGAGACGGCATACGTTAGGGAGACTCGACAACAGCCGAGTCGCCCTAGCGCCCCCAGCCGCAGCCGCCGCAGGAGACGCCAGGGGGTTCGGACGCCGCGAGACGATCTCCGGCCAGCGTAGACCCGGGCCTGCGGACGGCGAGTAGTGGGTAACTCGCCGTCCGATTAGCATCAAGCTCGAGAGTCGACGGCGCGTAGTGTTCCACGCGCGCCTCAAAGAGTTGTCAGCAAAGGACGGGGCCTGCCACGGCCGATGCCTGCCCGGGGGTGGAGGATAAATTTGAAAGAGTTACCTCGCCCCTGGGCACTCAAGGCAGGGAGGAACAGGTTTTAGTCAGTAAGAGTCTGACACGCCCTTCCGCTCCACCCTAGAGCGGAAGAAGTCATAGGATGATTTCCCACCCCCAAAAAAAAAAAAAAAAGGGGCCGAAGCTAACTTGCAAAGGGCTGTCAGACAATCTAAGTGTTTAGATTTCAAATTATATTATCAATATCTACTAGAATTATTAAGTAGTACCTATTTTGTGGCTGGAACCATGAGCAGTAAATGATACTTATTTTGTCAATTGGTTATAAAAAAACACTTCCTGTGAAGCCCCGAAACTCACCGGTGAGTCGGACCAAAAAAAAAAAAAATTAAAGAGAATACAAAAAAAAAAAAAATCGGCTGTCAACCCGGGTTGTCCTCGGGGTTTAATTTGACAACCCGGATTTTGCCATGGGGCTTCACAGGTTAAACAAACAAATTTAATCAAAATTGTTTGTCAAAATTGTTTTGTCAGTTTAAGCTAGATGAGGCAAATTCACAAACTACCAAGAGTCAAAAAAATTTATAGAGCTAACAACAATATTAGTAGAATTACACATTTTTTCATAAAATTATCTATTATACCTTTTTTTTCTGAAGCTCTAATCGATAATCATACCTAGTAAACTATTTTTTTCACAATTCAAAGGCGACTTCATTCCTTCCTTAGGCTTACTGCATTCACTGACAGATTAATACTTGACATATTGATGTTAGTGTCATTTTGTACTATTTGAATGTGTAGTTACGAATAAAAAAAATACGGTATAAATTAATCAAGGTCACAAGAACACCCACACACACAGTGTAAAGACTTGTAAAATACTGATTATAATAAATACTATTTTTTTGCTGCTGAATTACGAACGCTTACTGTAAAACAATAATTTAAATTACGAAAATCTGACAGCTCCGATTTGAAAAAGTGGCATAGGTCCTGCGTCAATGAGGCTCAGCGGCAATCTGACTTACTGACAGATGAGTGTGATGAAAATACTTTTAATAGGCAAAAGAAGAGATGGCGATAATAAGAGTGCCGCTCGCAATAAATAACGTAAACGTCAAATTAAATTTATGTATTCTAAAACATAAAAGTATTATTAAATCAAAATCTGTTCAATCAAACGTTTGATAAGTCTATTTTCTATGTTTTAAAGGAAATGTCATAAAATACCTCTGAAGCGTTACGCCTTGTAGCTAAAACGTGTAAAAATATGGATCAAACTCTGCATTTTTTTTCTATCGAGAAACTTTTGTGTATCGTGTATTCCTTCAATAAAATTGAATATCTTAAGGTTATTAACGAAATATTATGAAGTGTTATTATTATATCCCTATTCCAAGTACTTGGCAAGATACACTAAAAAGACAAACAGCCTTTTTATCAATGTATCCCCCTAAAAGTGCTTTCCGAGGCACGGAGGAGTCTCAGTATGTAAAGGTGGTCACCCATCCGTGGACCAACCCCGGTAAGCGTAGCTTAACCTGATGGATCGACCCGTGCGGCTGTTATTACTTTAGCGACGAGCTCCTTTAAGTAATTTTGGTAATTCATTTATTAATGTTATCTAATATTTTCTTTATATTTCTGTGTTTAATTTAATTTCTGTTGTATAGAATAATGTTATTTTATTTATTGATTTACTTAAGGATATATTCTATAGTTACAATTGTAATAGTGATTAACTTAGTTTTATGATTTTAATATGGTAGGTATTATTAATGTTTTAACGTTTCAATATACAGTGCATTTGGTGTTAGCCTGTAATTAATTGTTCCACTATATATGTTGTTACAATGAATGTATTGTAAATGTATCCATATAGTGTTTTGTATCAAAATAAAGACGTGTGGCACTCGGAGACTGCCGCGGTAAAGCTATTGCATAGCATTTTTTATCAACTTATTATATTTATTTATTTATTTTATTTATGCAGTATTTTTTTCCTTTGTTTTTTTTTTCTTTGATATTAATTCAAGTTCAACACTTTTTACACGCACGTAAGAAGTTACACTTCTTTCTCGTATCAAGATAAATATCATCATCATCATCATCATCATCATTATGACCATCATCACCATCATCATCATCATCACCATCATCATCAACATCATCATCATCATCATCATCATTACCACCATCATCATCATCATCATCATCATCATCATGATCATCATCGTCATCATCATCATCATCATCATCATCATCATCATCACCATCATCATCATCATCATCATCATCATCATCACTATTCATCGATAGATGGCAAAACTAAAAAGTATCACCGCTGTGCCGGTCGGTGGGGGGTGTTAGGTTATTTTCGTTACGGAATTTCTGGATTCGGTCTCCACGCTCAAGGAACGCGATAGAAGCTATGCAATAGCTTAAAAAACGTAACAGGAACGTGGCTTTTACAACAAATTATAAATTCTACGTTCCGTTTATCCATACAGGAACCGATCTTAAAGCCTCAATGCCGCCGAGGGATTTTGGGTCGGCTAAAGGATAATTAAGGTCCCAAGTTATTACAAACCCAAGAACCTACTACCTAGGCAGTGGGTACACAGGTGTCGGTTTATATAGGCCTGCCCGGTAATGGGTTGTATCGAATTTGAAGCTTTGACGAGCCTTTCACAGAATAATTTAGCTAATGAAAGGGAACAACATTCGATCCCAAAATTCAAAGAGCCATTTTACGAAGATTACAAGGCTAGTGAGGCGCCAAAACGGGTAAAACTGTATAATGTATCAAGGTTCATATTCACAGCTGTAATTTCTTACAGGTTTGGCAGAGTCTGTTTATGAAACATCTATTTTTGGGGTTCCGAAAGTCCGAATGAAAACACGGACACCCTTTTATAGGATCACTCAAATGTCTGTCTGTTTGTCTGTCACAGTCAATTTGCTCCGAGTGTACTGGACCTATTGAGTTGAAATTATGCACATAAATAAAATATTTCTAAAAGTTTAAAAAACTTTATTTCCCATAGTCCAAATTCATTTATTTACGTTACACGTTCGTGTTTGGGTTATAGATATCCATGTGTGTACAAAATTTTAACTTAATCGGTCTACTAAACTCGGAGAAAATTAACTGTGACAGAAATGGACAGACATACATACGAGTGAACTTAAAAGAGTTCCGTTTCATTCGGTCGTTCAGATCCCTAGAAGCTATACTGCGGCCAAACTTACATAAGTTGGTCTGTTCAGTTTAGCGTCATCATATTGTGCGTCGTTAATCTACTACGACATGAGATCGAAAACAAGAGAATAGAAGACAATAACCAGACATCTTAAATCATAGAATAATTACCATGCATTATGAGGTACAGGATAACAGAGAAGAAGATAAATAAATCCTAAATCAAAATGATAGAACAAGATCATATTGATGCCAAAATTAATGCATGTACTGTTAGAGAAGCTTGTATAGACATATAAATTATTTCCATCTATTTGTTATAAACGTAAAATATGGTTTAGCCGAGAAGGGCGTTGGCAGGACTTGGATGTAAATCTTGGCCAAAGATTTATAAGCAACGCATAATGTCCACCATTTGGTGCCCAAATTATTGCTTTTATTGCTGGAGGAGAATTTTTATTTTGGGTTGTTTTTATTAAATAGCCAGTATTGTATTGAATCAAAACGGTTTCAAGTGAAAGTTTACTAAATGCTGGTGTATAAGACACACGTTTTAAAATAAAGCCATCTAAAAGCTCCTGCAGGCAGCCGAGACGCCATAATGTGACATCGTGATTTTATAGATTTTTTTTTACAAATACCTACTAATTGTATATTGTAATATATTAATAATTATTATCCATTTATCGAAAAACATTGGTAGTTGCATCGTCGCATCGCGCCTGCCTGAGCTTTTACAGCATAGTGTATATGTTGATATTTTTTAAATAAATATCATATTCATTATACCTCATTTATCTTCACGACTGAAAGGACCAATATTCCACGAAAAAGGAACTTGTTGACCACGCCTATTTGGTAATAATAATACATATGAGATGTGGACTCAGCGATCATTGTACTGATAGTCGTGTCAGCCAATGGCTTAATAGCCAAGAGCCTCGACCAACACCTCAGGAGGCTCTCGTTAGGCGGCTGGATCAAGGGCTTGATTCAGAAAGCAGTACTTCTGGACACAACTCGCATTGTCAGGCGGTTCCTCTCTCTGGAGCCCTGACCGCCGGTAGCTTGGACCCTGTTCCCGATACTGGTGGGATACTATTTTTTATATTTTTAAATGTTTTTTTTTTAACTTTTTCATTGAAATATTTGAAAATATAATTTATATGTATTTACAAATGAATAAATGAGATAATAATAATCCTCCCGACAGAATCTGATCACGGTGACCAATCTCAATGGAGACCAAGTACGCAGGAGATGTAATTGTGCACAAGCATGTGCACAAACACAGATGCACTCTCTATTCCGATGGGATGGCAATTCGACACAATCGGGGAGAGATCAATCGCAGAACCAACGGCTTTACATGTTTTTCGAAGCACGGTGTTGTCACACCACTAACTTCCAAACTCCGGGCTTCTACGAAGAAGTCCCTAAGGAAAAAACCCAATAACGATTTTCGCCCAACCTCTTAGCAGTCGCTCTTGTTACTGGCTTGGTTATTCAAAAAGCCTCTATTGTACAACCTCTCTAAATCGTCAGATACTATACATTCATTATACTTGTCTACATAACTAAGCCACTGTTAATCGTTTGAGCAAGACTGCGAGCTACCGACAAGTTTCGTCTTAAAGGAAGTAAAGGATTGTGGATCGAGCTCATTGTTGGCATCCCAGTTACCGACTCAAAGGGTTTAATGTATAGCGTGAATAACGCTGTAATTTATATCTGGAGATTATGGAAGATATTGTTAGCAATATCGTTGTTATAGTTAAAATGTGCTTTATCTTTAATAGTAGGAAAGTTAAGCTTTCCTTGAAGAAAATGGGGTGTCTAAAAATCCATCGTGACTTTGCTCAAGGATAGATAAGCGATTGCATTTGGTTTTTTATTTGTTTTACCATATCTGTATTTTTTTTGAAGTAATCCCAATACAATCTATACTAACACTAATGTATATATATATATATATAATAATATAATAAAGCTGAAGAGTTTGTTATTTTGTTTGAGCGCGCTAATCTCAGGAGCTACTGGATCGAATTGAAAAATCTTTTAGTGTTGAATAGTCCATTTTTCGAGGAAGGCTATAGGCTATATAATATCACGCTGTGACCAATAGGAGCGGAGCATCAATGAAAAATGTGGTAAAAACGAGGAAAAAAATATTCCTTTTGAGAGCTTCCGTTGCATGCGCTACGTAAACGGTTAAAGTTACCCAAAAAATATGTATAACGTAATTGTTTCCCTTTAAAATTTTAAAAAAGTCTGTAACAGCATATGTCGATCTTTTAAGGTTAACTCACTATAATCTTTTTTATGGTAATCAAATTCGTTCTAAAATAATGCATTATTTGCGAAGGTGTTTTTATAAACATGACATTAATCCTTATTCAAATAAATACGTTATTCATCATAAGTATTTAATTTTGAACAAAATTGTCCTTGACATCATTTGATTTCAACGAATATCTTAGAATATATCATAGTGTTAATCAAGTACCACGCGCACATTCATGATGTGCAAGGCAGGCGATTATGAGGGATGTGGAGAGCGAGGTACCTTTTGCACTGTATAGCCTATTTATTGAGGAAGGTTTATAGACTATATATAATCACGCTGCGATACAGTAACCATAACCGCGGGTGGAACCGCGGGCACAGTTAGTGCATTATAAATAGTTATTTAATTGTTCTGTATTGTTTCTTATTGACTGATTGAAGAGGAGCTCGATGGCTAAAGTAATAAAAGCCGCACGGGTTAATCAATCAGGTTAAGCTAAAGTTATAATACAGTAGATTTTTACGAACAGAAAAATGTTGCCTAATTAGTGAGTCTCTTACTCTTATCTCAATTTATTTGAGGTCTTGTCTTCTTCTTTTGTGCTTCTCAGCCTATCTAGTGAGTGAAATTCTGAAATGAATTCATGATTTCTTCATTTTTATCACTTTTTTTTTTGATGTAGGTAATAAGAGTTCCTAATCGGACGATTTTTCTGGAAATCCATACAATCCCTGGGTTAAGTAAAAGATGAAAGTGTGTACGGAAGCTACTCATTTTGAGTGTGTGCAAAATCCCATCGGGCACATGGTTAACTTTCAATAAGTTAAATGTGAATTCTCGTGAAATCCATGTTCCCTTACTCGTGTGGGCTACTTGTAACAGTAAACCACTCAAAACTGTTAGCAATTCTGACTACTCTCATACAATACGGAACTAACAGTAAAAGGTTTCAAATGTAAATGATCCTCTATCCCTTTATTTATTATTTATTTTTTATTTATTTATTTACACATCATGCAACTAAAGTACAAAGGCGGACTTAATGCCTTAGGCATTCTCTACCAGTCAACCAAGGGTGGTGGAGAGATAATATAGCAGGTGCATAAAAAAAAACAAACAAAGCAATACCACTTGGTATTGCTTAGAAATATTATAAAAAAAAAACGCGAATGAAAATATATATATTAATAATAAACATTCATATATATTTAATATAATAACTAACAATAAATATATATATATATATATATATATATAAAGTTATAAAAAAGGTTTAATATGGGGAAAAGGACCATAATAAAGAGTTTCAAAGGAAAACCCATTGAAATCGCACACAACAACAACATGTTTTGGCCATAGGTACAATTGTCTGCTGTCAATATAATTCCTCCGTTTCTTTTTATTAGTTTCACTTGTAACTAAGTATGTAAAAAAATCTTATAGAAGTTAAATTTGACCCACTTCCCGGTTTCCGATTGAGCTGTAATTTTGCATACATGTTTAGTTTCGATGACGATGCATGGTTAGCTAAGTGACGTCATTCTAAATCCATTAAGGTGAACTACCAAAGATGGCGGTATTTTTTTTTTGTTTTTTAACTCAGACAATATAATTTACACCAACTTGCTTTCTTTAGGATTTATGATGCTGAAGTTGTCATCTACTGTATTCTTAAGAACTTTTATTTCCAAGTGTTAATGTATTTAATTTTACTTTATCGTCGCTTTAGTTCCAGCACCATGTAAGTAATTTTTTTTGACAAAATACTTTACGTATATCGATCGAAAGACGTATCGTTTGACAAATCAAACACGAGGATTTAACACCGCAAACAATACGTATGTCAATGTTAGGTATATAGAAAATTCACAGCAAAACCGCGTAACTCGGTTGTATTGCCATAACAAGTGTGTAAGTCAGTTTTTTCAAAATAATGAGTTACGTGCTGCTAAATAGTGTGTATGTTTTCCTGAAAAGATTACGATTGTAACATAGGTGATATTAAAAGTTCAGTGATGTCATATTTTTGAAAAGATACATAGAAAAAAACAGGTATTTAATTCGAATGGTGTTGGACGTAAAGAATATACTAGTACCATCCCATTATTTCCCATGGGTGTCGTAAGCAACTAAGGGATTCACCAGAGTATGATCAGCAGCATTCTCCGTGCATTTTTAATAACCACACTGCGATCACCAACCGGCCTGTCAAGCGTGGTGATTATGACTATCCATCCATTTGGGGGAGGCCAATATCTAATAAACGTCTTTCGGCTGAAATGATGTCAGCTTAGGCTGAACATAGTAGATCAAGTTCCGCTGCAATACCCCGTCTGCTTGCATCATCATCATCATCATGTTGTTTAGTCGGATTTAGAATCATATCCCTTATTATAATCCTTTTTAAATATTGACCCTTCATTTAGCTCGCTCAACACGGTCCACCTGTTCATAATTTAATCTTTTTAATATTATAGCAGTTCAAAAATAGAAGCAACCTCTATTCTCATATTCAGGCGGAAACACACTGGGCTCGTACGCCAGAATTAAACAGGCTACGAACAGACAGTGAAATAAAAATTCTGCACTCATGAGCGGGTTTTTCTAACTTTTTAATAAAACCACCGGTTTGTTAGCGGCCCGCTGAACAAATAACAAGCTCTTAGCTTTTTTAATTGTGCTGACAATGTTGACGACCGCGTTTAATTTTTAAATACAGGGTGGGGTGGATTTTGAATAGTTTTGTTGAGAATGGTTGTGAAAAGCTTTTGTGGCGTTTCCAAACGTCACAGCTATTTCGAGACGACAACATGGTCATTATTAGATGGGACGTACTATCTATTTCCATGCCTTGGGTCCCGTTCATTTGGCAGTCACATGTTGACGGTTCGAGGAATTGTCTGTTACATGTCTGTTAGATTTGATTTCTTGCGAATCTCGTATTAAATACCTAAGGTTCAACCTATAACCGTATTTGCATATTTAATGTATCTAGTTACTTCATCATCTGTTACGATACAATCCAACACAGAGTAGAGAAGGCATTTCCCCAAGGAAAGGAGTAAGACTAATGACGAAATAGTTTCATTAAAGAAGTGCAGTTATCAATAAGACCTTATAATGTCCACAGATCATATAACAATTGTTCATATTTATGTACCTAAGTATGTATTTATTATTGTATTTTGTTTTTTTTTCTGATTATCTTTCAAATAAATTGCACCTGCCCTATTGTGTCTCTGCACCACCCTAAAGTTGACTGGTAGAAAATACCTAAGGCATTACATCCGCCTTTGTACAGTGTCTGGTACTTGTGCATAAAATTTCAATAAATAAACTATTTTTCATCTGTACCTAGGTACCACCTACTAACATGACTTTGAATATAATAATACTCACAGCTAAGTTCTCTGTGGGAGTAAACGGAAGGGGAATGGGGTTAGTATGGCGACGTCTTCAAGCAATGGACGACTGGCTGCCTTGTATTGTAGTTATAAAGGGAAGGCAGCTAAGAATATAAGACGGCTGAATAGGAAGGAAATTGAAACTATGCATAAAAATGAGAAATAGACGTGGTTTTGTTGCTCTACCAGTATGTACTGTGCTACACTTTTGACGCCAAAATGACATCGGTGATGAATGTCAGGGGAGCAGTTTTTTTAGAGCTGCAATAAAATTCTCAGCTTCATTTAACCGAGATCGCGCCTGTTTAAATTATTCCACATTTAACAAATATTTAAATTATTCCAGTTGCGTAGACACTTGAAACACCAAATTACTCCAATTTTATATTACAATATCCACTGGGAATCAATTTGCAAATACTCGTAATTTAAACATCCACTGAACTCGATAAAATCTAGCCAAAAACTGCCAGCGGAACAGTTAATAAACACATTTTGTGAAATTATCTTTGAAAATGGAATTTAAAAACAAGATGGCGGCATTTTGTTCAGATTTTGACCTTGTAAGGTCTTGATTTAAAATTGTTCTGTGTAGACGAGTTATCTTAACGTGCGTTAACTTAATAGTAATAGGATATAATGCACTATTGCTTTACGTATTAACAATTTCATGTCATCTCAAAATTATTTTGACCTTTTTCAACTTATCAACGATTAAATTGACGGCTAGCCGTTAAAATTAATTTCATATTATTTTATTTGGACTCAAACGGCTACACAGACAAAACATTTATTAAAAAAAAATGTGTGATTATTATCTATCATCAGTTCATAAACTAAAATATATTGATAAAATAGTCCACAGCCTATTGACGTGCAGCAAGGCAGCGGAGCGGAGCGAGGGAGTTAGCGGAGCGGAGCGGAGCGAGGGAGTTAGCGGAGCGGAGTTGCGGACTGTGTCTGGCCACTGGGGCGGAGTGAGGAAGTGCCGAGCGGAGTTGCGGACTGTGCGGAGCTAGGCCGAGTTCTCGCGACGAGTAATTCGAGTGGACGGCGGTGGCAGGAGATCAGTTCAGTTAAACGCGCCACGGCCAGTTTTTTCCGCTTCCGCTACCCCGCACTGCCTCCCAACCCTTTGTATGATTTTTTTAAACCAGTTCGCAAATCCCTGTCCACTGAAGTGGAGCGGAGGTTATATTATGCAATTCCATTGGTTAATTTTGGCACAGCTCCGCTCCGCTCCTCTCCTCTCCGCTCCAGTGGACAGTCAGCCTTAAGCAATATTCCCACACTTTCCACGTAAAAATATTTAGCCTACAAACAGTTATAATGAAACACTTGAGGTAAGGTCACGAGATAACTAAGCTTCCACATCCAATCTTCCATCCAATATTAATTTAATCAAATCAATTGATAACGATGTTCCAATTGAAGTGATAAGGGATACTTATCTATCATTATTTGGTAAATCTACGCCTACTGGTTTTGATAGTAGGGGTGGTGTTAAAAGCTTCTGATTTAAAATTTCAAACGCTTTTTTTGCAACAAAATTGATTATATTTAGATTGAGAGCAGTGGTGACCCAGTGGTAACGGCTCCGACTTCTGTGGGTTCGAACCCAGCTAGGCACTTTTTTTTTCAGGTAGGTACTTTGTATAAATTATTTCATAATCACTGCTGTCGTTACGGGTCATCAGAAGCCCGAAAGTCTGACAACCAGTCTTACTAAGGGGTATCGTATTACCCAGTAACTGGGTTGTGGAGGTCAGATAGGCAATCGCTCCATGTAAAATACTAGTATTCAGCTGCATTAAGTTAGACTGGAAGCCGACCCCAAGATACTTGGGAAAAAGCTAGACAGAGAGATTTCATCACCACTGCTCTCAAAACGGTAAAGGAAAACATCGTAAGGAAACCGGCATGTCCTAAAACCAAAAATTCGAAGACATGTGACATCCACTAACCCGCATTTGACCCGCATGGTGGGTTACGGATTAACGGCCCAGCTCTCACAGAGTGAAGGCTTGTGTTCCTGCAAAGGGAGCATTATAGGCTGATTAGACTATATTTTTTTAAATTAGAGGGTTTTGTGTTAAGAATTTTTCACCAGCTGTCCAGAGTCTGAATTTGTACCCGGCCGTTGGCAATATGATGCGAGGCGCTTAGGACCGATCGTTGTGGCGACACTTGGGGCAGGCCTATGTCCAGCAGCGGACGTCTTTTAGCTGAAATGATGATGGCAATACACTTGTCCCAAGAGGATCCTTTTAGGCACATGGGACTAAAACATAACTAGCAAAATTTGGGGGTGTATAGGTACCTCTGCTTTACCCCTCAAGGAATACAGGCGTTTTGTTGTGTTACGTTCAATCAATATTTCAGTAATATATTTTTCATATAAAACAGTCACCGTAAAAGGCATAAGCACTAATACATATTCTAGTAACATTCCCAAAGGACCAACTTTTTACCTCTTAAGAACAGTCGGTAATGTAATAATGGTAATAGCATAATCACAAAAAGTAAAATCTTTTCGACAAATCTAACTAAACGGAACGCTGCCAACTTTGGCAACTTTTATTGCTGCTCATACACGACTTGAATTTAAGGAGCTGACTACACTTAATGACCCCGAGTCGAAGGAGCCAAAACCCGACTACGGGTTTCTTTTAACAATTTTTGAATCTTTAGTAACCTAAGGGTGTTATTACACCAATCGATCGATCGTCGATCGACCATCGATCGACTGGTATCCATGTAATAGCTTTGGCTGATCGACGGATACCGGTCGACAAGCAATCGATCGATGGTCGATCGACGATTATTATTATTCTATATTGTACACATATAACATATAAATAAAACACAAATTAACAGTTAGTTGGAAAGGCGAGCTTATCCCAGCATTTGGGTTTTCTTACAGCAAACCTCAAGTTGAAAAATACATTTAACAATACATACGAGTATAAGTAACATATCTAAGTGCTTATTTTTTCTTAACTTTCTCGTTATAATATTGGTCGTAAGCAGTACCTACCTACTGCTAAGCATGAGGTCCTGTATGTATGCGGTTATAATCAGATGATGGATTCTCACTGAATTGAATTCCCACTGCTGGGACATAGGTTTCCTCTCTGTGACAGGGGAAAAATTTAATGACCACGCGGGCCCAGTGCGGGATCGATAAACTTAATATTACTATTTTTTCCATATGGAATTTCTCAGTAAATACCGGGAGTAGGTATGGATTTGTGCTCGGTCGACGGCAACAGGCTTGCCACCTAAATAACATGGGACTCAAACATAACAACAAAAAAACTTTTTAACAAAAAAATCAACCGACGAAAATGAACTAAAAAGCAAAAAAATTATTAACCTTTTAAGTCTTGAGTATTGAGCTTATTTACCTACATAAAATATCAAATTTTATATAAACAAATTTTGAGTCGGCGCCAAACAACAATCTGATTATTAAATATCTAAATTTTATATGTACGTAGAAATGAAGAAGGCTAGATGTAGGTAATTAATCGTTTTATTATTTGGCGCCGACTCAAAATTAGTTTATATAAAATTTGATATTTTATGTAGGTAAATAAGCTCAATACTCAAGACTTAAAAGGTTAATTAATTTTTTGCTTTTTAGTTCATTTTCGTCGGTTGATTTTTTTGTTAAAAAGTTTTTTATTTTATGATATTTTGTGACTCGCATCATCTTTAAATACTCTGAAGCTAATTTCTAATCCTTCATCATTCCTCTTGGCACTGAGCTGATGATGTAACCATCCTTTCATAAGGTTCCCAGGATATTGACCAGTTGAGGTTACCTCCAATATTTCAAAGACGTCTGTTCTTCAAAGTATATTAAGTGGTATCTGTCACTAAAACCAGTTTTTTATAACTAACTTCTATTGTTAAGGAAAGGTATGGTTTCCATCATCAGCTCAGTTTCATAATGTGATGATTCCTAAATGCAAATACCTGATAAAGTTATGAAAAGTAAACAGAAACAATATTCGTGCCCAATTTTCGAGGTTTTCTCTCAATTTTATCAGGATTCCATGATCAGATCTTAATGTCCTCGGCATGGGACCACTCTTAAAGTATACCCTATCTATCAAAAAAAGAATCATCGAAATCGGTTCATAAACAACGGAGTGAAGGCCGAACATACGTACAGAAACGCTAAACGTGCCAACAATTTTCGAGGTCTTCTCTCAATTTTATCAGGATTCCATAATCAGATCCTGATTTCCTTGACATGGGACCACCCTTGAGGTATACCCTATCTAATAAAAAAATAATCATTAAGATCGGTTCATAAATGACGGAGTGAGGGCTGAACATACACAAAAAAAAAAAAAAAAAACATATATACGGTCGAATTGAGAACCTCCTCCTTTTTTTCGTCGGTTAAAAACGTGGGTGTACTAAAAGTACACCTCGTGAATACGAACAAACAACGCAATTATTATTTTATTTTATTTATGTATACACAAAACACTAAAAAAGAAAAGAACAAATACAGATAGAAGAGCACAAAGGTGCTGTTTATTTTGAAAGAATTTTCTTCCAGCATACCTGTGACAGGAAAGTTAGATGAGAATTGTGAACAATAAAAAGTATGACAAAAAGGCTATGATACCTAACTAATATATACTTAATATACCTGCGTAACAATAAACAAATGCACTTAATTATAAAATACTTATGCTTAAGTATTATATTTTTTGCCAAAGTGACAAACAGAATATCCGGGACCAAAATGAGGTCAGTGCCTTAACAAAAACCTTCGTCGCCATAGAATTAACCGTACTTACGTCAAGAAGCCCCAATTATTTTAATGTCCCTTCTCATTACAATATCCTTAGCACTCTCGTACAACGCTGAATACCTCTTTCAGGATTTAAGCGTGTAATTTTGTACGTCAAAAACGTATTTTGCTCTGTAGACTGTACTTACAATTTGTATTATTGAAGACTATGATAGAAAATGTTGAATGAAAATGATTATGAGCCGGTTCTTTCATTATGCGTACGAGTATTTGCTTTATTATCTGTTTGACAGATGATTTTTGTTTTCAGTAGAAGTAATGAAATTTATGAAATAGCTTGAAGATAATTTAGTACGAAGATTTGGAGCCAGCAACAATTCTTTGCCTCTGACTTAATTAAATACTAGATTTTGGTGAAGTGAGCCCTATTTTTGATTTTCATAACCCTGTTTTAATATTAATTAAGTATATTAGGGATGGTCGGCAGTTTGTTACCCAATCACGCCAGATTTGTGTAAAATTTGACACTAAGATAGATTATAGTCTGCAATAGCACAAAGGCTATAATTTTATTTATAGTTGGTGAAGTACTTATACATGCGGGCGAAGCCGCTGACAGAAGCTAGATTACTATAAACACAGCTTACTAGTTTAAGAGAAAAAAATAAGCAGTGCTTATTGTAACAAGTATAAAAACTCTTGAGCGTGACGATACCCAATCAAGAACTTGAAAGGAGCTTAATGTGAACGAACAAAAAATATTTGGATGATATTTATCCTGTATCAAAAGCTATTAATACAGTCTATTTACTCATCCAATTCGTATCGAAATACCAAAAATCGGGACTGAATAAACGATTATGAATATTCATATGTTTATGATAAAAGTTTTTGTTCGATGGCGATTGGACACCGAATGAAAATACAGGTCGAATGAAAAAATTATATCGCAAAATATTTCCCTTTTTTATAACGAACAAAAGCTGAAATGTATCGATTCTGTATTGGAAACATGTTCCTTTTTATATTATGCCTGTATTCATATGGTTATAATGGAGGGATGAAGGATTTAGGAAAGGTTTTTTATGCAAATTGGAACATCATAAGACCGTAAATGGTTCGAGTTGCCGTAAAAAAGTACTGCTGTATTCTTTGGGTTTTTCAAAGTTCGCATTAGATGTTCCGTTTTAAATATAACTAGTACCTGGATGACCGAGCTTTGCTTGGTTTATATACAGATAAAACAACGTTTTTAAAAATTCTAAGCTTATCGATTTATCGCCCCCGAAACCCCCTACAAACTAAATTAAAAAAAAAAAGAAACTTAATTTTATGAAAATCGTTGGAGCCGTTTCCGTTTTTATATACAAGAATTGCTTGTTTTAAGGTATGATTATAGATATTATAGTTTTAGAAAACTAAAAAACACGCATTTTCGTATTCTTTTCTTAGCATTTCCGTATCATGGGAATGCATAAAAGATAACTAGTCCACCATATCGAATATAGAATACGTTACTTAGCTAACCATGTATTGTCATCATTACTAAACATGTATACAAAATTTCAGCTCAATCGGAAACCGCGAAATGGGCCAAATTTATTTTCTAAGATTTGTTTACATAGTTACAATTGAAGCTAATATTACACTAATATTATAAAGTCAAAAGTTTGTGAGTGTCTGTGTTTGTATGTTTGTTACTTCTTCACGCTCTAACGGCTAGCCCGATTTTAATGATACCCCAACACACAACAAAAAACAGTGTATAAGTTATCTGCATACCAAATTTCATTCAAATCGGGCTAGCCTAGATTTGGATGTAATCGAAAAAGAAGAAAGAGTGACACCGACTTCCGAAATTAAAGTTATTTTGCACTTTTTTTGGAAGTCGGTTCTATTTTTTTGTAAAAAAGTTTTTTATTTTTCACTTTTTAGTTGTAGCTCCCCATTAAACTGTGTTAACAATTCATAGACATACGATAGCAGCAATCGCGGTTGATTTGCTGTCAATTTTTGAAGAGTTCCGTAGTCTGTCTCCGAAACCCATCATCAGATCTTTTTGAAATTTAAATGGGACCATTTCGGAATAAACCCCTTTCGAACAAAAAAAGAATTTTGCAAATCCGTCAATATATGACGGAGTTATGCCCAAACACACAAAAAAAAAAAAAAAAAAAATACAAACATCCGAATTGATAACCTCCTCCTTTTTCGAAGTCGGTTAAAAATACAAACACCGACTTTCGAAATTCAAGTTACTTTTTAATTTTTAGTGTATTTTCTTTTTTGGAAGTCGGTTGTTTTTTTTGTAAAAAAGTTATTGATATTTGTTTTATTACAGTGGTTCGTTAGTCTATGCTTATTTTGTTACAGTTTTATTATAAAGCGCGTTGTTGTTTATAGTCGGTATTGTTTTTCATGTGTTGTGTAAATAATTTAATATGTAGGTACAAAAAAAAATATTCTATGCACTACTTTCGTATTAACATGGCGATAGAGGTCATTAACGCCTGTCAATCGTGGATCTTTGACAGTCGTTACGGGTCGTCAGAAGCCCGAAAGTCTGACAACCAGTATTTCCAAGGGGTATCGTATTACCCAGTTGGGTTGTGGAGGTCGCTCCATGTAAAATACTGGTATTCAGCTCCATCCGGTTAGACTGGAAGCCGACCCCAACATAGTTGGGAAAAGGCTAGCAGATTTTTATGGGCCTTATTTATAAAAAAAAAAACTGGCCCTCCAGAATTACCGACAGAAGTGAAAACTTCAACAAAAGCCGCGTGTCGGTGTCGGTTTTCACTTCAAATTAAAGTAATCGCTATCTTAGTACGCGATCCGCTCGGTTGTACTCGGTAGTACCGCACAAGGGCAGCGGTATCGTTGACGGTGTCGGTTTAAATGAAAACAATCCGCGACAAGAGCTACGACGAGTCGGTGACGGTGACGCGCGAGTTCAATAGCTTTTTCCCATCTCAAAAATGCCCAACGCTCCTAAAGAAGTTTTTACTTCGAAAAATCCATGTGATTACTTTAAACACTGATTAGCAGGTTCTTAATTCAAATTTTTTTACCCAGAAGAAGGTAGATGTGGCTGGTAAAGTACTGACTAATCATTTTGAAGGAGGTATTGTCCTACAGACAGTTGAATTTGATAGATTAGACGTATACTATCTTGAATTTAGAATCCGCTAAACAGCATTTGAGCAGTGGTGACCCAGTGGTAACAGCCGCGACTTACAAGTGATAGGTCGTGAGTTCAAACCCAGGCAGGCGCTTTACCAGCGCTTAGCAACCCACAAGGGACCTAAGCATAATGCTGACGCTTGAAGCTTTCGCTTCCGGTATTATAGTTTTGTAATACTACTGGAGACAATAAACGTTATTCTATACTATTGTTTACTTTGTGTAAATTAATCCATCACCACATGCTCTCAAAACCGGTGAAGGAAAACATCGAGAGGAAACCGGCATGTCCTAGAACCAAAAATTCGAAGACAAGTGACATCCACCAAACTGCATTGGGTCCACGTGGTGTATTACGGCCTACACCCTCTTACAGAGAGGAGGTCTGTACCCCAGCAGTGGGGACATCAAAAGGCTGATGATGATGATGTATCAGTATTTAAACTATGCATATGTTTAGCGAGTTTTATAAATGAGGCTATAGTAACCTTTCATAGTCTAAGGTCTATAGCTTATAACTACGATGTGTAAAGCTCGGGCCACAAGCCGGGTACACACTTGTAGCATCTTTAAGTTCAAAATTAGGCGTATCGTATCGAGCATTCATCTTATTGATCGCCAAGTTATGTCAAAAACTACGACCATACTTAACGATACTGTATCTTGTTAGCGTATCGGCAATGCCTATCCCATTTGATGATTGGTTAAAAACCACCTCGAGATGGAACGTGGTGTATCAAAATGCGTCCATTCTACGTACATATGTACTACCACTCATGATACACGTAACCGATACGAAATGTATAAGATACGCGGTTTCATGCGGAACAGGGTGTATCAGCTACGGCGTGTGACGCGGTTGCGTATCATTTTCCGTCCAAACTAGTGATAATGATACACGTTAATGTCACGCAACGGAGAGCTGACTCACTAAAATACTACAAGTGTGGACCCAGCCTTACTGTGTTGTGTCGCCTTCAAACGCAATTGATTGACAACCAAAGCCGTTGTGATATGACGTAGGCCCAAACAGATTCGTTTGATTGGTTTATCCCGCACCACAGCACACTCCCACACAGTGTTTTGAATCTAGCTTTATACATACATGTCATTTTTCGCATGTGTGCGTTTGACATCTTACCCAAACTATAACGTAGAAATTAACCCCAATCGTGTAGGTAAACAGGGTGTAACCGTAAAGTATGGTCATATTTTGAAGGCTGTTTCTGCCCATTAATGATAAAAAAAATGACTTTCCATACGAAGTTACCATCAGCTGATCAAAATTAGTATGGGAGATGAGGAAGAATTTATTTTTTTGGGAATTCGCTATGACTTCCTTGAAGAACATGTTCATTTTAAGGGGAAAACACCAGGGTAACCGCGAAATTTAAATTTTCTCACGATTTTTGCAATTTGCAGGGCAGTCTCAGGTTGTATGTTGGTCAAAATATGATTCGCGGCCGTATCAAGTATTTATTTACAGAATTGCAATCATTTGAATCATCAAGATTAAGATTTCGTTGACTTTGCTTTGAGTTAATTTAAACTATCGTTTACATTCCTACTTATAAAGTTAAGAGGGTCGCCAGCTGGAATCTAAAAGATACTCAAGTTGGTGTTCTGCAGTGAATTTACTGGCATATTGAACTTTGGAGCAGTGGCGGCCCAGTGGTAACGGTCGCGACTTACGAGTTGTACGTCGTGAGTTTAATAAACCCAGGTACGCGCTTTACGTTGTGTACATTATTTCATCACCACTGTTCTCAAAACGGTGAAGGAAAACATCGTGAGGAAACCGGCATGTCATCGTCATCATCATCATCATCATCAGCCTTTTTAATGGCCCCACTGCTGGGGTACAGGCCGTACCCCATGCCGTATCGGTATGTCCTAGAACTAAAAAAATCAAAGAGATGGGACATCCACCTACCCGCATTGGGCCCGCGTGGTAGATTACGGCCGCCACCCTCGCACAGAGAAGAGGCCTGTACCTCAGCAGTGGGGACATTAAAAGGCTGATGATGATGACGATGATAAATCGAACTTTCGGTCTTACCAAGGGATATCGTATTACCCAGTTGGTGAGTTGTGGAGATGTGGTGGTCCAGCGGTAATGGCTCCAACTTACGTGGGTTCGAACCCAGTAAGGCACTTTTCTTTGTGTAAATTATTTCATCACCACTGCTCTTAAAATCGTGAAGGAAAACATCGTGAGGAAACCGGCATATCCACTAACCCGCACTTGACCCACGTGGTGGATTAAGGCCCATTATCCTTCACAGAGAGAAGGCCTATAACCCGACAGTGGAAATTTTAAAAGGCTGATGATGCTATGCTTATGCTATGTGTTGTGGAGGCAAGCAAGTCTGACAGGCAAGTTGGTGCAAGTCAAAAGCTCTCAGTGTCAGAAAAAGGCAAGGCAAATAATTGATTCGATCTTACGATTGTATCTGTAAGGTTAAAAGTAGATCAGCAGCCCCGTTGGAGGTATTACCTGAGAGTCAAGTAACCGGTTTTACTAAGGTAATCAGGTGCCAATGTTAGATAAAAATTTTTAAATATTTTCAAAAAGCCCGACAGTTTTGAGATGTTTTTTTTTTTTATTTCTACATTTTACTTAAAAGATATATATACAAACTAACAATAATACCTAACATGTACAAATGCGTATGAAAAAACAACTCACTGGGCATCAAAAATATCATCCACATCGCTGTCAATGGAAAAAGTGCCCAGAACGCTAGCATCATTGCCACGTTGAATAGCAAAAATTAACTTAGCAACATTTTACTGAGCTATGTTTTTAGAATCGCCTTCTCGATCCCTTTATTTTATACTCCACATGGCTATGTTACAATGGATAACCACTAAACCGACCATCTGGGAGCACAGAGAGAGGCCTGTGCCCCAGCAGTGGGGACATTAAAAGGCTGAGATGATGATGATATCATAAGTCACTTCAGCAGTCAAAACCAATCAAATGCAGCCATTTCAACTGTAGGCTGTGCCAAAGAAAAACACATACAAACCTGGTCCTACCTATGAAATCAGCGCGTTGTAATCTTAAAGAAGTTGCATTTTTCATACTAACATTTTATTAATTTATTTTACAACTATGAACACTAATGTTTTAAAGCAATAAAAATAAGTTTTGGCTAAAGTTAAAACCAAAATTGTGGTCATTTCTGCTAACAAAAAGAGGAGTCATTTTTAAGGTATTTTTTTTTTAAACTGTAAGTAATTTTTTTTACTATTGGCAGTTGTCTATGACGGTCATTATTCGATAGAATATCAAGCAATTGATGAATATTTTAGTTCATAGAAGTGACGAGGTTCTCTGTTTGTGAGAAAAAATGCAAATTTCATAGGTGGGAACCCAATACATAGTACCTACACACATCATTCTCCTGCCCTTATCCCAATTTATTTGGGGTCGGCGCAACATGTCTTTTTCTTCCATACTCCTCTATTAGTCGTCATCTCTGTAGTCACCCCTTTTTTACCCATATCCTCTTTCACACAGTCCAACCATCGTTTCTTTGGCCTTCCCCTACTCTTATAGCCATCCACATCCATACACAAGACTTTCCTCACAACATTTTCTTCATTCCTCCGCATCACATGCCCATACCACGACAACCGATTTCCACACAATTTTTCAGTCAGCGGTGCCACTTTCAGACTTCCTCTTATATACTCATTCCTAATTCTATCCATGCGCGTAACACCACACATCGCTCTTAGCATTCTCATCTCAGCTACATGCAATTGCTTTTCATTCATCCCTTTTGTGGCCCAACATTCTGAACCATACAAGACAGCAGGTCTGACCATTGTTTTATAAATCTTCCCCTTAAGTTTTAGGGGAATGCGGGAATCACAGATAGTCCCGGTGACCTGCCGCCATTTCATCCATCCAGTGTTAATTCTGTGCTTAACAGTCCGATCTATTTCGCCATCGCTTTGCACGAGTGAACCGAGATACCGAAAATCGGAGCAGACTGGGAGAAGCGCGCCATCTAGCACTACAGCTTCAGAACTGGAGAGACCGCCGAAATCGCAGAACATGTATTCATTTTTGGTTCTGCTGATTTTCAAGCCAACTTTCTCCAGCTTCTGTTGCCATTTCTCCAATCTGCTCTGGATCTCAGGTCCATCTTCACCGACCAGAACAATGTCGTCGGCAAACAGCATGCACCAGGGTGCCTCTTCCTGTATTTCCGACGTAAGAGCGTCCATAATCAACAGGAAGAGGTAAGGACTTAAAGCCGACCCTTGATGCAAGCCTACAGCCACACTGAACTTATCGGTGTTGCCAGCAGCCTAGTACCTACACACATACTCTCGAAAAAAATACCCTCCATGGGGCAGTCTGATAAAACATACAAAAGAAAAATCACCTTTTCACCAGGTGTTGCATCTTACCTGAAACGGAAAAACAAAACTATTAATTTTATAAACGCTTTAACATAGTTACATTCATTAAAATTAAAGGTTCAAACAGCAACAGCAAACAGCGTTTAACAGAGTTTCATTAGAAATGTGTTACAAAATCGAGTTGGAAACTCGAAGCATTAAACTTGACGCATAGGTATCGCAAATTGACATCACTGTCTTTTTGGGTTTATTTGAAAAGATTTGAAGCTGAAACCTGGTATAACTGAATAGTGATTGAGTTTCAGTGGTCCTTCTATCTTAATTAGGTATAAGCATAACAATTCTCACTGCTGGGAAATAGTTCCCTCAGTGAGAGGGAATGGGCCACCACGCGGGTGCGTGTTGGTGGATATCGTGTCTTCGATTTTTTGGTTCTTGGACATGCCCGTTTCTTAAAGGTGTTTTTCTTCACCGATGAAATAATTTAGACCAGCTAAAGAACCTACCTGGGTACGAAAACACGACCTACGACTTGTAAGTTAAAGCCGTTACCACTGGGCCACTCTGCTCTCCGGTTTAAGCAAAATTAGTCTATAATGTACGCTGGAACTGAACTGGGGACCGGGTCGTAACCCACCGCGCGGACGCGGTACGTGTTCATGTCTTCGATATTTTGGCTATAGAACCTACTTTTTCACACTATATTATCATCAACACTATATAATCATTAAAGCATGTACTAATGAACTTACTGAAATTATGACTTATTTAATTAATTTATCGTTCTCACTTGGTGTTTTTCCTGAAGCACTAAAGCTGTCAATTGTTAAGCCTCTTTATAAAACCGGTGATAAATCAGACGTTAACAATTATCGCCCAATAACTTTGATACCTATTCTATCAAAAATATTCGAAAAGTGTATGTATAAAAGACTGATTGACTTCTGTGATAAATTTAACATGATTAAGAAAGAACAGTTTGGCTTCCAAAAAAATAAACCCACAACGTTAGCTATCTACAGTCTTATAAAAATAGTGTTAACGAATATTAACCATAACTATTTTACTACAGGGCTGTTTTTCGATCTACACAAGGCCTTTGATCTAGTCTCTCATGATCTGTTACTACAGAAATTGGAGGCAACTGGAATTAAGGCACTACACTTCAATGGATAGCCTCATATCTAAGTAATAGACAACATCGCATTGCTATAACAAAAATGGATATAAATAACGATATGATATCTCACTATTCTCAATTCAAATCCAATAAACACGGCATCCCACAAGTTAGTGTACTAGGCCCTATTTTATTTCTATTGTATATAAATTCTATCAATACTATAACTAAGCATAAATGTATACTATTCGCTGATGACATCTCTATTATTGTGACATCTGATAAAAAAAACAGTACAATTAATGACCACGAGACTGAAATTAATAATGTGATTGAAAGATTGATTGAATGGTTAAAGAAAAATAACTTAGCCATAAATCTAAAAAAGTCCGTTTATATACAATTTAATAAATCAAATAATACAAAACACAATATTAAAATGAATATACATAGAATTCACGAAGTAACGCAAACTAAATTTTTAAGCGTAACTTTGGATCAAGACATCAACTGGAAAGCACATGTTGATACAGTATCCAAACGAATTAATAAGTTTGTATATGCACTGAAACAGATTAGGAAAATAACAAACTTTAAAACGTCGATAACAACATATCATGCATATGTTGAATCAGTGCTACGCTACGGTTTAATTATGTGGGGTAACAGCACTGATCAAAATAGAGCATTTGTCGCACAAAAGCGATGCATTAGAGCAATATGTGGCCTTACACCCGACGAATCTTGCAGGCCGGTGTTTAAGAAACTTGATTTGTTACCGTTGCCGTCCCTTTATATTTTTGAAATTTATATGTTTGTGTGGAGGCATAGGGAATTGTTTGCGAAAGCAAGCGATGTAAATTCTCGCAGCAGGCGCGACCCCTACAGGCTCGTGTTGGATGTCCTCCCAAGGCTTCCGAAATATAATAAAAGCTGCATGTTTATGTGTGTCCGGGTATACAATAGAATACCAAATGAATTAAAAACATTAAATACAAGACTGTTCAAAATTAAATTATACAAATGGTTATCTGCTAATAGTTTTTATAGTGTCAGAGAGTTCCTGGAGCATAAAATCGCATGATGATTGATTGAATTATGCATGTAATATTTGCACGCTTATATTTAGTAAGCAAAACATGTTTGTTCACACTATTTTATACCATTACCATCTTTTATACCATGTTTTTAGCAAATAAATAATTTTATCTTTATCTTTATTGAATTAAGATTTAGAGCTGAACTTTCGATATCAGGACCATGCATTACCTATTCTGAAAACTAAGGTTTGCTACGAGAAATTGCAAAAAAGCAGATGCCGTGAGTGGCTTCATTGGTGTGGAAAATAGAATCAGGTGGAAATAGAATATGGACAGTCGTATTCCGGTGCATTTTATGGTTCCATATTGTTTTATAGCAACCATTTCATCTTGATGTTGCGGATTCTCTTAAGCATTCAGTTGTTAAACTTAAACGACGTGGATATAAAATGTCTATCAAAAATTGAAGCAATTTGGAATGTCAAAAACAGAATTATTTTTTCCGTTCACCGATTATATTTCTACTATTTTTACCCATATCTAACTATAGCTATCCCTAACTAAAGTTTTGATTCATCATCATCATCATCATCTTTTTAACCGAAAGACGTGCATTAAGGGACAGAAGCCTCCCCAAGTTTCGCCATAACGACAGGTCCTGTGCATCTCGCATCCATCGGATACCCTCACCAGGTCATCCCCATCGACCATCTGTTCTTCGAACAATATGCCCTGTCCACTGCTACTTCAGCTATCTTCTTATAATAATAATAATAATTTATTTAATAAAGAACAGTATTACATATATTTTTTTACATTGGCCCCAAACTAGGCAAGCCTGTATCTTGGGTACCAATATTGAGGGTTTACCATTCAAAAGATTTTTGACAAAAAATGTTCGGTTACATAAAAAAAAGCAAAGTTAAACCAATTACTTCAACTAATTCCTGACACCCAAGTGCCAATACAATAATCAACTCAGTCCTCGAGATAGAACAATAAATATATTAAGCTGGATATCGATACTGCTCCGAAGTCTCAATATAAGGCTTTGCATAATTCATGGACTAGGGGTCTGCAAATTTCGTACTGCTTAGATTCGACGACATGATAGTTTCTCGATTTCACTTATTATACAGGATGAGTGGAAATGGACGATGTTGGTGTCCGAGTAGCTGATATTTTTTTTTTGTTGTGATCGGTTTTAAAATTTGATTTGATTTGTGTAAGAATATCGGAATTAAAAAGTGTGACGTACATAATAAGTGGGCCACTCCTAAAATTTTGATGCGTTTTATCTTTGATGGTGAGGGGTTTAAACGATAAATTATTTGTAAATTTTTAAAGTTTCGTACTAGAAGGGTTCAAACGGAGCCCTATTGCTGTCATTCACGTGTCCGTCTGTCCATCTGTCCGTTTGTCTGTCTGTCCGTCGTCTGTCACACAGGTTTTATAGCCAAACGGTTGGAGCTACAGTCTTCAAATTTTTACAGTACAAGCATCTCGTTAATCCAAAGCCATACAAATAGTCTAAAATTGGTACGAAATCCTAAATGTACGAAGTCGTCAACGCACTTGGCCGGTTTTTTATTGATTTGATAAGGCAAAAAATGCGAATTACATATTTTCTGATGGTCTGACGGACTTATTGTTTTTTAACCCAGGAATATTGATCGATGTGGCGACTCATTGGTACAGCATGAAAATGAATTCTGTCTCTTCGTTTAAAATCAATTTCAAAAGGAAATGGTTAAAAATCATCAGCATGTTCGATGATTCGATGATTTCGCACATTAAGGGTTCCGTACCATATATTTGGTGTTTGTTAGTAAAGTATGTAATAATAAATATTATCACCAAATTTCAAGTTAATCGGTCAATGGGAAGTTAAAAAATTCTTCGTTTCAAAATTTTGTGACAGTTGACCGACAGACAGATGGACACGTGAGTGACAACAATAGGGCGCCGTTTGGACCCTTTAGGTACGAAACCCTAAAAATCAAGTCATTAATTCAAAATAGGCTGAGAGCCAGCACTTTTTGCACGTCAAAGTTCTACATAACGACAGACCTCCAAAGAAGCCCGCCTGTCACCACTTCCTAATATTTTAGCTGAAAAAAAGAAGTTGCACAACAAACCCCTCAGCAACACATCTGTCTATTAAGTTCGAAGAACTTGAATGTATACAATTGTATCTAAATTAATATGACATAATATTCGTAACATAACACAGAAAAGGAACATATCAATCCAAAAGATAACATAAATTAAAATAAAATTATTTGCAACTTGTTAGCTAGCTCACTCCATGATATGTTTTAAACTAAGATCTACGTACCTTTATCGAATTAAATATTTATATTTACCATATAACGTTACCTATAAGTAGACAATTCTTAAATCGATCCTACGGATCCCGGATACATAAATAATCATTCAAAAACTATATAAGTAACCTTTAGAGAAATAAGTAGACTATATAAATGGCCAAAGGATATTTTAAGTGTTCTTATCCCAACTCTTATGTATGTATGTAAGAAAGAAAACCTTTTGAATACGATTTTCCTTATCTTTGGAGGATACCCGAAATTCGGTAAGTCTGACTGAAGTTTCAAATCAAGAAGTGTTGTATTACAGGAATATTATTTGTGTGTTTGTTGAAATGGAATCTCAAATTTGTATAAAAATCAGGATTTTGCTTTGTGTTTGTAACATCTTGCTAGTAAGAGAGTCCTCTTGAGTTGTATTACACACAACCCTAATACCTCTAGTATATCGGGTGTAAAAAGATAGTTTCCGAAGCCGAAAGACCACATATTCTACTCTTTATTTAGATCATTTTTTTTCTACTAGACCATACCGGGGAAACCACGGGTTCTGGAGATATTGAAGGTGAAAGTCGCAATTTTTTTTTACTTTTTACGAAAATGAGTTCTAAGTGTTATTACTAAATTTTTTCCAAACAAACATTACTTGAATTTTAGATTTTTTTTCGAAATGTTGAAATTACTAATTTGCAGTTACGAAATCGCAATGACAACAACAAACTTATCCGACAACTACTCGTACATACGTGGCTTAGAAAGAAGGGGCGGGGTTTAACTCCACTTGCCTGTGTTCGCGTTATATTGTTTTATTTTTCATACCTAAAAATAAAAGTCGTTTCCCAGCAATAATTTTTGTGCAAAACTAATTTGTTAAACGTACCGTATGCGTAGTTAACGGCTCTGTGATGTGTCTTTTAACGGCTCTGTGATGTGTCTTTTTACACCCTGTATAACTCGCTAACCAAAGAGAAAACAAAAAACTAAGCATAATAATATGCTTAGTTGTTTTTTGTTTTCTCTTCTTAAGAAAAATATTTCCCCACACTGGGAATTGTTTCTCTATCGTGGGTATGTTCACAAACATGTAAACTCACATAACTACACAAGACACCCAGAACCGAAACAACTATCTGTACGCCATACAAATATTTGTTCGTTGTTTTTTTATTTTTGGGGTGGGACATCATCCAATGACATCTCCCGCTCTGGATGGAGCGGGAGGGCGTGTCAGACTCTTACTGACTAAAACCCACCCCTGTTTCTTCCATGCCTGAATGCCCAGGGGAGCGGGTAACTCTGTTACGAATTTATCCGTTACCCATCGAACCCGTGACACGCAGAGCTGCAGCCGAACGCTCAACCACTGCTCCAACCGTGTCGTCAAAAACGTTTAAACACGGATTAGTGGATTCTAAATTTAAGATAGCAAACCTCATCAATCAAATTCAGCTGTCCATGGGACAAAAAAAAGGATAAAACTTTCGTTCTGTTAACCAGTACTTTATTATCCACACACAGGGCAGATAATTTAAAATATCGCAACGTACAGACCGAGGGCAGATAATTTAAAATATCGCAACGTACATACCGTTTTATCTTTCCAACATAATAACGTAATTCTTAGATAAACAAAAAAGTCGGACCCTATTTTCTTTTACAATTTTTGTCTGACAACTAAGCCCTAGTTTTATCTACGCAAGTGTACCAGCAACCTACACACCTATCCAAAAATTATACAGAAAAAAAAGTAAAAACCAAAGAAAGAATCCCTCGATCAATAAATAAATTACGGTCGGGGAAAACAGAAGGCTCTTCAGTTTTCTGCCTGAATCCTGAAAAGCTCGCAGCCCATTTCAATTGCTAATATAAAGTCTACCGACTCGATTTCTCTTCATATTACATTTTAGTATGAAATCGTACATTTACATACGACTTTTTATTAAAATTAAAATTTTACATATATATTTATTTAACAATTTATGTACAGAGTGTCAGAGTGTGTGTGAGAGTGTTACTTTGTGGCTTAGTGTGATGTAGATTTTGGTCGTTCATATTTAAGTAGTACTTTGACAAGTAATTTGCAGTCTACCTGATGGAAAGTGGTAGCCGCCAACTTTTGTAGGTCCCCTCAAAATCAAGGGTTCTTACTCGACTGCTCCAGAAAAATATTACGCTCTTGATAATGTTTTTCGAGAGCATTTATGTACATAATTATGTCTAATTTTTAACCGACTTCTAAAAGGAGGAGGTTCTCAATTCCTCTGTATATGTTTTTTTTTGTATATTTTTTACGCGATTATCTCCATATTTTGTGAATGGATTTTGATGATTCTTTTTTTGTTTGATAGGCCATTCTTGAGAGATGGTCCCATATAATTTTTATCGAAGTTGAATTAACGCTTTTTGAAAAAATCACTGTAACCAAAAAATATGTATACAGTGATGACGTTTTGGCTTCCTCCAATTATGTTCAAATTCTATGTTCCATGTTATTGGGGTTATCAATTTGGGCACAACTTTATTAAGTTTTAGTTCTAAGGTACAACGGACACAACAATAAAAAACGAAAAAAGAAAACTTTAAAATAAAAATACAACCGACTTCCAAAAAAGAAAATATTTACACTAAAAATTGCAAAATAACTTTATTTCTGATTTCGGTGTCAAATAACGTAGAAACAAAATACTAAAGTTAATTTGCAATTTTTAGCGTTTCATCTTTTTTGGAAGTCGGTTGTATTTTTTTTGTCTCGCCTTGTAGCCTAAACGGCTGGATTTTTATTAATTAGGTATTTTTAGGTGGTCTTATCGGCCGAAGAGGCTACATGAATTTTGAATGTAGGTATTATTATAATTTATGCTTCGAACATTATCTATTTAACTATCTACCATAACCTCAACTTACGTAACGTAGGTAATTAAATCACATTGACCAGTATCGAAAATTAAGAAAATCAAATATTTTTCTGAATAATGTCGACATTTTATTCCTTTACACCCTTTTTTCTTTACCTTTACAGTTTTACCACCGTCTAGCTAGACGCAAAAAAGAAAAGCACTTTTGCACTATCTAAAAGAATGCAGGTAGATACTTTAATACCGAATGGAATTCTAACATCCATTAATAGTGGGTGAATCCAAATTGAATTTACGAGCAAATAATAGTAAAACGGGTCTGCTGTTAGAAACATTTCCTTTAAAGGTTTCAGTTCCAATTTACCTAAAAATACTTTTCCATTTTATCCCCTCCATATTATGTCGTTTTAAAACGAAACTATAAAAGCTTCACATAAAAGCTTTAAATTACTATTTTATTGTAGGAACTATAAAAGTTTAGACGGAGTTTACATTTTTCTGAAAACTATCAATTGTGTTGAGTGGACTGAAACTTTTTTCCAGGTATTAAATAGATTTACGTACCCGTACTAAGAAATTGCAATATGAAAAACTATTGTAACTTGAGCACACTGCATGAGCAACCGTGGTTACTTTTACGGCTGACCGGAAACAAAAGTTCGCAACCGTGGTTTCGTAAACGTTTCAGTGGATATATTTTGATATCCCTTTCAAGCACAATTTCCAAAGAGATAATTTAAAAAATTTAAATGGCCTACAAAGTTTTAAACTTACAACAAATAATTTGCTGTTTGGAAGAAGACCAAATCATATATGAGAAAATAGTTTAACACTGAAAATTATTGAATAACTGATGCTTTACCATCCAAAACGAATAGTACACTATGATTCACTAGATATTATATTCGAAAACAGTAGGTATAGACAGCAGAGCAATACTTGGTTATCTCTTTAATCCTGAATGTCATGCATCCTCCTCCCGATGAATTTCAAGCACGGTGGCCAATCTTAACCGAGCGTGTGCGCAAACACAGGTGCACTCACTGTTCCTTTACTCTCATATTCTGATGGGACGACAATCCGATACGACGTTGGATAGATGAGGCGCAGGGTCAACGGTTTTACGTGCTTTCCGAGGCACGGGGATGTCACAGCACCAACTTCCTAACTCCAAGCTGCTGCAGAGTAATTCCTTATGGAAAAAACCCAATAGCACTTTTTTCCCCAACCTGGGAAAGCCTTCGCTCAGCAGTCGCGCATATCATAAAAGCTACGAGGTATATTGTCTAAGAGACAAAAAGACGGTTTCAACCTTAGTGAAGCTCAAATTAGTGGAAATAGATTTCTAAAGTGACAAAGACCTACGCATAAAGAGATGAAAAGCGAAACCAGGCGGTCAGTCACAAACATAAGCTGGTTTGATGTTCAGCAATAGATCGTTTGAAACTCGTAACTGGCTGTCGTATAAAGCTCCTATTGTGGCTACAACTTCGTCGTTGTTATGCAGTACCGTTTTTCGACAACAAAGTTACAAACCGTGTTCGGTACCCACAGACAATGTTGAGGTTTTGCCACCCGAGGCGAATTATGTTCATGGAAACGGCAAGTTACAGATGGATTTTATTATTATGAAAATATTTCCCTAATTATATGAAAACCTTTTTTTTTGTTGCTTGTTTTGCGTTCAATTATCTCGTATAGGTATTCTGTTTTCTTTTCAAAGGTTTTGGTTCTTGCGTCGTATTTTTTAGGAGTGTTTGAATATTTAGAATGTGCTTTATACATCACAAGCGCAAGTCCGATCGTGTATGGAGTACTGCTCTCATCTTTGGGACGGATCTGCAAGATACCAGCTTGATGCCCTTGAGTCAATTGAGAAACGAGCCAAGAGGATCATCGGCAATGATAGACTCGTTGAGTCAAAACTCCAAAGTCTTGAACATAGACGCCGAGTTGCTAGCCTGTCGGTTTTCTATCGATTACATTTTGGGGAGTGTGCGACGGAATTGCATGATTTGATTCCGCCAAGCCCGTTTCATCTAAGGACCACAAGACGTACGGCGAAGTGCCACCGGTTCATGGTGGACATCCCATCCATACGCACAAAGCGTTTTGAGAAAACATTCATTGCACGTACAGCTAGAGAGTGGAATTCTTTACCGGAGTCTGTGTTTCCTGTAAGATACAACCTGGGAGTCTTTAAGTCAAGATTGAATAGGTTACTTCTAGGCAAGCGTGCTCCATCTTCGACCACATCATCGCTTACCATCAGGTGATATAGTGGTCAAACGCGAGCCTATCAAACATAAAAAAAAAACAATGTTTCTGCTTGACTAGACCAAACTACATAAAAATATGTTTAATAAATAAATAAATAATTGTTTATTGAGCTTTATCATTGGTACAATTAAAACACTAACGGACAACGTTCGTAAAAATAACAGTCGTATCGGAAGTATTTATATTGAGTTCTGGTACCCAAAGAGAGATTTAACTTGTGGTATGGGTACCAGTATTCTCCCAGCAATTCTTCCTACCAAGTGCCACATCAAAAGTTCGACATAAAGTTCAATACAGAACATGTGTGTGTGGGTGTAGTGAGTGTGAAGTTATGACTTTGTGAAGTGGTGTATTTGTTTGTGAATAGAGGAGAGTTTATGTGTATAGGATAATTATTAGAGTAATGACAACTTTATGAGATTCTCTGTTTCATAATAAGTCTCCACCTGTAACCAGTCATATACTTTTCTCTTACATTCCCGTAAAGTAGAGGACTGAATGGAGCAACTTTTGTTGGTTCGATAATATAGTTGACTTCCGATGCCATAGAAATTCCTACGAGCAAGTTGTATCCTACAGCTTTGAGTAGGGCACACCCTAAAGCGTCGGCGCTTGTTTCGAGAACTGGCATCGTACTTCAAGGAAATGTGCATACACACAACCACATGAAACACAAAGAGCTGCCTCACAGACACAACTTTACAATCTCTATATAGGCTGACTGTTGGATATCGAGATGGTTTAGAGGACATGACATTTAGGATAGCTCTTTGTGCTCGCTCAAGATGAATAAGATGAGTCTTGGGTGCACCCTCCCATATAGTGACACAATACGTAAGCAATGACTGGCGCAGAGCGTAATAAACTGTCTTTAGGATAGTGTGGTCCGCTGAATGTCTCAACTTCTTGAAAATATACATTAATTTTCTAACCCAAGAAGTGATACTGTGATGACCTTATGTTGGCAACCTTATGGTGAAGACTGGCACGTTAGAAGTTTGGAACTTTCTAGAAACTCTTGAAACGCCAATTGAGAATTTAGATTAAAAGAAGATTTTAGTTTATAGGTAGACTTCTCCTAGCCCGCTCGAAGAGGGCACTTGTAAATAATTTGATTATTCAATATAACGTATTAGTATTTCAGTTCTCTTTCTTTTATAACACATCACACATAAACAGTCACTCTTATTCACCACACTCTCGCACCGCGAGCGAGTAAAACAAACCCCCAGGAACCTAAAAGGAATCTCCAGGGACCTAGCACTAGGAGAAGCTGCTCCAGGTCCCTACAAGTGGCGGCGAGCGCCGGGAAAGAACGCCGTATGTAAGAGTGACGGCAACGGTAACGGTGTGCGGTGGACAAACTGAGGACTGATGCAGTGACAGCATCAGGATAAGAGGAGTATACTCCAAGCTGAGTGGTTCCATTTTTATTTAAGTGTTAAATAATATTAAAAGAGGAAAATGCGATACTTTTCGGGACACACGTATGAAGTGTGCCTCGAAGAATTTATCGACGAGTTTGTGTCGATGGCCATTGCCAAGGGGTGGCGAAAAAGCGATTATTCGTTAATTCTTGGTGTCTGGTTAAAAGGAGCTGCGCATTATTTTTTTAAATATACGTTCCAGTATGAGATGGAATTTGACACGCTGTGCGCGGAGCTTAGGAGAGAATTCCCATGCAAGTGTGTGTCTTGCAAGCACAGAATCAATCAGTGTTTTTATAATCTTGAGAGGCCGGACGTTGTGTCCGAGGCGAATGAACAGTCCGAAGATAATGTGAGCGAGGATAATCAAATAATATTATTTTCTAAGGGGGACGATGATGACCAGAGCTGCGCTGATGCAGGCCTAGTCAATGATGTCCAGGAATATGAAGACTGCGGTCTAGGCGATGATGACCGAAGCTATGAAAATGAAGACACAGAATCGGGTCGGTTATTTACAATTATTCCTAATAATAATATTTCAGAGAAACAAGAGATAATTGTAGTAAAAGAAACATTTGGCGAGCACGAGTCGAATGAAAATTTTATTTGTTTGGGAGTTGTTTCGGCTGATGTTGTCGACATGGAAAGCTGTGAGGTGGAAATTCCGTCGGAGACACATGGTTCTTGTAACGATGATTTTGTTCAAGTTGAGTATGTTTCTGCTGATGTTTGTGAGCAGGAGAGCTTCGAAATGGCGGTGGAGTCCAAAGAGCTGTGCGTGCCGGTGGAAGTCATGCAAAATCCTGCTATTATTGTTCCAATAGGTGATGGTCCAGCGGATATCTATCGGGATGAAAACTGCATCATAAATATCACTTCACAACATCACAACATTTCACAACAAGCGGAACAGCATTTTTCACAGAATAGGCTGGAGGAGGAGATTTGGGCCCTCCCATATTGTACGAAGAAGGATAACTTCCATTTCTTTGCTAAATATAAAATTATTTTTGTATCAATGTTATTTATTCTAGCTGACGTGTATTGTCATAGCAACGTGACAAACAAGTTTTCGACCATAAATATAAGGTATGGACGTAATAATTACGATGACCCAAATTCTTCGATAAAAATAAAAATATGCGAAAGAGGTCAAGAATTGCTTGTAAACTATTTATTAAAGCAATATTCTGTAAGTAAATATAAGTTTTGGAAATTTAAGAAAAAATTTATAAATTGTTTTTTGAAAATTATTTTATTTTTAAAAAGATTTTTAGAGAATAGACAGTGGTGTCAGATGTCATTTGACATGACAAATAATTGTCAGATATCTGGAACGTCAACGATATTACGGTTGACAATATAGAAAAAGTTTAAATTTTAACCGACTTCAAAAGTAGGAGGTTCTCATTTGTTTTGTTTTTTATGTGATATTAATCGTTGTGTTTTTGTGTGTTTCATATAATCGATATGATGAGCTGCACGGACGTGACTGAAGACTGATGGGAGATCTGACCACATATTATGAGAAAAAAAAATTAAATTTGTTAGGCGATTATTAGTGGGAAATAGATATGAGTTTCTCCAGAGTGCGATTTTAATAAAGATGATACTACGGTTAGGAGGTAGAGGGAATTGCGGTCCTCTCTCCTAGGGAAAAATGTGTCCGGGTTTTTTGTCGGTTTATACCAACTTTGTTTATGGGGTATAATGCCTTCGCAAAGTAGGATCGAGTTGATTCTGTATGGTGTGACCGAGCCCATGACAATTTTTATGTATTATTCATTTAGAGAGTATACTTCAAGTTATATTTATGGAGCACTCTGGGGGAAGTTCAGGAACAGTGAGTAGGTGTTCAGAACAGTGGTCGTTTTTCTCCTGGTCTTCATAAACGTCCAATGGAGTTAAAATTATCATAGTTTTGAATTTTATTTTTGTAAACCCCTTCTGGGTAGATGCTAACTAGAGCATCTTAGGTCAGAAAATTTAGCAGAGCAGTGTGGCTTTTAGTGAGGTTTTACCTCACTGAAGCCATGTGCATTGCCGGGATATGTGGTGTGCCGAATGGCTCAAATTAATAAAAAGAAAGTTGACCACATCACTCGGGGTGCAGTATGGTTATCCATAGATGGACTTCTGCATCTCCATAGCCCCTCACTTAGGCAGGGAAAAACTGGATAGGGTTAGGTAGGTCTCAATCGGCTTTTCAAATATTTAATTGAATAGAAGACTTACTAGCGTCTGCGCTTCTATTCGTAGGGGCGTAGCTCATGTGACGACCTTATGTTGGCAACCTTATGGTGAAGACTGGCACGTTAGAAGTTTGGAACTTTCTAGAAACTCTTGAAACGCCAATTGAGAATTTAGATTAAAAGAAGATTTTAGTTTATAGGTAGACTTCTCCTAGCCCGCTCTAAGAGGGCACTTGTAAATAATTTGATTATTCAATATAACGTATTAGTATTTCAGTTCTCTTTCTTTTATAACACATCACACATAAACAGTCACTCTTATTCACCACACTCTCGCACCGCGAGCGAGTAAAACAAACCCCCAGGAACCTAAAAGGAATCTCCAGGGACGTAGCACTAGGAGAAGCTGCTCCAGGTCCCTACAATACCATCAACATGACATTTCCAATGTGTACCCTAAATAATTTTCTTCAAATCCTACTAAATATTACAAATGCTAAAGTGTGTATGGATGGATGTTTGTTACTCAATCACGACAGATTATCTATCTCTGTGCCAAATTACATCCAGATTTTGGAATAGAACTAAATACTATTAATGGAGGAAGAACAAAATTAAATTCTACGCGGGCGAAACTGCTGGCAGAAGCTAGTTTTGAATATTTGTTTCATCAGAATGAATTTATTTTTTAATTTCATTTCTTTCTTCAACTTTTTTTATTTAAAATTCTTATCGCAAACAATTAGTAATACTGCTACTTTTACATTTTATATTTCTTAACTAAAATCTTTGAAATATGAAAATATTATCAATTTTCTGACACAGTGGTAGTTATTGTGCTACAGGTATTATAAACAAAATGATAAGGAATCTAAAGTTTTCATTTTTTTAGGTGGTTATAAACCTAAACTCGTCCTTTGTGCACATATCAAACACTACATAATATACGAGTACTGTAGGTAAGTGAGCAAGTAGTGCCACAATAGTTTGTTCCTTTGGTCACACACAGGCAATCAATAGCACAATTCGGAGCAATTCACGACAATATCGTATATTTTTTTAATAAAAAATTAAAATGATGACGAATGAGTATATAAGAGGAAGCCTGATAGTAGAGTTGACTGAAAAGTTGTGTGGCAATCGGTTGTCGTGGTATGAGCATGTGATGCGGAGGAATGAAGAAAATGTCGTAAGGAAAGTCTTGTGTATGGATCTGGATGGCTGTAAGAGTAGAGGAAGGCCAAAGAAACGATGGTTGGACTGTGTGAAAGATGATGTGGGTAAAAAGAGGATGACTACAGAGATGACAACTAATAGAGGAGTATGGAGGAAAAAATATGTTGCGCCGACCCCAAATAAATTGGGATCAGTATCTAAGCCGTGGTCATCTAATTATGGTCATCTCTGGCCACGTGGACGTTGGTGTTCCGAACCTTTTGCTAAGACCGCATTGTTCTTCCAAAAAGAATAAAGTGAAGTTTATGATCCGACCATTTTTATATTGTTTTTTCGTATGAAACTAAATGTAAAGTAGGAACCCTGCCAACAAGAGAAAGATTCGGTGAGAATCATAAATGCCATGCTTAAGACTTAGCGTCACCACAGAAAATCTCAAAACGATTACTTACAGCGTCCTACATTCTTATGCTTATAGCATTTGAACTTGACTCTGGTCCCTTTTACACCTCGAGACATCATTAAGTGCTTTTAAGAAGTTTTTTCCAATATATAAAGTTTAAGAGGCAGACTCGCTCCAGATCAAGTTGGAAAAAGAAAGTGAAACGTCAAACGACAATCTGTCAATCTGTCAACTTGCAAAATAACACTCCATTCCACGAAATAAATTTATTCAATTTTTAAGTGTTACAAGGGCAGGAGTATGATGATGACATAAATTGTAAAAAATTGCACAACCGACGCAATATAATGCCCATGTAAGCCAACAAATAACGAATTCCACTATTTCAATGTCCCTGAAATATCACTTTTCCTTCATAATTTATTTACCAAGGAAACTCTCCTCGAAGATTAGAAAGGTTTAAGTTCATAGTCTTCCTCAGTCAGGTCAGACCCACGGGACAATCCGCAGCGGTAATGGCAATGCTCTCGGGTCATAATACCTCTTGTTTATGTTGACCTTACCCGTATTATTTTCTCGTGAGAAACTGTTAACAGTGTTTGCACTGTCACCTAGGCTGTGGATAAAAACGTAAGTTTAGTGTTGCTGGACTTTCTAGCAGTCTGATTGTTTTCCTGTAGCCAACCGGCTGGAAATCTTATTATGATCACAATATTTTTTAGGTTCTGTACGAGGTCGTGCCGTAGAGGAGTGATCATGATATATTGGAACGGAGTTCCATATCGCGCGTTGTGAAAGGGGGCTAGACGGAAATTCTTACGAAAAGTTGTCACGACACTAATGAGGCTGTCCATCCAAAAAGATTGTGTTGGAAAAACAATCTAATAAAAACTTCTTGTATTTTTGGTGGGTAGGTACAAAGTTTGCAAGCAGATCAAGCATTATCAAACATTATTTGTTATAGTTGTTGTTATTGCTAAAGAGTTGAGTTGAGCTGAGCTAAGCTGAGCTGAGCTGAGCTGAGCTGAGCTGAGCTGAGCTGAGCTGAGCTGAGCTGAGCTGAGCTGAGCTGAGCTGAGCTGAGCTGAGCTGAGCTGAGCTGAGCTAAGCTGAGCTGAGCTGAGCTGAGCTGAGCTGAGCTGGGCTGAGCTGAGCTGAGCTGAGCTGGGCTGAGCTGAGCTGAGCTGAGCTGAGCTGAGCTGAGCTGAGCTGCGATGAGATGAGATGATGAAGTATAACTTCTTACGTGCGTGCGTGTGTGCGTAGTTAATAATAAAAAAAAATATTATAAATTAAAAAAAATAAAATTATATTACAATTCCTTCACTAATTAATCGAAAGGAACTTCGTTCCATCCGGGTGTCCCTTGACATCTCTCAAGTTTTTTATAATTCATAAATGGGCCAATGCAATAGTATCGAGTATAGTATACTTGGAAAAGGGAAAAAGAAAAGAGGCAGACCACAGAAAAGGTGGGATGATGACATTAGGCAAGTAGCAGGAGTAACGTGGAATAGAGTGGCCCAAGATAGACAGGAATGGAAAAGGTTTGGAGGAGGCCTTTGCCGCTTAGCAAACAGAAATACAAAAAATAATTAAGTATTAGAATAGAATAGACTAAGATTAGTTTAGCTACAAAAATATATTTGTATATCCATACTCCTATTTTTTAGTTCTTAATACTTTGTAAATAGTTACTAAGTTGGCCTGAATTAAGGGCTTTATTATTGTTATTCTAAATATTTCTTATAATTTAAATATTTCTTATAAATCATACAAAAAAGCACTTAAAATTATAAAACAATAGTAGTCCACCGGTGTCAGGAGCAGGGTCCAAGCTACCAGTGGTTAGGGCTCCAGAGACAGGAAATTCCTTACTATGCGAGCCGTATCGAGAAGAACTGCCTTCTGTATCAGGCCCTTGATCAAACCGCGCAACGACTGCTTCGACAGGTGGTCGTCGAGGTTTTTGGCAATCAGGCCGTTGGCGGTAACGACTATCGACACAATGACAGCCGAGTCCACATTCCACATATCGACAACCTCGTGTGCTGTGTATTATTATTATTACAGTGTATTTATATCTCTAAAAACAAAAAACGAATAGCTACTACCGGCTAGCTAATATGTTGCTAAGCGCAAGACTTGAGAACGGCTGGACAAATTTAGAAAAACCTTTGATTTAAACTTCGCTGAAGTCTAAAGAGCGATAAGGTAAAATTTCGAAAATCAAGAGAAAGAGAAAATTTTCTACGTGGGTGAATCCGCGGGCTTCTGCTAGTACTAAACTAATAATAAAAAAGTACAACTGCTAACAACAAATCATTTTAAAGCACTTGGTAGTATTTGAGGAGCTCGTGGCTAAAGTAATAACAGCCGCACGTAGATCCATCAGGTTAAGCTACGCTTGCCGGGGTTGGTCCATGGATGGGTGACCATCTTTACATACCGAGATTCCTCCGTGCCTTGGAAAGCACGGGTACGGAGGCGGGCGTTACGGGTCGTCAGAAGCCCGAAAGTCTGACAACCAGTCTTACCAAGACGACCCAGTTACGGTAATACGACACCCATCGTATTACCGTAACTGGGTTGTGGAGGTCAGATAGGCAGTCGCTCCATCTAAAATACTGGTATTCAGCTGCATCCGGTTAAACTGAAAGCTGACCCTAAGATAGTTGGGATAAGGCTAGGCAGATATATGTACTCGTATATATGGTCGCTGTTGTTAAGTGTATAACTTTTAACTTTTTTTTATCACTGAAAGGCTCGCGTTTGACCTCTATCTTACCAGCTGGTAAGCGACGACATTGGTTGATAATTGAGCACGCTTGCCTAACACTAACCTATTCACTCTCTAATTAAATACTACCAGGTTGTAGCTATCAGAAAACACAGATTCTGGCATTCCACTACTTAACTGTACGCACAATGAATGTGTTCCCAAAACGTTTTATGCATGTGGGTGGGATGTCCACCATGTACCGGTGGCACATTGCCGTATGTCTAGTGGTCAGATAATGGAATAGGCTTAAAGAAATTAGATATTTCAATTCCGACGCACACTCCCTAAAATGCAACTGATGGAAATCCGACAGTAGAATCAGGAAGTCTGAAAGCCCAACAAATATACTAACCAAAGAGTATCGTGTTATACAGTAACTAAATTGCGAAGGTCAAGAAGTGATCCATGTTATGCCAACCAAATAGATACAGTAAGAGGCTTAATATTATTTTATATACATTTAGAGCAACTCAGTTTCCAGTCAAGTCCCATATCAAAATAGAAATAAGGAGTATTTACGCTTATCTCATAAAATTTGATGTTATAAACCTAACCTAACAATTGACTTACAAAATAGACTATTTTCAGGGCTATTGTCATTCGATAATTTACGGTCCATTCAGAAGCATTCAGAAATTAGGGCAAAAATTACCTTTGAGAAGCAGTGACCTGATAAAATTGAGCACGTATTCGGTTGATTTATAGGAAAAATGTTATGTTAGGCTATCCCATGATCTATTGTTGGCCTCGCTAGTCTACTTCTCTATCTCTAAACGCTCGTAGTATAAATCAAAGTTAGAGCAGTGGTGGCCCAGTGGTATTGGCTGCGACTTACAAGTTGAAGATCGTGAGTTCAAACCCAGGCAGGCGCTTTACATTGTGTAAATTATTTCATGACCACTGCTTTCAAAACGGTGAAGGAACACATCGTGAGGAAAGCGGCATGTCCTAGAACCATAAATTCGAAGACATGTAATATCCACCAACCCGCATTGGACCCGTGTGGTGAGTTACGGCCCACACCCTCTTACAGAGAGGAGGCCTGTGCTCCAACAGCATTGGGGACAAAGGCTGGTGATGATGATGATGATGAAATCAAAGTCGCTTTCCGCGTCTGTCCGTTTTTCCGTTAATTACTCTTCAACCACGCAATGGATTTTAATGCAGTTTTCACTAATAAAAAGAGCGGTATGCGACGATAGTTTGTTGGTATCATTTATACCCGTGCAAAGCCAAGGGGGGTTGCTAGTGTATGTATATACACACGCTTTTTTCCTGCGTCTGCTACGATCCTTACGTACCCGTATATATCCGCCAAGTGGCGCTCTCATTGAATAAAAAATCGTAGCAAAGCGTAGAAAATAAAGATTAAAGAATCCTATGCTGCGTTTGTTACAAAGAGGATAAGGTATTTTTACGTTGTTAAAACAGGATTCAAAATGTTTAGGATTCTTTAATCTTTATTTTCTATGCTAAGATACGATTTTTTATTCAATGAGGGCGCCACTTATGCGGAAGTTGGCCCTTTAATTATATACAAGCTAATAAAACATCACTATCATTTCACTACATATTATAAAACGAAGTCCACCACCGCGTTTGTACGCGATAATCTCAAAAACTGGTGAACGGATTTTCATGCGGTCACCAATAGACAGAGTGATTCATGACCAAGGTTTAAGTGTATAATTTGTACCCGTGCAAAGCCGGAGCGGGTCGCTAGTAAATAAAATACGAAAAATCGACCTAAAAAGGGAGGCGTAGAACTCCCGGGCATCGAATTTTTGTTCACATCGCTGTCAACTGAAAAAGTACCCAGAACAATGGCAGCATTGCCACGATAAATAGCAATGCCATTCTTTGGTCAAAAAAGTGCCAACCCTCTGGTCATGTGAAGAGTCGACTAACTGCTTGTTGATATCACGAAAAAAGCTTTTATATTGCTAGCTTTTCCGTATGGATCTGCTCCAAGCGCTAAAATTAATCTATTTCCTTATAATATGTTACAAATTTTTTAACGATGATGGGTTATTCGTGAAAACGAGACAGAAAAAAAAATATAAGTTAGGTACCAAATAAAATGCGATTCATTTGTTTTGCTGCCAAAATTCACATGAATTTTTTATTTTACATTTTTCTTTTTAAAGATTTGGTCATACGAGTACTTAAATATAAAATTGAAGACATCACTGTCTCGTTTTCAAAGTAATTTTAAGTGAACTTTTTCGTTCTCACAAGTCTGTTCTTTCTTAGTTTCAGTTCTAGTTAATTACAAAAAAGCTGTCTACTTAAAAAAGACTTCATTACAGACGGGATAATTTATTCTAAGTAAATAAGGACCTCTCTGTAGAAGAGAATTGAAAATGTTTATTTTAAAGTTTCGTTCAGACTAGGCAACGTTGAGGGACTTTTCAGAAACAAATGATAGTAAATAATAATTAAGTATTCTATATGTATTTCCTTTTTCAGTAGATATCGTTTTTTACACAGAGAGGGTTCCGGAGTGCTCTTTTAAGAGGTAACGAGCCCCCATCCATGTCCTGATGGTCATCACCTAAATACCTCAAAAATTTAACACTCCCGGGTCTTTCCCCAAAATTTGAGGCGCCTCTTGAAGGTTTCTGAAAATAAAATCAGGGTTGGGGGTTGTACTATGAAAAAAACAATAGAAATTAAAAGTTTTGATTGTTTTTTTTCATAGGAAAATTAAAAACCATCTCAATATTAGTGCGTATCGCCACTAATTATACACCTAGTGATTGCATTTTACAAACGAGCTTTTTATTGTCCAAACCTGGGCCGGTTTCAGAGTTGATAATTTGGTCTTAAAACGTGTAAAATCCATCCTACTTTAAGGGTCTACTACCGGCCAAGTGGCGCCCTCATTGAATAAAAAATCTTAGCATAGCATAGAACATAAATATTAAAGAATCCAAAGTAGTAGGCAAAAGTGTCAGAAACGGCCGTTTTTGGTACTTTTGCCTATTACTTTTTTAGGGCGCCACTTGGCCGATAATGCCAAAATGTGACAGGTTTTCGGTCACAGTAAAGTTTGACAGATACCTACTTAACTTTCAATTCTTAAGAGCGTTCATCGCGCGCGGGCTGGCAACATCGCATTTCTAAATGAAAGTACAATTTTGACACCCAATTAGCTAAATCGTCATATTTTATCATTATTTTTTAAATTAACTCTAAAATATTTAATCGTAATACGTGGTAATACTGCAAAAAGTACCACCAAAACAAAAAGAAGAAGACAGCAAAAAGAAAATAATTGACTTTAATGTAATTTTTCATGATTATAAACCAACGATCTAGTAAATTGAGAAAAATAAACTTTCATTTATATTTAATAAAATAAACACAAAAAACCTCTAGAAATACGACGTTGTCAGCCCGCGTGCGATGAACACTCTTAATTCAGAAATTGGGAGTAGACCAATGAAACAATAGTCAAATCATGCGATATTTTGGCCTATCATCTTATAATCCTACAAGAGGTGGCTCAAAAATGAACGACCCGGCACGAAAATTACATTACCAAAATCACTAAGACTGTCAAATCGCCGAAATCTGCCGAGATTTGTGAAACTAGCTTCTACCAGTGGCTTTGCCCGCGTGAAATTATTACTTCCCGCCGTTATAAATTACAGCCTATAATTTATGTTACTTTGATGTGTAGCTATATTACTGAAAAGTTTCATCGAAATCCTATGAGTAGTTTTTGCGTGTAAGCGTAACAAACATCCGTTCATCCTCACAAACTTTCACATTTATAATATTAGTAGGATAAAGAAATATAAAAAAAAAATCTATACTATAAAATAAATATAAAGAGGAAAGATGTTTTTTGTTTGTTTGTACCATTTAAGCTCCGAAACTACTGAACCGATTTTAACCATTCTTCCACCAATAGAAAGCTTAATTATTAGCAAGTAACATATATTCCTTTTTATCCCGGGAAAAATAACATTTCTCGCGACGATATGTCATGAGATCGAAGCCGCGGGCAAAGTACTAGTCCTACTTCCTACTAATATTATAAATGTGAAAGTTTGTGAGTGTGTATGTTTGTTACTTCTTCACACTCAAACGGCTGGACCGATTTGGATGAAATTCGGTATGTAGATAGCTTATAGCCTAGATTAACATATCGCATCCCCGGTGCAACACTGACGCTTTTGAAAAAATGTCTTTTTTCAGGAATATTAAATTTGATAATAAATTTTTGTTGTATGAAATAATGACCCCTCTTGATTAAAACAACAAGTTAGAGTTAGTAGAATAGTTTATACAATTATTGTTAACTTTATAATGAGCAAAAAAGCAATCCTGAATATTATTATAAAAATACTAATTTTTAATTCCAACTCATTTTTCTTTGCATAAGTAACAGTGTTGCACCGGGGCCCCGGTGCGGGGTGCGATATAGGCTACCTTTTATTCCGGTCTGGGCGGGTAAAACCGCGGGGCGCAGCTAGTTATAAATAAATGCAGTCTTGGAACCTATCCTTCAACGCCTTTACGATATGCCATGACATAAAAGGTGCGATCAAACCACATGGCCGTGTACATCATAATATTTTATACACCACCATAAAACCTTTTGTCGAAGCCAATTTAGAAATGGAATATGATTTATTATTTTCCTAAAACATTGAAAAAATGATTTATTACGGTGCTCCTAATGGAATTGGTTTGCTAAACCATTACAACTTTACCTACGGGATATTGATTTTCAAGCTTGCAGCCCGTTTACAGAAGCTTTCACGAGTTATTTTTGTCTCCAAGGCATTAAATAAATTCAAGAAATGTCTGTTAAGTACCTACAATAATGACACGGTGGAGCATACGGTGGAGGTCTGCCCCACTTGAGCGGAGCACCGCCGTGTCCTTGTGGATGCGATAGGTGGCGGCGATCTCACGCCCCCCGGCCCTGGTTCAGGCCATGGTACGGAGCGAGAGGGAATGGGAGGCAGCCTCCGCCTTCTGCGAAGCAGTAATGCTCGTGAAGGCAGAGGCGGGACGCGTGAGGGAATCTCAACGGAGTGGCCCTCACGCCCTGGCCGCTACCACCGCAGGAGAGGTACTGGGCGTAGGACGTCACGAGACGATTTCCGGCCACCGTGGGCCTGCGGACGGCAAGCTGTGGGTAGCTCACCGTCCGATCAGCACCAGGCCCGTGAGTCGACGGCGCGTAATGTTCCACGCGCGCCTCAAAGAGATGCAGTCAGCCACCACTGACGGGGCCCATCGTGGCCGGTGCCTGCATGCCTAGGTAAGTAGGTAACGGGTAAATTCTGAAAATGAGTTACGGCACCCCTGGGCGCTCAGGCAGGGAAGGAACAGGGTTGGGTTTTAGTCAGTAAGAGTCTGACACGCCCTCCCGCTCCACCCAGAGCGGGAGAAGTCATTGGATGATTTCCCAGCCCACAAAAAAAAAAGTACCTACAATAATCGGCCAGTAGATCGAAATATTTCAGAGCAGAGATTTTGCCCGCAATTTTCGTATCCAATACCAAAAAAAGGTATAAAATAGGGCTCAAGAATATAAGTAAGCACAGGTACACAGAAGGCCTTCGTAGTCATTAATGAAAAATCAAGTGCTCATACACACACTTCTATCCTCAATATCCCACTAAAAACAAAAACTATTACACACATTATTAATCGCAACCAGAATTGCAATTACTGTTACAAAGGAGACTGCCTACTTCCCTTCGTATCGTCGTCAATCAATCAGCGTCACAGTCACGAAGTCTGCACACGCCTTTAAGACAGTAACGAGAAACAATTTGTTCGGAATGAAGGGGACTCATTGAATTAGGGGACCGTCACAATGCATTCAGAGTAATCTTTTGATCTTTCTTTTCAATTCTTTTTCGTACGCACTTCTTATATTAAAGGAAGATTCTTTATTGAAACTTTTGTGCTGTGTAAGTATGGTAAGACCCTTTTATATTTTTTGTTTGTGCTTTGGCCTTGTAGGTCGCCTTAAGGCTCCGTCTGACACACGAAACGCAATGTGACAGCAATACGACGAAGCATTTTCGTAAAAAAAAATCTAAAACTGCTGTACAGATTCAACAATTTCTTTAAGATTGACGTCGCTTCGATGTCGCATTGTTGCGTTACGCCAGTCTGTAGGCGTATTTATTTCGTACTCATGATTTTTCTAATTAATATCGAGTGAAATAATTCTATCTTTATAACACTGAATATTGTAGGTATTATATTTTTTATTACATACTCATCCATACTAATATAATAATAGTAAATGCGAAAATAACCAATAATAATTAAATCAAATCAAACCAAACCATCATTTAATCATCATCATTTAAAATTCAATTTATTTAGTAATTTAATGTACTAACACTAGCTTTTAAAATGTATACTAACAAATTGGATTTTATGAATTCTATTATCTGAAATAAATAATAATAAAAACTCTGTCTGTCTGTCTGCATATTATCTCTTCACGCCTTAACGACTTAACGGATTTACATGAAACTTGGCACACGGGTAGACGAGTATCCTGGAATAGGACATATTTATATCGGATACTTTTCATCCCGGGAATACGTTCCCATGGGGTAATTTTTAATATACACGCGGTCGAAGTCGCGGGCAGAAGCTAGTTACCTATAAAAGTAAAGTTCAAAGTATCCTTTGAATGACAGCTCTTAACAGATCTTTCCTACAAAACTGTATCACAGAAGTTAACCAGATTTTTTCTGAGAAGAACTGATGGTTGTTATTTCGTCCTATCACGCAAGTTCGCTCAATTTACCTTAAGGGGATTTACTCGGCTTCGGTATTACTCGACTTTTCCTCTGTTGATCTTATTTTCTATCTATTCTGTCGTGAGAAACTCGGAAAATGAACAACAAATTTACTTGTAATTCTACATTAGAAATGTGAAAGTTTAGAGGGAGGGATGGATTTGATTGATTTGTTACTCAATCATGCCAGAACGTCTGAATGGATTTGGATGAAATTTGGTACAGATATAGATTATAGTGTGGAATAGCACATAGGGTATAATTTATAATGGAGGAGGTACTACCTCCACGCGGACGAAGCCGCTGGCAGAATCTAGTGGATTATATTTTAAACTAGTTGCACCCCGCGGTTTCAACCGCGTAGGGACCCCTCTTTGAGGAGTGGCTGGGGAGGCGTCACGGCGCCCTCACCTTCCGCCTGACGCAGGTGCTCACCGGACATGGCTGTTTCGGTAGGTACCTGTGTCAGATCAAGGCGGAGGTGACCCCCGGGTGTTTCCACTGCGAGGATCGCCCAGAGGACACGGTAGAGCATACGGTGGAGGTTTGCCCCGCTTGGGCAGAGCACCGCCGTCAGCAAAGGATGGGGCCTGCCACGGCCAATGCCTGCCCGGGGGTTGAGGATAAATTCGAAAGAGTTACCTCGCCCCTGGGCACGTAGGGCAGGGAGGAACAGGGGTGGGTTTTAGTCAGTAAGAGTCTGACACGCCCTTCCGCTCCACCCTAGAGCGGAAGAAGTCATAAGATGATTTCCCAACCCCCAAAAAAAAAAAAACCGCATAGACCGGGATAAAATGTAGCCGTTATAGCTACATACCAAATATCATTCAAATCGGCAAAGCCGTTTGAGCGTGGAGAAGTAGCAAACATACAAACACACACACACTCACAAACTTTCGCCTTTTTAGAATAGAATAGAATAGAATAGAATAGAATAGAATAGAATAGAATAGAATAAACATTTATTCGACACAGACACAACACAACAGCAACAAACAAAAGGTAAAGAAAATAACAGTAGGTACACAAAGATACAATAAAATTTTATCATTAGGGTGATTGCAATAATTCACATTACCATTTACATTATGTATTTAAAATTTAGACATGTAATTCAAATTATTTGTACAACTTCTTTTGAAATACCAGATCCATTAGTCGAACAAGTAAAAACACTAACTGCAAACCTTATTTAATCTATCTTTAGCATTAGAAACTCAAAGTGGTTTATCTCAAAGTTTGCATTAGTAATCCTGAATGTCTAAATTCTTAACCAAAACTGAAATTCGAAGTACATTTTTATTGCTACAATGGAAGTATGAATTTTCTATAGAGCTCACGACATACGGGTGGTTATTCAATGCACGAATAAAGGCAAGGCGAATAGAAAATACAGGGATTTTAGCCTTCAAGCCGGATTTGAGAATCGCGTGAGCAACCCCGGCTCGTTTCTTTGTATTAAATAATTCAACATTTCATTGTAGATGGTTTGGAGGCGTTATCGTGAATTTAAATGAAAAAGTCTAAACTTTTGGGATGGAACCGGGAATATTTCGCGATATTATTTTTTTATTAAGTATTAATTTGGCTATGACACGAGTTGGTGACTTCAGTGATTCAACCGATTTATAAATATTTGAGTTTTTTTTATTGGTGTTCCTTTGGTATACATTTTACTGCGACAATTATTTTTCACAAGTCTCTGTCCAGCTCTTTTTGTTCTAGATTCGTTAGGTAATCAATCATCAAATAAATTCTCCCGCTCTGAGGGCGCGTCAGACTCTTAAGGTTATTTTACACCAGCGAGGCGAGGCGTGGATGGGATGGGCGAGAATTGAAATATGTATGGCAAAACTTCTATACACGCTGTGCCCATCTTTGGCAAACGCGGTTGCCAACACGCTTAAGAGTTATGGAAAACTGACAACTGTGGTTGCCGATACGTGTCAGTGGAATCTTTAAACGAGCAATTCCTGTATATATATATATTATATAATCTGAATGTCGGAAACGGCTCCAACGATTTCATGAAATTTAGCATGCATGGGGTTTCGTGGGCGATAAGTCGATCCAGCTGGGTTTCATTTTTAGAAAACGTCGTTTTATCCGTATGAAAACCGAGCAAAGGTCGGCCATCTAGGTATTAATTTATAATGGGAGAATTAGTAATCCCACGAGGACGAAGCCGCTGGTAGAAGCTAGAAAGGTTATATACGTAATCAGAGTAGAACAGCTATATATTTCATAAATTATTTAATTGATTAATTTATATACAACAGATAATTCAATTTTATTTATGTTATGCTATAAAGCATATTGTAAGCACCTAGGTGGTCGTATAAATACGTTTCAGAAGTAAATTTTCTTAAAGTTCGATTCCTGCTAATGAGTCTGGGACCATACTAGCAAAGGACAGAGTTGTGTGGGAGAGGAAGAGTGAGGCAATTTCCCAGCAGTGGGACAAAATAGGCTAGTTAGAGGTTACGGCTCCAACTTATGAGTTTTAGTTCGGTAGATAAATACAATTTTATATAAACTTCATGTACACTGTGCCTCTATACATTAAACTTCACCTGCATTTATGCACTATGCAGTCCGTTGGTTTAGACCCTACTAAAACTGATATATATTTTTATAATAATTTATGTACACACATAGACACAATAATAGAAAAAAAATATAAATAAAAAGAACAAAGGAACTGTATATTTATTAAGAAATATTTTCAATTTTTAAGAAGTAAAAACGAAATACTAAAAAAATACAGAACAAAAACTAGTATACCAATACGGACTTTCGTTAATAAAACAAAACACTGCAGTGCCATAGAAAAGCTATCAATGTAAATCAATTGATTGTACTGTATGTACGGCAGATAAATGAATGGAATATTTATTCGATTCAACCAGATGTTTCATAGGTTGGCCGAAAAGTTTTCACTGTGTTTTTATTCGACGGCCGTGGGCGGATGTCGAGCTGTCAACCCTAGTGATGAAATTTTCCTCAGACATTTCTATTTTTAGGCTGTGACTCGCTCGTTTAGAATAGGGCTGTGCTAATTTTAATTATGTGACGATTGTGGAAGTTTTTTTACAGACAGTAGGCAGATAAGAATCAGGGTCGCGGGCGTTCAGTGTGAACCCAGGAAAGACGGTGGCACAGTGATTAAGTACTGCCCTTAGACCCCTATGCCCTGTTAGACCCCTATACAGTCTCATTAGGGATGTGGCGTTGCACAAACGGGGTTCCGGGTCTTTTAAGAGGCAACGGGGTAAAAAAGCAGATGATAAATGAAGACCACAACGTTTTTCGCTGAGCCCAAGTAACATAGACCCTAAGGCTTGACTTCTATCAAAAAGTCTATTCGAAAAGTTTAAAACTATTGTATGTTTGACATGCGCTACCAAAATTTCTCGCTGTCAATTAGTTGCAAATACAGTAACAAAAATGGGATGAGATTATTAACTCTCGATAAGATGTGAACTGAATATTACTTCTACAAAAATGTAACAAAAATCGACAGTTTATTTTTTACGAGTTACGGTGTTTGCAGTAATCCGGTAACATCGATATGTCGTGGCCAGATCATAGAATTTACTATTTCATAATGGGTTCAACCATTTCATGAAATGTTTGACCATATCATGAATTAATCGTGCTTTGCTATGACTATTTCATGATATGGTCAAACATAAATGGGATTATTAATTCTCGATAAGTAATGAACAGAATATTACTTCTACAAAAATGTAACAAAAATCGACAGTTTACGATGTCTCTGCGAGATTTTTTACAAGTTACGATGTTTGCAATAATCCAGTGACATCGATATGTCTTACTATTTCATAACGTGTTCAACCATTTCATGAAATGTTTGACCATATCATGAATTAATCGTGCTTTGCTATGACTATTTCATGATATAGTCAAACATAAATAGGATTATTAACTCTCGATAAGACGTGAACAGAATATTACTTCTACAAAAATGTAACAAAAACCGATAGTTTATGATCTCTGTGCTAGATTTTTTACAAGTTACGGTGTTTGCAATTAACCGGTGACATCGGTATGTCGTGGCCAGATCATAAAATTTACTATTTCATGATGTGTTCAACCATTTCATGAAATGTTTGCCCATATCATGAATTAATCGTGCTTAGCTACGACTATTTCATGATATGGTCAAAGATTAGGGATCATATCGTAAAACAGTTATGCTGTTCACCGGTAGAGGTGCTGATGTCACTCTGTTTTTGTTGGAAAATTAATTCTGATTTGCGTCCAGCTAGCAATGTGCTGACTACAGTCGTAAGATAGATAAGTAGATGGAGCATATTTCTGTCTGCAGGGTTTAAAGGAACCTAATACGAAGGGAATGAAGGCTTCGATCGCTCGCTTTGCTCGCTCTAGCCCCCTGTATCCCCTTCGAACCTAACCTGTCCATATCCTTAGTTCAATTTTACCAAATTATATATAAATAGTTACAATGAATTGGAATGTTTTATTCAAGCAAAGAACCGGTTTTATTAACTTTTCCGCTTGATCGGTAGTCTGCAGATGACCTGGGCCTGCAGTCTCGATATAGTTAACGATCGCCTAACGACCAAATTCGTTCGCTCAGAAATTAATGTTGCAAGGAGACAAACTTTTATGTCCTTTAATATTTTGACAAGTTAAATTAATTGTTACAAGTGGTAAAAGCTATTCATTAAAATTGAAATAAATGTAAAGTTTTCATGAAAAATAGTGCTTGCAAGTTAAAACTTACGCCGCCTCTGTACACATTACAAAAAAAATAATTATTTTTTTCAGGTTACGATCTACGAGTTTCTTAACGGCTAGTAATTTAGCAATCAAAATATGAATGTCGAGACTGCAGGACCCATCTGTGTCAGGGGGCTCTAAGTCTTTTTAACCGAATTTCGAAAAAGGAGGAGGTTCTATGTTCGACTATACGTTTGTATGTATGTTGTTTTTTTTTATGTATGTCCACCGATTTCTCCGTCAGTTGTGGACCGATTTTAAAAATTGATACTCCCGAAGTGGTCACATATAAAATTTATCGAAATTGCTTCAGCGCTTTTTGAGAAACTGAACAAAAACGAAAAATACGTGTACCAAGATGACGTTTTTTTGTTTTCTCCAATTACGAGTATGTTTAAATTTCAGGTTCCATATTATTAGAGTTTTTAGTTCTGGGGTATAACAACTAAAATTAAAAATAAAAACTTTAACAAAAAAAAAAACAACCGACTTCCAAAAAAGAAAATACACTAAAAATTAAAAAATAACTTTAACTTTTGAAGTCGGTGTCAAATAACGAAGAAATAAAATACAAACACTGACTTCCGAAATTAAAGTTATTTAAAAAAAATTAAAATGAATAAAAAGTGTATTTTCTTTTTTTGGAAGTCAGTTGCTTTTTTTGTAAAAAAGTTTTTCATTACATGGCTGCTAGTTGAACGGTACCGTCTAGTTGAAGGGCTAGGTGGTCAACTGAATGGCGAATTAAGCTAGTTGGCTGCGATGGACACCCTGCATTTATAATATGGCCAAAGATGGATTGACATATCATCAAACGTTGACGTTTAAACGATTTGAACAGTTTTAACGATGTCATGAAATGCAACCATATCATGAAATGATCGGTCACATCATGAAGTAACACACACACTACTGTCTATGTTGTGACTAGATTAAGATCTGACCACAAAAAAAAAATACATGTACATGAAAATACTTTCGTAAAAATAAAGTATGTTAAGTAGAGCACTCTAGAAATGTCTCCTTTAAATCCGTTTAGTTCTGGATAGGTACTAACGAAGCTTTAGTTCAAACCAGTTGTAATCGGGTCATAGTGGAGAGTTCTGATGCTTCAAATATAAAGTTAGTGAAAAAAATTGTTGTCTTTTATTATTTTAAATTAAATGCAATATTATATAAAGCGGTGGTGGCCCAGTGGTATTGGCCGCGACTTACAAGTTGTAGGTCGTGAGTTCAAACCCAGGCAGGCGCTTTACTTTGTGTAAATTATTTCATCACCACTGCTCTCAAAACGGTGAAGAAAAACATCGTGAATAAACCGGCATGTCCTGGAACCAAAAAATCGAAGAGATGTGACATCCTCCAACCCGTATTGGGCCCACATGGTGGGTTATGGTCCACACCCTCTCACAGAGAGGAGGTCTGTGCCTCAGCAGTGGGGGACATAAAAAGGCTGATGATGGTGATGATGATGCAATATATTTTGGTAGATATTATGAATTATTTATTATTAAATTTTGTCTGCGAATTCTCTAGCTAAAAGATCGAAAATTTCATCCACGTCCGTTCTGCTAGCTCGATCTTGACTGAAGTCAATTAACAAAGATCTGACCATATTGACTTTCACATTTAACACATTAGTAGGATAGGATATTACCTAATATCCTGATCATAATAGATATCATAAGTACTACCTTTTATAAGTAGCAACACATTACCAACCAATTCCCTGCACGAAAACTAATCGACCGCCTTACACACCGAAGCACTCACGGGCCAAACAATCAACGTCAAACCGGGCCTTTCAATTTACGTCCGCACGTTGGTACATGTAATTCCGTAACAAATTAATGGCCTATCCTTCGCCACCTTCCAATAAGCCTGACAATCCAATAAAACTGAACGACGGACGGCCTGACAGCCAGGCGAGCCTAATAAGGGAAGGTTTCCGTTACACCACTGATGGATTGATAGACTGTGTACTTATTGGCTATTTTTGTTATTTTCCTGAGAAAATGTTTCAGTATTAATTGTGCCAATATGCTGGTGTTGTCTGTTGATATTAGATAAAATTGTAAGTGGTTTGGGTGTCTGTTTCGTCGCCAGTATTTACTGTCCTTGACATTTTGTAGGAGAAAGAACTAGTATTAGGTTTCGTTAAGACCGTCGCTTCACGTAAGTGACAACCTATTCTAGCGGAAAATGTACTAAAAATAAAACTCAATTTAGACAACCACAAAGTTTCGATACGGTGTGACCGTCTGCCAACTTTTTCGTTCCTCCAAAACTCAGATGAAATATGTAAGTATACCTAATAAATTCACGTGTATAATATATAAATACGCTCTCATTTCTCTAACCATTTTTTCCAGCACTGCAGACTGATTCACATGAATGAATAGAAACAAGACATAGGCACTCAACTCCAGACATTTACGAGAAAACCTTCCTTTGTTCCCTTTATTAGAAAAAAAACCAAACAAAACATCTCTCAAACAATATATACGTACAAACAAAACATTTCTTCGCGATCGGGTATTATACCCGCAAGAACACTTTCAGACAGATATTTAGGTTTCATGAGAGACCTATTCAATCCGCTTGCTGAAGTATCGAGACCATTTATCAAAGTATTTATAACTTGAAAGAGACGTGGGTGTTTTCAAAATGAGCATTTACATAATATATTGAGGTTTCAGAGTGTTCATAATTCATGTTACGTCAATGTTTTGAAATAAAAAAGGTGTGTTTCTATTATTTTTAGGAAGTTTGAACGTGTTGGTGATTGATTAATGGCCAGAGTGACGTAGAGTTTCTGTCAGCAGTAGTCCTGCCTCTAGATTTAGAAATGTAACTCATTCAACGCTAACAAATACATTGAACGACAACAAATAAGTCTTTTAAAACTATAACGGTTTTTTTATACAGATGCTAGCAGTATAGACCACCTTTTTAACCGACTTCGAAAAAGTAGGAGGTTCTATTTTCGACTGTATGTATGTTTTTTTTTATGTACGAGTATGCCCACCGATTTCTCCGTCAGTTGTGGACCAATTTTCAAAATTCTTTTTTTATCCAAAAGAATATACTCCCTTATAAATTTTATCGAAATTGCTTCAGCGCTTCTTGAAAAACTAAACAAAACGAAAAATACGTATACATAGATGACGTTTTGGTTTCTCCAATTACGAGTACGTTTAAATTCCACGCTCCATGTTATTGGCGTTTTTAGTACTGGGGTATAGCTATTAAATAGTGAAAAATAAAAACATTTTTACAAAAAAAATACAACCGACTTCCAAAAAAGAAAAAACACTAAAATGTAAAAAAAATACTTTAATTTCAGAAGTCGGTGTCAAAAATAAAATATAAACACCGACTTCAGAAATTTAAGTATTTTTTTTAAATTTTAGCGTATTTTATTTTTTTAGAAGACGGTTGTTTTTTTTTTGTTGATCTCATATCTTACTAATTATAAATGTGAAAGGTAAATGTATGTATGGATTGATGTTTGTTACTCAACCACGCTAGAACAGCTTCAGGGATCTTGATGAAATTTAGAGATATTAATGTTTTTTTAGGGTTCCGTACCCAAAGGGTAAAACGGGACCCTATTACTAAGACTCCGCTGTCCGTCTGTCTGTCTGTCTATCTGTCATCAGGCTGTATCTCATGAACCATGATAGTTGACAGTTGAAATTTTCACAGATGATGTATTTCTATTGCCGCTATAACAACAAATACTAAATAACAGAATAAAATAAATATTAAAAGGGGCTCCCATACAACAAACGTGTTTTTTTGCCGTTTTTATAGATAATGGTACGGAACACTTCTTGCGCGAGACCGACTTGCACTTGGCCGGTTTATGAAGTAATTGAGTATGAAAAAATGATGAGAGTGAAATTTTAAGATGCACGCGCATCACTATCACACAAAATTCACAGGTTGAAGTTAGCTAGAACCGACACCCTGAAGTTAGCTATGGTCTGTGGTTCATGATGAATGATTGTTTTCCTTTTGTAAACTTTGTGACAGTTTGATTTTTATCTTGTTACACTAAAGAAGTATAACTTCTTACGTGCATAAGTACACACACACTTTTTTTTATAGTCTGGAATAGCACATAGGATACTTTTATCCCAGGAGCATGTTTCCTTGTGAAGATCTTCGAATACACGCAGCCGAAACCGCTGGTAGATGCTAGTTTTTTTTTATATAGTTGCGGGGGACAATAAAGCTGGTAATTATGGGTCGAGAACACTGAAACAAACAAAAATATCCTGAGGAAGAGAAAAAGGCCACTTTAGATGAATCATAATACTTCTTGCGCATGATTTAAATACCCCAATTCACTGTGACAGTTTTTTTTATTAAGATTCGTAAAGTGGTTGTAGCTGATTCATACTCAATTCAATTTTTAACAGAATCTTAACATGATAATGTACTCATTATGATATGTCTGTAGCTGTGTTTAGGTGCATTCTGTGCAATATGAATAAATAAATAGTTGGTGTTTATATTGCTGCTATATATGAAATATTATGATTCAACTTAAGGGTCTACTACCGGCCAAGTGGCGCCCTCATTGAATAAAAAACGTAGCATAGCATACAAAATAAATATTATAGAATACAACGTCACGTTTGTTACAAAGAGGATAAAGTATTTCTACGTTGTTAAAACAGGTCTCAGAATGTTTCGTATCCAAAGTAATAGGCAAAAGTGTCAGAAACGGCCGTTTTTGGTACTTTCATTGAATAAAAAATCGTAGCAAAGCGTAGAAAATAAAGATTATAGGATCCTATGTTGCGTTTGTTATAAAGAGGATAAAGTATTTTTACATTGTTAAAAAAGGCCGACCTGTTCTAACAACGTAAAAATACTTTATTTTATATTACTGCTATGCTACGATTTTTTATTCAATGAGGGCGCCACTTGGCCGGTAGTAGGGCCTTAAGTGGGCTTTTTAGTCCCCAGGAATGTTCGCGGATAAAATCGAAAGAGAGTTACCGCAGCCCGGTGAGTTTTAGTAACACGCACTCCCGCTGCACTCAGAGCGGGAGAAGTAATTTCTGTGGATCATTTCCCACCCTTCAAAAAAGGTATGTGATATCCTAAAGTGTCGCACTGCCAAGATATCGCTGGTCAAAAGCCTCTAGGCCTCGAAACCTTCTTCGAAAATAATATCCATAAAAAATCATAATTATTTCAAAATTAAAAACCAGAATAATGAATCAACCTACTTAAATAACAATAGAAATCTTTGGAAATGATCTTATTCATAATCTACCCTTATTTTTCGTACTTATAACCGAAGGGATGCTTTTATTATTAAAGAGCCCGTTTCAGAGGGTTAATTACTTAATAATCTAGGGCACGCTCCCCTGAGGATTTTTGACCTCTGAGATTGTGTTGCCATCTTGGCAGACTTGTCTCAGAAAAGACAGTAGTAATTTTGGTAAGTATCTTTTGATATTGTAAAGGTAAATAATAGTATAATGAACTTAACATTATGTACTTTGATTGTACTTATCTTTGATCAAAAGAAATTAATTGATCTACCTGTTATGAATTTTGTAGTTAATTAATCAATTGGGCTCAACTTCACAATAAGGGATCCCGAGTAGACTCTTCAATTTTTTGTTGTGCAAAGTACATGTTATCTTGAGTAATTTCACGAAGTTTCAAGTTTAGGAAATAAATACTTTCGGAGATAAAAAATATCAAACTTTGATAAAATAACCTCAAATTTCGCACTATTTTATCACTTTTGACGTAACTTTGACAGGTAGGGTTGCTAATTTAGGGAGTTTTAATAATGCGTTTTGATTTTGCAAATTATAAGTTGACGCGTAGTTTGTTTTCTTTGTTTAAATTTGCTTTAGATTTAGTTATTTTATTTGAGTTTAATAATTTCTCAGTGATTTCTGTTTTTTTGGTGACCAACTACGAAAATTTTGATTTATTGACAATCTAAAGTTATTATTTTTTATTCTGATGGTATCTGCTACAGGTGAAACGAAACGCAAAATGTATTTGGCGCCGTTATATGATTTGTTAGTGTCATGTTATTCAATGTCTGTACTCGCGTTTGAGAGCATTTGCCATCGCGCTTGAGAACTTAGGATGCAAGAGCGAGCGAAGCGAGCGAACAGACCCCGCCATCCCCTTCGTGGTTATTTTTTTTATAAACCACTCAGAAGTAGGAGCCCCGCAAAGCGGGGCTCCGGCGACACGTGGCTCTATCGACATGCAAACCTAAAACATTATAATAAAATAAAAAATGCCTTTGCCCTTCGACGAATGACCTTGACCTTCGGCTTTTCGGGTGTTAATCTTGACCTTGAAGATGCCATTGATCGTATTATTGCTTGGAAATAGTCTAGAAATAGTCCGCGATTGACGCTAAATGAAAGTTCTTCCCAAAAACATAACCTCAAAATTAGATTTTTAAAAATTCATAAAAAAAAAACTATGCATTTCCTAAACTTTTCCCCCACGGGGGAGGGGTCTACGGTCCAGTGCGTCTCGCATCCATCGGATTCCCGTAACCCTCACCAGCAGGTGTATTCGTTAACTCAGTTGACATCAATTTGATAGGCACTATTTGCAGTACATTGCTCGGTGGACATCGATTATAATAGGCACTACGTGGTATATTTTTGTTTTCCTATACGTCAAAGCAGCAATGTACGATGTCAACTGAGTTAGCGAATGCGCCTACAGGTCATCGGTCCTTCTTGTGGGTGGGTGGCTTTCCAACACCGCGTCTTCCGATACGCGGTCACCACTCCATGACTTTTCGGCACCATAGACCGACAGTATGCGTGTGTTACTCAGTCGATTTCATTCGAAAGATGGTATATAAAAGATGGTTTAAACAGGAAAGGAAGTCTTCGCTCAAAAAACAAAAAATAGAAGAAGTGCAAAAAAAAAGTATTTCCATGAATTGGAAATCTCTATGTTAGTACATTTATTTAGCTTACTTACAATTGGCTTGTAGACAAATATTTTCAGGTACTCAAAATAATAAATGGCTAAGCTTACCAAGAGATATTTGAAAGATTACTTACAAGACTAAAGGCCGATGTCACCAATTCTGAACGCCCAGTTTTCGACGTTTAAGCTCGTTTAAACGCGTTTAGCCGCTGTCATAAATCTGAAGAGTTTGTTTGTTTGTTTCGTTTAACGCGCTAATCTCAGGAACTAATAAATCGAATACAATTTTTTTATCATGTTGAATTTACCATTTATCGAGGAAGTCTATAGGCTATACATATAATATCACGCTGCGACCAACAGGAACAAAGCATCAATGAAAAATGTGGCAAAAACGGAAAAAAGAGTTCTTTTGAGAGCTTCAGTTGCGTGCACTGCGTAAACAGTTAAAGTTACGCAAAAATTATGTGTGACGGAATTGTTTTCCTTTTAAAGTTCTGAAAAAAAGTAAAATTTGTATCTATTATATTGTGGTAAATGTTTGCATAGAGCAGTAGTGGCCCAGTGGCATTGGCCGCGACTTACAAGTTGTAGGTCGTGAGTTTTAAACCAGGCAGGCGCTTTACTTTGTGTAAATTATTTCATCACCACTGCTCTCAAAACGGTGAAGGAAAACATCGTGAGGAAAGTGGCATGTCCTAGAATCAAAAAATCGAAGACATGTGACATACACCAATCCGCATTGGGCCCGCGTGGTGTATTACGGCCCACACCCTTTCACAGAGAGGAGGCCTGTGCCCCAGCAGTGGGGACATTAAAAGGCTGATGATGAAATGTTTGCATTGTATGTTATTTTATTTCATTGTTCCATTTTTTTTGGTTTTATGTATTATTTTTTCCTACTACTTTACCACACAGTGTCTACTTGCCTTTTTTTTCAACTCTCCTTACGCAGGTATGCTGGAAGAGATATCATTAGAAATTAGCATTACCTTTGAACATTATTTTTTTTATTTTTTTTTCTGTTTCATTCTTGTCAGTTTTGTGTGTAGGTAGAATAGAATAGAATAGAATACTCTTTATTATGTACACCATCTAAATTACAATAAAAATATGAGGAAAACATTACATAGGGTGACACAATGGGCGGCCTTATCGCTAAAAGCGATCTTTTCAAGACAACCTTTGGATGGATTTCTGGATTTTTTTGGTGTAGGTACCTAGATTGTTAAATAAAAAAATAAAATAAAAAAAAAGTTGGCGACAGCATTATGTCTATCTTTTAAGGTTCACTCGCTATACTTAATCTTTTTTATGGTTTTTATTTTTTACGCTAAGCTTAGTTCAGTAAAACTTAGTTTATAGAGCGAATGGTGAAATCGGCCCTTAGAAGGTATTTCAACAAAAGATGACCATAAAAATACGAAAAAAAAACAAAAGAAAACCTAAATATTTCTACTTCTTAACTCAAAAGGATTTTCCCGTAAAATTTTCCCTTTTACTGAAACCGAACTTTTCGTACGGACGAATAAAATATAATGGCTATTTATCTTCCTAGCGAGTCCCAAGTGTGCCAGACGTTTGGTCTAGCCTAAATTGTAGCCTTTAACGAACATTTTCTTTTACTATAGATCTTACAAGCAGTCTTGAATACGGAATGGCATTTTAGAGTAATGCGTCTGGCCAGTCAATCGTGAAATAAAAACAAGAGATGAACACATTGGTATGCATTTCCTATCAACAGCTTAATAGAATACTAAATTGGATACCTAACTCTGGCACAAGTCCCATACGATGATCTTCATCTTCATTCATCATCTTCTGAAATTAGACGTGGAAAATCTATGAGCAGTCTGTGATACCAGAATATCAGATTGTGTTACATTAAATTAGAAAATACTTATGTCGGAAACTTTGTACTCTTGAGTTGTTAATTCTCTACTTTTTTGCCATTTTAAGACTGATACAAACAAATCATTTGAATACACAAGAAGTTTTAAAATTACTTTAATAGAAACTTGGTGGAACAATAAATATGGTATAAGCATGATATGCTGTCGCATGGTATGTTGTGTTTTGTTATACTGGCACTTAACTCGTTGGTTTCGGTTAGACCTACGCATATTATTACACCGCAGTTCGAGCCCTGCTAAGTGAAATATTTTAGAATTTCTATGACAAATAGGTATTGTGATCTGAACAAGTATAGACTATAACTGCAACACATATTATACTAAACTAATAAATAACTTAAAAAATAAAATATGTACAAGAGGCATAAAAAATCCGGTAGGAGTAAAGCTCATTGGGCATCAAAAAATTCGTCCATCTCGCTGTCAATGGGAAAAGTGCCCAGAACGCTGGCAGCATTGCCACGTTGAATGGCAATGCTGATTCGTTGGCCGAAAAAAAGGCCAGCCCTCTGGTCACGTGAAGAGTCGACTAAAAGTTTGCCGATGTCACGGAAAACTCGATGAGCACTCGGACCCCATAGCCCTAGTGTTTCAACCCCAAACGGCTCAAACATATAACTCCCAATAAGGTTGTTATATTTGCGCCGTTTGAGGTTTTCTGCACCTGTAGCAGCCGCCCCAGCACAGCCCGCCGTGCTAAGAAGATGAGATGGCGCAAGGGTGTCGACACATGTTGCATCCCACACCAAAGGCCTACCCATCTTCCAAGGCATTATAGTCATCCCGTCGGGCCTCTTTCCATCGTCACGTGCCAGGCCATGAGGTTCAAAAACGGCTGACACACCGGCGGTGACAAGAGCCCGACGGATGATGTCGTTAATGCTGGCGTGCCGTGCCATACGACCCGCGCTCCTACTGCAGGATAGGCCATGGTGTCCGAGATGGTCGACTGCTTCACCACATTGGCAGCGATGTGGAGCTCCGCAAGGAGCACCCAGACGCAGACATGTAGCGATCCGGAAGGTGGTATCACTCAGCATAGTACCTATGTTGGGTGACGGTAGTGCCTGTAGCAAGAGGCCCGACTCCCATTCACCCACAGCCAGTAGGCGGGCACGTTCAGCAGTATTGGTTGACGTATTTATGAGATTATTCCGTACCAAACTACAGAGCGGCTCGTCCCACTGCCTCTGGGAGAACGGGTTCTCGGGCAACGCCGTGTCCGGGCAAGCCATTTTCCAAGCGTTCATTGCGTCGGTCAAGCACGGCACTTCACAGTTAACCAGTGATGAAGTCAAAATTCTTTTGGTTAACCTTTCAGTGCTGTGGACCGAGGACAGGAACGCCGGTAGACTTATACTAGAAATTTTGCGGATGCCGAGCCCACCAAAACGAATAGGTAGTGTGGTTTGCAGCCACGTTCGGTCATCCAAGGCCACATTTAAAATGGTTGTAAGAGTGCATCGAATAATTTCCTCAATTTTGTCCAGGAGATGTGAATGTTTCCATAAAGGGGAAGAGCGGAGTAAATATATAAAATTTGGTCCAAAACAGCAATATCTAATTGAACAATCATCATCATTTCAGCCGATAGACGTCCACTGCTGGACACAGATTTCCCCCAAGTGACACCACAACGACCGGTCCTGTGCGTCTCGCGTCCATTGGACTCCCGCGATCCTCATCAGGTCATCGGTCCACCTTGTTAGGCCTTCCTACGCTGCGTGTTCCGCTTTTTTTTATTTTTTCGGCCCCATCGACCGTCTGTTCCGCGACCAATTTGCCCAGCCTACTCTCACTTAATTTTGGCGATTCTTCGGGCTATGTCGCTAGCATTGGTTCTCCTGCGGATATCTTAAATCCTGATTTGATCACGCAAGGAAACTCGGAACAATATTGTGTTTTAACTTCCAATATTGTATCCTCAATTAAATGATTACATTCGTGTATTTCTCGACGTAGATAAGAACATAATTTAACCTTCCTACACAAGCTTTATAAGGTCTTAACTTTGCGTCAAACTTTAAGGCAATTTCTCCGTATCATAGGCGCCTTTATTTTGTTGCTGGCAACATGGTTACACCAAGTCAAGTCTCCTGTACTAGCGGTCCCCTGACCCAATTATACGAACTTTAACCTGTAAGTTTTGACGTTCCGCCCTTATCGACGTCCATAAAATGATTGTTTAGAGTTTGTTATAACAAAAGGGTCTTGAAATCCAAGATGGAGGCTCTAGGTTTATGAAGGGAAGGTTATGATACCTCGGAATAGGGGTTGTGTTTTGTTAATTCTAGAGGTAAAGTAATTAAAAACAAGGTTACGTTTTACGGTGAAATATGAGACAGAGGTTGTACTGATGATCCTGAAAGATAACCTGTACCTTAGGGACTTGTTAAAGAAATTTAGACCCTATTGCAAAGAAGTAGTTAAAATAGGCTTTAATTTTAAAGGTTTACAAAAAATACTGTTTACCAGATGAAATAGGCTAGGTTATGTTTTTGTTGGTGATATTTTATCTTTTTTAGGGTTCTGAAGTCCGAATGAAAACAAAACGAAACCCTGTTAGGATCAATCGTGTGTCCGTCTGCTCATTTGTCACTCCCAATTTGCTTCAGTTCTAGTGGACCGATTTAAAATTTGGTATTTAAATAAATAAAGTTTTCAAACTGTACCATACGACATAAAAAATAAACTTGAGGGTCGCGCCAACGACCTTGAGTGGTTAGCTTGCGTGACCTGTGCTGAGCTCACGTAACGCGCCGTACGTTCACCCAGTAATAGGACTCGCCCATCAAAGAGCGCTGTAAGAAATTAGACGCATTATTAATTTATTATACATTCACCAACAGGTATTATACTAAAACACGTATACTAAAATATAAATAATTAAATGACCTATAAAATAAAGAAGGTTACATAAAAAAAAAAAATGTATGCGTGATTCTCAATTTTTTATCCCCGTTAGACATAACTTTACAAATTGATTACACTATGTAATAAAAATAAAATTTCAAATATTCACATATCAAATTACGAGGAAAATTGTCTAGAGTAACTTATATTTTTTAAAAGAAGTAAAAGTAGTCGTTAAAACGTGATGTTCAATTAAAAATCATTAAAAGTCATATAACTTTAAGAAAATAGATAAAAATTTACCATTTTCGGAGATAATTTCGATGGCAGCAAAGTACAAAAGGACATCTACATTTTTGCAAATGTGTTTTTTTTACAAAAATGTGCCTATTTACAAGACTGTATTAAAATTATTTCAAATTTCAAAATAATTAAGAAAATCTGGCTCGTAAATAAGGACATATACACACGATTTTAAAAAGACATCGCAGTAGAAAGGGACATTTGAATTTGTCCGTCTTTACTTCGGAGCTTTGACAGATGAATGAAACGTAAAAAAGTCTTCTGTCTCCTGTCAATCGTGAATTTTTATTTTCTTCTAATAATAATCCTTTTATTTTTATTTAAATTATATATTTCACGTGGTTTGAGAACTAAATAAATGATTTAACTGACATAAATAGATGAAGTTTGGTGCTAGATTACTCATTTAGTTTACAGTTATTTATTTCAAAACAAAAGACATTTGTGTCGAAATATTTGCACAGTAGGTAGGTAAACAAAAAGAAGCAACATAAACAATTATAATAGGTGTAGTCTCGTTCCTCACCCATCGTCGAGGTTAGAACGTCTTAGACCCAAATTAAAAATACTAACTTTACAAACATTCATGAATAATGATTCAAAACAAATTCCCTAGCAAAATGCTACAAAAATTACATTTAATGTCGAATATTAAGTATAAAAAATCAACATTTATAAAAAGTCAAAGAACAGGGTAGGTTTTTTAATATTATTGAATTTATATATTATTGAATTTAACACAATTTTTAAGATTTTTGTCATTACAAAATTCGCCAATGCTGTAACAGGCTTTATTAATTAACAAAGCCCTGAGTTTATTTTTAAACATGTTCAAATTCTGAATACTCTTTAATCCTGCTGGTTATTTGTTAAACAAATTGACAGACTGCACGCGTGACGAGTGTTTGACAACATTAAGCTTTGCCTGCAGAATAGTAGGAAGATCTTTTCTGCGAGTAGCTACTCTTTGTTTCTTTCATCATCTGTTTCAAACTCGATTAAGTTTTTGTTTAAATACGTAAGGAGAACTAAAATATAAAGACATGGTAATGTCAAAATTTTATGGTTAACAAAATACTCTTTACATGATTCTGTCTGGTTTAAACGAGGCATGGTTCTTAATGCTCGCTTTTGTATAGTAAAGACTGCCTTAGAATTATATTTATAGGTGTTTCCCCAAAATTGAATGCAATATCTAAGTTTAGATTCAACTAGAGCAAAATAGACAGTACGAAGTTGGGCAATAGACAAAATATCCCTGAGAGATCTGATAACATAACACGCACTTATTATTGTATTTGTAATTGAATTTAGTTCTGTCTTCCAATTATGTAGAGAGTCAATTTGTACCCCTACAAATTTTATACCTTCTACTATATCAATTTTGCTGCCTCTCATTAGTGAAATTGATAAATTTAAAGTAAATAAAGACATCTACAAAATTTGGTTAAAAAAAGCGAAATATTGATTGCATGTTGCTTAGATTTTATTTAAATATCCAGATATGTATTACTGGAGATTGTTATCTTAGTTATTCAATATTTTAGCTAGCATAGAAACGGATATCAGGCACATGTCTTTTTCTAAGTAGAAGACTTTTTAGAGTAAAAAAGTACATTTACATTATTTCAGTAAAACAACGATATAGTGATTAATTCTTTAATAAATTCAATTAAGAAGGTTATTTTAATGCATCATAAAAAAATCACGTCATCAGTGTGAATATTAGTCAACTCTCAAAATAGTCACAATTTTTTACTAAATATGCTCTCCTGTAAAATTGCGATTTTGTAAATGTCTTCTTCTACTTTGCTGCCATCGATTTTTACCTCATAGATTACAGGATATGGGTAAAAAGGGGGTGACTACAGAGATGACGACTAATAGAGGAGCACGGAAGAAAAAGACATGTTGCGCCGACCCCAAATAAATTGGGTTTGGGGCAGGAGAATGATGATGATGAATGAGATTACAGAAAAACCAATAAGAAATGTAAGTCTTTTTTTATAATAAAATACATATAAATGATTCGTTCGGAAACCCTTTACGTGCGAGTAAAATTGTAACTTTGTTAAGTTAAATATGTTGTATAAATTTTGTTAACTTTCAATTATTCTATAGAGAATACACATTGTCGCAGAATAAAAAAAATAATTCTACTCTGATTCTAAGTAAAATTTGAAGAATTATGTTTGTTTGTTTTATAGTGCATGATGTGGTTTCTTTAAATTGTTATTTATTTATTCTTGTCCGTTACAATAAAGCATGAAAGGTGTATTCTCTGTTGGAGATACTAATAAAAAAAATAAAAAACGATTTATAAAACCATAAAAAAACACTTTTTAATTGTTGTACCCCATAACTAAAACTAAATAGTAAAGTTATGCCCGAATTGATAAACCCAAAAACATGGAATTTGAACATAATTGGTGAAATTAGGGTGAACTGTACAAATCTGTGCACCCCTGCAGAGCGTATCAGCGTGACGGTATGTTATGAAGTGGTGTAAACAATAAACAGACATGCGATTGCAGCAATTCCAGAAAGTTTACTACAATTTATTAAAGAGTTCCATTGTCTATCTCCGACGTACAACATCAGATCTTCTCCAAATGGCCCTACCTGAGAAGTATACCCTTTCAAACAAAACAATAATTTTCCAAATTGGTTCAGGCGACTTCGAGTGATCAGAGAACATACATAAAAAATAAAAAACGATTCCGACGAATTGAGAATCTCCTCGTTTTTTTGAAATCGGCTAAAAGTTATACGTCTATTACTCGTCCGCGCTTTACACCTAACGAAAACAATCATAATATGTAGTACTACTTTACTCTGGTTTACCAGATTAGGCACCGCAATCTTCGGAGTTGAACACAGGCCGTACAACTGGTATGGAACTTCGAAATTGGCAGGCCACAAAGGTTCACACCTCCAGCTCGTAGGTACAATAAAGGAACAGTGCCTCAAAATCAGCAGGCTCGCAAGAGTTCAAGCGTTCAGCCCGTAGGTTGGCGCCGGAATCCGGTTTGTAAAATCTGTTATCTACTGACAGAGAAAGAAAAGAAAGAAAGAAAAGAAAGAAAGAAAGAAAGAAAGAAAGAAATAAATAAAAGAAAGAAAGAAAAGAAAGAAAGAAAAGAAAGAAAGAAAAGAAAGAAAGAAAAGAAAGAAAGAAAGAAAAAAAACATTTATTTGACGACAGTCACCGGGCACACAAAAGAAAAAATTAAAAACAAAAATTGACAATGAAAACAATGCATATCATTTCATATTAATAGATAGTACTTTAATTTTAGCGTAAAAAATTCACCAAAACTATTACGTTTCGTGTACAAAGATTTTTTTGAAGTGAAATTTTTTTAACCATTTTTTTCATATTTTTTTGCTAGTCGATCGGAACTTAAAAATTCGAATTTTGTTACCTATCAAAAACTTTTTACATTGTAAGAAAACAGACTTCCAAAAGAAAACAAAAAAAGTGCAAAATAACTTTAATTTCAAAAGCCGGTGTTTCTCGTTTTGTTTCTTCGTTTTTTGACACCGACTTCCGAAATTAAAGTTATTTTGCACTTTTTTTGTTTTCCTTCGTAAGTCCGATCTATTTTTGAAAAAAAAAACACCTTTTAGTTGTGGTTTCGCATTAAATTGTGTAAACAATACTTAGACAAACGATCGCAGTAATCGCGAGTTATTTGCTCTTAGTTATTGAAGAGTTCCACTGTCTATCTCCGAAGATCTTCATCAGATCCTAATGTATTATACTAAAACCTTCCTTGAAAAATATACAATAGAATAACGAAAACCCCGTCCAAATCAGTAGTTTTCGAGAAAATCGCAAACAAATAAACATTTATATACATACGGGTTGAATAAAAGATGATTCACGTTACACCGTGTCTCCACCGGGCCGTCGGGTCAAAGATTGTTGCATACATTTTGTATGAAGTGGTTCATGGTAGACCGGGCCCCGGCCGTGCCCCGGCCGGGGCACGGCCGAGGCACGGACGGGGCACGGCCAGGGCTCGGCTCGGTGGCGACACTTTGTAACATGAACGTGTGCACAGGGCTCGGACGTGCCCCGGCCGGGAAACAATTGCCGGTCAAACAATTGCACGGTCAAATATCTATAGTATACTTTTTGTATGAACTGATCCATGCTTGGCCGTGCCCCGGACGTGCGTGGCGTGGCGGCACGGTGACTGCCCGGTGTAGCATGAATGACTAGCCCGGTGGACGTGCCCCGGCCGGGGCACGGCCGAGGCTCGGTGGCGGCACGGTGTAACGTGAATCATTCTTCACTCCTTTTTTGAAGTCGTTCTAAAAAAAGGCGTGATGGCAATGGGCCTTTGTAGCTATATGCTACAACATAATAAAGCGTAGTCACATTTGACATTTGGATAAAAAGAAGGTGATAAAAACCTTCTTTGTTATTGGAAAAATAATAGCGTACTTTTCATTGAGAAAATAAAATAGGTTAAGAACCCAAAAAATGCCTGGAACATCGTTGACATACTTATGAGAATTTATATTTATTTCCATCTTAATTTGCGATTAAAAATACGCTGGTAAGAGCGATATTTATATCATCACATTCGAAGTATTGAGTATTCGGATATTAAAATACCTGGCACTTCAAACAGCTAGCTACGTGCGACATGCGTAATATAGTGAAGCTATGTAGGATACGTACAAAGACTAACACAAGGATGGCGAACGCCAAAGCAAGATTTATAGCATCTAGGTATTTTTATACAGCAGAAATCACAATAACTTTTTCTTTTTACATACTTATACTTAGGATATACTGAAAGTTTCTGGATTTTGATAAATAAGACCAGATATAAGACTTACGATACATTTATTGTTTTTCAAAGAATGTATATTCCCTCGAAATTAATGCATTTCTGCATTCGCGGAAACCATTGTACAAAGCAGTTGGACCAGTCTTCCTTAGGGACCTCTTCAATGGCTTCATGGAACGCATTCACCACCGATTCAGGGCTCGTAAAACGTGTGTCTCTAAGTTTGCCATTAATTTTGGAAACAAAAAAACGTCGCAGGGTGCGAGGTCCGGACTGTAAGGCGAATGCGTCATTAGTCCCACATTAGAAGCCTTCAAATACGCTTTCGTCAACTTAGCGGAATGCGAGGAAGCGTTATCATGGTGAAGGAGGATATTGCTTCGAGGACGCTTTTGACTCTGGGCAAGCAAGAGTTGACGTACCAATCTGCATTCACTATCCCTTGATCCTCAAACAATATTGTAGTGTAATATCCCGTGAAAAAAGAAGGATTCATCTTTCTACCAATGCTTTCGACTTTTATTGATTTTCGTCGGCAAATATTCAAAACAAAAGACCCACTCTGCCAACTGGCTTTTTTTTCGGGTTCAAAGCAGTACACCCAGGTTTCGTTACCTGTTACGATATTATAGACAGCATATGACTGTCCTCCGTTAAACTTTTTTATTATTTTATGGCTCCACTGGACACGCAATCGTTTCTGGTCCTACGTTAAGTCATGCGGTATCCATCGAGTGCAAAGCTTCCGAACCTTCAGTTGCACATGTAAAATGTTTTGCACTTGGCTCATTCCAATGCCAAACAAAGTACGAATTTTCTGACTAGTAATTTTTTGTCAGTTTCAATAAGTTGTCGTACGGTATCAATATTAGATTTTGTAACCGCAGTCGCTAGCCGACCTTCACGCATCTTATCATGGAGATGATCACGTCGACATCTAAATTCTCCAAACCACAAATACACAGAGCTGCGACATGATGCTTCATTACCAAATGTCAATTGAAGTCTCTGGCAACTCTCTTGTTGACTTAAGTCACAGCGAAAATCATAAAAATCATTGAACGAAAATGTTCACGAGTTGAATTCATTTTGATAGCGACACACAATTTACGAAAGTACGCCAAAATTAAAAAGCAAATGACAGTCTCGCAATTTAAGAAGTAGCATGTTCCCAAAGAGTTCTATTTTCGAATTCCGTAATTGTTTTTTTTTTTCATTATTTTATTGTAAGTGACCAGATCCAGAAACTTTCAGTATGCCCCCCGTGTTCGCTTCATTTGTAACTTACTATGTAAACAAATCTTTAGAAGTTAAATTTGACCCACTTTCCGGTTTCTGATTACCTGAAACTTTTCGTACTTGTTTAGTTTGGAAGATAATGCATGGTTAGCTAAGTGACGTCATTCTTAATCCAATATGGCGGACTCTCAAAATTGGCGGACTAGTTAATGTGTACGCATTCCCATGATATGGGTATCAAATGAAAGGGACAGAGAAGAACAAAAAAATAAAAAGTATTTTTAGGGTTCCGTGCTCAAAGGGTAAAACGGGACCCTATCACTAAGACACCGATGTCCGTCCATCTGTCTGTCCGTCTGTCACCAGGCTGTTTCTCATGAACCGTGATAGTTAGACAGCAGAAATTTTCACAGATGATGTATTTCTGTTGCTGCTATAATAACAAGTACTAAAAAAAACAAAAAAAAATAAATATTTAAGGGGGCTCCCATAAAACAAACGTGATTTTTTTCCGTTTTATAGATAATGCGAAACTAACTAAAAGATAAAGTGCCTAATTAAAGGATTATTCTGATAGAGTAACTAAACTAAATAAATTATTTACCTTTATTATATTAAACTATATCTAATAGTATTAAAAACTATTGTACATCTTACACTAAAGTATAAAATATTGAATTTTTAATTCTTAAAAGAAATATGAAATAATTTCTTATTTTAAATTTATTTTTTATTTAATTCTAATAAGATTTTTTTTTTAAACTGGAAAAAAATATTTTAACACAACTGTAAAATATACGATAGCTGTAAGAATTTCTGGTTGAAATAAGTTAAGTTAATAGCATCAACTTTTATCTTTCACATGTCATGGCCATATTGTACTTTTTTATATTTTAAATGCACGTTCCCCAATAAACTTCGCCATCCCAGGACTATCAGGTCTATTTTTTTTGTGGGGTGGGAAATCATCCAATGTCATCTCCCGCTCTAGGGTGGAGCGGAAGGGCGTGTCAGACTCTTACTGGCTAAAACCCACCCCTGTTCCTTCCCTGCCCTGAGTGCCCAGGGGCGAGGTAACTCTGTTCCGAATTTATCCTCAACCCCTGGGCAGCCATCGGCCATGACGGGCCCGTCGTTATTCCTGACAACTCTTTGAGGCGCGCGTGGAACACTACGCGCCGTCGACTCTCGGGCCTGGTGCTGATCGGACGGCAAGCTACCCATTACTCGCCGTCCGCAGGCCCGGGTCTACGGTGGCCGGAGATCGATAGCAACCTAGGTTCTACATATTATTTTGTCTGGTACGAGTTTATTTCTAGTAAACGTTTTAGGCACAACTGTCTCCTCCTTAATGAGGAAGTAGAAAATATGTTTTTCTGACTTCGCTGTTTTTACAAGATTGCTCTTGACTTGCAATGTTCTTCGTCATGTAAGTTGTCCGCTTTAAAATTTGCAAACTATTTTTTGACGTTTTGTTGATTTGCGATACAGCTGAAATTTGGCATACCTACTTATGTAAGTTCGGTGACAATGCAATATTATGATACCATCGAGCTACACTGATGATGACGTCGGGATGTAGGGACTGGAACTCCCTGATGGCAAATGGTAGGACAGTTGAATTTGGGCTAGTATGTTTTGTTATCATTATTACTTTCCATTACACATAATGACAAGGATCTAAATCTTGTTAAAAAAAATACTTTTAATTTATTTTCTGATTAAGTTCGTTGCCGGATTATCAAGATAGTTGAATCGTTTCTCTGGGACTCGTCGAGCTGTATTGACTTGCAATTCTTCTGGTAGTTGACAAATTGCTACTGTTGATGCTGCAGTGGCAGTGACTTGTCTCGAAAAAGAATCGTTTTAGACCTTGCATCGAAACATGAAAATTCAAACATTTTTTCTGTAAAACCTATGTGTGATTTTATTGATTTTTAGTAAAACAGGGTTAAAGGTAAATTTTTCAAGGTTAGTTTTTTCAATTAAATTAATGTTTATTACAAAACTCAACTGTTACTGAATGTTAATTGAAATGAAATGAATGTTCTTAACAATGATAAATGAAGTACTTAGGTACCTATATGAACAATATTTTAATCTTCGGAAGATTTATTTTTAAACCTTAGGATTTGTTCGCATTTAGCGCTTGTGCTGCTCTGATGTAACGCAATTTTATTCAGAAGAACAGGACATAATGATTTGAGGAATTGAAGCAAGACAAAAATCTTTTTGCAGTCACAAAACATTTAGTAGATGGTTTGTTTCCCAGTTACTGGGTTGTGAAGGTCAGAAAGGCAGTGTATTAATGTAAAATGCTCTTTTTATTCTGCTGCCGACTCGATTGGATCATCATCAGCCTTCTACTGTCCCCACTGCTGGGGCACAGGCCTCCTCTCTGTGAGAGGGAGTGGGCCGTAATCCACCACGCGAGCCCAATGCGGATTGGTGGATGTCACATATCTTCGAATTTTCGACTCTGACTGGATGCTGACACTTTTATGGTAACATAGTGAAGAAGTCTACGCATATGAACATAATGTTTTTAGGGTTCCATACCCGAAGATACCAATCGGAGCCCTATTGCTATCACTCACGTGTCCATCGTCTGTCACAAAATTTTGTTCCGAAGATTTTTTTTTATTTCCCACTGACCCATGACACGTAATATGTTACTTATAAATACCAATTATATTGATAAATTAGATTTTTTTTTTGATATTTCAATCATTTGGTACGGAACCCTAAATGTGCGAGGTCCAACACGAACTTGACCAGTTATTTTTTAAACTTTTAATAGTGTCTTTTAAACGTGTCTGACGATTTATTGCCGAAGGCTACAGAAATCGACTGCTTCTTCTGCAATCCCATTTTACTTCCTCATAGCCCCGTACATGATTTTGACCACCTAAGCTAAATTACACTGTAGGAATACAAGGCACCTATTGCATTGCAATTCAGCTAAAGTGTAGTTTACAAAGGTACTGATTAAACTTCCTTTGAATCTTTAGAAATCATTTTTACCACCTAAGCTAAATTACATTGTAATACAAGGCACCTTATCTCGAGAAATATTTTGACATTTAGCTAAAATGTAGTGTACAAAGGTCCATATTCACTTTTGACTTAATGACCTGGTTGTAACCATCAGGAAACTCAGACCCCGGCAGGGAGCTTCGTTTATAGCAAAGACAAAACGCATCAGCCATACACGCGCAGTTCTTAAATTAGATAAATCGATTATAAAATGAATAAACACAGCGTGAACTGTAAAAACGCACATCTGCCCGTGGCCTTAAAATCAATTAGATAATTCTTACGTGACTGTGTCTACCATTACAATGGTTCATGTAATCATTTGACCTAACAAATGTAATGTAAACAGCAATAATAATTATCTTATTTGCTAGGTATGTTGTAGGTAGCTCAATGACAAACATATGAACCGTGGCTCTTGGTCATATAAATCATAGTTGTTCATACTTTTAACTGGACTCATAATTAATTAAAAATATATTTAGGCAATAGATTACAACTAACCTCAAAAAAAGAGGTTCGTTATTCTACCTGTATGTATGTTTGTTTGTTCGAAAACTACTGATCCGATTTTGATGGGGTTTTCGTATACAATTACATATTTTTCAAGAAAGGGTTTAGTATATAATACATTAGGATCTAATGAAGATCTTCGGCGATAGACAAACTCTTCAATAACTAACACCAAATGACTCGCGATTACTGCGATCGTTTGTCTAAGTATTGTTAACACAATTTAATTCATTCCCCATTCCCCACAACTAAAAAATGAAAAATAAAAAACTTTTTTACAAAAAATAGAACCGACTTCCAAAAGTTTTTTGTTTGCAAAACTATTTTATCAGAGCTAACAAACAATTTAAAATGACCATGAAATTATTTTAAATTCAAATAAACTGTATTTTTTTTTAATTCACTTATTTATTTAATTATGTTGTAACACCCTTACAGACGCGTCTAAGGCGATGTTATAATTCAGTTTAAGATGAATGCTCCAGGGTAGCCCGCGAAATACAATTTTTCTTACGTTTTTAGCAATTTGCAGGTCAGTGTCAGGTTATATCTTGGTCAAAATTTGATTCGTGGCCGTAGCAATAACGTATTTATAGAATTATAATCATTAAAATCATCAATACAACTCTCTCAGTTAGACTTGATGCCAAATGTAAGTATTTCTTGAAATGACATTTGGCATCAATTCTAACTGAGAGAGATGTATTGATGATTTTAATGATTGCAAATTGCAAAAAAAACGTAAGAAAATTTTAATTTCGCGAGCTACCTGGCGCTACCACCAAAACAACATATCAAAATAATACATAACTGAAATTGAAACATAATAATTATACTAAAAGTAGCCAGTATATGTATGCCAGTGTATGCCTGTATGTCTAAATTTAATTAATATTTTTTAAATTATTGATTTGTGTCGTTGCTATCCACAGTTTGCAGGAATACATGATAATTTTCATATTACGATTTTCTTGTTTTGAGTTTTCACTACATCATTTCACAGGACCGCTTATTTTCAGTATAGCTCAAACAGGCGGAAACAATTGAATCAAACAATTAACACTATTTTATAACTTGGCAGTCTCCCTAACAAAATAAAGACATATTAAAAGTTCTGTTTTACTGTACTTTTTCCCATTAAACTCGAGACATCCGCTTGGATTTAATTTTAACGGCTGAGTATTGGAACAATGGCGAGGAATCTGTGGGTGTACGTTTATGTCCATTTGTTCCGCGAACTATTATCAATTTTGTGAGCTAATAATTTATTGTGAGAACTATGTTTCCTGTTGTAGATGTACAATATTGATTTGTGTTGTTGTTGTTTGATTTAGGTGATATAAAGTGTTCTTTTTTGTTTATTTATAACAATTTGGCCTCTAGATAAGTTTTAAACACGTGGTGTCTGGGAGAAATATGCATGAAAAAACAATTTCTTTTATAACCGGTTTATCAATAGATACACAAAGATGGAATACTAACAGTAAAAACAGAATCAAAAATTACTAAAAAAATAATATAACAATGAATTTTGAACAAATATATCTGTCCCTCTCTCAAAAACGCGCTTTTCTATGTCAGCTGTATGGGCGTCATGGCTTTTCACATCAGATACCACGTCGGAATTATCTTTTTATTTCTTAACTTTAAAGATTTATGACTTTGTTTCTAATGTAGATATTTGAAAATAACGAAAAGTCATAGTTGTTTATTAGAGCTAATAAGTATTCGAATTAGCAAATAAAAAAAATCGCATGCGTATTCCCTAATGCTTTTGGCAGAAAAAAACTTGAACCGCAGCAGCCAACGCGGGTATACCATTTTCTCACATTAATTTTGCGATCATTTTCATAGCAGAGAATGGGTCGAAGACTTTCATATTCTTTTTAGCGTGTCTAGCGCCAAACTGTTTAATATTTTTCGAACGATCGACCGCGAGGGTGCCTCACATCACTCAAAAAAACCGTGGGGACGGACGGTACGGCCGAACAAATCTCCTGTGGACCTCGGAATTTATTGAAATTAACCCTAACGTTTAATAATGTTTGGACCAGTATTCAGCAACGGCAAGAGCATTTGCTGATGCAGCCATAAGGTCCTCACATGTACAGGTGACAGAGCAAGCAGCTCAATATAAGGTGGCCCATTGTCTAGGAAGAGATGCCGCATAAACACTGAAGATCAGAACCATCCGAGAACCTCCACCCGTGGAGGTGGTCTTTACTGCGGTGGAACTTACTTTCATATTAATTTTCTATCACCTTTAATAGGTAGTTTGCTCAGGCATCCTGAAACTGGTAGGTATAGTTATTCATGTTAAAATATTCAATTTAATGTTCGTGCCGCTTCATAAATGACTTCAAAATTTATTCAAAAGTAATTATGAAACCTTGTCTTCATTTACAACCAGCCTCCTTTACACTAAAGGCAGGTGTGTGTACGTGTGTGATATGAAACTTAACTTGTGTGTTTATGTTAATAAGAACCAAGATCCTTAAGCTTTTCTGTGTTATAAGATTAAATCTTTATCTCAGCACTTTCTGAGTGTTAGATTCTAGGTACCGTCATGGTGTTATTGTGTTCTTTCTAATACTTTATATTAACCATTATAAATTTTTCTTATATTTTTTAAATTGATTCGTAATCTTACAGTAATGTATTTTATTTTAAATTAGGAGAACCGATCCCACATAAGGTGGGAAAGAGCGAGGAAGAAGAAGAAGAAGAAGAAGATGTTATGTCGTAATTTTCTTGTTAAATTCGAGTTGTGATTTGTGTTTATGTCTGTTATTGACCTAGACATTAGTATAACACTTCATAATTCATGTAATTTTGTGTTTGTATTGTTGATGTGCTAAAAATAATAAATACATACAAAGTATATAAACTCTACGACACAGGAGTAATTCTGAATGTGGGGCAACTTTTTTTTTTAAGTAACTCTCGCCTTTTTCCCGTAGGCAGAAACTGCAGAACGCAGCTTGCTATAATCCTTACAAAATTCTTTATATTATATTATATTATATTTATTATATTACACACTCATTGATCACAGTAAAGCTATCCAACTACTTCGTGTCTACTGCACCGTAAATAATTTGGACGTCCCTGGCGATCCGCCGGCGTAAGACAACGCCATTGCAATTAAACTGTCATTTGTTCTCGTCAAACGTCATTATAGATGCAATGTCAATGTCGCCAGGGCTGTCACGCAGATTGCATGTAAATTAGGAGTTATGGCTTGCTGTGATGGTTTTATTGATAATTTAATTGAAATCATTTATTGTTTGTTTTGTTAAACATTGTTTGTAGTTGTAGGTGTTTTGTATACATGTGCGGAATACAATAACGATACGACAACAATTACATCATTCTACGGGTAATATACATTTTGGTAGATAAGGAATTTAATGCTTGAGTTAATATTGAAGTTTTTGTTGATATATTTATGTTTGGCCATTATCTGAAGTAAGAGGATCGATAAGGGTACACCAGGGGTACAGGCTGGACTAGGCTGAGGGAGACTATTTACATAACATAACAATATTTTTGTAATAATAATAATAATTGTTTATTTCTCGTCAATGAGGAGCTCGTGGCTAAAGTCATAACAGCCGCATGGGTCGATCCATCAGGTTAAGCTACGCTTGCCGGGGTTGGTCCATGGATGGGTGACCATCTTTACATACCGAGACTCCTCCGTGCTTCGGAAAGCACGTTAAGCCGTTGGTCCCGGCTGTCAATCGTGGATCTTTGACAGTCGTTACGGGTCGTCAGAAGCCCGAAAGTCTGACAACCAGTCTTACCAAGGGGTATCGTATTACCCAGTAACTGGGTTGTGGAGGTCAGATTGGCAGTCGCTCCATGTAAAATACTGGTAATCAGCTGCATCCGGTTAGACTGGAAGCCGACCCCAAGATAGTTGGGAAAAGGCTAGGCAGATGATGATGATGTTTATTTCTCGTCAATAAACAAACATCGCGGCCAAACAATATGTAATTAAAATAACTGAAACTTTTTCGGGTTTTCAGTTATTTTAGGTCATTGAACTAATTATCCAAATATAGGCAATATGGCATTTCGAATTTACTTAGGCAATTTGCTGAGAATTTTGAATGCAGATTATTAAAGAATTATTTTGAATAGTTTGTGAACGCTACAAACTAGCAAATATTTTGTGGTCTAGATCGATTTTCTATTTCACGAAGGCGGATTGGTTTTAGATGAGTGTGTAGATTCACGTGCACAATGTTTCTGTGTGCGTAAGCTATTTTCTATGACACCGAGCTCTCCGACATTACGCACACAGAAAAAAATTTGCACGTCAATCTACACACACATCCAAGGCCAACCCGCCTTTATGAGATGTTGAGAGAGAGCGAACAACAATACCAAAATACATTATTACTAACTCTCAAAATATTGCCATAAACCATAGCCTCACAATAAATAGTGTGGCAACCCCAGCGTTAGCCACACTGTCGCCCCTGGCCGTTTCCGTGACTAGACGTACGTAAATAGCCCGCAGCCACGCTTTAGGGAGCACACACCTTTTGGAAAAGAGAATTTTACGAACGAGGGCGAAATGTTCGGAATGTTGGTGATATTTTGTGGTTTTGCAGATTTTGAATATTTTTTATCTTATACGAGTATCTACTACTAAAAGTAAAATCAGAATTCAGTGTGTTCAATCAAAATAAGATATTATCTGTGCGCCGCTTTGGTTTTATTGTAAAATCATAAAACTGAGCTAGCTTGTTTCTACCAGAAATTAACTTCTACTACTGCTTTAATTTCTAATTTCTTCCTATAAGTAACCCCAGTTTATTGACCAGTTTAAATTGGCAGTAACAAAAATAAATTCTACAAGCCAATTTCTCGTAAAAACTGAGCCCACCCGCTAGCTCCACACTACAAATTTTATTTCACACCGTGCAAAATTCCACAAACATAAACTCAAAGAAAAATATTTCGAAAAGGTTGCTTCGAAAATAAATTCTACACGTTCAGAGGGACAGGATACGTCATCTGTGACAGATGGTGCAGACTGGCGTGGCCCTCAATACACATTGGCTGTCCATCAATGCTGCTGACATGTGGATTAGGTACTAGGCTATTTTTACGTAAAAAAGAAGGAAGAATTTTCTGATCATTAAATTGATGTTGAACTATTGCCATTAAACAACTATCCATATTTAGAAGCGCAAATGTAACTAAACCAAGTCGGAAATAATAACAATAAAAAAAAAGACAGAAGGGGATGTGTCGAGCACTATTTCTGTTTTACAATAAAATTATTGTTAAAATACTTATAGAAGCATCATTTTAAATAAGAGATCAACATCAAAACGAATCAAACAATGAAATAAATACACTTGGTAATTGAGTGGGATACATTGACTACCCTTCATAGTTTTGTTTGTGAATTATCGTGTGGGAATTTGTACAAATAATATATCCAGTGCATACTTCCTTCACAGTATGATAAATTGCGGATACATATACAAATAAAATAATGGTACTGTGGTGCCTCCATCACATGAGAAATATTTGATCCAAAGGTACTACCATTGAATTGGAATATCATATGAAACAAAATAGCAAAGGTAATTTAATTATTAAAAGGCCTCCCCGATTGACTCATCATGATGTCCCACAAATTTACCGGGATTAGAAAAACTGGATTTAGAAGGTGATAGTACCTCATTAGGGCAGCGCTAGAAAAAAATAGAAACAGTCTTTAAATATTTACCCGGAGGGTCTGAATATTACAACATCTGTAAAGAAAAGTGTAACGCTGTTGATGCTTGCAGGATTGGACTATTGCATTACAAGTGCCAGTTCTTACTAGTAAAACACGCCAAGCCATAGGTTGGGTTCAACGCATTTTGGCCATACAGTAAAGAAAACTTAACGAACGGGTTCAAGTCCAGAGTCATGTATTACTAGCCGTGGGTGTTAATACACTTCAGTATGCCAGGTCACGAGCTTAGCCAGGTCAGGAATAAGATATTAGTGTTGCGAAGTACGTTTATTATATAATCAAATATTGAACATGTAGCATACAATAACGATTATTTTCAAGTTGACTGAAGTTAAGTCAAGCAAACTGTGAAAATAAGTCAAGAGAACTGTGAAAATTAGTCAAGTAAACTATGAAGTTAAGTCAAGTAAACTGTCAAGTTAAGTCAAGTTAACTGTCAAGTTAAGTCAAGTTGAATCAAGTTAACTGTGAAGTTGAATCAAGTTAACTGTGAAGCTGAGTCAAGTTAACTGTGAAGTTGAGTAAAGTTAACTGTGAAATTGAGTCAAGTTAACTGTGAAGTTGAGTCAAGTTAACTGTAAGGTGGAGTTTAGTCAAGTTAAAAGTAAAAGAGAGTCTCCAGTAAAGTAGTCTACAGTAAAGTAGTCTCAAGTAAAATAAAGCAGTGAAAACAATAAACATAACATCACGCCTACGTTCTCCAAAGGGGTAGGGTGAGATGTGTGATGCAACCAAGTTCACCAATTACGTTGAGCATGCCTGTAGCCATCATCGCTTACCATCAGGTGAGATAGTGGTCAAACGCGAGCCTATCAAACATAAAAAAAAAAAAAAAAAAAAAAAAAAAGCCACTAGCCGGGTGCCAGTTCGGACCCCAATCTGTTATTTAGAGGTTCACAATGGAAAAACTGAGTGAACCTGGCCGACCTACCGGTCTGGGAGTCTAAACCGGGACCCTATGCTTAATTATACGATTGTGCTACATGATTAGTTCTAAAGTGATAAACCAAAGAGCACATAAATGCAATAGAAAATACCTAGTGGTCATTAAATTGACAAGTAATTGCAGTAGAATATAGCTACTGGTCATTAAATTGACAAGTAATTACAGTAGAATATAGCTACTGGTCATTAAATTGACAAGTAATTGTAGTAGAATATAGCTACTGGTCATTAAATTGACAAGTAATTGCAGTAGAATATAGCTACTGGTCATTAAATTGACAAGTAATTGCAGTAGAACATAGCTACTGGTCATTAAATTGACAAGTAATTGCAGTAGAATATAGCTACTGGTCATTAAATTAACAAGCAGTATCAGTAAAAAATATCTACTGGTAATTAAATTGACGGGTAACAGCAGTAGAACATATGTACTGGTCATTAAATTGACAAGTAATAGCAGTGGAATATATTGACTAAGGAAAAATAGTGAAAATTTTGATTGTGAAGACCTTCATCAGTAGGAACGAAATGGGAGTGCTGGAGGCGGGCACTTGTGATCTACCTGGAAGCTACTGGCATAGAGAGTAGTGAGAAGAAACTTGCTTTGCTGATACATTTTGGTGGACTAGAATTACAGGAAATATTGTAGAATATACAAGATGCAAATGTATCACCAGAAGACGGAGTGGATATTTTCGGAGTGGAATTGGAAACATGTTGGTAAAAAGGTACATCCGTTAAATTGGGCAGACTTCATTATCATCATCATCAGCCTGTGGTGGTCTGCTGCTGGACGTCGGCCAGTCCGGTTGCGCGTCGTTCGGCTCGGTTCTCGGCGGCTCTCATCCGGCTACTGGCGGCTCTCATCCGGCTACTGGCGGCCATCCTGGAGGGATCGTCGCTTCATCCACCCTGAGGGCGTCCTGCCTTGCGTTTGACGATTCGCGGTCTTCACTCAAGAACACGTCTACCTCAACGATCATTGGTTCTCGAAAAACTTCTTGATTGGAAGTAACCTCCATTCAATTGAGAAAACTATGGTTTGACGTAACCTCCATCAAATCATTAAAAAAAAAAAAAATTACCGCCATTAAACTGGAAAATTTGGTTACAGGTATTAACCTCCACTAAATTTAAAAATAGGATCGCTAATTGTCGTAAGTGACAAAACGCCTACATTAAATTAGACATTTTGTGGTGGTTTTCTCATCAAATTGAGACTATGTTGCAATGCAAATCACCTCCATTCAATTGGGAAATATTTGTTTATAGTTGATTCTAATATTTACTTGGTTGAGCTACTACCATTAAACTGAAACCAACTGAGTAAGTACATGTTATTGTTGATGCTTAGAAAACAGGCAGACAAATATAAATTTGATTGGAAGGATGATCATTTGATAGACCAGAGCACCAAAATGTACTTCTATGTCGACTTCAAGTAATAAATAAGAATGATAAATTATGAATCAATTAAAAAAAAAAAAAAAAAAAAAAAAAAAAGGAAAGGAGAAGAAAGATTCAGATAATAATAATATCAAAGCATATTACATTGAATATAAAGAAGTTAAATCAAAACAATAATTCCAACTTTGATTATTGGAAAAATATAAATATATGATTATGTAATATAATCTGATTCAGACCCGAAAAAGCAACATCTCCAGGATTAACAGGGAAATATTATCAAGACACCTGAGAACTACAGTTGTTTCATTGTCACAAGCGACAAACCATTACATCATAACCTACGAACAAGCGTCGCCTTTATAACCAAGAGCGACAACCTACAATATATAATACAGTCCACAACATTTGCTGACCAGTTAAATAAATATACCATAACTAAGTGATTGAAAAATTTTCGATCCATTTATGAGTAAAATGGTAACATGCAGAATATTTGTAAGTAAATAAATACTTTCAAAAATACATAGGTACACATATTATGTATACCTAAATCTATAAAACTTAATACAGGTAGTATTTAGATATAAATAAAATAAATTAAAATAAGGAAGGGATGTAGTGTATGTAGATATACTTATGACTTGTCATGAGCGCATACGTCGCTGTCGGTGGTTATAAATAACGTTCCGAATGGTGGGGACGGCAGTTGAGGTCGGACTGTCGGCCAGTGCGGTGGTGCATTGGCAAGCCAAGTACAATACTATTATTATACACATTGCGTGGATACTACAGTAGGGTAGTCGAACGTCTTAAGTTCGTCCGAGGAGAAAAAGTTTTACCGAGAGAGTATAAACTATTTACGTCGCAAAGTATATTAGTACGTATATGTTACGGTAAAGAGGAAACCTGTGTATCTTAGGGGAGACCCCTTTACGGTCTCTTCAGGGATCTCCACTAACAGGCCTTGTATAATCTCACCTGTGAGTTTAACAAAAAAAAAAAATTGAGAAAAAAAATCGGCTGACAACCCGGGTTGTCGTCGGGCTTCGATTCGACAACCCGGGTTTGTCCGCGGAGCCTAAGAGGGTTTCTAAATATTAATACAAACTGTAAAAGATTATAGTATTATGTTATATTGTAAGGTATTATATCTATGGGCCAAATTAGCCTGAAAATAAAAAGATTTATTATTATATTATTATTATAAAGGGGTTAAAGGCTGGTCTTTTAAGAAGTCACAGGACCCCTTCCATGTGCTGATGGTGATCACCTGGGTAGTTGTAGTGAGGTGAAAATCCCACACACTCTGGCCTATTTTTTTAGATTCATTTGCTCTTGACTCTAGTCTAGGTCAGTGGTGACAGAGACAAAGTCGACGATGGAGCAAGCTTACCCAGAAGAAGCCTGTTTACTCTAACTTGGAATAGATTAGGGTTGGATTTTCCCCTAAAAGTCCAGGTCCATGGTTTAAAGGTTTCCCCCCGATAATAAAAAAGGGGTACCTATCTCTATGGGTGAAATTGCAGCCATACATACATGAGACATGACAACTTTGTTGCTACGTGTGTGTTACATGACTAATCTGTTGCTAGGTAACGGGAATGCAATGCAATAAATAAAATGTAAGCTGCGTCTCAGGTTGACGCGATGGAGTGGTTATTGCATTTTGTAATAAACAGCTTCTAATCAGAGGATTTTTTTGCTAGTTCAAGATCGAGTACCTATTACACTTGCAGGTACTCGAATTTATTGGTTTGGTATATTCTGAGTCATTATGATATCACCCAAAAGAATTGTTTTGAAAGGATTTAACGCCAAAATCGCAAAAATGAGCCCTGTAATACAAAGTTGAAAATTATTCGCCACTTTTCCCAGGATTTAGGTGTCAATTAAAATTACTTTCGCTCTATTTAGGAAAATATCACCTGCGTAAATGCCTCAGACCACAAAGTGTCAATCATTCACTGTCTGAATGGGATTATGTGGCTATTCTCATACTTGAATTACCATTTTTGTTATCGAATATTTTTGGAACATATCTAGCAGATATTCAAAAGGATATAAAAGAATTGCTGGTTTACAATACCAGTGACTTTAAGCGTCGCTAGATAAGTGACCAGGTCTAGACAAAATGACATCAGCAATAAAGATTGTAAAAAGTCCAAAATATAATGGAAGATTTTTTTGAAATCCGTTCAAAATCAAGTAAATCAAAAACCTTTCAATTCTAGTGGAAGAGGTAACTGTCAAGTAACAGAGATAGGATGCACATACTGACGTATGACGTCACCGCCATTTATGATAGGTTACAAGCGTACAAAAGAGATGGCGCGATGTTCCCACCATGCCTCACTCTTTCTTATACCAATATTTGAAATGCTAATAACTGCTTCATTTAATAACCAATTATGATGCTGTTTCCAGAGAAAGATGTATTTTAAGTGTTCATATTGTACAAATTAAAATAAACCTTATTGTTTATAGAGCCCCATATTTAACAAAAAGAGATTATATTTATATATTTTATTATTATTATTATATATTATTCACGCGCCATGGTCGATTTTGTTGCGAAATTAAAAGTACTCTCAAGCGCCATTGTCACATTTGTAGACTAAGCGGATTGTTCACTTGAAATCGATTTTTTACTGTGGTCGCATTGTTTGAGTTTTGAGAAGTAAATAAAAGATGGCACTGTATTAAAGTCCGCGTTTTTTGTTCCTGGGCACCCCGCACTATGACATAGAGATTTTTTTTTTAATTATTGAAATGTCGTCCGTCAACAGTCAGTGTCAACAGTCAATTTATGTCAACTTTGTGATTTAATTGGAATTTTTGAAAAATCCAACCTACTTATGTTATCTATCCATAAAATCGGAAAAAATTCAAGGATTACGAATACATAAACTTGTCCGAGGTCCCGTGTGTATTGAAAATGATAAAATTGAGAAACGGAACATGGAAACGGTGGAATGTTTACGTAATTATATAAATTATGTTTTTTTTTTTTTTAGTATTATTTACTTCTTAATCTCTTACAACATCGCTCGTAATGTGGAAAGTAGTTAAAAATTAATATTTACAAACACATAAAACAGTAAAATACAACGATAAAGTAGGTCAATATTCCATCTTGCCGTAACTTGACTCGATTTTGGCGGGAAAAAAATGAGAGAAAGGGGTGTTTTGGTGCAAGTCTATGCCACTAGCAGCGGGTGGAGCGGACTTGACACGTCTAGGCAATTGGCAAAACAAACGTAAAATACAAATTTTAGAATTTATTACTGCTGGTTGGTCACTGACCTATTGTTAGTTTGGATCTCATGTACAGCAGGTGAGAGCCCTAGCATGTCTAAGGCTATGACGCGGTCTAGGCTGTGACGCGGTCTAGGCTATGGCGCGGTCTAGGCTATGCCGCGGTCGAGGCTATGACGCGGTCTAGGCTATGCCGCGGTCGAGGCTATGACGCAGTCGAGGCTATGACGCGGTCGAGACTATGACGCGGTCGAGGCTATGACGCGGTCGAGGCTATGACGCGGTCGAGGCTATGACGCGGTCTAGGCTATGACGCGGTCTAGGCTATGACGCGGTCTAGGCTATGACGCGGTCTAGGCTATGGCGCGGTCTAGGCTATGACGCGGTCTAGGGTATGACGCGGTCGAGGCTATGACGCGGTCTAGGGTATGACGCGGTCTAGTGTATGACGCGGTCTAGGGTATGACGCGGTCTAGTGTATGACGCGGTCTAGTGTATGACGCGGTCTAGGCTATGCCGCGGTCGAGGCTATGACGCGGTCTAGGGTATGACGCGGTCGAGGCTATGACGCGGTCTAGGGTATGACGCGGTCTAGTGTATGACACGGTCTAGGGTATGACGCGGTCTAGTGTATGAAGCGGTCTAGTGTATGACGCGGTCGAGGCTATGACGCGGTCTAGGGTATGACGCGGTCTAGTGTATGACGCGGTCTAGGGTATGACGCGGTCTAGTGTATGACGCGGTCTAGGCTATGCCGCGATCGAGGCTATGACGCGGTCTAGGGTATGAAGCGGTCGAGGCTATGACGCAGTCTAGGGTATGACGCGGTCGAGGCTATGACGCGGTCTAGGGTATGACGCGGTCGTGGCTATGACGCGGTCGTGGCTATGACGCTGTCTTGGCTATGACGCGGTCTAGGCTATGACGCGGTCTAGGCTGTGACGCGGGCTAGGCTATGGCGCGGTCTAGGCTATGCCGCGGTCGAGGCTATGACGCGGTCGAGGCCATGACGCGGTCGAGGCTATGACGCGGTCGAGGCTATGACGCGGTCGAGGCTATGACGCAGTCGAGACTGTGACGCGGTCGAGGCTATGACGCGGTCTAGGGTATGACGCGGTCGTGGCTATGACGCGGTCGTGGCTATGACGCGGTCTAGGCTATGACGCGATCTAGGCTATGACGCGGTCTAGGGTATGACGCGGTCGAGGCTATGACGCGGTCTAGGGTATGACGCGGTCTAGTGAATGACGCGGTCTAGGCTATGCCGCGGTCGAGGCTATGACGCGATCTAGGGTATGACGCGGTCGAGGCTATGACGCCGTCTAGGCTATGACGCGGTCTAGGCTATGACGCGGTCTAGGCTATGATGCGGTCTAGGGTATGACGCGGTCTAGTGTATGACGCGGTCTAGGGTATGACGCGATCTAGGGTATGACGCGGTCGAGGCTATGACGCCGTCTAGGCTATGACGCGGTCTAGGCTATGACGCGGTCTAGGCTATGATGCGGTCTAGGGTATGACGCGGTCTAGTGTATGACGCGGTCTAGGGTATGACGCGGTCTAGTGTATGACGCGGTCTAGGCTATGCCGCGGTCGAGGCTATGACGCGGTCTTGGCTATGACGCGGTCTAGGCTATGACGTGGTCTAGGCTGTGACGCGGGCTAGGCTATGGCGCGGTCTAGGCTATGCCGCGGTCGAGGCTATGACGCGGTCGAGGCCATGACGCGGTCGAGGCTATGACGCGGTCGAGGCTATGACGCGGTCGAGGCTATGACGCGGTCGAAGCTATGACGCAGTCAAGACTATGACACGGTCTAGGCTATGACGCGGTCTAGGCTATGACGCGGTCTAGGCTATGACGCGGTCTAGGGTATGACGCGGTCGAGGCTATGACGCGGTCTAGGGTATGACGCGGTCTAGTGTATGACGCGGTCTAGGCTATGCCGCGGTCGAGGCTATGACGCGGTCTAGGGTATGACGCGGTCGAGGCTATGACGCGGTCTAGGCTATGACGCGGTCTAGGCTATGACGCGGTCTAGGCTATGACGCGGTCTAGGCTATGACGCGGTCTAGGCTATGACGCGGTCTAGGGTTTGACGCGGTCTAGGGTAAGACGCGGTCTAGGGTATGACGCGGTCTAGTGTATGACGCGGTCTAGGCTATGACGCGGTCTAGGGTATGACGCGGTCTAGGGGATGACGCGGTCTAGGGTATGACGCGGTCGAGGCTATGACGCGGTCTAGGGTATGACGCGGTCGTGGCTATGACGCGGTCGTGGCTATGACGCGGTCTTGGCTATGACGCGGTCTAGGGTATGACGCGGTCGAGGCTATGACGCGGTCTAGGGTTTGACGCGGTCTAGTGTATGACGCTGTATAGGGTAGGACGCGGTCTAGGGTATGACGCGGTCTAGTGTATGACGCGGTCTAGTGTATGACGCGGTCTAGGCTATGCCGCGGTCTAGGCTATTACGCGGTCTGGGCTCTGACGCGGTCTAGTGTATGACGCGGTCGAGGCTATGACGCGGTCTAGGGTATGACGCGGTCTAGGCTATGCCGCGGTCGAGGCTATGACGCGGTCTAGGGTATGACGCGGTCGAGGCTATGACGCGGTCTAGGCTATGACGCGGTCTAGGGTATGACGCGGTCTAGGCTATGACGCGGTCTAGGGTATGACGCGGTCGAGGCTATGACGCGGTCTAGGCTATGACGCGGTCTAGGGTATGACGCGGTCTAGGGTATGACGCGGTCGAGGCTATGACGCGGTCTAGGGTATGACGCGGTCGTGGCTATGACGCGGTCGTGGCTATGACGCGGTCTTGGCTATGACGCGGTCTAGGGTATGACGCGGTCGAGGCTATGACGCGGTCTAGGGTTTGACGCGGTCTAGTGTATGACGCGGTCTAGGGTATGACGTGGTCTAGTGTATGACGCGGTCTAGTGTATGACGCGGTCTAGTGTATGACGCGGTCTAGGCTATGCCGCGGTCTAGGCTATTACGCGGTCTAGGCTATGACGCGGTCTAGGCTATGACGCGGTCTAGGGTTTGACGCGGTCTAGTGTATGACGCGGTCTAGGGTATGACGCGGTCGAGGCTATGACGCGGTCTAGGGTTTGACGCGGTCTAGTGTATGACGCGGTCGAGGCTATGACGCGGTCTAGGGTATGACGCGGTCTAGTGTATGACGCGGTCGAGGCTATGACGCGGTCTAGGCTATGACGCGGTCTAGGGTATGACGCGGTCGAGGCTATGACGCGGTCTAGGCTATGACGCGGTCTAGTGTATGACGCGGTCTAGGGTAAGTCGCGGTCTAGGGTATGACGCGGTCTAGTGTATGACGCGGTCTAGGCTGTGACGCGGTCTAGGGTATGACGCGGTCTAGGGTATGACGCGGTCTAGGCTATGACGCGGTCTAGGCTATGACGCGGTCTAGGGTATGACGCGGTCGAGGCTATGACGCGGTCTAGGCTATGACGCGGTCTTGGCTATGACGCGGTCTAGGGTATGACGCGGTCGAGGCTATGACGCGGTCTAGGGTTTGACGTGGCCTAGTGTATGACGCGGTCTAGGGTATGACGCGGTCTAGGGTATGACGCGGTCTAGTGTATGACGCGGTCTAGTGCATGACGCGGTCTAGGCTATGCCGCGGTCTAGTGTATGACGCGGTCTAGGCTATGCCGCGGTCGAGGCTATGACGCGGTCTAGGCTATGACGCGGTCTAGGGTATGACGCGGTCGAGGCTAAGACGCGGTCTAGGGTTTGACGCGGTCTAGTGTATGACGCGGTCTAGGGTATGACGCGGTCTAGGGTATGACGCGGTCTAGTGTATGACGCGGTCGAGGCTATGACGCGGTCTAGGCTATGACGCAGTCTAGGCTATGACGCGGTCTAGGCTATGACGCGGTCTAGGGTATGACGCGGTCGAGGCTATGACGCGGTCTAGTGTGTGACACGGTCTAGGGTATGACGCGGTCTAGTGTATGACGCGGTCTAGTGTATGACGCGGTCGAGGCTATGACGCGGTCTAGGGTTTGACGCGGTCTAGTGTATGACGCGGTCTAGGGTATGACGCGGTCTAGTGTATGACGCGGTCTAGCGTATGACGCGGTCGAGGCTATGACGCGGTCTAGGCTATGACGCGGTCTAGGCTATGACGCGGTCTAGGCTATGACGCGGTCTAGGGTTTGACGCGGTCGAGGCTATGACGCGGTCTAGGCTATGACGCGGTCTAGGCTATGACGCGGTCTAGGGTATGACGCGGTCGAGGTCGAGGCTATGACGCGGTCTAGGGTTTGACGCGGTCTAGTGTATGACGCGGTCTAGGGTATGACGCGGTCTAGGGTATGACGCGGTCTAGTGTATGACGCGGTCTAGGCTATGCCGCGGTCGAGGCTATGACGCGGTCTAGGGTATGACGCGGTCTAGTGTATGACGCGGTCTAGTGTATGACGCGGTCGAGGCTATGACGCGGTCTAGGCTATGACGCGGTCTAGGCTATGACGCGGTCTAGGCTATGACGCGGTCTAGGGTTTGACGCGGTCGAGGCTATGACGCGGTCTAGGCTATGACGCGGTCTTGGCTATGACGCGGTCTTGGCTATGACGTGGTCTAGGGTATGACGCGGTCGAGGTCGAGGCTATGACGTGGTCTAGGGTTTGACGCGGTCTAGGCTATGACGCAGTCTAGGCTATGACGCGGTCTAGGCTATGACGCGGTCTAGGGTATGACGCGGTCGAGGCTATGACGCGGTCTAGTGTGTGACACGGTCTAGGATATGACGCGGTCTAGTGTATGACGCGGTCTAGTGTACGACGCGGTCTAGGCTATGCCGCGGTCTAGGCTATTACGCGGTCTAGGCTATGACGCGGTCTAGGGTTTGACGCGGTCTAGTGTATGACGCGGTCGAGGCTATGACGCGGTCTAGGGTATGACGCGGTCTAGTGTATGACGCGGTCGAGGCTATGACGCGGTCTAGGCTATGACGCGGTCTAGGGTATGACGCAGTCTAGGGTATGACGCGGTCGAGGCTATGACGCGGTCTAGGCTATGACGCGGTCTAGTGTATGACGCGGTCTAGGGTAAGACGCGGTCTAGGGTATGACGCGGTCTAGTGTATGACGCGGTCTAGGCTGTGACGCGGTCTAGGGTATGACGCGGTCTAGGCTATGACGCGGTCTAGGCTATGACGCGGTCTAGGGTATGACGCGGTCGAGACTATGACGCGGTCTAGGCTATGACGCGGTCTTGGCTATGACGCGGTCTAGGGTATGACGCGGTCGAGGCTATGACGCGGTCTAGGGTTTGACGTGGTCTAGTGTATGACGCGGTCTAGGGTATGACGCGGTCTAGGGTATGACGCGGTCTAGTGTATGACGCGGTCTAGTGTATGACGCGGTCTAGGCTATGCCGCGGTCTAGTGTATGACGCGGTCTAGGCTATGCCGCGGTCGAGGCTATGACGCGGTCTAGGCTATGACGCGGTCTAGGGTATGACGCGGTCGAGGCTAAGACGCGGTCTAGGGTTTGACGCGGTCTAGTGTGACGCGGTCTAGGGTATGACGCGGTCTAGGGTATGACGCGGTCGAGGTCGAGGCTATGACGCGGTCTAGTGTATGACGCGGTCTAGGCTATGCCGCGGTCGAGGCTATGACGCGGTCTAGGGTATGACGCGGTCTAGTGTATGACGCGGTCTAGTGTATGACGCGGTCGAGGCTATGACGCGGTCTAGGCTATGACGCGGTCTAGGCTATGACGCGGTCTAGGCTATGACGCGGTCTAGGGGCTATGACGCGGTCTAGGGTTTGACGCGGTCGAGGCTATGACGCGGTCTAGGCTATGACGCGGTCTAGGCTATGACGCGGTCTAGGCTATGACGCGGTCTAGGCTATGACGCGGTCTAGGGTATGACGCGGTCGAGGTCGAGGCTATGACGCGGTCTAGGGTTTGACGCGGTCTAGGCTATGACGCGGTCTAGGCTATGACGCGGTCTAGGCTATGACGCGGTCTAGGGTATGACGCGGTCGAGGCTATGACGCGGTCTAGTGTGTGACACGGTCTAGGGTATGACGCGGTCTAGTGTATGACGCGGTCGAGGCTATGACGCGGTCTAGGGTTTGACGCGGTCTAGTGTATGACGCGGTCTAGTGTATGACGCGGTCGAGGCTATGACGCGGTCTAGGCTATGACGCGGTCTAGGCTATGACGCGGTCTAGGCTATGACGCGGTCTAGGGTTTGACGCGGTCGAGGCTATGACGCGGTCTAGGCTATGACGCGGTCTAGGGTATGACGCGGTCGAGGTCGAGGCTATGACGCGGTCTCGGGTTTGACGCGGTCTAGGCTATGACGCGGTCTAGGCTATGACGCGGTCTAGGCTATGACGCGGTCTAGGGTATGACGCGGTCGAGGCTATGACGCGGTCTAGTGTGTGACACGGTCTAGGGTATGACGCGGTCTAGTGTATGACGCGGTCTAGTGTATGACGCGGTCTAGGCTATGACGCGGTCTAGGCTATGACGCGGTCTAGGGTATGACGCGGTCGAGGCTATGACGCGGTCTAGGGTTTGACGCGGTCTAGTGTATGACGCGGTCTAGGGTAAGACGCGGTCTAGGGTATGACGCGGTCTAGTGTATGACGCGGTCTAGGCTATGACGCGGTCTAGGGTATGACGCGGTCTAGGGTATGACGCGGTCTAGGGTATGACGCGGTTGAGGCTATGACGCGGTCTAGGGTATGACGCGGTCGTGGCTATGACGCGGTCGTGGCTATGACGCGGTCTTGGCTATGACGCGGTCTAGGGTATGACGCGGTCGAGGCTATGACGCGGTCTAGGGTTTGACGCGGTCTAGTGTATGACGCGGTCTAGGGTATGACGCGGTCTAGGGTATGACGCGGTCTAGTGTATGACGCGGTCTAGTGTATGACGCGGTCTAGGCTATGCCGCGGTCTAGTGTATGACGCGGTCTAGGCTATGCCGCGGTCGAGGCTATGACGCGGTCTAGGCTATGACGCGGTCTAGGATATGACGCGGTCGAGGCTATGACGCGGTCTAGGGTTTGACGCGGTCTAGTGTATGACGCGGTCTAGGGTATGACGCGGTCTAGGGTATGACGTGGTCTAGTGTATGACGCGGTCGAGGCTATGACGCGGTCTAGGCTATGACGCGGTCTAGGCTATGACGCGGTCTAGGCTATGACGCGGTCTAGGCTATGACGCGGTCTAGGGTATGACGCGGTCGAGGTCGAGGCTATGACGCGGTCTAGGGTTTGACGCGGTCTAGTGTATGACGCGGTCTAGGGTATGACGCGGTCTAGGGTATGACGCGGTCTAGTGTATGACGCGGTCTAGTGTATGACGCGGTCTAGTGTATGACGCGGTCTAGGCTATGCCGCGGTCGAGGCTATGACGCGGTCTAGGGTATGACGCGGTCTAGGCTATGACGCGGTCTAGGCTATGACGCGGTCTAGGGTATGACGCGGTCTAGGCTACTAGGCTATGACGCGGTCTAGGCTATGACGCGGTCTAGAATGAGAATGATAAATTATGAATCAATTAAAAAAAAAAACAAAAAAAAAAAAAAAGGAAAGGAGAAGAAAGATTCAGATAATAATAATATCAAAGCATATTACATTGAATATAAAGAAGTTAAATCAAAACAATAATTCCAACTTTGATTATTGGAAAAATATAAATATATGATTATGTAATATAATCTGATTCAGACCCGAAAAAGCAACATCTCCAGGATTAACAGGGAAATATTATCAAGACACCTGAGAACTACAGTTGTTTCATTGTCACAAGCGACAAACCATTACATCATAACCTACGAACAAGCGTCGCCTTTATAACCAAGAGCAACAACCTACAATATATAATACAGTCCACAACATTTGCTGACCAGTTAAATAAATATACCATAACTAAGTGATTCAAAAATTTTCGATCCATTTATGAGTAAAATGGTAACATGCAGAATATTTGTAAGTAAATAAATACTTTCAAAAATACATAGGTACACATATTATGTATACCTAAATCTATAAAACTTAATACAGGTAGTATTTAGATATAAATAAAATAAATTAAAATAAGGAAGGGATGTAGTGTATGTAGATATACTTATGACTTGTCATGAGCGCATACGTCGCTGTCGGTGGTTATAAATAACGTTCCGAATGGTGGGGACGGCAGTTGAGGTCGGACTATCGGCCAGTGCGGTGGTGCATTGGCAAGCCAAGTACAATACTATTATTATACACATTGCGTGGATACTACAGTAGGGTAGTCGAACGTCTTAAGTTCGTCCGAGGAGAAAAAGTTTTACCGAGAGAGTATAAACTATTTACGTCGCAAAGTATATTAGTACGTATATATTACGGTAAATAGGGGAACCTGTGTATCTTAGGGGAGACCCCTTTACGGTCTCTTCAGGGATCTCCACTAACAGGCCTTGTATAATCTCACCTGTGAGTTTGACAAAAAAAAAATTGAGAAAAAAAATCGGCTGACAACCCGGGTTGTCGTCGGGCTTCGATTCGACAACCCGGGTTTGTCCGCGGAGCCTAAGAGGGTTTCTAAATATTAATACAAACTGTAAAAGATTATAGTATTATGTTATATTGTAAGGTATTATATCTATGGGCCAAATTAGCCTGAAAATAAAAAGATTTATTATTATATTATTATTATAAAGGGGTTAAAGGCTGGTCTTTTAAGAAGTCACAGGACCCCTTCCATGTGCTGATGGTGATCACCTGGGTAGTTGTAGTGAGGTGAAAATCCCACACACTCTGGCCTATTTTTTTAGATTCATTTGCTCTTGACTCTAGTCTAGGTCAGTGGTGACAGAGACAAAGTCGACGATGGAGCAAGCTTACCCAGAAGAAGCCTGTTCACTCTAACTTGGAATAGATTAGGGTTGGATTTTCCCCTAAAAGTCCAGGTCCATGGTTTAAAGGTTTCCCCCCGATAATAAAAAAGGGGTACCTATCTCTATGGGTGAAATTGCAGCCATACATACATGAGACATGACAACTTTGTTGCTACGTGTGTGTTACATGACTAATCTGTTGCTAGGTAACGGGAATGCAATGCAATAAATAAAATGTAAGCTGCGTCTCAGGTTGACGCGATGGAGTGGTTATTGCATTTTGTAATAAACAGCTTCTAATCAGAGGATTTTTTTGCTAGTTCAAGATCGAGTACCTATTACACTTGCAGGTACTCGAATTTATTGGTTTGGTATATTCTGAGTCATTATGATATCACCCAAAAGAATTGTTTTGATTATCAGCAATACACACGTATTTTTTGTTTGCATATAGCTCCAGTAGTTCCTGAGATATAAGACTTTAATTTAGCAACGAGCCGCGCGCTCACGCGGCGCTCGCGTGCGGGCGCGCTTGCCGGCGCGGCCTCTTGCGGGCGCCTGAATGGTTAGAGAGATTAAATGGTATCTACGAGTACCCACGATGTAGCTCCAGGTACTAGTTTAAATATCACTCAGTATTACACAGTATCAGTTGGAGTAGTGAAGTACCGGTATAACGTGGTGAATAGGGATGCAGGGGTGAATCCGAATGAAACTTTAATAAGGATTTCAACGTTGAAATAATATAATTGGTCACTAACATGGACATTAAATTATAATTCAGTTATAATATTCAAGTCTGGTAGCTGTTTTAAATACCTCAGAATCCAAGTTATCTGGAAGTCAACTGCAGCATAATTACCTGTAAAAAAAATAAAAAATCTAGTTGAATTTCACACTCACAACAATATTACGCAACGATTATAAAAAATAATGTCACTTCAAAATTAAACAGACACGTGAGTGACAGCAATAGGGCTCCGTTTGGACCCTTCGGGTACGGAACCCTAAAAAAGAACTACATAATAATTATGTCGCAACTACCAAACCAAAAACCACCAACGTAATACGCCTCATTCATCACTATTTAATTCATACCTACATAAGCCCACTTACGTCTAGGAGCTTCTAAACCACAGAGTACTGTATCGTCACAGCGGCCAATGCTAGAGACTCTACATTAAAACTTTCCACACAATCCAAGCATGTCATTGAGTGTCACCATAAAGATAAAGCATAATCAGCCTATAATGTTCCCACTGCTGGGAAGCAGTGGGAACATTATAGGCTAATTATGCTTTGCTCACAGGCCTGCTCTCTGTGAGAGGGTGTAGGCCGTTATTCATCATGCGGTTCCAATGCGGGATGTGGGTCACTTACATGTTTTGGTTCTAGGAAATGCAAGTTTCATCAAGACTTCTTTCTTTCTTTCTTTCTAACCGTGTAAGTCGCGGCCGACACCACTGGGCCACAACTGTTTCAGTGAGTGTCACATTTTTTACGTAAAAATTGACGGCCCGCCGAAACTTGTGCCTCGTAATTATGAAGTCACAAACATGGTTAATAACATTGGAGGAGCTAGTGGCTAAAGTAATAACAGCCGCACGGGTCGATCCGTCAGGTTAAGCTACGCTTGCCGGGGTTGGTCCATTTACATACCGAGACTCATCCGTGTCTCGAAAAGCAATTTAAGCCGTTGGTTCCGGCTGTCAATCGTTGATCTTTAACAGTCGTTACGAGTCGTCAGAAGCCCGAAAGTCTGACAGCCAGTTTTACCGAGGGGGTATCGTATTACCCAGTAACTGGGTTGTGGAGGTCAGATAGGCAGTCGCTCCATGTAAAATACTGGTATTCAGCTGCATCCGGTTAGACTGGAAGTCGACCCCAAGATAGTTGGGAAAAGGCTAGGCAGATTGATTGAAACATGGTTAATTACACAAGTTGCACTGATGACCTGATGAAGGTCGCGGAAATCCACTGGATACGAGGAGCATAGAACCAATCGTTGTGGTGATGCTTGGAATTGGCCTATGTCTAGCAGTGGCCATCTTTCTTCTGAAATGGTGATGACGAAGATGATAACAATGGCGTTTCAAGTCCAGTCATTCCGCGCTCTGTGTTCCAAACTAATTGTTTACGAGTCCCGTTAATAAATGGCTTGTAAACGCACATAGAAATTCAACACTATGCTAAAAGTGCCACGTGGTTATTGTCTGAGAGATTTATGTTGTTAACAGCACTAGTTTTTGTTATAGAGCACTCATTGAGAGTTTTACGTCCGTAGGTAAAATTGTAATATATTGGGAGAGAGTTTTGTAAGCGTGTTTTGAAAGGATGAAGTAATCACGGTGTGGCGACTTGGATTCTGACAGCTTCTTTTGGCCAGCTAAGGAGTGCAATTCCCTGCAGGGGTTTGTGTTTCTGATAGCTACAACCTGGAGGTCTGTAAATCAAGAGTGAATGTTACTTCTAGGCAAGCGTGCTCTAACGTCCCCCACATCATCACTTACCATCAGATGAGATAGTGGTCAATCATGAGCATTAACAATCTATACTAATATTATAAAGAAGAAAGATTTTTTTATGTTTGTTTGTACCAAATAAGCTCTGAAACTACTGAACTGATTTTAACCATTTTTTCACCAATAGATAGCTAAATTATCAGCGAGTAACATAGGCTACTTTTTAATCCGGGAAAAATAAGAGTTCCCTCGGGATAAGTCACAGGAGCGGGAAAAGTGCTTGTAGTAAATAAAAAGCTACAGAAAGAGATCATTATAGGGATAATAAGAAAACTTTGCCCAGTAACTGGACCGTTAAATAACAAAACTTTAAGCTGACGATGATGATGTTCTAGCTATGTTTTTCATTGCATTGAATTATTGACAATCTTATGTTAACTATTATGAAGACAGACCAAAAAAGTGAACATTTACATTAATAAAGATTTCGATTGCCGTCACTTTGGTTCACCTTTAAATGTTCAAGTGCTTATTAGTGCTCGGTGTATTCAGGAATGGACTTCCACTATCTCACTTTAAGTAAGCTAATACATTTTTATCGTCCAAGTGTACTTAACTGGGTTGTGGAGGTGAGATAGGCAGTCGGTCCATGTAAAATTCAACCGACGAAAAGAACTAAAAAGCAAAAAATAAATAAACCTTTTAAGTCTTGAGTATTGAGCTTATTTACCTACATAAAATATCAAATTTTATATAAACTACTTTTGAGTCTACTTCGAAAAGCGAAAAATAAATAAACCTTTTAAGGTTTATTTATTTTTTGCTTTTTAGTTCTTTTTATTTTATGATTTTTTGTGACTCGCATCATCTTTTAATACTCTGAGGCTAATTTCTAATCCTTCATCATTCCTCTTGGCACTGAGCTGATGATGTAACCGTCCTTCCATGAGGTTCCCAGGATATTGACCAGTTGAGGTTACCTCCAATATTCTAAAGACGTCTTTTCTTCAAAGCATATTAAGTGGTATATGTCACTAAAACCAGTTTTTTTATATCTAACTTCTATTCTTTAGGAAAGGTTTGGTTTCCATCATCAGCTCAGTTTCATGATGTGATGATTCCTAAATGCAAATACCTGATTAAGTTATAAAAAGTAAACAGAAACAATATTCGTGGCCAATTTTCGAGGTTTTCTCTCAATTTTATCAGGATTCCATTATCAGATCCTGATTTTCTTGACATGGAACCACCCTTGAGGTATATCCTATCTAACTAAAGAATAATCATCAAGATCGGTTCATAAATGACGGAGTGAGGGCTGAACATACACAAAAAATATATATATATACGAGTATATACGGTCGAATTGAGAACCTCCTCCTTCTTTTTTCGTCGGTTAAAAATACTGGCATTAAGCTGCATACGGTTTAAACTGGAAGCCGATCCCGAGATAGTTGGGAAAAGGCTAGGCAGATTGAATGTTCTTAACCAGTCAATCACATTAATAAAGAGACATTACAAGATACCATGAACTGGGAGTAAACTACAAAACAAAAGATCGTAAACCACGTTTATCCCCTAAAAGATCGCCCAACAAGCATTCACCGCAATTGGAAACGTAAACCATTCGTAATGGCAACTCGTATTTAAGCCGTGGTGGAATGAAATTTTCCATCTAGTCCACTGCGAGCCGTCAGCATGACCCAAATTAATAGCATTCTACTTGCTAAAATTTGCATGATTTGCTCAAATACAGTGTATTATAGATCTTATTGTTAGTGATTTTAAGTTTGTTGAAGTGAAACAAAGATTTGGTGAAGGAATGGCTTTGAAGTCTCTTTTTTGTTTGAAATTTAATGGAAGAGTGATGGTGGTGTGTGGTGGTGGTGTGTGTGTATTTTATGTGTGATTGATTTATCTACTGTTCATTTTAAGGCGCGGACTGACTACGATTTAAGATAGCTTCAAATAAGGTTGAGAATTGAACATAATAGTAGTGTTGATGATCCTTACCATGGAAGACATGGATAAAAAGGGGGTGACTACAGAGATGACGATTAATAGAGGAGTATGGAAGAAAAAGACATGTTGCACTGACCCCAAATAAATTGGGATAAGGGCAGGGGAATGATGATAACTTGTGTTGACGATGCGAATAGGCATTTATTTTACGGGTTTTCTTTAGAATATCCAGAAACACAACAAATTCAATAATTGTCCGGTCAAAGATATAATGAAATACTAATTCTATTCAATTCCAAAAAAAAAAAAAAGTTGTTATCGCTGAAAATACAGAGATGTTCGACGCCAAAGTTTATTTTTGTGGAGCAATTTCCATATTTTTTGTTGGGAATATCTATTTTCGGTTAAAATTTTTCTTTTAACCCTTCCCTGTCCACTGTATTTTTTGCAAAGGATATTATCTTTGCATTACGTCGTACTCGACTATCCAAGAAACCAGTTTTTTTGACTATTGAGGTAATATCGCGCTTTAAGCAAAGATACTCGTACGCAACTATGAGAAAAAAAAGAGCGAATTTGATAAATGCAACAGTGTTATGTTCGCGCACTGTGAAGCAATACTTGTTCTTTCGATTTGATTTTCCTAAGTTTTTAAAAAGTTTGAGCTCAAAAGCTTTTCACATAATTAGCAGCGTCAGTAGCGTTTATCAAGTCCATGCAATGTAGGCGTAAAGTGTAAAGCAATTAGAAAACATAATTATTGTTAAAGTAAATGGTTTAAAAGATCTCTTTGTATGAGGACATTAACCTCAAACCACTTTTCGAATGACCATGTACCAAAAGATATTGTATCAAAGAAATCATAACACAACATCTATAATAACAAGTCCTAAAAATCCCGATACATCTTTAACAACATGTCCCCAATTATAACCGTTTCTTTTACAAGATACTCGTATGGACCTAAAAAGATTATATCATATCCCGCCTTATATCTCCTCTATCTGCTTTTCATTAAATATGCACAATCGAGTGTTTCAGGGACTCTCAAAGATAGATCTAACAATACGTCTACGTGAATAAATAATGTTTGCTCGTTTTCGAGCATTTTAGGAGCATGAAGCATTTTATAAGCAAATGTACACAATTACTTTCAGCGGATTTCATGAAGCGGCGTTGATAAGCGTTTGAAGTGTGTTTCAGGATTTCCGCGTCTTGTTTTTGTTTTCACCTTGTGTTTGTCGTGCAGTCCCTATAGTGTGTTTAATTTAACTTGTAGAATGGAATGTTAATGCGTTGTTTGTACCGTGTACGACTATGTCATTAGTGAGGAATTTTGTTTTGATTGTGTTTTTAGGAAATACTTACTTTTGTGATAGGATTGCATCCTTAATTTTATTCTAATACTAGCAACCCGCCACGGCTTCGAACGGGTGCAAATTATTTAAACAACCTTCCTCGTATAACGTTCTTATTATTCGTGAAAATCGTATAAAAATAACCGGCCAAGTGGGTTACGGTTCTGTACCAAAAGAGAGAATTATCAAAGAAAAAAACTGATTTATCAATACATTGGTATTTTTAGTAAAATATACGTAATAATAAACATCATCATCATCATTATCATCAGCCTTTTAATGTCCCCACGGCTGGGACATAGGCCTCCTCTCTGTGAGAGGGTGTGGGCCGTAATCTACCACGCGGACCCATAGCGGATTGGTGGATGTCACATGTCTTCGAATTTTTGGTTCTAGGGCATGCCGGTTTCTTCACGATGTTTTCCTTCACTGTTTTGAGAGCTGTAGTAATGAAATAATTTACACAAAGTAAAACGCCTGCCTAGGTTTGAACTCGCGACCTACAACTTGTAAGTCGCGGCCAATTCCACTGGGCCACCACTGCTCCCGAACGAACACGTGAGTGACAGCAATAGGGCTCCATTTGGACCCTTCGGGTACAGAACAAAGACAAAGTAATATGGCGGACACAGCTAGTAGCTACGACATAAAATTACTTTGTCGTGCCTAGATAGTATGTGTCTTTGACTGCCATTACATTATTTGGGGCCAGCTCTCCTCACCGTGCCATTTTTTTTGGGGTGTTAGTAAATCATCCAATGGTGTCGATTCTGTTATGCACAAACTAAACTTAATTTAGGCTATTACTATCTTTTTCCCTCTAATAAAACAAGAAAGAGACGGAAGTAAATTAGAGCTGTCAAATTTAGTTGAACCAATGTTACCATACAAATTTAGGGTACACGTAAAAACATGTCGACTAAAAACACGGTAAAGTACAAGGCGTAAACTAATTTGACATCTCTAACTTAGTTCATAGCTATAGCCGTCCTTTTCTCGCACTACCGTTTAGTAAAAGATAGCGATTCTCTAATTTTAGTTTAGATATTCAACAAGAGAATTGTCACCATTGACTTAGCGAGCCAGAATTATGACTAAAAACCACCCCTGTTCCTTCAGTTGCTTGTGGCAGGGCTGCAGTAACTCTCTTTCGAATTTATTCGCTACCCAGATAGGCATCGGTCCTAGCGGACCCCGTCGCGTCAGTTGTTGCTGACATCTCTTTGAGTTACGCGCCGTCGACTCTGGCATGGTCTTTATCGGACGGCGAGCTACCTCCTCACCTTGCCCTGACAGTGTGACTTTGAAAACCATTGATTCATGTAACACACCTAAATTTTTAATGGTTTGAAAACCCTATTTAGATACACACTATAAACACTCATTTGTCAGACTGTACAATATGGACCTTAGTAATAAAAAAAATAACAAAGTGATTAGTTTAATCACTGATTAGCAAGTTCTTAATTCAAAATTTTCCATTGGGAATTTGAATTTAGAACACACCAGACAAAGCATGTGGTTAGCGAGATTTGTATATAATGCTGTATTTCTCAAATGAATATTCTGCTTTGTAAAACAAGAATGGATGACGAAGCACTTTTATAAAAAAAAAAATTAATAAAAAAAAACTAAAAAACACACTTATTTTTTGGTTTTTCTTGTTTTCCTCAGCAAAAGTTTTCATTTGATATCCATATCATGGGCATGCTTACAAAATAACTAGTCCGCCATCTTTGGGAGTCCGCCATATTGGATTTATAATGACGTCACTTAGCTAACCATGCATTGTCATCCAAACTTCAACATTTCGACGACACGGTTGGCGCAGTGGTTAAGCGTTCGGCTGCTGCGCTGCATGTCGCGGGTTCGATCCCCGCACGGGACAAATATTTGTATGACTTACAGATAGTTGTTCCGGGTCTGGGTGTCTTGTGTATGTGAATTTAAATGTTTGTAAACGCACCCATGATACAGGAGTAATTCCTAATGTGGGGCAACGTTTTAAAAAAAAAAAAAAAATTCAGATTAATCAAAAACCGGGAAGTGGGTCAAATTTAACTTCTTAGATTTGTTTATATAGTAAGCTAATATAAGTGTGTTAAAAAGTACGTCTAACTACCAAGTGTCAAGGTGATGTCAGTTGATTACTATTGAAGATGCCAAGCTGAGCGTCAAGGTATGAAGACGTTTTCATATTCACAGACGCGTAGCGAATGACTTGCCTGACATTCATTCATGAAAGCTTAATACGGTGAATGATAAAAAAAGAAGTGAAATTAAAGGCCCACTGTCTCAAGAGTGGTGGATTTCTTCGTCTATGTGACGATGGTACTTTCTAGGGTTCCGTACCCTAAGAGTAACCAACGGGACCCAATTACTAAGCCTCCGCTGTCTGTCTGTCAGCGGGCTGTATCTCATGATCCGTAATAGGTAGACAGTTAAAATTTTCACATATATTTTTGTCGCCGCTATAACAAAAAAATAATAAAAATAAATTAAAAATTAAGGGGTGCCCCTAATAGAAACGTTTTAAATTTGACAATTTATGTCAAAATCAAAAATCATTTATTCCGAACTGGGCCTATATTCAGCACATTCTGAACGTCAGAGTTCTGCCCGCCCGTCAACACTACCTAGTGTAAAACACTAGGAAGCGGCGTGGGCGCTGTGAAGAAGAAGTGGCGCAAGAAACTCCCAAGTAAGACGAGATGTGAGCGAGGGTGCGGTGGGTTTTTTTTTTTTTTTTTGGGGTGGGAAATCATCTTATGACTCTTTCCGCTCTGGGGTGGAGCGGAAGGGCGTGTCAGACTCTTACTGACTAAAACCCACCCCTGTTCCTCCCTGCCCTACGCGCCCGGGGGCGAGGTAACTCTTTCGAATTTATCCTCCACCCCCGGGCAGGCACTGGCCGTGGCAGGCCCCGTCCTTTGCTGACAACTCTTTGAGGCGCGCGTGGAACACTACGCGCCGTCGACTCTCGGGCCTGGTGCTGATCGGACGGCGAGTTACCCGCTACTCGCCGTCCGCAGGCCCGGGTCTACGGTGGCCGGAGATCGTCTCGCAGCCCCTGGCGTCTCATGCGACGGCTGCTGCTGAGGGCGCTAGGGCGACTCTGCCTCTGCTGAGTCTCCCTAACGTGTGCCGCCTCCCTCTTCGCGAGCATTACTGCTTCGCAGAAGGAGGAGACGGCCCCCCATTCCCTCTCGCTCCGTACCATGGCCTGAACCAGGGCACGGCGCGAGAGGTCGCTGCCGCCTATCGCATCCACGAGGACACGGCGGTGTTCTGCCCAGGCGGGGCAAACCTCCACCGTATGCTCCACCGTGTCCTCTGGGCGATCCTCGCAGTGGAAACACGCAGGGGTCACCTCCGCCTTGATCCGACACAGGTACCTCCCGAAACAGCCATGTCCGGTGAGCACCTGCGTCAGGCGGAAGGTGAGGGCACCATGGCGCCTCTCCAGCCACTCCTCAAAGAGGGGCACTACCGCCTCGATGGTGGCGTGCCCAGAGGGTGCGGTGGGTAGGGTGGGTGCGGGGTGTGGGTGTGTGCGAAGTGTGATGTGTGTGATGTGAGATATGTTATTTGAAGTATGTACCTACCCACATCATACGTTTGTGGAAATTATCTAAATTCACAAGATTTATGTATTTCACTTCTGTATTCAGCATAATTTCACCTTTATACTCTGTTATTTTACAACACAATTCTGCATTACATTCCCGTCCAAATTGTTATAGAGATATATCTTACAATTTACTACGGGGCATAAAATTACCTGTTACTTTACTGCCCATTGAATTTGAGCTTTATATCTTTGTTTCAAGATTGGGATTTGAAGTTTAGTATCAATTGCATGTTTATGTGAACATTTCAGTATGTGAGTGTTTTGCTTTTGTTTTTAATTTTATGAATGAAAGGTTCGTTTTTAAATGCTTTGTCTGTTTATTTTTGAGAAGTACATTTGTTTTATATTTTGTTTATGGTTCAATAAACTTTTGAGAGGCTACAAATACTTTTTAGGATTCCGTACCGTAACCAACGGGACCCTATTACTAAAACTCCGCTGTCCATCCGTCCGTCCGTCGGTCCGTCCGTCTGTCCGTCCGTCCGGCTGACAGCGGGCTGTATCTCATGATCCGTAATAGGTCGACAGTTAAAATTTTCACAGAGTGTGTACTTCTGTTGCCGCTATAACAACAAATTATAAAAATAAAAATAAATTAAATATTAAACGGCACATACTAGAAACGTGTTTTTTTTGTTTTTTTTTTTTGCTCGATCTTAATAATGGCAACAAGTAGACTCGTATATTCTTGTACGATGGTACGGAACCCTCCATGCGCGAGTCCGACTTACACTTGGCTGGTTTAAGTTTTCTTCTTCTTTGATTGATTGATGGTTTGCAGGAGGATATAATTAGAAATGGCACACAATTAAAGGTTACCGAGAGGATATAGCTCGCTTTTAACTTTCATTTCTTTGCAGAGTTATTTTCTTTGTTTGTAATTGCATAGTTGTCTGAAGCTACTAAATACCAAAATTAATTTGCGTGCAGTAGCAATTGTAATTTGTCAATTGAATATTGACAAACTATTTATTCTTTTATTTCAGTCTTAAGGCGCCTTTATACGACTTTTAATGGTTTTTAATTGAACATCACGTCTAAACGCCTAGTCTTATAAATTTGAAAAAAATATATATTACTCTAATCAATTTCCGTCGTAATTTGATCTCAGAATATTTGAAATTATATTTTTATGGCATAGTGTAATTAATTTGTAAAGTTATGTCTAACGCGGATAAAAAATTGAGAATCACGCAAAAACTAAAAAGCGTATTTTATGAAACCTTCACCATTTTAAAGATCATTTAATTATTTATAATTTAGTTTCAGTGCTTCAGTTTAATACCTCTTGTATGTTGTGTAATAAATTAATAATGCGTCTAATTTCGGATAGCGCTCCTTGATGGGCGAGTCCTATTACTGCTAAGCGCAGAACATGCAAGCTAACCACTCAATGTCATTAGCAGCTAATAGCGCCTTAACCTCTTTTCTTTACAAAATCCGTTAAAATTGCTCTTTTAATGTTTTTAATAAAAAACTGTTTAGCTACGTCTCATTTAAATTTCTTGGAAAATCATAATTTCCAACACATACCTATTAAATATAATTAACTAACATCTTGATTATAATATTCAATTACTTCAGTACATTAATATTAAACTAAAATACAGAAAGCAGAGCATTTGATTGACGCGCGGAGAACTTCAAAGTCAGCGTCAAACTTCAAATATTACACTTCAGTTCACACGAAATGTTCCACGAGATAATTATATTTTAATAAATATTATGTAGTAGGGATATAATTATTATTTAATTAATTATAAGTAAACCTTCATGAGTGACAGCGCGAGTTACTTTATTTTTATCTAGTTTTGCAGCTGTTTCTGAAAGTACATTTTGATCAACGTCTATACAGGGTGGAACGGTAATGCGATTTCATATTTTAGAATAGATACCACTTCTGACCATGTAAATGAACAACTTTCTTAAAGGAAGCCATAATCAATTCCCAAAAAAAAAAACTTTCCGTACAAAGCTTTCATCAACTGATCTAAATTAATATTCAAATTCAAAAATCATTTATTACAATCCATTTCAGATCAATAAGTTGTGCATTTCAAATAAAATTAAAACTATAATCATAACAAATGTAAGTACATAGATATGTTAAAACAATCATACTAATATTATAAATGTGAATGTAAGTTTGTTTGTTACGCTTTCACGCGAAAACTACAAAACCGATCATCATGAAACTTTGTACACATATTCTTGGAGGTATTAGAAGTAACATAGGATTCTTAAAAAAAAAAAATGAAACGCGGGTGAAACCGCGGGCACAGCTAGTAATAATATAAATAAAATTAAAAATTATGGGAAGTTCAAATTTTTTTTTCTTAAATGGCTTTATTACCTATAGAAGACACCCGTCCGTTACACCCTATATATTTATCTTGCCTTAACGAATCTTAAGGCCGATACCAACTATTAAGAATTCGTGTATTTCACGATAGGTCGTACTTCCACCAAAACATTTCAGAAATAACACAAATAAGTCAATCGATATCTGTTTGTTTGTCGCCGGAGCACCCAAAAACAGCTGAACTAATCTCAATGAGAGTTTATGATTGTGAAACCTAGCTTAAGGTGCAGATATATGCCAACGGCCTTCAGTGGTTACCTTGCGTGTTCTGCGCTGAGCTCACGCAACGCGTCGTACCCGGTAATAGGACTCGCCCATCAAGGAGCGCTGTCCCAAATTAGTCGCATTATTAAGATATTAAACATAAAACAACAAGTGTAATACTAAAACACAACTAAAAGATAAATAATAAAAATATTTTTAAAATGGTGAATGATTTTTTTATCCGCGTTAGACATACATTTACAAATTAATTAAACTATGTTATAAACATAAATAATTTCAAAGATTCACATATCAAATAACTAAAAATGTTCTCTAGGGTAACATAATTTTTTTTCAAAGAAATAAGACTATTCGTACGTGATCTTTAATTTAAAATCATTAGAAGTCGTATATCTGCGCCTTAAAGGCCTGACACGACAATACGTCATACTGTATACAATACAACAGAAGCTTAGGAAAGGTTTAATTTTTTTTCTGCTAAGCTTTTGTTGAGCGACTTTCTCTTGTGAAAAACATAACCCCCAGTCGAATACAAAAGTTTTTTTTGTAGTTCTGTGTTAAAAACGGTGGTAAGTATTTCAAAAATATTACGAAAACCGAAAATCTAGTTTGACACAAATACTGATGACACGTGGATTTTCCTCGAGCATTTCTGCAACTGCTGGCACCAGATCCAGTTTACCTTCCCATCACATCGAGATTCCAATCTCGTATATCAAATCACTATTTTGAGAGAAAACTGAATGTAAACAGAACAGATAAATATCTCCGTCGTTTCTAGACATTTTTATAAATTACTGCTGTTAAAGTGTGGCTGTGTAGCCGTCAAAGTGTTGGGATTACAGAAGATTTCAAGGTTTTAAAAAAAAGATTTTATTTAAAGCTGAGTTTTTAATTTGGGATTGGTCTCGAGGTACGTTTTTCTTATTATAACTTAAATTAAACATTATTATTTTCAGTTAGTTAAAGGTCTGTGTTGTTGAAGCATTTTTTTTTAGTTGTGTTGAGTTGTGATGCAGCCAAACGAAATCGAGATAATCAGGTACCAAGTTTTCAAAACCTTGGCAATGTATTATCAGATAGGTACTTACTGTGAAAGTCTTCAATACCGCTATTTTTTAGTAATATTAATTAACTAAATAAAGTTAGTGACATTGCCAGTTCTCAAAAATGGCGGTAATGTTGCACTTTTAGTGAAAATAAACAAGGAGCCAATACAAACTTCGCGTTGTAAAAAACAACGAAATTAACAGGTTGGCACTTGACATAAGCGCAGGCGACTGGGTAAAAATGATGTAAGAGTCTGCTATTCAATGATTTTGCTAAGATCTAATGTATGAATCCGTTAACTGCTCGCATGGGGTAACATATTCTGAGCCTGAGATCAAACAAGAAATTTATTCTGTATACCAACACATTATTCTACACGAATCAACAAGCAACACTCAAAGGCATTTTCCAAGCAAAAACATACGTACGTACGTACTTTATTTAGTACATAAAATAATATGCCTACACGTGCCTACAAATATTTTTTCTAGTAGCTACATACCTACATATATTTACGTTTGTCGCATCCTGGACATTGGGTAGCTGGTCCTACTGAGGACTTGTTGACTTCTCTATCAAATCCAACCAAAGGCTGTCTGCAAAAGATAGCTTTAAGAGATAAGCCCGCTCATTGTTACATCATAATTATATTCTTATTCTTCGTGTTTAAAATATTTTTGGGAAAAAAAAATTCCACTTCCAAGGCGTCCGTCGTCGGTGGCAGTGTAGTGGTCACTTGAGCTGCAGGGATTCGGGGCACAGAGGGTAGGACAGATTAATTTTTAATTTCTAATAATTGTAATTAGTTATTGTGTATTCCTTCTAATAAGCCTGCTGTATCATATTAAAGTTGTTAAAGAAAATAAACTTTCTTATAAATTTCATTCCTTAAATTCTTCATTACTTACCTAAATTTATTTAAGTTTATGAAACAAAACTATTCTTAAAATATTTAACTATAACTAGGTATATATATATATATACACTTTAAAAAAAAACTTTTAACTAACTAAAATTATGAATATGAACTAAATACATGAACAATATTTCTCTCTGCTACCACTTGTGTCTTGAGCTACACAGCTCATCTCTCGTTAGAGCGGTCTGTTCATATTGCCGGACATAAATAAACGCAGTAGATCATTACAGGCATTCCTCCAGAAACATTGTTATTTATAGCAAGGCAGGTCGGTGTCGAATAAAAACCGTGCCGTTTACTACGGGTTATAATGGGTATGTGCAAGAGTTTAGGGTTTACCCAATATTGTTTATGCATCGTGATTTGGGTTTCAAACGTCCGGAAACGGAACCCTTGTAAGATCACTCGTATGTCTCACAGCCTGTCCCTCTGTCACAACTATATGTCGAAATTTTGGTTCTAGGACATGCTGGTTTAATCACGATGTTTTGAGAGCAATATCAACATTCTGCTGTCCTTATCCCAATTTATTTGGGGTCGGCGCAACATGTCTTTTTCTTCCATACTCCTCTATTAGTCGTCATCTCAATAACTCTCTACGAAAATTTCTTGACAAACACCAACTCCTTGCTAATAACCAATACGGTTTTCGGGCACGTCTATCCACAGAAGATGCAGTTCTGGATTTCACGCAACAAGTTGCCTCAAACTTAGATAACAAATCGAAATGCCTAGGTATATTCTTGGACCTTTCGAAGGCTTTTGACACAGTCTCTGTTCCCAAGCTCATCAGGAAGCTGGAAAATATCGGTGTTCGTGGAATGCCTCTAGAAATATTTAAAGATTACCTAAAAAATAGTAAGCAATGTATTAAAATTGATACTTACTTAAGTGATGAGTTTCTCGTGTCCTATGGTGTTCTCCAGGGAGGGATCCTTTCCCCGACACTATTCCAGATCTATGTAAACGACCTCTGCAGACTGAGTCTCCCAAACGGTAAAGTTTATGCTTACGCAGACGACACCGCAATTCTTGTAGACGGAATCACTTGGGACATTGTGGAAACAAACGCGGAGAAGGCCATGGCGAAAGTTATGATGTGGTTAAACTCGAACCTTCTTACATTAAACCTACAAAAAACGACTTACATTCCCTTTGCTATACGACGTAACGCTAAACCATCTCCTTCTTTTAGTATAACTGTTCATTCCTGCACAAACCTGGCCACCCATTGCACTTGTCCTCCGCTTGCAAGATCCGAAAGTGTTAAATACCTCGGAGTACAGATAGACGACGGACTGAGATGGGACCTACAAATTGACGCCGTCATCACCAGAACATTACGTTTTATACATATATTTAAGTCTCTCAGAGTATCCGCCAACCTAAACATTCTTAAGATGGTGTACCACGCACTGTGCCAATCAGTGATTGGTTATTGCATAGTTGCATGGGGCGCTGCCACAAAAACTAGCTCTCTGAGGGTGGAGAGAGCACAGAGAGCTATACTTAAAGTTATGATGAAAAAGCCCTATAAGTATCCAACAACTAAACTGTTCTCTGACTGTAAAGTACTTACGGTTCGTCAGATTTATGTACTCAAATCCACCCTTAGAAAGCACACAGGCCTTCCACCTCCTATTCCAAATAAACGCACGTACTTTCCCCCAAGTATCCAACACAAGACTTCCTTCGCTAAACATCAATATTATATACTAAGTACTCATATTTATAAAAACATTAACAAACACCTCAATATTATAAATCTAAACTCACATGCACTTAAATCTAAACTAACAGAGTGGCTGCTTCTAAAGGATTACTCTTTCACGGAGTCTTTACTTACCTATCTTGTGTAATACACCCACACATCCACACACACACACACACACGCACACACACACCACACACCACACACACACACACCATTCACACACACAACACACATATACATACAATTTTACTCTTTGAATACCATACAGTAGAATGACACACAGTCCACTTGAGATAAGTTTTTTTTTTGTTGACCATTGTAAACCTTGACCGTAAACTGCCTCTTAAAATACAGGTTTAACCTAGCTTAAGAGGCAGAGTATTATTTCTTGTACAGAACCAGCAACATAAAATAAAAATCTAATTTCTAACCCAAATATCAAACTGTATTTTAAACTCTGTATGTTTTTTGGATAAATAAAGATTATTATTATTATTTATTATCTCTGTAGTCACCCCCTTTTTACCCATATCCTCTTTCACACAGTCCAACCATCGTTTCTTTGGCCTTCCCCTACTCTTATAGCCATCCACATCCATACACAAGACAATAATAAAGAAATATTAACACAAAATAAAGAGCCTGGTTCGAACCCGTGGGTTGCCCAGTGATAATTGCGACTTACTAGTTGTAGTTCGTGAACTACAACTAGTAAGTCGCGCTATTACCATTGGGCCACCTTTGCTCTCGTCTCAAGTTGATAAACTATATTCATACAAATATCTTAAGAAGGTCTCAACTATAAACAAACCAAGACATTAGTAGGTAGAACTAGTTCACCGTTGTTCAAGTCAACAGTTTGGAAGAATTGGAAACTTTCTTAATTGATATATCGCTGTTTTAAACTTTGATTAATGTGGACGCGAGTTTTGTAAGCTCTCCGAACTTGTTTTAAACAGAAGTTTCGTGACATTATTTAGTTTTGATTTATTGTTTAATTTTTGGTTTTCTTTATAAGTATCGTCGAAGAAGTTACTTGGTATTCAGGTTTGCAACTATTTTTAAACAATGGTGTGAGTGTGCTGAGTAGCCAATTCCTTTACATCATTGTCTTAAGGCGCAGTTATACGACTTTTAATGGTGTTTAATTGAACATTATGTCTAAATGACTAGTTTTGTTTCTTTGAAAAAAAATAAATGTTACTCTAGACAATTGCCGTCGTAGTTTGATCTGAGAATATTTGAAATTATATTTTTATAACATAGTATAATTAATTTGTAAAGTTATATCTAACGCGGATAAAAAACTGAGAATCACGAAAAAACTTTAAAGCGTATTTTTATGAAACCTTCAACATTTTAAAAATCATTTAATTATTTATAATTTAGTTTATACCCGTTGTTTTATGTAAAATAAATTAATAATGCGTCTAATTTGGAACAGCGCTTCGTTCTCCAAAACCTTGGGTGATTTCTGGCCAAGTTTTCCCCTCATACTTGATCAGATCGTCACACCATCGTCGTCGCGGTCGACCTCGACGGCGACGTATTTATTAGTTAGGATATTTTGTCTGTATCCAAAATTTAAGATTATTTAGCACAAGTTTCAACCGCTACTCAATTGTTACTCGCGTTTAAGTCTTAGGCTGTCTAGCTGTCGCTTCAAAGTCTATTCTAGTAACATAAAAGCCTGTGTAATACCTTTTGGAAGTTAATTGCCGTTTGATAATTCGAGAGTTGAGAAAAGGCAGAAACAAATTATAGATAACATAATCATATCTTAGTACCTGTGTGGGAACCATATTTATTTTATTTAACATACTCGTATACAGTCGACTCTTCACGTGATCAGCAGGTGTATTCGCTAACTCAGTTGACATCAATTTAATAAGCACTATGCAGTACATTGCTGCTTCGACGTATAGAAAAACGAAAATGTACTACGTAGTGCCTATTAAAATCGATGTTTACCGAGCAAAGCAGCAATGTACTGTAAATTGCCTATTAAATTGATTTCAACTGAGTTAGTGAATACACTTGCTGAGGTCTGGACTTTTCTTTGGCCAACTAATCAGCATTGCTATTCAACGTGGCAATGCTGCCATCGTTCTGGGCACTATTCCCGTTGACAACGTTGTGGATGAATTTTTTGATGGCCAATGAGTTATATCCGTTTGTATACTAGTTTAGTGGTGTATAGTACTTAAATATACAGTTTTACGCATTATTTTACATTTACTTTCTCACCCAGAAGTTATTCTTAGGCTAGGAGGTAGGTCTGAACCGTCACACTTAAATTAACAAGGCGAAAGTTTATTTTATGTTTCTTACTTTTTCACGTTTATACGGCTGGACCGATTTGGATGACCTGGACTGACTAGACCTGGACTTGATGCTGCTGGACCGATGAAATTTGGTATATCAATAGCTGGATTATAACTTAAGGCTACTTTTTATCCATCAACCAGTGTGAAATATGATAAGGCGAGAAAGAGGTGACTACTGAGATATCGAGTAATAAAAAAGTATAAAACAAGTAGACATTTTTTGCAAACCCCAAATAAATTGGGGTAGAGGGAAAGATTATGACGCTGATTTTTGTACTGAACTGAACATCATCATTTCAGCCGAAAGACGTCCACTGCTGGACATAGGCCTCCCACAAGTGTCACCACAACGACCAGTTCTGTGCGTCTCGCATACATCGAATGCCCGCGACCCTCACTGGGTCATCGGTTCACCTTGTGGAACAAACTGAATATGTTTTATTCTTTAAAAAAACTATTCGAAAAAAATCAGCTTGAATACAAGCCAAATTCCTCTTCACCTTTCAACAGATAATCACAACAAATCTCTTCAAAATCCAATCTACAAGTAGTTATTTAGGTTTACTTATGTAAATCTGCTTTTTGAAAATCACTTACAATGTAACGTTTTCAATCAAGCTATAGTAATAATATCAACAGTCTGGAACTACGGCTGAGCAGCTAGTGTTGAAATAAAGTGCAAAAATAAACACAATCCATTCATTTATGTATGTATGCGTGTTGTAAATACGTACATCAATGTATTGTGTGTGTTTAAGTAATTGAATATAGTATAATAGTGTACATAGTATTCTCAGGTTTGTATTGGTGATTGTTATAACCGGAAAATGAAAATTGATGAATGGAAACTTGCTACAAGTGCGTTGAGCTTGCCTAGGGACTTAAAATGGAATAAGAGGCCAGCTTTTCATTGTACTAATTTGTTCACCACTGACACGTGGCGTACTGTACACATAATGTATGAGTATTTGTGAAGTTTTTTAGAAAGGAAAGATATTTTTACTAAAATATTTTAAATTTCGGGTTTTGGAACTTCGAAAGATAGGCAGGTATTAATTAGCTTATGTATTCTTACCAAATCTACAGGATGTAACGGAAAGGTGTGGTCATATTCTAAGAACTGCATCTGCCCATCAATATGAACAATTTTCTTCAAGAAAACCCGAGAAAACATTTCATACAACACAATCGCACTCCTTTGATTCCTAAGTGATACCTTACAAAATAATCTGTTAAATGAAAATGGCAATACTGCACCATTTCATAAAGATAGAATTTCAGTTAAATTTAAATCCAATTTAATAAATTAACTCCCTCAGCAAGTAAATTATGCTGAAATTCTGTACTTTCAATTAAAAATCTTAACATTGAAATGAATACGAATTCATGTATCTCTCGTTACGAATACAAATTAAATGGTGTATCTCCACAATTTGCGTAATAAATTAATTGGTTGCCGGGAATAAATCTAGACAAACTGTTGTTTCCAATACAAAACAAAGCATTACGTGGTTTTAAATTAGTTTCCAATACATTATTGTGTGGTAAGGGTGCTTTTTCAACAGAGATGTGCGAGGTACTTAGCTGGGCGGTGCGAAAATGAGTAGCGAAGCTGTGAGAACGCCTGGTCGTTTCCATTAAAGCTGTGCGAAGAGCTTGTGAGGTGCAAGGATACTTAGCGGAGCTGTGAAACGGTGTACGCTGAGTGGTACCAGGATGGGAGCGGAGGCACGCTGTAACAAGGCAGTGTTAAAGCCTTGTTTATTTTTGACCTCTATTCCAAAATTACGTTCTTTGCTACCTTTTTTTAAATTCAAATTCAAAATTACTTAGTTTTCTCTGTCATGTCTCTGTTTTTTATATTAAAAATCAGTTCTAATTCTGCAGCCGAGCTAATAGAAGCTCCTCATTATTTTCCGACTCTTCAAGTGTCAGTTACCAGTTTCCTAGAATTGTGCATTAATACAATTTATTTACGTAACCAGTCACAGTGTATGTGTTCGTAATATTATAATAAAGCCCACTGTTGTAAATAAAATATAATGTGTTAACTCGTCGTGTGTTATTATTCATTGAACTCCTCCTCTGCGTGTCACTCCTACGTCCTCCTCTGCGTCTCACTTCTACGTCCTCCTCTGCGTGTCACTCACACCACCACTCCGCCCTCAGCACCGTGACAACGCATTCGTCACTCGCATCCCTCGAACAAATTCCTCACTCGTATCCCTGGCTATCTCCACACATCTCTCCCTATTTTTTTCGATAAAATACTTAATTCTGCTAGCTCTTTTCCATCAAAGTTGCGCTAAGCTGGGCTAGGAAAATAAAGAGATCTAATTGTTGGTTTCCTTACACAGACTGTGTTAGAAATAAATACTTTTAAATTTATTTAAAGAAATACACGAAAATTTACCATTCCACCTCATTATCTTCTAAACTATCAGTCTAAAATTTTGAAAAAATACATAAAATTGTTCTTTACTTACCTCTATATTACAGGAAAACCTATTACGAGCCTATACGAGGAGCTCGTGGCTAAAGTTGACGACACGGTTGGCGCAGTGGTTGAGCGTTCGGCTGCTGCGCTGCGTGTCGCGGGTTCGATCCCCGCACGGAACAAATATTTGTATGACCTACAGATAGTTGTTCCGGGTCTGGGTGTCTTGTGTATGTGAGTATACATGTTTGTGAACGCACCCACGATACAGGAGTAATTCCTAGTGTGGGGCAACGTTTTTAAAAAAAAAAAAAAAAAAAAAAAAAAAAAAAAAGTAATAACAGCCGCACGGGTCGATCCATCAGGTTAAGCTACGCTTACCGGGGTTGGTCCATGGATGGGTGACCATCTTTACATACCGAGACTCCTCCGTGCCTCGGAAAGCACGTTAAGCCGTTGGTCCCGGCTGTCAATCGTGGATCTTTCACAGTCGTTACGGGTCGTCAGAAGCCCGAAAGTCTGACATTCAGTCCTACCACGGGGTATCGTATTTCCCAGTTACTGGGTTGTGGAGGTCAGATAGGCAGTCGCTCCATGTGAAATACTGGTATTCAGCTGCATACGCTTAGACTGGAAGCCAACCCCAAGATAGTTGGGAAAAGCCTTGGCAGATGATGATGATATTACAGAAATCTTAAAAAAAAACATGTTGAGAATATGATTCGTTCCTTTGCGAGACTTCGACTCGCACTAAGTGTCGATTGAATCGTTGATTCAACAGCATTTTAGTTATTGGCCCTGAAACTCCTATTCCTGGATTCATATGCTCACAAATCTGACAACATCATCAAAATCACGTTTTGTCATTCCGGACGTACATAATTATGTCTATTATTCTGACCTTCCGCTCTCACTCCAAATTGTTTACGGTGTTCCCACAGCAAAGAGTAGAATAAAAACCGACCAAGTGCATGTCAGACTTCGCACATTTAAGGTTCCGTACCAAATAAGGTAATAATCAAATAAAAAATCTGATTTATGAATATATTGGTATCTTTTAGTAAAATACACGTATCAATAAACATTATCACTAAATTTCATGTTCATAGGTCAATGGGAAGTTAAAAAACTCTTCAAAACAAAATTTTGTGACAGGCGACAGACAGACCGATTTGGTAATATAAAACTAGAATCCAGAAATATTTCTTCTTCTATTTCATCATTCTCCTGCCCTTATCTCAATTTATTTGGGTTTGGAACAACATGTCTTTTTCTTCCATACTTCTCTATGAGTTGTCATCTGTGTATTAACCTCCTTTTTACCCATAGTGCTGTTTCACACAGTCCATCCATTGTTTCTTTGGCATTGCTCTACTCATACTCAGCCATCTACATCCATACACAAGACACAAATATTATTTCTTCTTCTATTTCTACACCATATGTGTTTGTCCGCTCAATATACTCGCACCCTTAAACACAACACAAATAAAGAATGGCCGCGGTCGGAAGCAGTCTGTTACCGATCGCCGTTTGTCGAACGAAACTCGTTCAGCGCCAGTTTTCCTCGTCTCGAACTGTTGCGAAGAAAATGACGGTTGTAAAATAATATTGAAAGAAACTGTAGTGTACGTATTGTGTTATTTTGGTGCAGAATGGCAATATTGTTGTAGCTATTTTAAGACCCAATATTCAACCAAAAGGCCCAATGAAATTTTATTAACGTTATCAATTGTCGAAATGCTAAATTGTAAGAGATTTCGGTAGTGCATGTCAATCCAATATATTTTGTACTACTTGAAAGTCGTTCATAATCACATCATCATATCAGCTGAAAGACGTCGACTGCTGGATTTAAGCCTCCTCCAAGTGTCATCACAACGACACGTCCTGTGCATCTCGCATCCATCGGATTCCCACGACTCTCACCAGGTCATCGATCCACCTTGTGGGACGTCTTTCAACGCTGCGTCTTCGTGTACGCGGTCGCCAATACAGAACTTTTGGTCTCATCGACCATCTGTTCTCTTAAAGTCGTTATTCTGCTAAGACAAATAATGCTTTGCCACACTGACAGTTCACTTTAAACCTCACTCAATTTATTACAGAACAAAACTCACACATTAAAGTAATTTTACATTGTGGATTCTTAACTCGAACCCGTTCTTTTTAAAATCTATTAAAACATCGATTTTCTAATTTTACCAACCTATTTTTTTTTATTTTCCGAGGGATACAGGTAACATTATCCAATACCTATCTCTTCAATTTCATTTTCATAGCTCTCGAATGCAGCCGAATGTGACCGGAACCATACGAAACCGAGTTTATCTCCGGTTCAAAAATAATCGCTTTCGAACCCTGAATCCAGATTCCAGTTTGAAAATGTCTGTGACCTGGATCGAAATAGCTTATATACGGAGATGTAATTTGCCCACTGCAGTGGCAAAATCCTACTGTAATGCAGAGAACGACCGAGCAGTACATAAACACCAGGCGATTTTAGATCATTAAATAATTCAGGTTATCTCACAATGATTCCATTAATCCATAAGCCAGTGGTATTGCTTCACAGTGTTCAGTTTATGGGACCACCTATTTTCGAACAATCCCCTAAAAAATCTTGTTAGTTATTTTGTATATAGCCCACAACTTTCAAATGCTGTTTTAAAATTATAAAAAATCTAAAGTATCTCAAAAAAAGTTGTGCCGAGTCTTTTTTACAGAAATCTTTTACAACTTTCCATATTACAGTAAACGGAAACCAAATTATAGAACTTAATGTACAACATCAAGCCAATTCCCAATTCCCAAAGGATTAGGCAGAGGGAGAGGTTGGGGGATTCCCAACTTTAATCAATGCTAATAAAAACATACAAAATGAAAACCTAATATTTAAACTACCTTAATTTTCCATTAAAACTTACACATGTAATCTCTATTAAAATAAAGCTAGTAACACACTTACGACAGCATTAAAATAAAGCCAGTAACACATTTCTAACAATATTAAAATAAAGCTCGTAACACACTAACAACACTTGTTGCAAATGAAGTATTAAAATATTCCGCGCCTAGTCTCGCAAATGGGTTACCTGCCGATAAGTGGTTGCGCGGTAATGGCCGCCCGAAGCATAGCGGGAACATGAATAAACTGAAGTAAAAGGGTAGGAGATTTACGCCTGGGTTTCATTATTGAGTGGGAAATCTTGGCGCTGTTTATTATTACTTTGTGTTAGTACTAATTTATGGATAATGGTGGGCACAGATTTTGGGTTTCAGGTAATGGATTTAGCTAAGGTAACTGCTTATTGGAAGAGACGTAGGGTAGAAGATAGGCTGGCAGATATAGGACAGTAAAAAGTTATTAGTAACTCTCTGACACCCGGTTTCTGAGCAGAAACCAGAAGAGCAGGTGGCCGAATGGTAATGGCCGTGACTTACAAGTTGTAGGTCATAAGTTCAAACCCAGGCAGGCGCTTTACTTTGTGTAAATTATTTCATCACCACTGCTCTAGAAATGGTGAAGAAAAACATCGTGAGGAAACCGGCATGTCCCAGAACCAAAAATTCGAAGACATGTTGTGAAATCCACCAACCCGCCTTGGGCCCGCGTGATGGATTACGGCCCACACTCTCTCACAGAGAGGAGCCTGTGCCCCAGCAGTGGGGACAATAAAAAGGCTGATGAAGATGATGATGACCCAGTTTCTAAAAAGAAATTATTGACCCATCACAAATTAAACGTCAAGTCATGCCAGCTGTCAAGTGAGTATTTGAATGAGTCACCGTGGCTCTGGAATGCACAGGCAACTGAAGGAACATGGATGGGCCACCCAGAGCGCGATAAGTTATTTGATGTTTTCCCACCCAAAAAAAAAGTGATGCGATCGGGTGTTGAAAATTCATTTAACCAATCACACAACAAACGCGCGTTCGATAATTTATCAGTTGCGATAAATTGTGTTCTAGAAACTGGGCCTAACACACTTCCAAAACGCCTCCGAATGACTCCTTCACTTATACTACATTTACGCGGTGTTTGAATGGCCGAAACGGACACCAGATTTGTCAAACAGATTCTATCTTTTAGTTCGAAAATCTGGGTTGACTTAATGCCGTTCCCGCCGGTTGAACAGTCTGAAGAAGAAAGAACTTTTTGTAGTCCAATAAAGGATAAAATCCTTGAACAATCTCAAAGCTAGTCTGTCAAAAAATTAGGCACATACTACCGAGCCACACATCAAAAATGTTACATGACATTAATTGATTTGAAGTTTTAAAAAATAATTTTAGGTAAATGCCAAACAAAGAATCGAAAGTTTTCAGAAAAATATTTGTAGCAATAGCAAATCTACTAAAGAAACACTCTAGTTAATATACCTACCCAATAATTCTGCTTTCATTCAAAAAGCCAATGAAAACAGAACGTTATTAATAATATCAGGCGTCTAAACAACTACGTGGCTAATAGAAACAAACATTTTAGCTTGTATAGACAGTGGAACGGACAGTTTTAAAATTTACTCGAACCACCGCCAAAAACATGTCACTAGATGGATATCCAACAGAGACCTAGCTTCAATCGATCGCGCTATGAGAGGTACACTGAAACACGGCTGTAAAAGCTAAGGGTTCTTTTACACCCACATGATCGGGACGATGATGACAATCTACCAATATTGTTCAAGTTTATCGATGGAACAATCAATCAAAAACCCAAATTTATGTTACATTTTTTTGTTTGGTTGTTGTTGTTTTGTTTTTGCTGTTACCCATCAATCTTATACGGTAATCTTTATCGCTGATAGAATGTCACTTTTTTATGCTCTATGGTCAAATCTTGCACAGCGATTACCGAGGCGAAGATCTAAATGATGAATTCGCCAGAAGGAGGTCGAGTATGGCAGCAATGAGGCCTAAACCCTAGGTTACGTAGGTATTCGATACCTACGTAATATGATAAGGAAACGCACCAGAGACTAAAACAACAAACTGTGGGTCGACCATGGTGAGTGTAGGCAGGCCAAGGAGGCACATCCCTCCATTTATAGCCGCTTCACAAAAGAGGCTCTAACTAAACTTAAGTTGCGTAAAGGCACGGCCGTTACAACTCCCTCGTGGTCGCTAGATACAAGGCAAAGTACTTCGGAAATTCAGGTAACCTATGCGAGATAGTCAGTTACACCAGGGCACGGCTGGCCTTCCTTCAGGAGCTGGGAGGGATCGAATAACAAACCTGTCCCAACCTAAACATACGCTTTGATACCAACCCGACATATGATCCAATAGTCCAATCGTAACTTTAAGACAAGTTTTCTACTCAAGGCGGGCGCGTATTTCAGTGAGCTCTATTAACCAGTACCTACTACCTATTTCACTGAAAATATAAACACAGATAAATTCAGTTTGTACCACACATTATCTTCTCATGCGCCAGCAACATGCACAAACCGTTAATGAATTTTCAATTAGTAGTCTGTGATCTATTTTTCATTGTTGTGCTCTGGTAGGTAGGTACAAAAGTATAGTGTAGTTTTAAGAAACAATTAGTAACACCACCGCGGGTGAGATATACAATGAGTTAGCCATCTGTCAACAGAGGGAAAGCTTCTATATTTAATATTTTGGTGTAGGTATGTGTAGTCATGTCTCGAAATAAAGAAGGTATGTATGTGTCATAATGACGACGCAATGATACTGACGGCCCGATTCTGAAAGTGTCCAACACAAACCTCTGTTAACTGCTGTGAATTTATGAATGAAATGACAACACAAAAAAAAAGTAAAAAAAAGTCTTAAGTTTCTTCCGTAATTTTTTCAAAATAAGTAAAATTAATGCTATTATTTTGCTACATTTCATTTACATTTAGGATTGTATTACTATATTTAGGTTATAATACTTTTAATAATTGATTAATCTGCAAAAATCCCTCCGCAAGGTCTCCTCCAAAGAAGCCCAATTTTCCCTATCTTGGGCTGTTTGCATACAGCCCGGGCCAGCCGTTTTGCTAATAATTATCATCCCCCCATCTCGTAAGCCGTCATCCTCTATAGCGTTTCCCTCTTGGGGCTCTCCACAATGTCACCCTTTTGGTTCATCGCTCATCTGTCAGTCTCGCTACAACCTCCATTACCTTACTAACATTTGAAAAAATCCAGTTAGGATGGATGGATAGATGTTTGTCACTCAATCACGCAAGAACAGCTGAACGGATCTAGATGAAATTTGGCAAAGATACAGATTATACTCTGGAATAGCAGATAGGCTATATTATAATATAATTGGGGAGGCACTAATGCCACGCGGACGAAGCCGCTGGCAGAAACTAGTTGTAAATAAATTGTAGAAGCATCACAGAATTTACTCAACCAATCACAACTTACGGCAAAATTAATGTAACGCGGGATGCGTTACATTAATTTTGCAGTAAGTTTCGTTGCAGAAACTGAGACTGCCATCTCAACAAAAATACACTAACTCCAATTCATTTTTAATTTCACTATCAGGAGCAGACGCCGTAATGATCACAGTAAAGATAGCAGACATTTGCTCCGTATTTACGTGTTTATCCTTCTTAAATAGCTGTAGAAATGTTTAGCGCCGTCAAACAAAAAATTTCATGTTCTTTTTGATGCAAAGAAAAGTCTGGAAGTCTGAATTTGTCAGCTCATTATTTCTTTTGTTTTCTTTTGTTTTTGTGGTAACATCTTTAGTAATTTTTCGGAGTTCTTCGATCTAAAGTTTGCAGAAATAACACAAACTATTGTGTTAATTTTGCAAATCTTCGATCGAAACAAAAAAGCTCACTTTTGATTTTTGAAAGCCTGTTTTATTTTAAACCAGAAGGCCAAGAGAGTCTTTTTTGAAAGCCAAAACAAGGATCAGACTTATAGAATATTTCATGACGATGTAAGTAGGTATACAATAATTGATGGACGGATCTGCCAAATACCAGCTTGATGCCCTTGAGTCAATTGAGAAACGAGCCAAGAGGATCATCGGCAATGATAGACTCGTTGAGTCGAAACTCCAAAGTCTTGAACATAGACGCCGAGTTGCTAGCCTGTCGGTTTTCTATCGATTACATTTTGGGGAGTGTGCTACGGAATTGCATGATTTGATTCCGCCAAGCCCGTTTCATCAAAGGACCACAAGACGTACGGCGAAGTACCACCGGTTCATAGTAGACATCCCTTCCATACGCACAAAACGTTTTGAGAAAACATTCATTGTGCGTACAGCTAGAGAGTGGAATTCCTTACCGGAGTCTGTGTTTCCTGATAGCTATAACCTGGGAGTCTTTAAGTCAAGAGTGAATAGGTTACTTCTAGGCAAGCGTGCTCCATCTTCGACCACATCATCGCTTGCCATCAGGTGAGATAGTGGTCAAACGCGAACCTATCAAACATAAAAAAAAAATTAGGCATCACTCCTAGCACCAAACCTACCCTCAGTCTGCTAGTTATGTATGAAAGTATGTGTGCATGAGAGAAAAAGTGACGAGTGGGTCAATTAGTAGCCTCAGCCGGCTTGCACCGTGAACTTTCAAGCTTCCTTGTGCCTTTTAGCGCTAATTGTGACCCTGCTTTACTAACGAAAATTTTTAATCACTTACATTTTCATGCTACCTACGAGTATAAGGTGACTTAATTCATAAGCATTTTTTCAGAAGTCGAAAGAACTATATATTACGGAAAAACCCTTAGTAAGACCAATACTGAAATTACGATTTAGAAGCTGGTCCTACTAATATTATAAATGTGAAATTTTGTTAGGATGTATGTTTTTTACTCTTTCACGCAAAAACTACTGAACGGATTTTGATGAAACTTTACAGTAATATTGCTTTTACATCAGAATAACACAGGTGGAGTAGCAGAACTTTCAACGAGCGAAAAGATGTTTTTAAACATATTTAAAGGTTTGTCTTATAGTTAAAGGCGTTCATATTCATAATAGTATCATACATCCTCTGAAAGATTATCAATGGATTAAAAGATTATCAATGGATTAAAAGCCAGTTGAACCTTTTCCTAAAGAATAATGGCGAAAAATACAGGTAAACCTGGTGTAGGATCTTATAGTTTCCAATATCCCAGCTATTTTCGTTCCGCCTCGTATACCAAATATCCTCAAAGCCAGACCAAAAGCCAGTTTCGTGTAGTGTCAAGTCGCTGATACCCAGAGATTTACGAGCTTTGAATAGTACAGCGTGGAACATTACCCACAGAGCTCGGAGACGCTTTGGAACTTTGCTTGGTGCGGCCACTGCCATAAAGTCAACGATTCCTATAAAAACCAAGTATGTTAGTGAGAGTTACCGTTTTATCAGCAATTTTTGAACGGCAAAAATACAGAGCAAATAATTACTCCCTCACAAACGTTGGAAAATGCGCCAAACTGACAAAAAATCTTCTACTTCTTCGTCGTCACACTCTTGGCGAAGTCGTCAAAAGTTACTGCTGACAAATATGCTCTGTGGTCAACATTTACAAAAGACAGTCCTCCAAAACGTCACCACTTCTTAATATTGTAGCTGGGAAGAAGAATTGGCGCAAGCTTTTCCCAGTAACTAATCCCGTCTGCCTATTACAGCCAATGGCGCTGAGTTTTGCCAAATTTAGGGTCGAATATGATCAGGAAAGGTGTATCTAGTTGCGTGCTTCTTCTCCTATCGACGACTCATATGGTGTCCGCACAGTTATTCCACGCTCTGTTAAATTACAAGTAGCTCGAGCTCCTTCCATGCTCGATTCCACGATAGAATTTATACGTGACAAAATTCTGCGACGAATAACGTATGGCGTTAATTAAATTTTATTTATCACCAATATTGTGGGGGAAAATCAATTTAGGTGAAGCTCTTCTAAGTTTGTTGTGGGCGTGTGTAGAAGAAAATTCATCATCTTTTTTTTTGGCTACCCACGGTTTGTGCATTTAAACAGTGTCAAGTTAAGAAAGTATTTAGTTTTAGATACAGAATACTGACACTTTTCCCATTAGAATGCAGATGTAACACATTCTAATGTTTTTGCAGTATTTGGCAGCAAGTGAGTCGAGTCAGCCTTCTCGGCAAGCTTCGCTGAGGTAGTCAATACTACGACGAAATTCTCAGCTTTATTTTACCGAGATCGCGCCTGTTTCAATGATTCCACATATTGTCCAGTCGCGTAGACAATTGTGATACAAAACTACACCAATTTTACGACGGATGGTGTGATCCATCCACTAGGTTCAATCACCGCAATCAATTTGCGAATTATTAAAACAGCCACTGAACTTCACTCGAAAAAATCCCGACAAAAACTTTCCTTCATCATCTTAAAACACAGAATAGCAGGTTCTAAATTTAACATTTTCCTCCCGGAAGAAGGATAGATGTAGGTAGTAAAGTACTGACTAATCGTTTGAAGAAAGTTTTTTCCTACAGACGGGTTTTTTTTTTTTTTTTTTTTTTATTTGATGGATGAAACGTGAGCAGTCTTGAATTTAGAATTCGCTTATCAGTCTATTAGCATTTGGTGGTTAGCAAGTTTTATAAATATGGCTGAATATTGTAAAATTGTTTGTTCGTAGAAGATCCCATTAAGAAATATTTTTCAACTATAGATAATTTTTCTTTTTTTTTCAAAAAATAGTACAAACTTCCAAAAAAAAACAAAAAAGTGCAAAATAACTTTAATTTCGGAAGCCTTCTGGTTTTGTTTTTCGTTTTTTGACACCGACTTTCGAAATTATAGTTATTTTGCGCTTTTTTGTTTTTTTTTGGAAGTCGGTTCTATTTTTTTGTAAAAAAGATTTTATTTTTTTAGTTGTGGTTCCGCATTAAATTGTGTTAACAATACAGTCATGGACAAACAATCGCAGAAATTGCAAGCTGTTAGTTATTGAATAGATCCGACTGTCTATTTTCGAAGATCTTCATCAGATCCTAATGTATTATATACCTACTTAAACCTTCCTTTAAAAATAATTTGCATTTGAGTAACGAAAACCATATCCAAATCGAAGCAGTACTTTTCGAGAAAATCGCGGACAAACAAGCATACATACATACGGGTCGAATACAGAACCTCCTTTTTGATGTCGGTTAAAAAGTGCTCTAAATCTGATTGCCTTATACTACTTTTATCCCGAAAAAATTGCATGGTCCCATAGTTAAAGTTGTTCATAACGATGACTACTTACCCTGTTTTCCTTTATTGTTGTATTTGTCGTTTCACCTTGTAAAAATAAAAAATAACATCTAGAATAAATCAATTCCGTACCTATTTATAAACCATTGTATCGCTGCCGGAACGTTGATATTCAAGACACACCGGAAATGTTATTGTGTCTATGATTATGGGATAGACAGACACAATAGCGATTACACCATAAATAATAAATCTATCCTTATCGAAGAAAAATCGGCAAAGTGCGAGTCGGACTCGCGCGCAGAGGGTTCCGAACAAATGATATTTTTTTAACATTATTTTTTAACCGAAACTGCTTAAAGGTTTTTTTTGTAATCTACAAGAATATCGTGAGTTCAAACCCAGGCAGTCGCTTTACTTTGTGTAAATTATTTTCATCACCACTGCTCTAGAAACGGTGAAGGAAAACATCGTGAGGAAACCGGCATGTCCTAGAACCAAAAATTTGAAGATATGTGACATCTACCAATCCGCATTGGGCCCGCGTGGTGGATTACGGCCCACACCCTCTCATAGAAAGGAGGCCTGTACCCCAGCAGTGGGGACATTAGAAGGCTGATGATGATGACAAAAATAAAATTACTTTGTGTATTAATTTCAAAATAGGCTCAGCTCAGTAGTTTTGGAGATAAGGGGAGAGGAATTGCCATTTTTCATAATATTTTCTTAAATTATTTAAAAACTGTTTATTTTAAAATTATAAAAAAAAAATATTTGAGGATTGATCTGACTCTGAAAAACGTTTTTCTTTTTTTTTTAGTTTTTCTCTAAATAGAGACACGTTACACGTCCGAGTTCGGGTCATAGAAATTCATCTGTATTGGTATTCAGATGAATTTTGGTTTAAATTTAATTTCAACTGAATCAGTCCAGTAGATTCGGAGAAAATGAACGGGTGTTTGAATGTTTAATGCAATAACTTTGTGTAAATCTCACCCTCTCTGTCTATCAAGGACAATCGATACTTCATTCGTATTAAAGCTACTCGTATATATAATCGATAGCTTTACCTACCTTTTGACCTTATTATCGTGCCTTGACAGTGGCTTTCATCAAAAGACGCTTCATTGTCTTTTCTTTAATCGATATGCTGTATGTTTTAGTGAGTAATTTAACCTTGTTAGAGTTTGGAATCTAAAAGTACCTACAACCATTTTAGCGCTCCGTACCCGAAGTGTAACCAACGGTACCCTATTACTAAGTCTCCGCTGTCCGTCCGTCCGTCCATCGTTCTGTCTGTCAGCGGGCTGTATCTCATGATCCGTAATAGGTAGACAGTTGAAATTTTTACAGAATGTGTATTTCTGTTGCCGCTATAACAATAAATAATAAAAATTAATTAAAAATTAAAGCGGGCTGGGACTACTAGAAACATGATTTTTTTTTTAATTTATGGTACGGACCTCTTTGTGTGCGAGTCCAACTAGCACTTGGTCGGTTTATTATACCACAGTTTTTACACCACAGGGTGCAAACTAAACATGCTCATACCACATTCTCAGCAAGAATGTTTTATGTTTATTTTATATTTAAAAAGAAACAAAGTATCCAGTCGGGCAATAAATAAACCCATTTCAGTTTACTTAAAATGTAGTTTTTTTCTAAATTAAATTGCTCTATAGTTTAGGCCGGATCAATAATCCTTTCGAGCTGGTAATTCAAAACAGGTAGGTATCTAGCAAGTTGTAGAAATCCTAAATCTTACCTGAAAATTCTCCGACATATTCGAGGTGACTGTATACAATTTTCAGTACACATAACTCACGTATTCAATTCAAATCGAAATTTAAAATAAGTCTGAAGAAAACATCTAGATTTTCCTTACATTCTCTAAAGCTGAACAAGGTCATGCTAAATGTGACTTTGTTTTTGTATGTACATTAGCTTAGCTTTTCAGAGAAATGGCGCAGACAAAAACCACAAGAGGTAATTCGTGCACAGTTGGGTACAGCCTCTGTTATTTTTAACCAATCTAAATCCGATCGGTAACAAATCCTAACCAATACTATCCACTATATTCTATGTATATGAAAATGAATCCCTATTTTCTTGGTCACGGCATCACGCGTGAACGGTGGGACTGATTTCGCTAATTCTTTTTTGTTGTCTTTGTTATTGTTAGGAGAAGGATCTTATGACAGAAAAAGTTAAGAAAGTTGCGCGGAAAATTAGAAAACTTAGCGACTATTTAAACTTTGCGCGTTTGGCAATTCATAGCTAAGACAGGACAACGTCAGTCGGGTCAGCTAGTAATGAAATATTATAAATGTGAAGAAGTTTAAGACTCATACACACAAGTGTATGTTACCGTTTGATGCCTAAACCTCTGAATCGATCATCATGAAATTTAGCATATAATAATAAGTAGTAATAAAAAAGGGTACAGTAAAGGGCAAGGGTACTTTTATTCAGAAAAAAAATCTAATATAATAGAACACAAAACAAGTTCCCAATGACAAATCTCACGTTTCAACACGCAATCGAAACTTCCACAGATTGATGAGTTGTCTTATCAGCTTAATTAGTATTCGAACCCTGGCCTTAACAAGTCAACTAACTTTAGATTCAGGGAAGTTCGTGAACTAAACCGTTGGCATACATACATAAGGTGAAGATGTCACGGGTCATAGGGTTAGATTGAACACGTCCACGAAATGGCATCTCAACTATATCGGTGGGGTCATGTATTACCTGGACCGTATTTATGGAAGATGGACTTAGGAAGATGGGTTGGTGTCAGCATATTGGGTAAGGGTTTGTCGTAAAATCAACGTTTTGTAATGACAATATATAGTGTTGTGCTTGTGTGCAAGGCGTTGTCGGTTTTCACCAATAGACAAAGTGATTCATGAGGAAAGTTTAGGTGTATAATCAGTAATCGTGCGAAGCTGAGGCGTGCTGCTAGTAATTATATAATATAACTAGGTTCTGCCAGCGGCTTCGCCTGCGTTTAATTAGTACTTCTCCCGTTATAAACTTTCAACCCCTTTTTCACCCCCTTAAGGGTTGAATATCAAAAAACCCTCTCTTATTGGATACTTACTCTTCACAAAGAACACACCCTCCAAATTTCAAGTCTCTAGGACCAGTGGTTTAGGCTGTGCGTTGATATATCAGTCAGACAGTCAGGACTTTGAATTTTATTTAGATACCCACAGATAAAATATTTTAACATATGTACATACTACGAGGTGCATTCAATAAGTACCTAGCCTCATCGCCAGAGGGCGCTGTAGTTTCAAAAGAGTTTTACCACAGTGTAGCACATTCTTTTTTAATTCTTTTTTCAAATTTTCATTCCAATCCCTTCATTTGTTTTAATTTGACAACTTATGGAAGCGAACGTGTCGATCGGTTTTACAAAAATGGAAAAAGAGCAATATCGTTCGGTGATTCGATTCCTATTTTTGGAAGGGAAAACGCGCATCGAAATCAAAGAGCGCTTGGATGCTGTGTACGGTGACTCTTCTCCATCGATGGCCACCGTCAAGAATTGGTTCAGCGAGTTTGCACGTGGCCGTACGTCGGTTTTTGATGAACCACGTCCAGGTGCACCGAAAACAGCTGCTACGGAGGAAAACATTAAAAAAATCCATGATCTCGTATTGGCAGATCGCCGATTGAAGGTTCGGGAGCTAGCTGAGACTGTAGGCATTTCAGAAGGAACAGTGCATCATATTCTTCACGAGGAACTCGGCATGAGAAAGCTGTCGGCGCGATGGGTGCCGCGTTTACTCACACCAGAAAACAAGCGCAACCGTGAGACCACATCGGAGACGTGTTTGGCGCTGTTTAAGCGGAATCCAGCGGAGTTTTTGCGTCGTTTTGTGACCGTCGATGAAACCTGGATCCACTGGTACACACCAGAGACCAAGGAGCAATCAAAACAATGGATCCAGACCGGGGAACGTGCTCCAAAGAAGGCGAAAACTGTAAAATCGGCCGGAAAAGTTATGGCCACCGTTTTCTGGGATTCACAAGGTGTGATCTACATCGATTACCTCGAGAAGGGTAAAACAATTACAGGGCTTTACTATGCCGATTTATTGGGCCGATTCGACGCCGAATTAAAGAAAAAACGACCCCATCTGGCGAAGAAAAAAGTGCTGTTTCACCACGACAACGCACCGGTTCACACGTCTGCCGTTGCCATGGCCAAATTGGTCGAATTACGCTACGAATTGCTGCCCCATCCACCGTATTCTCCAGATTTGGCCCCTTGTGACTTCTTTCTGTTTCCTAATCTGAAAAAATCACTCGCCGGGAATAGATATGGATCGAATGAGGAGGTTATCGCCGCCACGGAGGCCTATTTTGCAGAGTTTGACAAAAACTATTTTTCGGACGGGTTAAAAAAGTTGGAGCATCGCTGGGCTAAGTGTATCGAACTAAAAGGAGACTATGTTGAAAAATAAATTGCCACTTTTCCAAAATTTTCGTTTACTTTTTGTAGGCTAAGTATTTATTGAATGACCCTCGTAACATAATTCAACTCACTTACAATTTATATGTACCATTCATATCTTTGAGTGTGGCGTTTCATAATTAAAATAAGATATCTTTATCGTTTTAATTTGACTGTGACAAAGACATCTTTTTCACACATCTTTGCTCATATTAGAGTTACAGGTAGCGTCTAAATGTAACTAGTTTGGTTTTGCATATTCTGTTCAGGAAGTTGACGAAGGTTAAAACGGTTTCTGATATTCAGATTATAACCTAAAATCCCAACTGGTATTTTGTCGTGTGTATTGGGTAGATTGTAAGGGTTTATCTTAAAATTAAATGCCTAGGGGTAGCGGATAAATTCGTGACAGAGTTACCGCTCCCCTGGGCACTCAGGCAGGGAAGGAACAGGGGTGGGTTTTAGTCAGTAAGAGTCTGACACGCGCCCTCCCGCTCCACCCAGAGTGGGAGATGTCATTGGATGATTTCACACTAAGCCAAAAAAAAAAATCTTAAAACCAAATATTTTTTTAGCTTTGTTAATTAGAATAATATCTGATTCTTACCTTAATTATTTTGTTGTTGAACTGTGATGTTTATGTTACCTGTAATAGAAGGAAAATTATCATGACATGTATTAAATACTAAATTGTCATAAAAATACACTGAAATGTCAACAAGTATTGTGATTGCTAAGTACGATACCTACTACAAAATCTTTGACACAATCAATAAAATGGTTGAAATATAAACTACAAAAATCTTGCCAAAAACCGGCCAAGTGTGTGTCGGGCCACGCGCAGTGTAGGGTACCGAAGTCAACCGTTACAATATGCGGACTTAGAAGGAGGCTTTATATTTATTACTATGAACATAAATAGTTTCTCAGTTTAACGGCCTATAACGTTTACAAACGGGTCCATAAAGGACGATACTAATTCAAATAGTTATAAAATCCGACTTAACAACTAACATTAGAAAAAAAAAATATTAGAGTACCACCGCGTGTAGAAGAAAGCAGTTGTACAAATGATTGATAAATAAGTAACAACTTCACATAAGTAATTTTTATTTCACAAATGTGTCACTGAATCGAAAAATAGTTTTCACAAACCCTCAACGATTTGGAAAGACTTGTCCAACGATATCCCAAATTACAGGACACGCGAGACCTAAAACTTATCTTCTTATAAGTAATTTTCATTTCACAAATGTGTCACTGAATCGAAAAATAGTTTTCACAAACCCTCAACGATTTGGAAAGACTTATATAACGATATCCTAAATTATGGGACAGGCGACTTACCTATTCCTTGTTAGGACTACGTAAACCTAAAAACTGATTGAGAACCAATACGTTATCGTTAAAAATCTTCCCACAAACCAACAATCCGTAATGACGGTTGGATTTTGCTATTCAAATAATTACGAAGCGTTCATTGGAAATGATATTAAATTGGCACTTTGACATAAGTGACCTATTGATAAGAACCGTTGAACTATTAAATGAGGTCTGGAGTTGCCCAAGCGTGTAAATAGCTGTGGTTCTCTGCAGGATGGAGGACAGTGTTACGGCCTTACACTTGGATTGAATGCTGGCCTAAAATTGCCTATATTTGTCTGTATAACTTCAAGTTAGGAGTGGTTGGCAGTAGACGGCGCATGTGGCCTTACTCTAAGCTAGTAAAAACAAGTAGTACCTGACTTTCTTTGGCAGCCTCGCAGAATTCCGACGAGTGGCCACTCGATTCTCTTCACACCAACACACCTGGTTATTCTTGTTCACTAGTTACACGGACGCGGTAAATATGGGTTATTTATTATTCCCGGAGAATCCCCAACGTTTACGGGATATTACTCGGGATTTTAGTGTATTTGCGGGGACGATGTTAATAAGACATTAATTTAGTCTGCGGAGAATGCGTTCTGCCTTGCGGCGAAAGGCGCACTGAAGTGACGTTGATTGCTGCATTTTAGATTGCCTATGGTTCCCGTAAAGCCGGCTACACACTTGCCTCACATGCCAAAGCAAGACACACACGTCGTGATACCACACCCCATCCAACTTGCAGAGTGGCGGCAACTCGCCACACCAAGGTCTATTGGCAAATAATTCGCGCTGTGGAAGCACAGGTTATCTCTGGTGGATTGGAATTATCCTGGTAAATTTTGATTATCCTTCTATTATGTATCTTATATTATCCTACTAATATTAAAATACAAAGGTTTTAATAGTTAGACGAATATATAAATGGATGGATGATTTTCACTCAATAACGCCTGAACGGATCTGGATGAAATTTGGCACCTAATTAGCACATAGGCGATAATAATAATAAAAAATGTGTGTGTACATAAGTACGCACGTAAGAAGTTATACTTCTGTGGCGTAACAAGATAAAAAACCAAACTATCACAAAGTTCACAAAAGAAAAATAATCATTCTTCATGAACCAAAGACCACAGCTAACTTCAGGGTGTCGGTTCTAGCTAACTTCAGCCTGTTAATTTTGTGTGACAGTGATGCGCGCGCATCTTAAAATTTCACTCTCATCATTTTTTTATAACGCGCCTAACTTCAAAAATACAGTGCTGACCAAAAACTTTATTTGACATTACTTTCCGTTTATTTAGGCCAAAACTTCAATTCTTAAAATTTGCATCTTGAACGTAACTTGAACGTGTGACAATCTCTGTCAAATAAATTTTCAATGACCAGTATTTTCCAAGTTACAGAACTAAGCAAGCGCTCTTTTCCAACTGATAACCTCAAAGAAAAACTTCGAAACACTTTATTTAACTTATGGAAGAAAAATATTACCATCTCAATTTCAATATTGCCTACGAATGTATTTCCAAGTGGTATTTTTCTTACCAGTTGGAGAGAAAAACAGATATTTTATGTTCGCAGTAGAAATTGTATTTTCTATCTCCGTGTTTCTCAAAAACTTTAGAAAAATATGATCCGCTTCTGTTGTCTGTACTTATATTTTCTTTACGATTCGTCCAGTTTTCTTGTGAAGCTCAAACGATCTGCTGTTCTACAAAAAACATTTGAATTAGAAACAGACTAAACTTTCAGATCTGGATGTTTTAGCATGTGAGCTTTATCATATTCTTTTTGATGATAAATTCGTGATATATTTATGCCGCCAAAAGAATCAGACATCTTTTACTGAAAAGGCTGACAAAATTCGCGACATGTCAAATTTAGTTTATTTTTCATAAACTATATTTTAATATAGTATCAATCGCACGTATGAACGATCTTCTTATCACACATTTCACCTCTGAGTTCTGACATTCTCGACACATACCCATGCCATTTGAGGGGTCGCATTGATAACAGAGAGAGATACACTTAGCAATAGTTACTTTCCTATTTGTTACTACGTTATGTTTTACATTGAAAACAGTCATAGCCATACTGTTCTATAGAATGCGAAGGTAAAGTGTCTATTTGTATGTTGATTTTTCACGTCTAAACTGCTGAATCTTGATAAATGAACCTTGGAGAAAGACATAAGTCCTTTTTACACCAACAGCTCGTTCTTTTAGGATTAAATCCAACTTTTATATGCTCAAAGCCGCTGGCAGAAGCTAGTATTATCTAGGCTAGGTAGAGTATTTAAGGCGGGCGGGACTCCGGGGTTGTGAGCTCTCGGAGTGGAGACTTTGTACACCCACCGAGTGACCCTAGGAAAGACGGTGACACAGTCATCACGTGCTGCCGTGCACAGCGAGGTGCATGGTTCTCATTTAATTTGACCAAGTACATATTGTATGGATTTGAACACTTTAAAAGAGACTTTGACCTCTGAGTTTGTTTCAGTGTTTCTTCTCAGGGTAGTCAGCTAGGAAACACCGGCCTCATCTAGCAAAAACTGACAAAAAAATGACGACGTTTAAAAGTGTTGTTATAACCTATTTACAAAAATAAAATCATTTATCATTTATAATAGGCGTTGAACAGAGGGGATCCTGGGGTTGTCACGAGGGCTCCCTGCTGTGATATATTTGTAATTGTGAGTATTTAGGATAAAGTTATTTTACGTTACAAGCCGCGCGGCAGTTTCCGAATATATGTCTATTAGTAAGGTCCATGTTCAATTGCGCTCCCAATAACTCCAGTCATTCCCATATCTTTCACTTGCGACGAGGATGAGATCCACTTAGTGAAGGGTTAACACAGGTAATAAACCTAGCCTCACCAGAACTGACTACCAGGAATAAGGAGGGAAGTTCAAATCCGGACTTAAATACTCCTGAAGATTCTCTGGTTAATTTACAACCACCATCGCCAGCGCCGGAGATTGTGGTAACCACTTTTTTCAGTTATATTGTGGCTATGATTGGGCTCATTCACTTCCATGTGATGTTGCTGATCACTGGGGTGGGTATTTTGATGGTTTCCCGCGACAAAAAAAAAGCTAGGTAGAGTAACAATCTTTGCAAGGAGTGTAGCCGGGAATCGGCATGCCATAGCGTCCTATGGCCCAGCAGTTGACTGGTCATTGACGTCTTTGAAGACGATAAGGAACAACAATTCTGATATTTCCTTATTATAGATCTAAGTATTATAATTCAAATTAATAGTCACTTAAGCATCTCAAAATAGCACTTAAAACGATCCTGAATTCCTCACAACCCTGTACGTAATTCCGGCCAGGTGATTAACTAATCTATATATATTAAATTAATTAATTTGAGAGAAATTTTCTGGCAAGTACTCATCAAAACACGGTCCTGAAGTAATTAATCAAAAGTAATTTATTGACTCCTACCTGGATATTAAATACATTTTTAGTACCTACCTACTTAATCTAAAATGGGAATACCTATTTTATTCTTTGAACTATTTTGATCATAACATTTAACTCGTCGCTAAATCGTCGCACGTGTCGAACTTCAAGGTTAAGAAACGCTTGACGAGGTCGATCCATGGATGGGTGACCACTACATACCGAGACTCCTCCGTGACTCCGTGTCTCGAAAAATATGTTGGGTCTTTGGTTCTGACTGTCATTTGAAGATCTTTGGCATATATGTTTTTCGTATCAAAGAACACTGGCTTTCGCCAGTGTACTTTTTACTGTCGTGCCGGTCACACGCTTGGTTACAGTACAGTACGCATATTGAAAAATGATACAGAAAGACTTTCAAGTTTCAAGATATGGATCTACTCTGAATTGTTTTTTGTATATTTGAAAATGAAAAATATATAAATATAAGAAATAGGTACTATTGTAAAGTTCATCTCTCTGTACGAGTTTAGACACTGGCCACACTGCAGCGGTGAACGAAATCTTTGTCCTGCGTGTGGCCAGGAAAGTGCTATCACCCGCATGTGGACCGAATTCGCGCGCGAGCAAAAACACGCATAACAAGAAAAGGGCCTTTACAGTTTGAACATAACTGTATGATTTAAACTTTTCACCGATTCTAAACTAGCAATTCAGGAAAATACGGTTTCATGTAAGATTAATACAAAATAAATAATAGTGAAAAAAACACACGATTAAAGCGTCACGCGCCATGCTTTAGTATGATAAAATTTAACTTATAGAATATTAGTTTCTACTTTTTGTTCTTCTGGTTACAAAAGCGTGTTTTTTTTAGTTTTTATAAACTACTAGCTGCGCCCCGCGGTTTTACCCACCTAGACCGGAATAAAAGGTAGCCTATATGTTAATCCAGGCTATAAGCTATCTACATACTAAATTTCATCCAAATCGGTCCAGCCGTTTGAGCGTGAAGAAGTAACAAACATACACACTCATAAACTTTCACATTTATAATATTAGTAGGATAGGATTATTTATTTACTACTTTTTAGTTTTTATCGGACAAACTTATTAAATTTGAAAAGTGTAAAATTGATAAGTGTGCGAAGTTTTAATTCAATTCGACGTTTAGAATAGGGCTAAAATCACGTTCAAAAATTCCGTAGCATAGATACCTACATCTCAAAATAATAAAAGCGTGTTAAAAACGTATCTGTATTCATGTGCCTATTACAGCAAAAAAAATATACCACAAGGTTTGTCATGAGCTATGTATTTTAAGACACAGCTAAGGCATTACAAATTCATATTCCAATTACCGTTCTGCTTACCAAGTTTGGTTGAGACGGTTCTGAAAATACCTTATCAAGAAAAGTATTAAAACACAGGTGAAGTAGGCAATTGATCGGTGGAGGTTTGCCCCGCTTGGGCAGAGCACCGCCGTGTCCTCGTGGATGCGATAGGCGGCAGCGACCTCTCACGCCGTGCCCTGGTTCAGGCCATGGTACGGAGCGAGAGGGAATGGGAAGCCGTCTCCTCCTTCTGCGAAGCAGTAATGCTCGCGAAGAGGGAGGCGGCGTACGTTAGGGAGACTCGACAACAGCCGAGTCGCCCTAGCGCCCCCAGCCGCAGCCGCATCAGACGCCAGGGGGTTCGGCCGCCGCGAGACGATCTCCGGCCACCGTAGACCCGGGCCTGCGGACGGCGAGTAGTGGGTAACTCACCGTCCGATCAGCACCAGGCCCGAGAGTCGACGGCGCGTAGTGTTCCACGCGCGCCTCAAAGAGTTGTCAGCAAAGGGACGGGGCCTGCCACGGCCGATGCCTGCCCGGGGGTGGAGGATAAATTCGAAAGAGTTACCTCGCCCCTGGGCACTCGAGGCAGGGAGGAACAGGGGTGGGTTTTAGTCAGTAAGAGTCTGACACGCCCTTCCGCTCCACCCTAGAGCGGAAGAAGTCATAGGATGATTTCCCACCGCCCAAAAAAAAAAAAAAAAGTAGGCAATTGATTAGCTGACGAATATTTAAAAATGTTTAAATTACCAGATTAATAAGTTATTAGAAAGAAGCCTTTCTGTATGGACGTACAGTTTTAGAATTGACCTTGAATTTATCACTTGGTCCAGGTTAACATCTTTACGGAGAAGAAAGAAATGTCTCGATCAACCAAAACCAAAAAATACGTTGTGTCCATTCCTCTCCAGCTCGCTTGAACTTGTACCCTGAGTATAAGTTTTTTAGCGTTCGCGTAAAGTAAATGTCAATTTATACTAGATCTGTATAAGTCAATAATAGGTAACCTCTTTTTAACCGACTTCAAAAAAGAGGAGGTTACAAATTCATCGCAACTATTTTTTTAAATGTAGGTACGAGTATGTTCCCCGATTACTCGAAGATGGCTTAACAGATTTGATTTTTTTTTTGTTTTGTTTGAAAGGGAATACTTCCCAGGTCCCAAATGAATTTTATCGAAATTGCTTCAACGCTTTTTAAAAAACTGAACAAAAACGAAAAATATGTAGGTATACATAAACGGCGTTTTGGTTTCCTCCAATTACGAGTATGTTTAAATTCCACTTTACCCCTTGGTAAGACTGGTTGTCAGACTTTCGGGCTTCTGACGACCCGTAGAGACTGTCCAAGATCCACGATTGACAGCCGGGACCAACGGCTTAACGTGCTTTCCGAGGCACGGAGGAGTCTCAGTATGTAAAGATGGTCACCCATCCATGAACCAACCCCGGCAATCGTAGCTTAACCTGATGGATCGACCCGTGCGGCTGGTATTTCTTTAGCCACAAGCTCCTCCTCTCCTCCTAACCAAGCAGAACATCATTGGATCGAAATGAACTCATAATTTAAACTCATTTCCGATAATAATTATAAAATGTTATTATTGGATGCTTTACGTCACGGATGAGACACAAATATCAACATCTGACCTTGTCCTCCAGTGTTCTTGTCTACAAGCAAGTGTCTAATAAAATAATTTGGCCATCAATCAACCGCTGTTTTATCAGTATCGATTAGGATGGGTTGGTTGTCAGTTTCGTAAGAAATATTGAAGAATGTGTTTTGTTTTAGGGTTCCGTATTCCGTTGCCGAAGGGTCCAAATGAAACCCTTTTTCTGTGACTCACGTTTCCGTCTGTCTGTCTGTCCGTCGTCTGTCACAAAATTTTGTTCCGAAGAATTTTATAACTTCCCATTGACCTACGAACTTGAAATTTGGTGTTTATTATTTCGTATATTTTACTAACAAATACCAATATATTGAAAAATCTGATTTTTTCTACCTATAATGTTTCCAATGCTGGGAGTCTGGCCTCCTCTCTAGGAGAGAAAATGAGCCGTAATCATCCACGTGGGCCCAGCGCGGGTTGGTGGATGTCACACGTCTTCGAATCTCTTGTTCTTCATGCCGGTTTCCGCTCGTTGTTTTCGATCAATATTTTGACAGCTGTGATGATGAAGTGATTTACAAACAGTAAAGGGACTGCCTGGGTTCTAACCCACGACCTACTACTTGTAAGTCGCGGCCTTCACCACTGGGTCACTAGGTACTGCTCTTTCGGGAAAGTTACGGGCTTGTATAATTATTATTAGAGGTAGACAGTTACAACCCTAAAAAGTTATTGACCTTTTTCAACCTTTTTCCAGAGGGACTTTAGCTAGAGGCTGAATATTTTTTAACCTCTTTATAACGACAGAACTTTATTTATTCAGTTTGTTACAAAATAAATAATTCCTAAACGGACATTTTTGCTAGATTTTTTAGGGTAACAACCTGCCACACAATGGGCTCAAACCCGCATGTCAAAAAGGGTCCCCAGTAAATCAATATTCTTTCTTAACAAGACATTTTCCTATCGAATTGCTTAGAATCCCTGAATTAACTTACAATAAATCTCTCCCTTCAATTGACTTTATCGAATCCTACGAAAATGTTCTCAATATACCCTGTTTTCTTTCCATTTCGAGCCTTAATTGATTCAAACATGTATTTCAGTAATATAGAACATTCTGTAAAGATTTTGTTCATGTTAATTAAATGTAATTAAGCTCTCATAATTATTTTATGAGTGCTTGATTAAAATGAGGATCAAAAGAGTCTTCAAAAGTTATTTTATTAGGATGAGGAACATTTTGTGGGTGGCGTAGCGTAGGTGCTTATAGTCTAAAACAACGCGATGATTTAATAATAATTATATTTTTATAATTTATTTTTTTATTTCATAATTTAGCAATAATATAATTAGAAAATTTGTTTCTAAATTTGTAAAGGTTTTGCTCGCATCCGAGAGGAGCTTAATATTCATACATCTGGGAAAATAGAATTTTATTTGTTAGCTAACCGCCCGGGCTCCGCTTGTGTGCAAATTATAGGTACACATAAACCTTTCTCGTTTATCGGCCTATCTATAAGAAGAAACTGCAATAAAATCCGATGCGTGGTTTATGAGGAGTTAGCAGAGAAATAGACAGACGCGGAAAGTGACTTTGATTTATATTATGAAGAGATTCCAGCTCCATGAGTTGATTTAGCTCACTGCTGCAAATAAGATTTTTATTAAAATCCGTTCAACTGTTAATGAGCTAAAGAAATTCAAACATACAAACTCGCAAACATACATACATTTACAAAAGAACGTGTAGGAGTACAGGACCTAGCAACTTATATTCCAATTAATCTTCCTACTCAATAAGTACCTACTCAAAGATAATTAAGAAACCTTAGATAAATCTTTCTTTAAAATCGGATGTTGAGCACTTTTCTATTACCTATTTGATATCCTGAGGAGGTGGAGCGTAGGATTACAACCTTGAGAAACAAATTGAATGCAGGAAATTACACAGACCTACTCACAGATCTTAGTTCTTTACAAGACTAGGTCTTTAAGATTAGTTACTGTTTCTTTGTGTAGAACAGAAGGTATAAATGGAGAGAATATTTTTTATTTTTTTTATTGTGGTGTACGTGTGTGTAAACGTCACGGTGGATATCCTACTCATAATTATCCACAAATGTGTTGGAAACACATTCATTGTGGGTTCAGCTAAGGATTGCAATTCCTTGCTGCGGTCTGGTCTTTAAGTCAAGAGTGAATAGGTTACTTCTAAGCAAGCGTGTTCCAATATCGACCACATCATCGCTTCCCATCAGGTGAGATAGTGGCCAAAATACTAAAAAATAACAATGTAAACAAAACTACAAACAATTTTCAGCAGAACAGCTGATGTACACGGATTAGCTTAACACACAATTGGGTGTTTTACAGAAAACCTGAATGCTAAAGGAATTTTGCACGTCAGGACAACTATTTTGTGAACTTCAAAACCTAAACTTACATTAATTAAACCCCAGCTTAAAATCAAATAAACTAATAATCGATTGTTGCATCGAGCACAAAGTGCACAAATGTAATGTTGGTGCCCGAGAACTTGCGAGGGCACTACATTAACACGAGTGCATTAAATACTCACTTTAGCAAGGTGCGTAATCTACTTTTCTTTCAACTACCAATCTACATAATGTGATACTCGTAAAATATTACTACTCCAAGTAAAAACTCAAGCTAATGCTCAAACATTTAAAACTTACAATTATTCAACTTGCATTTAATAAAAGTGTATATACTAGTATTTGTTTGGTTTATTTGTGAATTATTATTATTTCACCAAGTCGGTTTTATTCAGTCGATTTTTATTTTCAGCCAGTATCTTTTTGATCTAATGCATACATTTTGTATTAAACTCATTGGGAGACATAAACCTCTGTGGTAAATTTTATATCTAAATAAAAAATAAAAACAGTTTTTCATTAAATGCACTGTATTTAATGAAAAACTGTGCAACCATGAGATTTCATATAACATTTCTGCAATGTTTTGGTTCTAAGCAAAAAATACGTCCTTTGTGATCAGTTTTGTAGTGATTAATGATAACATTACTACGTAGTTAAAAGGAAATAAATAACACACAATATTTAAACATAATTATATACAGAAATAAAAACCTATATATTTATAATATTATAGGTCATGTTGACCGAAAACGTTCCCTAATTCTTCTCCTGAAAACCTCCAACGAAGGGTTATCCCTTAATGTGTGTGGATCATTAATCGTCTAACGACCATTTACTCGAGTGAGTCTCCACAAAAAACATGACATTTCAATGGTATTCTACATGAACAAAAATAATATCATACATTACCTTTACTAAAAACAAACCAATTAGGTTTGCCCTCATATAATAAAAACACAGCCTATTCAGCTACCCAAAAGAAATTTAATTGAAACTTGGCAAAAGCCTAATCAGACTCGGCCAAGTTTTTGCCAAGCCGGCACACCAATTTTAGGCTACGCTTGAACCAAAAAGTGACAAAAACAGCCGCGTAATGGCTATGTTTTGACACAGAGTCCATTGGCCTGCGGGAAATTAGATACGTTTAGGACAAGAAATTTTATCTTTTTTTGTGTAAATGGAGGTGAAAGTGACTTTTGAAAATATATGCTTTTAAATCTTTATTTTTTCTATTTAGCTGTGTCATGTATTACAATCATATTTAAATCTGACCATGAATAAATGTGAGAAAAGGACTGTTAATATTAAAACTTTTTTATAAAAAAATAGAACCGACTTCCAAAAAAAGTGCAAAATAACTTTAATTTCGAAAGTCAGTGTTTTTTTGCAATTAAAGTTATTTTGCACTTTTTTTGGCAGCCGGTTCTATTTTTTGTAAAAAAAGTTTTTTATGTTTCACTTTTAAGTTGTGGTGCCCCATTAAACTGTGTTAACAATTCAAAGACATACAATCGCAGCAATCGCGGTTGCTTTGCTGTCAATTTTTGAAGAGTTCCGTTGTCTGTCTCCAAAACCCATCATCAGATTTATATGATATTTAAATGGGACCATTTGGAACAAACAACTTTCGAACAAAAAAAAATTTGCAATTCCGTTAATATATGACGGAGTTATATATATCCGAACATACATAAATATATATTATACAAACATCCGAATTGATAACCTCCTTCTTTTTGAAGTCGGTTAAAAAGTAATACATTTAGAAATTGACTTAAAAAAATCTTGGCTTGGTACCTATTCAAATTCTTCATTAATAATTATGAAGAAACTAGTTTCCGCCAGCGTCTTCGCCCGTGAAATTAATACTTCTCATAGTTATAAATTATAGCCTTCATGTTGTTCTGATGTATAAGCTATATTAATGCAAAGTTTCATCAATATATTTTCAGTAGTTTTTACGTGAAAGAGTAACAAACACACACACACACTCACAAACTTTCGCTATAATATTACTAGCTTCTACCAGCGGCTTTGGCCGCGTGGTTTTAGTACCTCTCTCATTATAAATTATAGTCTATGTGATATTCTGTTATATAGGCAATATTCCTGTAAAGTTTCATCAAAATAACACAGTCACACATACATCCTTACAAACCTTAACATTTATAATATTAGTAGGATATAGTGTGACTAGCTTCTGCCAGCAATGTCGCCCGCATGGCTTTAGTACTTTCTCTATTATTAATTATAGCCTAGCTATTCCTGATTATAATCTAACTCTGTGCCAAATTTTATTCGGATCCGTTCAGCCGTTCTGGCATGATTGAGTAACTACATCTATCTTTTTCATGTCTTTAGTAAAAGTACCTAAATCCATTCATTCAAACATTCGAATTTATAATAATAATAATAATAAATTTGAGTATTTGACCCTGCTCCCGATGCCGGTGGACTACTATTTTTTATATTTTTAAATGTTTTTTTATATGTTTTCTTTTAAAAATATTTAAAAATGTAAATAATATGTGTAAAAATAAATATACGAAATAATAATAATAATAGTTTATTTGGAACAAACATCAGGACACATATTTACAAAAGGAAACGAAGATAGCTACAAAAGTTAAAACTGTGGCGCAGCTATCTACGCCCAGGACAAAAGTATGGTTCATTTATTCCAGACTAGTTATTAGAGAAGAAATTTATATAAAAAAAAAGGAATAAAGGTATTAACTATTGTGTGTGTGTGTTTGTGTTAATAATATCAGTACGTTATTCAAAAGAAGGATGACTACAATACTTAAATCACTTTTATCATCGTCATTCTCCTGCCCTTATCCCAATTTATTTGGGGTCGGCGCAACATGTCCTTTTCTTCCATCTCTTCTATTAGTCGTTATCTCTGTAGTCACCCCCTTTTTACCCATATCCTCTTTCACTCAGTCTAACCATCATTTCTTTGGCCTTCTTCTTCTCTTATAGCCATCCACATCAATACACAAGACGAGAGTTCCTCACGACATTATCTTCATTCCTCCGCATCACATGCCGTATGGGCACGATAACCGATTTCCACACAACTGAACACACACACACTCACACAAATCACTTTTATATCAAAGTAAATACCATGTGTTTTATATAAATACATTTATATAAAAACACATCAATTTATATTACTTGTAGGTACACGATAAAATGTTAATAAATAATAAACGTTGGACGAAACTCGTTACATCGTTTGGCCAAGCACGATATTTATGGTTCGAAATACAGAGGCCTTCCCTTAATGGATGGGTGCCGGGAATAATCGAAATATTTATTATTCACATTCTATTTTTAGATAAGACGCTTGACATATAGGTTATTACTAACTAGGTATTTTTACCTACCCAATAAAAATTGGCTTTTAATCGTATTTCATGGAAGGAATAGAATAGATTTTTTTATCAAAATATATTGTTTTAATAGATTTGTGAAGAGATAAAATTTAACCGACTTCAAAAAAAAGGAGGTTATCAATTCAGATATTTGCATTTTTTTTTATGTATGTTCAAATTTGATATTTTATTTTATAACTCCGTCATATATTGACGGATTTGCAAAATTCTTTTTTTGTTCCAAAGGGGTTTGTTCCGAAATGGTCCCATTTAAATTTCATATAGATCTGATGATGGGTTTCGGAGACAGACAATGGAACTCTTCAAAAATTCTCAGCAAATCAACCTCAATTGCTGCGATCGTATGTCTATGAATTGCTAACAGAGTTTAATGGGGAACCACAACTAAAAAGTGAAAATAAAAACAATTTTTACAAGAAAATAGAACCGACTTCCAAAAAAAGTGCAAAATAACTTTAATTTCGGAAGTCGGCGTCAAAAAACGAAGACACAAAACCAGGAACACCGACTTCCGAAATTAAAGTTATTTTGCATTTTTTCTATTTTTTTAAGTCGGTTCTATTTTTTTTCATACAAAAAGCAATAACGTTTTTCCCCCAGTAAACAGAATCCAATTTTCATTTTCCTATTCTCATTACGTTACCCTGAATTGATGAGTGTAAAACATTACCCTTCTTCTAGGGCAGTCGGGTAGAAACAGAGACAAGATTTGCCCACCACAAACAAAAATGTGAAATGGACCGGACCTGCAATTGGGTTGATAACTAAAATAATCCAATTAGTTCGTCAGTTAAATTACCAAAAAATGTTGGACACGTATTTTTTCCTTTGTCACGTAAACAAAAAATTAAGTTGTGAAAAGAATTTCGCATGACGTCACACTTGAGTGAAAATTGTACCAATTTTTACTCAAAAGTGACGTAAGACACCCCCTAAACTTTGATATGTTTTAACTTTGTCATTTTGAATTTATTTGATATAGCAAAAAATACGCGTCCAATATTTTTTGATAATCTAACGTACGGACTTTAAATAAATGTTATATTTTTATCCTAGAATCCATTATCATATAAATTAATTCTGTTTTTACACCAAAATTGTTATGGTAAATGATCGTGTTGGATGACATAGTTTGATGTATGAGGTAGTTTTTAGTTACAAATTGACAATCCGTTGGTGATTGGCAAGTTTCGTAGAACCCATTTTGTTATACGCGAGTACCATCAGTAGTCAGGTACCTACACTCTTTGGGCTTTATACTTAAAAAAAACTGGACAAGTGTGTGTCGGACTTCGCACATTTATGGTTCCGTACCAAATGAGGGAATTTCAAAGAAAAAATCTTATTTATCAATATATTATTATTTGTTAGTAAAAAATACGAAATAATAAACATTATCACCAATTTTCAAGTCCTATGGACTTGATATGGGAAGCTAAAAAATTCTTCAAAATAAAGTTTTGTGACATACGATGAACAGACAGACGGACAGACACATAGACGGTTAGACGAACAGACAGACACGTGAGTGACTACAATAGGGCTCTGTTTAAATGCCCAGGGGTTGAGGATAAGTGCCCAGGGGTTGACGATAAATGCCCATGGGTTGAGGATGAATGCCCAGGGGTTGAGGATAAATTCGAAAGAGTTACCTCGCCCCTGGGCACTCAGGGCAGGGAAGGAACAGGGGTGGGTTTTATTTAGTAAGAGTCTGACACGAACTCCCGCTCCACCCTAGAGGAGATGTCATTGGATGATTTCCCACCACACAAAAAAAAGGGCTCCGTTTGAACCCTTCGGGTATGGAACCCTAAAAGAATAACCATGTGATAAGTTAAACCAACTATAATTTTATTATTATATAATTATAGGTGTGTTATTATATAGCAGGTTCTTATTTTAACATTTTCTAGGCGGAAGAAGGGTAGATGTGGGCGGTGAAGTACTGAATAATCAGTTAAAGGAGGTTCTGTCCTTTAGACAGTTGAATGTTATGGATATACCTATTTAGGTTATCTTGAATTGACAAACCGCTAATCAGTATTGAAACTAAGCATATGGTTTAACGAGTTTTAGAAATAACGGCGGTTATTCGCACCATATCTACGGTTTAATTTAAAAAATAAATATTGACAAACAAATTAATTAACGATGCTAAAAATAATAATATTTCTACTGTAAAATCAGTCTAGTTTCTAAATGTACTAAATTTAAACGAAGAGATCATATTTTACACACTCATATTTATTAAGTCAAACAAAAAGTTTTTACAAGAGTTTGCTAATACGTTTAGTAAGTAGGTAGGTGCTTACTGTATGGTACTTTACCTAGCACTTTAAATAATCAATACTTTAGCACTACCTTGTCACAAAAAGTGTTTAAATAGGAACATCCGTGTTTGACATCACTGACATCATAGGTCTTAAACTAAAAGTTAGCAAAACAATGAAAAGAAGGAAGCCATTTGAGCTGAATACGCCTTATTTAGCTCTAATCAAGATAACTAACGTAACTTATAATGGTATTGCCGAGCCTGACTAAAGAAGAGATAGAAGGACAACATAGACGCCTCTCACAAATTGTCAATGGCTGATTTGAGGTGACTCAGAAAAGGGACATCTGTAAGAATTTGGAAGAGGCATTTGCTCAGCAGTTGGTCAGGGTGAAAGCAGTGGTGGCCCAGTGGTAACAGTTCTGACTTATGTGTCCTAGGTCATGGGTTTGAGACCAGCCAGGCACTTTACTTTGTGTAAATTATATCATTAATATTGCTCTCAAAACGGTGAAGCCGTTAGTCCTAGAACTAAAAATTCGAAGACATGTGACATCTGCCAATCCGCACTACGTCCGCGTGGTGGATTACACTCCACTCCCTCACTCAGAGAGGAGGTCTGTGTCCCAACAGTAGGAACATTAAGCTGATTATTTTTATGCTATCTCAATCACTAGTGTAGCCTTTCCGCTAATCTAAATATTTTTCTGCTGGGTTGGTCCAGGAACAGGCTGGAACTTAGCTCCTATTTGAAATGGTAACCACTTCTTACGAACTAGTTGCGCGTGGAAAATATTATTTGAAATAATGTGTTCAAGCGGTCACTCATTTAGACTGCGGTAACCGCAGACAAACCTATCATCTTGAACTTGCTGCGCAGAAAACCTATGCGTCTCGCTTTTATAGAATGCCCGCGACCCTTACCAGGTCATCGGATCCCCTGGAGGCCTTGAAACGCTGCGTCTTCCGGTACGCGGTCGCTACTCCAAAACTTTTAGGCTCCTTCGACCATTTGTTCTGCCAGCCAAATATGTGCCCTGCTCACTGCTACTTAAGTTTGGATATTCATTGGGCTATGTTAGTAAGCTTAGACGCAAGAAAACATCAAGCATAGACCTCTCAGTTGCCCTTTGGGTGACTTTAAGCCTTCTGATGAGGCTCATTGTGAGCGACCACGTTACAATGCCATATATTATCTTCACTGGCAACGCGCACTTTGGTCATAGACTTTCGTTTTGGGACACCCTACAACTAATATAATTTATGTATGACTATCAGCCTGCAGTGATATAGCCGAAGCCAATGATTGAATATTCAGTAATTATGATAACAAGGCAAGTTTGCCGTCACTGTTTAAATTTGCTTTCTACGTCATGTCGTCGCAATATTGGCGCTTAGCAAATATACGCATGAATGAGTAGTCGATCATGTAGTGATATGTGAGTGCCATAGTACAATATTATACTTATGTAGTAGTGCTACCTATATCCTAGAAAGAAGTAGAAAGCACCCGTGCGTTGTAATTATTCATTCGACACACTTCCTCGAAAACTTTTAGGCTTGCATTGTGGTGTATTTATTTCACATTAGTGCAGATAACTGCAGTGGCAAGCCCCGCCACAATTGATTATATTTATTGAATCAGGCGCCAGCCCTCACTGGTCACCGGGTAGCCCCCACCAAACCGCATGTAGAGAATTAACGAGCCATTTCTCACAACAATTATTTGTTACTAAATACCTATTAGTTTTATTAACATTTACTTATTAATTTCAAATAAGTGCTTGACTAGCATGCACGTCGCGACAATGCAACACTACTATAAGCTCCTTAGAATTTTTTCTTTGAAAATATTCCATACTCTATAATGTTTGTTAAAAAACTTTTTTACAAAAAAAAACAATCAACTTTCGAAAAAAACAACACCAAAAATTTAAAAAATAACTTTAGTTTCGGAAGTCAGTATTTGTATTTTATTTCTTCGTTATTTGACAAAGTTTGAAAAAGTTTTTTATTTTTCACTTTTTAGTTGTTATACCCCAGAACTAAAAACCTCAATAACATGGAACGTGGAATTTAAACATAGTCGTAATTGGAGAACACCAAAACGTCATCTAGGTATACGTATTTTTCGTTTTAGTTCAGTTTTTCAAAAAGCGCTGAAGCAATATCGATAAAATTTATATGGCACCACCTCGGGAGTATATTCTTTCGGATAAAAAAAGAATTTTGAAAAACGGTCCTCAATTGACAGAGACATCGGTGGACATACATAAAAAAAACATATTTACAGTCGAACATAGAACCTCCTCCTTTTTCGAAGTCGGTTAAAAATAAAGTTTTTATTAAGTTCCTATTTGTTAGCTTGAAACTTTGATGACTGATGTCATCAAAGTTATAGTTACATAGTTAGTCATATCATGATTAACTGACATCATTTATGTGGCGACGATTTAGCACAGCACTAGAGCAATTGGTATAAACAGATGTAAATACGGAAAGTGCACACAGCCACATTACACGCTTCAAGAGACTAAAATTCATATTTCCTTGGTACGAAATCTTGCTTTTACGCATTGACGAAAAGTTTTGTACACAGGAATCCTTCAAAACACATTCCTACTTTCCTGGTACCCTAGTACCTTTGCTCTCACTTGTGGCACGTTCGGGTTCGTGTCGTATATTGCTTGGGATGGCAACGAAGCAACCCGTGCTATTGTTTTCTTCCCATATGGCCTCACTGCTGTCTATTGTGTTGAAATCTTTTCTCGAATAGAACCTCTCTTTGTAGACATCATTAAACGACCTTTGTAAGGAGCAGTTCCTGAAGGTACGGATGGCTACTTTTAGCTAGAATTAGCTGTATAGCTTTACTTGGAATGCATAATTAAAGTGTTTCGAATCTTTAGAAGTATTAGGGTTGTTGACTTCTTCTTTTTTGTCCTGACAATCTTCTCAGAGTGTTCGTGATCTTCACATAGTGGCTTAAGCTCCACAGGATCCTTCGCTACTTCTCTTTACTGCCCGACATCCTGGTGCACTCTTGCAAGGGACCACCTAAACTAGACTTAATTTGTTTGGTCCATCCCAAAGGTGAACATCTCGTCTTCCAGCACAACAAGGCGCTCGATGGAGCAGCTCTCGCGCCTGGAGATGGGTTTTTGACTAAAGAGGTAAAACGGTTTGTTGGTAGGAGAAGACAATCACTGGAAGTATCGACTACATAACGATGTTTTTTTGCAAATAAAACTACAGTAACGCTAAGTCAACCTGCCTAACCTCTTCCCACCTATCTTGGGGTCGGCTTCCAGTCTAACCGGATGCAGCTGAATACCAGTATTTTACATGGAGCGACTGCCTATCTGACCTCCACAACCCAGTTATTGGGTAATACGATACCCCTTGGTAAGACTGGATGTCAGAATTTCGGGCTTCTGACGGTATGTAAAGATGGTCACCCATCCATGGACCAACCCCGGTAAGTGTAGCTAAACCTGGTGGATCGACCCGTGCGGCTGTTATTACTTTAACCACGAGTTCCTCAGCAACGCTAAGTATGGTACTTAATATAATAATTTGGGGTAAACTAATTTTTACCCCAAAAAGCTAGGTTCCTGTTGAACATGCGACAGGAACGGAGCCACAGGAAAAAAAATCATTAATCACTTAAATATAGAAGTTATGAAGATATGTGTAGTGACACATATCTTCATAACTTCTATATTTACCACCAATTGGTTTATTTAGCTATGAATACTAATTTGTCATCTCTCATTATGCTAATGATTGTAATAACAGGAGACAGATCGCTGTTCATAGTGTAGATATAGGTATATAATTATTACCATAATCAATTCGGGTATAACAACAAACACATAGTTACAGTTTTAGTACCAATCTTACGCGAAACGATGCTAATAAAAGTAATAACAAAATGTTAAGTACCACTTTGATATTTTACTGTTACCACTCAAATTACGCATTACGAGTAAAATTGATGTTTATATCGTTGAAATTCATAGACAAATAGATTGGTTAAACCACAGAGCAAGGAATCGCTATTACTTTACTAGAATTTATTATTCGAGATCATATGAATCCATCGTTAACAACACAAATATCGACTTAAGCGATATGTATTAGTTGTTCTTTGGAGTGATCATTTTTATTTAAAAAAAAAACATTAGAATAACCGGCTAAGTTTGTTGTATGGGAGCCCCCTTGAATATTTATTTTATTCTGTTTTTAAGTATGTGTTGTTAAAGCGGCAATAGAAATACATCATCTGTAAAAATTTCAACTGTCTAACTATCACGGTTCATGAGATACAGCCTGGTGACAGACGGATGGGCAGCGGAGTCTTAGTAATAGGGTCCCGTTTTACCCTTTGGGTACGGAACCCTAAAAAGTATACGTTGCAATTTAATTTGATCATTGACTTGAATTACACTAGCGACCCACCCCAGCTTTGCACGGGTACAAATTATACACTTAAACCTTATTCATGAATCACTCTATCTTTTGGTGAAAACCGCATGAAAATCAGTTCAGCAGTTTCGCGTCGGCGGACTTTATTTTATAATTATGTATTGATGATTGATTATTTTGTTTCAAAATTTGACAGTTATTTCGAAACTAATCTCAGATAGACAATATTCGTATACTGAGCACAAGTTTCAGATTTCAGCTAAAGGTCTTCAAAACGATAACACTCACTGAAACGCTTGGTTTGTTTGAAAAGTTTTGTCGATGCCGTGTCTAGCAATATCTTTCCATGCTCTGTGGGTTAGACTGTAACAAGCTTTCAAATATTTTAATATAACGACGACTAAAACATATTCATGAAAGTGCATGCCTTTGAAGATCAGAAGCCATTTATTTTTGATAAAATAAAAGCAATGGACTATACATTCTGTATATTAATATTGTAAATCTTTCGGAGCGTAAAGTACTAACATTAATGATAGATTAGATAAATGGAAAGGGCATTCAGAATAAGTTTTATTTTGATATCCATTTCATTTAGGTCTGCTGAATTTTGAACCCTCACTTGCAATGGATGATTCGATAAAAATAAATTTATATTGTATTTTAGATTTTCAAATATTTTTGGATTTAAATAGACTATATATTTAAATAGACACCCTCTCATAGAGAGGAGGCCTGTGCCCCAGCAGTGGGAACATTGAAGGGCTGATTATGATGATACTATAATTGGACGAATCACAAAGAAAATAAATAAAAGGCAATCAAAATGGGGCCTTGTTTGTAAAAAAAATATTCATGTGATTTGTTTAAATTCCGATTAGTAGATACGTAATTCAAAATTTCTTTGACGAATTTGAATTTAGAATCCCCTTATCAGTATTTAAACTAAGCATATGGTTGCAGAGTTTTGTATATGTACAGTCACGAGCGAAAATATGTACGAGCAAACTTTACTTGTAAGCTCGAGTATCTTAAATGGATGGTTTTAAGATACTCGAGCTTACAAGTAAAGTTTGCTTGTGTACATATTTTTGCTTAGGTCTGTACGAATGTAAACCTCATCATTACTTACATCAAAACCATGTTCAGTTACTAGTCCAATATTCTAAAGACAATGGTGTGTCAAAAAGATTCATTGAAAATTTGGGTTTTTAAAAACCCATTAGCTACCAAAAGAGTCATCTTGATGGGTTCATGCTTGACTACCATCTCACCTGATGGAAAACGATGATATATGGTCGACGTTTGAGTACGCTTGCCTAGAAGTAACCTATTCAATCTTGACTTACGGTGAAAGCTCCAGGGTAGCCCGCAAAATTCAAATTTTCTTACGTTTTTTGCAATTTGTGGTTTAGTATCAGGTGGTATGTTGGTCGAAATAGAATTCTCGGCCGTAGCAAGTATGTATTTACAGAACTGTAATCATTACAATCATCAATACAAGTCTCTCAGTTAGAATTGATGCCAAATGTCATGATTTCAGGAAATACTTACATTTGACATCAATTCTAACGAGAGAGTTGTATTGAGGATTTTAATGATTATAATTCTATAAATACATATTAGCTACGGCCGCGAATCAAATTTTGACCAAGATACAACCTGACACTGTCCTGCAAATTCCAAAAAACGTAAGAAAATTTGAATTTCGCGGGCTACCCTGGCGCTTCCACCTTAAAAACCTCCAGGTTCTAACTATCAGGAAACAAGAATCAAGAAATAAACCAATACACAACAATAATACAAAAAGCTTTACTCATCCAATCGTCACCAACCTTACAAGCCATTACATCACCTAAATGCCGTGTAGTCGTAATAGCTACCAGTAATATTTGGGTCAGATCCATCAGCGTGAGCCAGCTGCCGCGTCACAAGATCTTGATTGATAGTGTACCATGATTCAGCCGATTTTTTGACGTATTTTTAGGAATAAAGGTGCAACCTCTTTGATTTGGGGAGGGCAAGAGGTTAGACTGATTATGATGGTCTAAAAATGAGGATGAATTGAGAAATTTTTATCCAATTCATCCGGAGATTTGGTTGTTGAGAATAATGAAATGACGATGAAGTTTTAACTTCCGTTCCGGAAATTCTACTCATATTATACATGCGAAAGTTTGATTAGGTGGATGTTAATTAGTAACTCGACTGAGTTACTAATTAACATCCACCTATTAAAAAAGAACCATACCTACTAATAAAAACCAAACGCAAGAACGGCTGGACGAATCTGGATAAATTTTGGCACGGTGGAAGATTATAGTCTGGAGTAGCACATAGGCTATAACTCATACTGAGGGAAGTACTAATTCCATGCGGGCGAAGGCGCTGGCAGAAACTAGTTTGACATAAGTTCAGTAGATGGTTTGGCAAGCCTTGAAACGCATGTCACAAGTCTTATGGTCTTACCAATGGGTAAGTTAAACCCAATGTTTTGGATGGGGAAGCCAGATAAGCAGTAAATCCAAGTAAAATACTGGTTTTATGCTTAATCAGGTTGGACTGGATGCCGACTCCCTTATACAGTTGGGAAAATATAAGACAGATGATTATGGAGATGAAACTGCATATCTCTGCTCTAGGCTTGCATCTTGAGCAGAAAGATATGCAGTTTTGCTTGTAATTTTGAAGTAGCAGACATTTAATCTATACCCATGTAGGTGATTTAGGCATATTGAACAAAAACTCTGGTCTTGACTTATTTAATAATAATATCTAAGTTAATCGTATTCATTACTTACCCTATTTGTTGGACAAAACACAATTACAAAATTGTTCTATTTTTATTCACAAGCTGAATACAACAATCCTAATACAACATTGTTCGCATAAATAATTATCATACACATCATTCCATTCAATTTGGGACAATTGTACCTAACTTTTGCACGGCGGGACAGTCGTCCGTGATGAATAAAAATGAGAGTTTAATGACTATTGGCCTTAGACCAGCGACTACATGTCATGTTGTTGGAATATAAGATAGAGATATCTCAAAGTTATTTTATACGCTTTTGAAACTATGTCGTCTGATTAATACAAGAGATAGATATTTATGTGTATGCATAGTCACTGTTTATAGAAGGTCACCCGCCATTTACGCCGGAGACAGTAATATTTTTTTGAAAACGTCGTTATTAATATCTTGCATTTCAATCATCTCAACAAAAGCATAAAAGTGACTGACGTCGGGTATCCACATTGACTACAAGAACCTTTTACCAATATTTTGGATTTAATGAACGAACTAACGTATACATATTCTATATTGTCTAAAGAATGAGATACTAAAAATAAAAATAAATGAATTCGATTGTAAAATATCATTTCGGAATATTAACCCTTAAATTTCTACAGTTAACCATCGCTGATAAAACAAACTTCACTTTAATAAGACACCAATATACATACCCTATTTCCCTATGACATGGCATATTTCATGGCAACTTTTATGAGCAAGCATAAATCATAGAGCGAAAGAAAGGTCGCGAGGTCGACGAACTCTTTGATGAAACCAACGTTGAAGCTTTTAGTATAACTATAGGAGTTAACAGGAACGCTGTTAATGCGTTAGAGTATATTTATTTGGATGAAAATAACTACAAAGAATATCTTCAAATTGAAACAGTCCATAAAGTCGATGCCCATCATTCAACTCGGCAAGGTTAATATTATTAGTTAGCATAAATTCAAGAGTCTCAATGGCCTGTCCACTGATGCCCTTGAATTAGTTGCATTCGTATTCAAATACATACGGACTAATAATTACACTTCAACGATTTCCATCTCTTATTTTCAAGTGAAATAAGAAAGTATAGAAAGTTATCAAATAAGATGGAACTAATAATTGTTAAAAGTAAATTGGTGGCAACATTGAATGTGTATCCTAAAGTACGCTAAAGTTAAGCATGAAAACTGAGTTCAATATATCTAAACTTCTTGAGTCTCTATCTTGTTTTTCCTCTCAATACAAGATAGCGACACTTTTAGATTGACTATATTACTTATAACGCATCAAATGAGATGTTTTTATGTCGAATTTTGCAAAAAAACCTATTATTTTCAATCTTTTTCTGTTCTACTTTCCTTTTTCTATTTATAAAATTCAAAGTCCTGACTGACTGATACACAGCTTAAACCACTGGTCCTAGAGACATGAGATTTGGAAGGTGAATCTTCACAAAGATTCCAAGAAATTCAACTCTTAAGGGGGTAAAAAGAAATACTAATTCCTCACGGGCAAAGCCGCTGGCAGAAGCTAGTACAGACTGTTGTCAGCATTACCTGACCCACCCTAAAATCAAACGACTTTGGACCCTCTGCATGTAACATTAAGGTTTATTTAATTTATATTAGCTTATCAGACAACGGCTCGAGGATTTGATGAACAAATACAATAATAATATAGACACGCAAATTTGATCTTTAAAACGTTAGCATTAGGTAATATTTTATAACTATTTGTTATAATATGACGAGTGTAATAGCTTATTTTAATGATTGAGATCAAGTAATTCTGGTCTCGTGGTCTTTGTGTAAGACTGAGAAAAACGAGGTTCGAGATCAAATCCTGCGACAAAGATATTGTTTTGCTTTCAATATAAAATTTATATTCCAAAACTATTTCTTGTATTATTGTAAAGAACTACAGACTAGGTATACATAAACTTTTTAAAATGGTAATATTTTCACATAACTTGTAATAAGTGGGTAGTTGAAAAATAAATATTCGTATTCATTATAAAGCTGGTATTCAAATGCTACTATGGAGTGATTATTTAAAATACAAAATAATTTGCACGAGGAGAAGATGGCTGCTCGTGCTGTGCAAGAATAAACTTTATGATAGTATACTATATGGTTCAAATTTTTTTGAATATTGCGTGTAGCATTACAACTAAGATCAAATTTCAATGCGGCTTATAAGAGTTGTGTTGGTCTTGTGGTCACTAAGGTAGTGCGATGTTCATCGTTGTCTACGTTCGAAACCAAGTTTAACCTAAATTTAGATATTTTATTACACTTTTTTACATTTCTTTAATAGACGACGTAGGGTATTATCTTTGAAACGGGCAGTTTGTATAGAAATAAAACTAAAAAATTGCAAGTTTAAAATGTTTATTATTTCATTAAAACACTTAAGTAAGATAAAGTAAGTAAATGCTCGTAAATTTCCAAATTAATATACTTTTTATATTAGTATGCCATATAAACATTAAAAAAGGCATGCTTATGCTTAAAAGTTTGTTAACGAGAAAATGAATTCATCTGTGAAATGCTTTACAAATTTATAGCTGCCTATATGTAGTGAATAAACATGTTATTTGAACAGAAAAAAATCTGTTTATAACAATAACATCACCACATAATCTGCAACATTTTAATGGTTGAACAATCAATCCATTGACCATTTACTTACATGATGTGTTTAAATATACCTACTAGATGAACTAGTAGCGGAGTGGCGCACCGTCCCCTGCTATAACTTGTTGTAAGCGGCTACGCATATCGCGCACCATGTTCCAACACAAATCTTTGCCTCTCATGTGCTCCCAAGTCGATGTCACGACCTCAGCCAAGTTGTGTTTGTTTCGCACTTCCGTTGTGTCCCACTTTAAAACCATTTGACCTCATAGATTTTCTATAGGGTTTAAATCAGGACTTTTAGATGGCCAATTAATAACTGTCACACCTTCTTGAGCAGCTAACCATTCCCGCACAATGCCTGCACGATGGATGGAGCAGTTATCGTGCATGAAATAAATATGTGACGTTGGATAGGCAATTCGCACAGTCGGCAGCATGACGTCACGCAGAATCTCCAAATACAAACTGCTATTAAACCTACCACCAACTTCCACCAATTTACCAGGTCCCATGGACGACATCCAGCCCCAGTAGCCCAGGGTTATTCTACCGCTGGTTCTACAAGGTAGCAAGCACTTCTCGTTGTAACGTTCTCCTTTCCTCCGCCATAAGATTTTACGTCCATCTTTGTCCGATTTAAATGATTTTTCATCAGTGAAGATCACAACATTTTCTTCCCAATTAAAATTTAAATATTCCCGGGCAAAACGGACCCTTTCTGCACGATGAGCAGGTGTCAATGCAATTTTCTGTGCCGGTTTATAATTCTTTATCCCTGCAACGTATAAATGCCTTCTCACTGTTTCCACTGAAATATTGTGGTTTATTGCGGTTGCACGAATGGGCAAAAATAGATTTTCAACGTGGCTTGAAACAATAGCCCGGTGGCGTTCGAATTCGGGACTAAACTTAATGGCTTTTGCTCCTGGACGAATCCGCTGAATATTTCCATTGTCTCCATAACGTCTTAGTCATAGCCTGACCGTATTTCTCTAAAACAAAAATAATCATTTTTGGAACCGTGTATGTAACTTGTAAGGAGTGAATGTAATGATAAAATAGCCAACTACGCGTTCATTAATCACAATCAATAAAATAAAATAGGTATAAAAAAACACTTACTGCTATATTAAGACGGTGACCAATCTCTCTAATTCCAACATTCTGCTCATGTAAAAATATTATTTTATGTTTGGTATAGTCGTCAAGTTGCGATTGCGACATGATGCTATATTACAGCAAATTGCTTAAAAATACTTAACGAGTTAAACGATTTACAAATGTGTGTGCGAAGTCACTGCTATTAGGCGTAGTATAAATTTTGTTACTTAGATGAATTTATGATCTACCTCACGAAGTAAATATGTTTTACTTCGTATTCAACCATTCTTGATAAATATAAATTCTGTGAACTTAGAGTTTTTTAAATTACCCACCCTTTTACAAGATAAGTTATTAGGCGAAAATCATATTGGTCGTTCTTTAATATTGCAAGCAATTTTGTAGAAATGAAAACAAATTAAAAAAGAAACTGATGTATAGGTGGACTGTGTTTTCGAACCCACATGCTGTTCGTCGTCAATCCAGCATCAAACCGCTAAGCCACAAGAACCTGTTGGGAATACGCGAAATTAAAGATTGGGTTGTAATTATGTAGTGTGACTAAGCTTTTCAACTTTAATGTTAACGAGATAATGATCAAAATAGCTTAACAAAAACATATATAATGCCGGTGGCTCCGACTTTTTTGGGCGGGTTTACCTTAACGTTACGTGTTAAAGATCAAATTTGCGTGTCTGTGTTATTATTGTATTTTAGTTCATCGAGTGCTCGACCACTTGTCTGATAAGCTCATATAAATTAAATAAACCTTAATGTTACATGCAGAGGGTCCAAAGTCGTTTGATTTTGGGGTGGGTCAGGTAATGCTGACAACAGTCTGTACTATATAATAAGGGCCTTATTTATAAAACAAAAATAACCACCAGTGATTAGTTCATACACTGATTAGCAGATTCCTAATTTAACATTTTCCATCGGGAATTTAAATTTAAAATCTTCTAATCAATGTTTTGACTAAGCGTATCATGTTTATCGAAATTAATTATTAAGGCTGTAAATTTATTGTTTGTTGACCATTGAATCACGCTCTCAACTAGTGTCTAAGTTTTGGTACAAATACAGAAGAAAAAACTTAACAATATCTGGGTAAGGCTTTTGATATCAGATAGCTAAAGTGCTAATATTAACTTTTATGTGAATAAAGCCGCGGGTCAAAAAGTAATGAGGATACGGTATATTTTTTCAATAGCGAATCACTTCAAAGGTTGGGGCACATGTGAACATCCAGGCCCTTAGGCAATAACACAATATATTATACTCCATTTTTTCCAACTTGTTATGTTTGCGTAGAAGATTAAAAAGAAGTTATTATGGAATAAACCTTTTTGATTTATAAGTTCAAAGAGTAATTTTGTTAGCACCATAGAGCATGGAATCCTACCTGCTGAAAGACGTCATTACTGTATAATTTTCGTGCCATAGGCATGGTAGATTCCTTATAAAATATAGTTTACCATAAATATTTCACACGTTTTTTGGCTCCCGTAACAAGAATTGAAGACGATTGAGTGAAGTCAGTCGTACGTAAAAAATGTAGTAGGTACATACTTTTTGTACTGGAATTTGATGCGTTTTGCCTGTGTTATTTTTTATTAATTTGATAATAATCTAACTGACGGACTAAATATAATTATTATATACTAATATTATAAAGCGGTATTTGTTTGTAAGTTTGTATGTAGGGGTAATCTCCAGGGATGTGCCCTAACAGGCGTTGCACAGAGGGGGTTCCAGAGTGGTCTTTTAAGAGGTAACGGGACCCCATCCATGTGCTGATGGTGATCACCGGGGTGGTTTTAGTGAGTTAAGAATCCCACACTCCCTTGTCTTTGCCAAATACAAGTACCGTGGCATGAAATTTAAAACTGTTTTGTTTGGAAAGTTTCAGTTAAGAAAGAATATTGTAGGTTATCCATTTTATTTTACAATATTTTGTTTATGGTCTAGAGTTTAGATCAAAAATAAACAATATTATGTTGTCTAGATTCTAGACAATACAATTTATTTACTCACAAAATTAATTACACAATAATTACCAATATTTAATAAACTTAGCAATAAACCTTACCAAGTCTACAGGCGTATTATGTAAATTAAGTTACGATAACAAAAGAAAACATAACCACTTTCGGGCATTTTGCAACGGTTAGCGGGCAGATCAACATTTTCAACTAAGTCTCTGTGTAAACAACTACTTAATTTTAACTTAAACAAAAGCTGCTAATGGCTTAAGTTATGCAAAGTTTGACATTATTCAAATTTCAGATTTTAACCTTTAATCGGCAGGTAAGTGCCGGGACTGACATTTTATTTGAGAACTTAGGTAAAGGTTTGTATTCTACAGGATGTAACAGAAAGTGTGGTCATATTTTAAGAACTGCATCTGAACATCGATATGAACAACTTTCTTCAAGAAAATCCGAGGAAATTCTAAAAAAAATTTTTTACCTCCCATACAAATATTGATCAGCTCATGATGACTTTTTATGGAAAGTACAATTTTTTTTTTTGGGAATTTTCTATTTTTTCTTAGAGAAAGTTGTTCATTTCCATGGACAGGATTGGCTCTTAAAATATGACCACACCTTTCCGTTACACCCTGTATATCTCTTTTCTTTCATCATCTACGTGCCCTGGTACCTTGTCATCATTTCTGCATGTGTTAATTATAATATTACAAACAAGCTTCTACCAATGGCTTTGGCTGCAGGAAATAAAACACTCATACGGGAGCCTACTACCGAAATATTAAGTAACCTATGTCCAAATCCAAGCCGTGATCAATCCGTTCTCCAAATTACATCCAAATAAGATCAGCCGTTGAGGCGTGATTTATTAACAAACATCAAAGCACACAGATTTTCACATTTAGTAGGAGGATACAAAAATATACTTCCCTTGACCTTTGGCATAATTAATAAAGAGATGTCAGACGACAAGAAACTCTTTTAATTAAATTCAAATTACGCAAGACACTTAAACAATTTATATGGAACGTTTTCCTCTTCGTAAAAAGAAAAAGACCTAGATATACTGGCTCTATCAAAGTAAGTCAACTAGTGACTATTATATAGTGACCCTCCCTACTGATCTTCTGGTTATCACAAAGATACTCTTTTGTGTGAATCCCTCAAACAGATAATCTTTATTGTTTTATTGTTACTTCTGTCGCTTTTATTACAGTACTTTTTATTATATGGCCTTACAGGGGTTTACCACACCGTAAAATCCTATTGATATAAAGAGATACCTATTGTTGAGACATACAAAGACTGGTATTCAATATTGATAAACTGGGTATTCTTACTTCATAACTAATATTAGGTATAAATGCAAAAGTAAGTTTTTGTTGTTTGTTTGTTACCTTTTACGCCTAAACCACCGAACCGACCATTGTCAGGAGTACAGAAAAGGATACCTTTCATTCAGAAAAAAAAACTGTTCCCGAGGGAAAGAAATTTTGATGGTCACAATTGCTTTTGGACGCTAGATGGCACCACGTCTCTTTAGAATCCACGTGCCTTTAGAAGCCGGCGCGGTCCGCTAGTCTAAAATAATAATAATAATAATAATAACTGGTTATTATTATTATTATCGTGGCTCGACTGTCAACTGAAGTGACATAAAATTTTCTTTTACGCGATTTTTGAACCAAATTAAATATATAAACTAATACAAATCAATCCAAACCAAGCAGAAAATCCAAATAGACAACAACAATGAACCATACAACAATAAATAATCTCGTGGATATACATAGATACAGCAATATAATGGCAATAAATAAATTTACAAGTTGACGTCGAAAGAAAATATGTTGACGAGAGCCGCAGCTCGCCGTGCACGCCCACCACCTCCGGCCTCGTCGCTCAGCTCCGCCTCGCCGCCGCCGGAACCCAGCCCCATCGTGAGTGCTGTGACACCGGCCGTGGCAGTTGCGTCGAGCTCCAGCGACGAGTTCTTCTCGCCGCCGACGACACCACCACCTGCGCGTCGACGGGGAGGACGCCGGCCGCCGAGCGGCTTAGGACCTCGAGGCCCACCGGCCTCTGATAGGGTCCCAGCTCCCGGCGGAAGTGTGCAGCGCATGAGATGGACGCAATCCATCAATGAAAACGTCATGCGCTCATACTATGGGGCTACAGAGGGAGGTAACAACCTGACCGCGTACCGTGTTCGGATGCTCTCTTTGTTCCAGGTGCTTGAGCCAGCCGTCAACGTTTCGGCCCAACGACTGTCGGATCAGGTGCGGGTCATCCTGCGTAATCATATGTTGGATGATACTGTACTTGATCGCCTCCGAGCTGAAATGGGTAGCCATGTTATTGCCCCTCCGTCGCAGACTGTGTTACCAGTTGTGGTACCACCGTCCAACCATGTTCCCAGCCACGCTGACGAGGAGTGTAATGACATGGTTACAAACGTAAGTACCCACTACAATGATGAATTGAGGAGTGCTTTGGAGTGTGCTATTCGGGAATATCGCAACATCCCGCTCGAGCTTAGGCCACGCTTACCTCGTTTGCCCATGCATAACAAGAATAAGGCGCTGGTGGCTGCTCTGGATTCGCAGTTGTCCAATTATTTTGATGACTGCGAAGACCTCACCGATACACACTCGATACTGTACTGCGCGGCTGTAGCGGCATGTCGTGTAGCTCACGTCAAATTTCCTAAAGACAGAGCTACACGACCGAAGCCAGCCGTACCGGCTTGGCAGTGCAGGATCGAGCGTCGTATTGGTGGGGCCAGAGCACTCATAGGCAAACTAATCTGTTTCAGGGAGGGCAACACTCGCCCCAGAGTGATGCGCTTTGTGAGACGGGCGTTTTCGGGGACTGATGTCAGCCCCCGAGACTATATGTCCCGTGTCACAGAGCGCATCGACTTCCTGAAACAGAAAGTATATGCATGGGCAAACCGTATTCGCAGATATAAGCGGCGAGTGGAACGATATACCCAGAATCGCAGATTCCGAAGTAATGAAAGGTGGGTTTATAGGGATTGGGAGCGACCGGACCAAGGTGTGACTAATACGCACCTGCCGGATGATGACGCCATATACTCGTTCTGGCGCAGCATCTGGTCGGTGCCTGTCTGTCATACCGAGGGCGATTGGATTCGGGATGTTGAGCGCGCGTGCGATCCAATACCAGAAATGGGGGCAATTATCATCAGCCCCCAAGATATAGCTCGTGCAGTCCGTCCGTTAGCTAACTGGAAATCTCCAGGTCCGGACGGGCTGCACAACTTCTGGATAAAATGGTTTACGAGGTCGCATGCCCGCTTGGCATCTCAGATCCAATCTGCCTTAGAGTCAGGGTCGCTGCCCCAATTTCTAACTACAGGAATAACCCACCTGCTCCATAAATCAGGTAGTACTGCGGAACCTAAAAATTATAGACCGATCACGTGCTTACCGACGGTCTATAAGGTTCTTACATCCATTTTGAGAGCTAAGATTAACACACATATAGATAGTAACTGTATCATGTCTGCCTCTCAAAATGGATGTAGGAATGGGTCCCGCGGTACTAAGGAGCTTCTCCTCATAGATATGACCATTAGCCAACAGATTCGGCGTTTCCGAAAGGATCTGTCGACATGTTGGATAGACTATAAGAAGGCCTATGACTCAGTTCCTCATACATGGCTCATGAGGGTGCTGGAATTGTATAAAGTTGATGCAACGCTACGCACCTTCCTGATGTCATGTATGGGGCAATGGAGGACGGTCCTTCGCTATCCAGGATGTCGACAAATCCAGAGGAATAGCGAACCGATAAGGATCGAGCGGGGTATATTCCAGGGTGACAGTTTGAGTCCGCTTTGGTTTTGCCTAGCTTTGAATCCTCTAAGCACACTGCTAGAGAATTCAGGGCTAGGCTATCGGTTGAAGAGAGGTGGTCAGGTTATATCTCACCTCCTTTACATGGATGACTTGAAACTTTTTGCCCCCAACAATCTGCAACTGATGGAGCTACTGAAAGTAACTGAAACCTTCAGTAGTGCCATCAGGATGGAGTTTGGTGTGGATAAATGTGCGGTCATGCATGTAAAGCGAGGGGAGATTGTGGAATCCGTGGGAACACAACTCTCGGATTCCATAAACCTGAGATCCCTCTCTCCAACCGAAACCTATAAGTATTTGGGTATGTCGGAAGCGTTAGGTATCAATGTTGCTGACATGAAGCAATCGTTGAAGGAGCGCTTCTTTGGCCGCCTGAAGAAGGTATTTAATAGCTTTCTTTCGGGTGGAAACAAGGTGCGCGCCTTCAACGGTTGGGTCATGCCGGTATTGATGTACTCTTTCGGCGTACTCAAATGGACTCAAACAGAACTTGACGCCCTGGATAGGCGAGTCCGTACGCTGCTGACTGCATTTCGAATGCATCACCCACGTTCGTCGGTGATGAGACTGTATATCCCGCGGAAGTGTGGAGGCCGAGGCTTTTTAAATGCTAAGACCCTACACAACCGCGAGATATGCAGTCTAAGGGAATATTTCCTAGCTGCTGACGTGGGTATGCATCGAGATGTAGTGGCAGTGGACAAGGGCCTTACTCCACTCTCCTTGGCTAACGAGAACTGGCGCAAACCTCTAGTGCTTGACACTAACGATCGCAGAGAAGTATGGCAGAGTAAGGAACTTCACGGACGCTTTTTCCGGGCCCTACATGGGCCCGATGTAGACCAACTAGCGTCCGTAGCCTGGCTGCGTGTCGGTGACCTCTTTGGGGAAACCGAAGGTTTTGTCTGTGCAATTATGGACGAAGTTATCATGGCGAAAAATTACCGGAGATTTATTGTGAAGGACGGCACGGTTGACATATGTCGGGCATGTCATCGTCCGGGAGAATCAATCCGCCACATAATCTCTGGTTGTTCTCGTCTAGCTAACGGTGAGTACTTGCATAGGCACAACCTCGTAGCCAGGATTATCCATCAGCAACTTGCTCTGAAATACTCTCTTGTGGAATCGGAAGTGCCGTACTACAGATATGCGCCCGACCCAGTTCTCGATAATGGTCATATCTCATTGTACTGGGATCGGTCCATCATCACTGACAGGACTATTATAGCCAATAAGCCTGATATAGTGGTGGTGGACCGAATCGAGAGGCGTGCAATGATTGTTGACATTACCGTCCCACATGACGAGAACCTCGTGAAAGCCGAGAAAGATAAACAAATCAAGTATATTGACTTGGCTCGCGAGGTTGTCGACATGTGGGATGTGGACTCAGCGATCATTGTACCGATAGTCGTGTCAGCCAATGGCTTAATAGCCACGAGCCTCGACCAACACCTCAGGAGGCTCTCGTTAGGCGGCTGGATCAAGGGCTTGATTCAGAAAGCAGTACTTCTGGACACGGCTCGCATTGTCAGACGGTTCCTCTCTCAGGAGCCCTGACCGCCGGTAGCTTGGACCCTGTTCCCGATACCGGTGGGATACTATTTTTTATATTTTTAAATGTTTTTTATTTTATTTTTTCATTGAAATATTTAAAAATATAATTTATATGTATTTACAAATGAATAAACGAAATAATAATAATAGTTTTTATTTGCACAAAAATAAAAGGTTACATTAACACTATTACTTATACGTACTAAAGATCAGAAATGTAACCATTGAGTACAAACCCTGTCTCTCAAACTAGGGTTACCTGTATCTTGAGAGACAGTTTACAATAAGACAACCCAACGGGCGACTTAGCGACAATATGCTCCACTCAATAGTGGAGCATATTGTCGCCAAGATATATTCAAAATTAGTTTAATAAATAATAAAAAAGTAGCAATAATTAATACAATAATAAAATTAATAACCATAAAAAGTTAATTACAGATTTTAAAATTCATTAGGTACCATTATAAAATTAATCACAAATTAAAACATTAAATAATGACAGCAATAAAATTAACGACAGTAAACAAACACTAAAATTTTGTGAGGGAGGTGAGTCTGAGTATTAAGGTGAGTACTATGTATCTAGGTGATGTAGTTGAGTAAGGATTCGGTGTAAGAGTAGTCCTGGTGTAGAAGCCACTCAGTGACTTTACATTTCAGTTTGTGTCTGTTGAGGTCTTGTATGCTGGGTTGTTAAAATAAGATGGATGTGTAACATCTTTCCTCTCGTTTTCCTAATCCGCAATCTGTGAGAGTGATTTCATGAAATGGGATGGAAATGTGTAACAGGAAGCCGGGAAAGCGCGCGCTATTCGATTTGACCAATGAGTACCAGCGGAGGTAGAGTTGGCCGTCAGATGGTAGAACGCGCACCAGTCTGCGCGCGGTTGAAATTGAAACTAAAAGTTTTAATTTTATTTTTCAGGATAGAATGGTTGCTAAGGTGAGATGTCAAACGTTACACATCATAATTATGCGACTAATGTAAGGCTTTCTCGTTTTTTTTGTCATAAGTACTGTGAAGGTGTCCTGCATGCAGGCTGGACTATTTCCTAAATAGTCCTGGCTGGATTTGAGCGCTTATTAGAATTTAAAATCGGTGGATTTGTTTAACATGTTGATTGTTTAGTGAGAAACATTTTATCTATGTGTGTTAATGTAAAGACGTCATTACTTAAAAAAAAACTTGCGCTCACACTAGGAATTTCTCCTGTATCGTGAATGCGTTTACAAACGTAAGAACCCATTTAAACATACACCCGAACCCGGAACAACTATCTGTAGGTTATACAAATATTTGTTACGTTCGAGAATCGAACGACACGCAGCACAGCAGTCAATCGTTCAGCAACTGCTTCAACCGTGTCGTCAATTAGATTAGATATTTACAAAAGTCAGCAGAGTTTATTAAAAGCCCGTACCTTAGAGATGAGTCAGACACTTCCTGCAGACATTAAATTATAATTAATTCTATTAAATATGAGGCAAGATCACGAGCGCTAAACAAGTATATGATTTGTTCTTCTCTTTCGGACTCGCACAATAAGGGTTCCGTACCATTTACAAGATTATATGCATCTACTGCCTTTATTAAGATCGAGCAAAAAAGCCAAAAAAAAACACGTATCTAATAGTGAGCCTCCTTTACTTTTTACTTTTTAATTTATATTTTTTTTTTTGTTATAGCGGCAACAGAAATACACAATCTGTGAAAATTTCAACTATCTGCCTATTACGGATCATGAGACAGCCTGCTGACGGACGGGTGAATGGATGGACGGATGGACGGACAGCAGAGGTTTATCAATAGGGTTCCGTACCTGAAGGGTAACCAACGGAACCCCTAAAAATCAGGTTTTGCTATTCGAGTTGAATAGGTATACCTATTCGTTTTAGTAATACTTACTACATCTTTGGTTACTTCACATGTCATGTGACATTTATTAGCAAGTTACCAAGCATGACTAATTATATTCATGGACTCTCAATAATTTTCTTTTAATTTTCAGTGTTGTTAATGCTGCCAGTGTTCTAGGCACTTTACCCATTGACGAATTTTTCGACGCTCAATGAGTTTTAGACCTCCCTTTTTATACCGCTTTTACACATTTATTTTAATCTATTTTTAGCGTTCCGAAAGTCCGAATAAAAAAACGGAACCCTTATAGGATCACTCGTGTGTCTGTCTGTCTGTCTGTCCGTCTGTCACAGCCAATTTGCTCTGAATCTTCTGGGCCGATAGAGTTGAAATTTGGTACACACATGATCAATATCTATGACCCAAACACGGACGTGTACCCTAAATAAATTAATTTGGAATATGGGGGTCACTTTTGGGGTGAAAATCGGAAAATTAAAATGAAAGTTATTCAAACTGTATCCTGTGACTTATCAAAAATGAAAGGGCACATTGTGAGGGTATCGAATATATTTTTTCATAATTTGAAAAATTTTGAATAAAGAAAAATACAACAAAAAAACACAAAAAGCAGTTCTTTACGTAGAGATTACAGGAAAACCTGTAAGATAATAATAATAATAATATATAATAATATTCCACAACTATCACACAACGCCATCTAGTCCCAAGCTAAGCAGAGCTTGTGTTATGGGTACTTAGACAACTGATAAACATACTTATATATTTCTAAATACATACATATTATAGATAAATTACACCCAGACACAGAACAAATGATCGTGCTCATCACACAAACATTTATCCTGGGTGGGAATCGAACCCACGGCCTCCGGCATAGCAGTCAGGGTCACTAACCACTAGACCAACAGGCCAGTCAAAAAAAGAAGAAAGCCAAGCCAAGTCAAGATGGAAGCCGTTTAAAAAAAAAACCTGAAAAAAAATATGATTAGTTCGGAACCCTTTGCGCGCGAGTCCAACTCGCTCTTGGCCGGTTTTTTTTTTATTGTAAAATATGTATTATTACCCGACTGCCGAAGATGGAGGGTACTGTTTTTCGAGAGTATGTATATTTATTTATTTATAATAATAAACACACCAACAGCACTGTCACTAACAATTCAAATAACATCTGAAATCGTAATAATTCGTAGATGTGACATATTTTAACTGAATTTTGAAAAAAAAAACAAAATGGCGCCCGCCATTAGGTTTAATATAATAAAATTCCTATTGCAACGTGACTTGTTTAGTTGTTTTTTATTAGTCTTTTTTGTAATTTAAATAGTACATTTTCAGTAAATCAAAAAGTTTCTAGTTCAGTTTAGTGACTGTCTGACCTCTACAGCATTTTCTTTCTTCATTTATTAACATTTCTAGGTCATAACATTATTATTAACACACACTTTACATAACTTATTTCACGGTACGGTAAAACTGCCATTTTTCGTCACGCAATATATGGAAATAAACCATAATTTGCATAAGGATTCCGAGCATGTTTTTTATTATTATTAAAAACTAGCTTTTTGCTATGGATTTGCTACAGCTGTGGTCTACCCTATAAGAAGTGTACATTTTTCCGAGATAAGAATCGATCAAACCCATAGCTCTCAGTGATAGCGTAGATTCTATTGGAATTGAAATATAACAAGGATTTATTTTTATTTTTTTTACTCAACAATTAATGTACACACATAATATAATAAACAGACAAGAAGAAGGTAACAGAAAAATAAATAAAAAGTATTACTTATCTCTAAATAAATCTCTTCCAGCATACCTGCGAAAGGAGACTACTCTCATGCAGATAATTGAAAAATGATAAACGAGTATCCACACAGTAACACAATGGAGAGAAATACAACTATTATATTCCTTATTCTGGTTTCAAAAACTATCGTGTTCAAAAAAAATATTTTAGTAAGAAAATTCTTGACTGACATGACCTGAATGCTATTTTTTACATTCCACTCAATTAGCAAAGACGTTATTTCAGGTCACCCATCAAGGCGGACTCGGAACAAAGCCAAAATATTCCTACTAATGAAATTCGAAGCAAACTAATGCTGCTTTAGAATTATATGTAGGTGAGGTATTTTTCTTAGTTAGTATAGCATTTTCCATAACTACCGCTACAACAAGAAAAAATATTTCGTTTTAGAATGTGGTCTGATTGAGATTGAAATCTTTAAGATTTTAAATATTTTTCCGTAGCACGTGAATAAATTGTTACCTAAACCTAGATCTCGATTTAATGTGCAGGATAGAAAAAGAAATACCTATGTATAAGGTTAATTTTAGATCTGTTATGTCAAATCATCACAAAAAAAAACAAAATACCTTTAAAACCAAGTTTTTTATTATATGTAGTCATCCCGACTGAATTTCAATCACGGAGGGAAATATAACCGGATATTAGCCAAGTATGCAGGAGATATTATAGTGCACAAGCGTGGGCGCAAACGCAGATGCACTCTATTTCTTTACTGTCGTAGTCCGGTGGAACCGCAACCCGATACGACCGGTGAGAGATAAGGCGCAGAACCAACGGCTGTAAGTGCTTTCCGAAGCTTCGTCCCAACTGATCCCTAGTCCCAACTCGCCCACTTTTTTATATTATGCCTATTAGCTGCAAGGGTACAGTTTGTCGGAAAAGTGCTACGATTTAGGTACTATCAGTAAAGTTTACAATATTTTGGATTAGAGATTAATCGTTAAAAAAAATCGTAATAAAACCGTATTTTTTCCACCGAAGGCCGTTTAATAAATTCATGTGATACAATAAATCAGTATCAAAATCAGCTGTTTGACAAATTATACAAGAAGAAAAAAATAATCAAATGGTAATTTATACAGTTTTTTTACCAAGCGACATAAAAGTATGAATATCGATTGCATGATTAATTGATTTTATTAGTAGAGATAACGCCTATTCTTGCTTCATTATAAAAACAAATATTGACAAACATTATTTTTTTGTTACGAATAGGTAGGCATAACTTTGTTGGACTGGTTTTGTAAACCAGTCTAAACCGGAATAAAATCCAGTACATGCCTATCAATACATCACTTCTTAGTATAAAACAAAGTCCCCCATCGCGTCTGTCTGTTTGTTTGTAATAAACTCAAGAACTACTGAACAATTTTTTATGCGGTTTACCAATGGACAGAGTGATTCATGAGGAAGGTTTAGGTCTATAATTTGTACTTTCAGTCTCAATATATAGGCACAATTACTAGTTTTTAACTTTTTAAATTATCTATTATTAAGAACAGAATTTATAGAAGGTTTGCACTCCAAATAATAGCAGCCGCTCGGGTTGATCTGTGATATTAAACAACGCGTGCCGAGGGTGGTCCGTGGATGGTTATCATCATCTATTACGGTACTCTCCTTCATGCCTCGGAAAAGACGTTAAGCCATTGGTCCCGTTTGTCATTTGTACATAAAGAAGCAAAAAAATCTGACACCAGTCTTGCCAAGTTGTATCGAATCGCCCAGTTACTGGGTTGTTGAGGTCAGATAGGCAAACGTACCATGTAAAATACTGGTATTCAGCTGCATTCGGTTACACTGGAAATCTACCCTAAAATAACTGGGAAATAAAAGACTAATTCAGAAAAAAAATGATACTTAATTAAAAAATACAAATTTTTAGATTTTATTTTATATATATATTTTGGACACGTATTTTTAAAAGGCTAAGCTAATTTTGATTACTGATGTGCTGGATAACCGTATCCGTGTCCGTATCCGCGGTTATACGAGGGAGGAGAAAGGTCTGTATCCGTATCAGCATCCGTTACTTTTTGGCGGATCTCGAACGGACATTTATAGAAAATATTATTGATTTGTGGTTTTTATTATCCCACATTTTGGCTTTCTTTAAGTATTCTGTAAAATATCTTTGTCTAAATTCTTTTTTAACCATTTTTAAAGATATTCCCTGCTGTGAAATTGTATCGGTAATCTTTTTAGCGGAGTCTTCTTTCAAGAATAAATCAAATTCTTTAGAATGTTTTCTCTGTAGATGATTTTTTAAAGAAGTTGTGCTTTTACCCACACGGGATTACTTTTATCTCACAATATTACACTTGAAACCATCATCATTTACTATTGTAAAATTTGTCCTTAAAGCACAACTAAACTTCTCTGTGAACATTTTTTTACTTAAATAATAAAATCTTTTAACTAAACACACAAATTTTCACAAACGTTTGTCACTAAAGCAAAGCACTGTCGTTGAAACGACACGGTCACGCGCACCGACACGGGTCAAGTAAGAAAGAAGAGGTCCGTATCCGTATTCGCGAATCTAGGCACCAATGATCCGTATTCGTATCTGTATCCGCGGATTTATATTTTTAACGATCCGGCACATCACTAATTTTGATTGATGTAAGTACAGCGTATATTTCAGTATTCAATGAAAAAAAAAATTGTGAGGAACGAATGTATTACAATTAATTTCCGAAACATTAATTTACTCGGCCGTTTCAGTTGCAACAGCCATGTAATTATTAACAATGAACAATGAATTCTGTCTGCCTCCATAGTCAATAGCGTGAAGGATGACATGGAGCTTTGTAATACTATTGTTACAAACGCAATATGAATATTCATTCTATCCGCTGTTTCGTTGTGCAAAGAGTCCCTGCTATAAGGTTTTATTACATTATTATCGGAATACATCCCCGGAAAAAGCTAGCTACCTAGAATTGAGTATTTTTGCCCAACTGCCCCAAAAGGACCAATGTTTTTCGAGTGTATGTAGCTATGTATTTCTATTTGTACTCTAAGTGGCTGGAAGTATATTATAATACAATAGAAATAACTTAAAAGATATATATACAAACTAACAATAATACCTAACATGTACAAATGCGTATGAAAAAACAACTCACTGGGCATCAAAAAATTCATCCACATCGCTGTCAATGGAAAAAGTGCCCAGAACGCTAGCAGCATTGCCACGTTGAATAGCAATGCTGATTCGTTGGCCAAAGAAAAGCCCAGCCCTCTGGTCACGTGAAGAGTCGACTAACAGCTTGCTGATATGCCGGAAAACTCGATGAGCACTCGGACCCCATGGCCCTAGTGTTTCAACCCCAAACGGCTCAAACACGTAACTCCCAATAAGGTTGTTATATTTGCGCCGCCGCGCCGTTTGAGGTTTTCTGCACCTGCAGCAGCCGCCCCAGCACAGCCTGCCGTGCTAAGAAGATGGGATAGCGCAAGGGTGTCGACACATGTTGCATCCCACACCAAAGGCCTACCCAACTTCCAAGGCATTATGGTCATTCCGTCTGGCCTCTTGATGTATGGATGTATTTTAACAAATGAGGTTATATTAGATTGGTTTTGACCTCAAAGTTGTCGACCGATTTTCAAAATTATTTATTATCCGAAAGAATATACTCCAGAGTATACTCCAGAATATACTCATACAAATTTTATGTAAAATTGCTTTAGTGCTTTTTGTAAAAATTAACAAAAACAAAAAAATTGTATACGTAGATGGCGTTTTGGTCTCCTCCAATTACGAGTATGTTCAAATTCCATGTCCCATGTTATTGGGGTTATCAATTCGGACATAAGTTTAATATTTAGTTTTAGGTCTGGGCTATAAAAACTAAAAACTGAAAAATAAAAAAAACTTTTTTAGAAAAAATACAGCCGTCTTCCAAAAAAGAAAATTCACTTTTAATTGAACAATAACTTCAATTTCGGAAGTCGGTGTCAATTAACGAAGAAATTAAATACAAACACCGACTTCCAAAATTGTCTTGGTCATGTGGGGTATCAAAATAAACAGCTCGAGGAGACGTTTCCAAAATTATAACTCACTAAAATGAAGGGCATCAAAAATATTAAAATTTCCAAAAAACCCGACTGGCAAAACACAATTAAAAAAACCGGCCGGACTTTGCACATTTAGGGTTCCGTACCAAATGAGGGAATTATCAAATAAAAATCTGATTTATCAATATATTGGTATTTGTTAGTAAAATATCCGTAATAATAAACGTTAACACCAAATTTCAAGCTCATAATTATGTCAGTGGGAAGTTAAAAATTGTTGGAACAAAATTTTGTGACAGCGTAGTCTGTCACAAAATTTTGACAGACAGACGGATACGTGAGTGACAGCAATTGGGCTCCGTTTGGACCCTTCGGGTACGGAACCCTTTTTATTTGTGGGGTTGGAAAATCATCCTATAACTTCTCCCGCTCTGGGTGGAGCTGGAGGTTGCGTTAGACTTTTACTGATTAAAATCCGCCCCTGTTCCTTCCCTGCCTGAGTACCCTAGGGTGCGGTAACTCTGTTCCGAATTTATTCACGACCCCTGGGCAGGCATCGGCCTTGACGGGCCCCGTCATGGTGTTGCTGACATCTCTTTGAGGCGCGCGCCGAACACTAAGCACAGTTAACTCTCGGGCCCGGTGCTAATCGGACGTCGACCTAACCATTAATCGTCCGCAGGCCCGCACCTGAGGTGGCCGGAGATCGTCCCGTGACCCCAGACGCCCAGGGCATCTCCTGCGGCGGCTGCTGTTGGGGGCGTGAGGGCGACTCTGTTGAGTGTCCCTCACCCGTTCCGCTTCCTCCTTCGCAAGTATTACTGCTTCGCAGAAGGAAGAGACTGCTTCCCATTGATTTATTTTAGACTTAAAAGTTATGGTGTCCTTACGAGTTGTTCATTGTACCAAATTAAATATAACCTCCAGTTGCCGCAACCAAATGAAAAAATGCGAATCTGCGACAATCTAACCATCGACCTCGTTTTTCTTCTAATATGGGTTTGGTTACTAGGTTACGTCAAGACAAGCATGCTCCATCGTCGACCACATCATCGCTTACTATCAGGTGAGATAGCGTTCAAAGGAGAGCCTATCTACGATGAAAAAAAAAATGTCCCCTGACTCGTTTAAAATAAGAAAATACGCGATGACCTTCAATTCATTGGAAATCTTTCAGCAATCATGTTCATATTCATATTTTGCTACCCAAAAAAAACTGTCCCTTACAAATACCACACCCCGTATAAATTAGAATCATCAATCAAAATGAGTACGTATAATTTATTTTAAATTTAGCATCCTACTACTGATTTTGTAGCCGTTTACAAATAGTACAATTGAAATAAAATTGAAAGAAAAAAAACTGGCCAAGAGCGAGTCAGACTCGCGCGCAAAGGGTTTCGTCATCACATTTTTTTCAGGTTTTTTTAAACTGCCCCCACCTTATAGGTTTTCCTGTAATCTATAAGTAAAGAACTACTTTCTGTATTTTTTTCAAAATTTTAGGCCCAGTGGTTTCGGAGATAAGGCCGGGGAGTGGTAATTTTTCATCTATTTTCTTAAATAACTTCGAAATTATGTATTTTAAAATTATTAAAAAATATATTCGAGACCCTCATAATGTATTTTCATTTGATATATATAACACACGACACAGTTTGAAAAACTTTGATTTTTAATTTACCGATTTTCACACCAAAAGTGACCCCCACATTCCATATTAATTTATTTGGGGTACACGTCCGTATTTGGGTCACAGCTATTCATGTGTGTACCAAATTTCAACTATATCGGTCCAGCAGATTCGGAGCAAATCGGCTGTGACAGAAGGACAGAAGGACAGACGGACAGGCAGACAGACACACGAGTGATCCTATAAGGGTTCCCTTTTTTCATTCGGACTTTCGGAACCCTAAAAACAAAATATCTATGACAGGAAAATCAAGTACCTACTTACATAATAACCCCTCAAAACCATATAAGATAATATAATATTCAAGCATCGTTGCTTTCTTGATGAGCAAAGTAATGTAGCGAGGCGCTTTCAGAAATACGTGATGACAGGCCGAAGTAAGACAAGCGTTAGCCGAAGTAATAATCAATTATATTATGACAACTAAAAGACACACTACATGAGAGGACCATTTAAAATATTATTATGTTGCTATTTTGCCATATACACTTCTGGACACATCTATTGGCCCACCTTGTATTTTCAGTTTCGTTTGGTCCTAGCCAAAATTTTATATTAGGTCGAGCAAAAAGTTTTTATGCAGTTTTAAACCTGGCACATTCACAATTTCATTCAATAGTCTTTTTTTGAATTTCGAACACAGAATTTAAAGAAACAAAAGACAATTTGAAGCCTGTTTGTTGATATCAAACAATCGAATACTAAGAAAACTTGGTTTTATTGGTTTACTTGGATTTAATTCTTGAAAAAGTGATTGATATCTTTGGTTTTGCAACAAACATTACTTATTCTTAACATTAAGGTGAGGTTCTATCAATAATCTATGGATACTTCACCTGAAGTCGCCGCCCAAGCTGTGGCACTTATTCAGGCCGGACACAGCCAAAGAAACGTGAGTGCTCAACTTAATTTAAGTCGATCTGCGGTCCGAAATGTTTATCGGAGGTACCTAGAGACTGGCGGCTTTGTTCGTCGCCAAGGAAGGCCACGATCTCGGGTCACAACTGAAAGGCAGGATCGATTCATCGTGACGACCAGCTTGAGAAATCGTCACCTTACCTCCATTGAGATACAAAACCAACTTCGCGACTTCCACGGAGTATCTGTGAGCGCTCGAACTGTTTGGAGAAGGTTAAAAGAACGCGATATGGTACCACACAAGCCAGCTAATGGGCCCAAACTAACGCGAGCCCACCGAACAGCGCGCCTTCATTTCGCACGCAGTCATTTAAATTGGACACAGCAAGATTGGAGCCGTGTACTCTTTTCTGATGAGTCTAAAATTGTGTTACATGGCAATGATGGAAGGAAGAAGGTCTACCAACGTAAGGGAGAGCGTTTCGCACAATGCTGCTTTGAAGAGAGGGTTGCTTATGGCGGTGGCTCATGGACTGTCTGGGGCGGTATATCCGCGAGCGGCAAAACTCAACTTGATGTTGTTACAGGACCACGGCTGCCAACATTAAATGCTAAAAGGTACATTCGTGAGTGCTTAGAACCTCACGTGATACCATACGCGGACTATGTGGGCCCAAATTTCCTTTTTATGCATGATAATGCAAGAGCCCATGCGGCCGGCATCGTCAGGGAATATCTTCGGGATGTGAACATCACAGTTATGGACTGGCCAGCCAGAAGCCCAGACATGGACCCCATTGAGCACATGTGGGATGAGCTAAAAAGACGTGTTAGGGCTCGTCAGCCAGTTGCCCAGACGATGCAGGAGTTGAAAACTGCCATAGAAGAGGAATGGGAGATGATCCCTCAAAATTTCATAGAGCGGTTGATAAACTCTATGCCTAATCGTATGAGAGCTGTGGTAGATGCCCATGGAGGCAACACGCGTTATTAAATTAAACCTTTATTTGATAAAACATGTTTTTTATTCAAAAATCAATTGCCTTTAACAAGGCGCATATCCGACTTGTTAGGCGTAGCTCCATGTCGTATGGTATTCTGAATTCAAATTTAAAACAATACGATCGAAAAATATGGTAAAATGTATCAGGTTTAAAACTGCATCAACAGTTTTTGTTCAATCTAGCAATCATATTTCGGTAGGGGCCATCGAAACCTAAACTCTAAGGTGGGCCAATAGATGTGTCCAGAAGTGTATAATGACATTGATTTACAAACCTGGATGACAGACGTACGGAACTGGGAAGATTGGCTGAAGAAAGGCAAGGTTTATATTCTGCAGTGGGCGCTTACGTGTTGAAGTGATGATGATGATGATCATCAGCCTTCTAATGTCCCCACCGCTGGGGCACAGGCCTCCTCACTGTGAGAGGGTGTGGGCCGTAATCCACCACGCGGGCCCAATGCGGATTGGTGGATGTCACATGTCTTCGAATTTTGGAACGAAGTTCCTTATCGCGCGTTGTGAAAGGGGGCTAGACGGAAAAAATTCTTACGAAAAGTTGTCACGACACTAATGAGGCTGTCCATCCAAAAAGATTGTGTTGGAAAAACAATCTAATAAAAAAAATTCTTACGAAAAGTTGTCACGACACTAATGAGGCTGTCCATCCAAAAAGATTGTGTTGGAAAAACAATCTAATAAAAACTTCTTGTATTTTTGGTGGGTAGGTACAAAGTTGCTGAGCTGAGCTGAGCTGAGCTGAGCTGAGCTGAGCTGAGCTTAGCTGATCTGAGCTGAGCTGAGCTGAGCTGAGCTGCGATGAGATGAGATGATGAAGTATAACTTCTTACGTGCGTGCGTGTGTACGTAGTTAATAATAAAAAAAATATTATAAATTAAAAAAAATAAAATTATATTACAATTCCTACACTAATTAATCAAAAGGAACTTCGTTCCATCCGGGTGTCCCTTGACACCTCTCAAGTTTTTTTGGTTCTAGGACGTGCCGGTTTCCTCACGATGTTTTCCTTCACCGTTTTGAGAGCACTGGTTTATATTAGAACAATAAACAGGTAAGTATACAAAATTTTGTGTGTTCATTAACAGCTGCATTAGTTTAAAACCGTGTTGCAGTCATTAGCGCCCACCTCCGAGAGGGGAGACATCAGCGTTCCAACATTTATATGATGAAATAACTTACAGAAAGTAAAGCGACTGCCTGGGTTTGAACTCACGACCTACAACTTGTAAGTCACGGCTGTTACCACTGCTCTGATCTGATGATGATGAGGGGTGGCAAAGAAGCTGCCAGCCTATCCAATCAGTAGTTGGCTGCTACCGCTTAAAGATATCTTTAAGTCAAATGTGAATAGGTTACTTCTAGGCAAGCGTGCTCCAACGTCGACCATCATTGCTTACCATCAGGTGCGAAAGTGGTCAATCGCCTGTATACCAGAAACATTAAGGGCCGATTTCACCAATGGAACTAATCGCGATTAGTTATACTAAACTCAGTTTATGCATTTAATCGAGATTAGAGCTTCACTACAAACTAAACTTGTTTAATTAAGGTTAACTTAGTTTAAATTCTAAACGCCCAGTTTTGGCTGAAATGCAAAATGAAGCTCTAATCTCGATTAAACGCATGAACTGAGTTTAGTTAAAACTAATCGCAATTAGTTTCATTGGTGAAATTGGCCCTAAAGGTGCGTTACTATCACAGAGATTAAGCTTAACTTATAATGGTTTTACGTACCCGACTGTATTACCCTCCTTCTCGAGAGTTTTTTAAGTATGTATACATGTTTGTATGTCTATTCCTTTGACACGCCCTGAAGCCTAAACAGCTGTATAGATTTTAACAAACGAGCTAAGTGTCATAAAATTCGTATTATTAAACAGTTTTTATGAATTTAGAAAAAAAAAAGCAGAACGACGGACGCTTTTAGGCAAGTGATCTCGAAGTTTTTCGTGACGTAATCGTGTAAGGTTTTAAAATAAAGGGCTCGGCGAGAGGATTCCAAAAATGTAAAGCAATACCTAAATCAAATTTCAAATTGAACTACATGCCACCAGCTGAATCCGACTACTTGTTAACCGATTTGTTTGTAACTTTTCAGTCGTTTCTTGCGCTCAGGTTTTTTAAAACAAGTAAACTAATTGGTAGTTATGGACAAAAACTACGAAATCATCTGAATGAAAAACTATGTAAATAATAAGAACGGAAAAGTATTATTTGCACAGCTATGCAAATAATTTCACTGACGACTGTCGCGTCATGACGTCACCGTCTAGTGGTGATGAGCATGCTTAAGATAATGTGATTGTGATAACTTCAATTGAAAATATTATCACTAGGCAAGTTATCTATCAGGGAATACGACAGTACTTTGTTCACGTGCTGCCGTGCACAGCGAGGCCCTAGCAGACGTTGCACAGAGGGAGTTCCGGAGTGGCCTTTTAAGAAGTAACGGGACCCCTTTTTTTACTGACCCCTTTCATGTGCTTATGGTGATTAGGGGTCGAAGGGCCGAGAGTGGACTAAACGGTTTTAGTGAGGTATGAATCCCACACTCACTTGTTTTTCTAAGTCCAGGCGCCTTCTGGAGGTTTCTCCCAAAACAAAAAATATACGAGTTAGCTACATATACGATACTAGTCGAAATAAAGTTGTCCCAACTGGCAGTCGATCAAAAAATTTGGAGAATTAAAACAACAGCTATTTTCCTGAAAAAAAAATATCCTTCTGTCTCCGTAAAGTCAAGAAGAAAAGAAGGCAGTTTTTAATACCCACATAAACTTTATTGCGGAATTCTTTTGGCTGCGTGTCTAAACACTGAAAGTTACGGCCCTTTTAACCCAACAAGAAGGTCGAGTGCACAGATAAAACTAAATCTCCGTCTACCATCTTTTGTTTTGAGACACTACGCACAACTTCTAAGAGTTCTAAGTCAAATGATAAAACGAATGAGTGAAATTAGCAAAGAGCGTCGTAAACATGGTAACTTTGCAAATATAGTAATTTAATTAAGACATGAGCTGTTCTCATTTAATCAAAATTAAGACAAAGTTCTGAACGAACGATAACGTCAAAGAAACACATGGACGAGGAACGAACACAAGCAAGAAGTCTGGCAAACAAGAGGGCAGGTCAGGCCAGAAGTCTGAAATGGTGAAAAAAAAACTCATAGAAACCGTGAATATATTGAAGTGTTGTCTTTGGAAGAAATAAAGCTGTTTATAGCACATAGTCAGTGTAGAAACCCCTTATTAAGCTTTCACTGGATAGAAAGACACAAGATAAACAAAAGATTTTTTCCTCAACAAAGCCTAAACCAGAAACATTTCATCACTAACTTTTTGTATTAAATTAATCGCAAATTCGCAACAGAAAGTTGCCTCACTAAAACGCGCTACACGCGCGGTCAGTCTTTGTTCCCAAGTTTTGAAGCGGGATCTAAATCATTCATGTTTGTTCAGCAAGTATCCTTGTTAGAAACTTTCTCTTTGCACTTCAGATTTATTGTTAACACTAACTTTTGTTTGGCAAAAATGTTATCTTAAGTTTTGTGGCTATGCATTGCAGTTAAAGTTATTACTTATTAGTAATAAATAGTTGTTGGTTCAAACTTAAAATGTGTGTTTTTTTTTTTAAAGAGTGCGATTTTCAGCTTCTTGTTTACGTAAAATTTAAAGCAAATGATTATAATTTCTAAAAACCCCGGAAGTTAGATTGAATGATACTGTTTACTATTATAATGTATAATGGGTAAGACGAAAAACTAGCTAACCATGGTCAAATGATAACAATAACAAGTCAAAAGCAAAAATAATATGTTTCTAAGCAACTTACATACAGGAAACGATAGAACGCCACCAGGTACAATAAACGTATCTAATATAAACATGAAAAATATCGTGAGGGAAGTTTGGGTATAATAGTAGATGAGAATCAAAGAAACAGTGGATGGAATAATGTGAAAAAATATATTTGGAAAGGGATCTATTACTGATATGACGGTTAATATAGATGCATAGTAAAAGACAAAATGTTGCACCGACACCGAATAAATTAAGATTAAGGGAAGAAGATGATGATGAATATTAACATCGAAGAAGAAAAGTAAAGAAAATAAGTAGGTAAGCGTTCGCGGACGGTAGACGGGGCACGTTTAACATGCGCACCGTCTAAACTATTTATTTCAATTCCAATGATATGAGGTTTAATGCGCATTTTCTGTCGTTGTATTGTGAATCGTCAAAACAATATGCTAATGACTCGACTCGACGTTGACTGTCATATCATACCGTATCGGATTGCATAACCATTTCCTTCACCAGCTCATGACCACTTCCTCCTTAACTTTGGCCTTGTTTGTCTGATAATGTATGGCTGTACGATTTTATGTTGTTTTTGTTGAAACTGCATAGTTTCATATTTATTTGTCTACTTCACTATATTTATTACCGAATTCTGCTTTACGACATCGAATTCCCAAGAGTTATTGAAAATTTAGCACTCCAAGTTTGCTCCTTGCAGCTCTGGTTTGAAATTTTTACGATTTTCTTTGTGTTTCAAATAGGTCATAAACTCTATTCCAACCCAATATATATAAAAGTACATATATAATTATGTGAATAAACTCACGTATTTTTCCTATCGGGGTTGGCAGAACTCGACTTGCTACGATTCTTACTTACTCCATTTGTATTGTTTTCATTCATGTAATTAAAGTAATCCATATTTTTATCAATGAAAAAAGAATTTGTTACTTTTGATGATAAACATAATCTAATAAATGTAATCGTAAAATAATACCAGGCATTAATGGTCCAAGTTCCGAAAAAATTAAGGCCAGCTGATAATCAGCTGATTCACATATACATGCTCTAATCATCAAACAAACATTCATTGAACAAATGAGAATCGAGAATTTTTACACTCCTTATCGGACTCCGGAAGCAGTTGTAGCGTTAGGTTTGTACCTATATAATTATATATCACTTACAGTATTCTTGCGAATTATTCTGCTTTGAATTGTGTCGATAGGTATTGAAGTTATCATTTATTTTATTACATCCATGACCTTCATCATTGTTATCGTTGAGTCTATTAAGTTTTGAATATGGAACACTTTTGTCTTTAATACTGATATGCCATTTAGAGTGGTATCAAGCACGCGGTAATAATACTCGTAGGCATCTGAAATTTTTTGGTTAAGGAAAATTGTGGTGTATAATTTATAATAAATGTCTTCCATCTTTAACAAAAAACATACACGAGTCTGTTTCATTGATAAACATATTATATATATAGGTCTCATTAGACTCACATTCGCGAAGGTCACCAGAAATGTTTATAAATTCAAGCTTAGGTAAGTCTTTCATCCGACCGAACTTAAAGGCACTTCCCTTAATATTTAGGCTGCAAAAATTGGACCCGAGAAATGCCCGCTTCCTGAATAAAATAGTGCTGCTCATACGAGAATCCTATCTAATATGACCAAAGGACCAGAGCTTCTGAGCGAGATGAACTGAATAATAAACAACGTTTAACAGATTAGGCGCTAGAAGAGACATTTCTAATTAGGGATCACAGTTTTAATGATTAAAGGCACTGTAGTTAATGGAAGATCAAAGTAAATAAACTACAGAGTTACGTCGACTATGATAGGGAATGTTGCAAAGGGAATGTATTTTTGGACATATTATGACAGAAAATGTGTAACTGTTTGAGAAATTGCTAATAATACTTTTTCATACTCTGATATAACTCTAATACGAGTATATTAGGTCCAAGTGCTCACAAATTGTTTAAATAACTATCTAAACGCCTTGTTGACAGTTCGCGTGACCCAAGCACTGGCTTTTTACTTGAACAGAGGATAAGCATTGCCGTACAATGTGGCAAAGTCGCCAGTCTTTTGGGCACATTATTGCTCGTCGACAGCGAAGCGAAATTTTTTGACGCCATATTTTAGATAATTTTTAGTTTTAGTAAGATTTTGTTTTTTGTTTCTTTGTATAATTTATAGTTAAAGTTATTTAAGTATATCTTGTTTCATATATTACATGCAATATGAAACCAATCACAATGTTTGTATGTAGATAAAAACATAATTATTTTGTCAACGGTGTGATTTCGATTATTGGAATAGTAGATAATAATTAGTGTCAAGCGTTAATCAAAACCAAATTCAGGCTGCAAATGAGCCCACAAAGTGTCATAGTGATTAATTATCGTATGGGATAGATTTTAAATTAGTATACGCCTAAGTAATACCCACAAAACCCACGGCAAAGCATCAAAGCCCACGATAGATTAAAGAAAAAATCATAACCGTTCTTTTGGCTCCACCTTTTGGTTCAAATAGAGATGCAAAAGGAAATCTGTCTCTTCCAATTATCATCATCATCATTTTAGCTGAAAGACATCCACTGCTTAACGTACGCCTCCCCCAAGTGTCACCACAATGAACGGTCCTGTGCGTCTCGCATCCATCGGCTAACCGCGACCCTCACTAGGTCATCGGTCCACCTTGTTGGAGGCCTTCCAACGCTGCATCTTCCGGTATGCAGTAGCCACTCCAGAAATATTTGGCCCCATTGACTGTATGTTCTGCGAGCAATGTGCCCTACCCACTGCCACTTCAGTCTGATGATTCTTCGGGCTATGTCGCTAACCTTGGTTCTCTTGGTCTTCTCGAATTATAAAAGAGAAATGATATTCTTTTATTACAGTGGTCTTAAAGACGACTTAAGAATATCCAAAATATAGGAGTCAATGAGATTTTCCAGACTAACGATAATTTCATCAGGAAGACTGGATTAGATAACAATACAAAACGTGTCATTGACTGTCCTTCAGAATGGCAAAACATATCATACACAACTGTATTATAAGCAAAAGACCTTCAACTGTTTGAATGAGATCCGCTAGCATTGTAAATTATACGTTGTATATATCGCCACACCTAACTCAGCCCATCAATGACAATAGTGCATCAATGACATGTATAATTTGCTTAATTCCGTCAAGCCCGTTCCATCACCAGACCACAAGACCTACGGCGATGTGCCACCGATCCATGGTGGACATCACATCCGTACGCATAAAACGTTTTGGAAACACTATCTTGTTGGTACCTATTTCATTTGTCAGAACTGGACTGAAATAATGTTTTCCTTCATGAAGGAAAACATAATTTCAGTCAATTCTGACAAATGAAATATTCTGCAGCAATTATTATGTCATGCCATGATGCAGAATTTTTTAGTCTGTTCATTGGGCAAGAGGATAGTTGGTACAGGAACTGAGAATTTGGGATTTATTCTGCTATTTGGTTCTGGCCCAGTGGTAACGGCCGCGGCTTACAAGTTGTAGGTCGTGAGTTCAAACCCAGGCAGGCGCTTTACTTTGTGTAAATTATTTCATCTTTACTGCTCTTGAAACGGTGAAGCAAAAGCATCGTGACGAAACTGGCATGACCTAGAACCACCTCGAAGACATGTGATATCCACCAACCCGCATTGGGCCCGTGTGGTGGATTACGGCCCACACCCTCTCACAGAGAGGAGGCCTGTGCCCTAGCAGTGGGGACATTAAAAGGCTGATGATGAATTTTCTTATTAAGGTCTATTTACCATATATTTGACAGGTTTTGGGCACATTACCATCCAGCGATGCGGAGGAGTTTTTCAACATATTTTTTTAGATTATTTTTAGTTACTTTTAATAAGTCAATGGTGTTTTTTTGTTTTAGTGTATATATAATACTAGTTAACAATTGATAAATAAACTTATCAAGTTACTATTAAATATAAAATTAGAAATAACAATTACATTTTATAGCTGTACCTATTTACTGAAATGTAGTGTTATTCTGCAAAGTTACTTCTTTCGGTGCTTCTAATCCCATACGAACACCTATTTAAGTTATATTCTTCTTATTTTTTTCCAAAATTAAACCTCACTCACACAAGTGACCGCACGCAATTCGAAAAGGAGTTCATTTCTTTCCTTTTTTAACAGAACCATCCTAATAATAATTCAAATTTCAATACCGTTCGAATTTCGAACTGCTTTGCTCTTTGGTGGTTTAATCCAGAACCATGCTTTGTGGTGCGACGGAAATCAAACCACTTCCTCTATGGAATTAGTACGTACGTATTTAATCAACGTATTAGTCAGTGGAGCATTAGAATATATTAATTAACAAGTGACGCTTGTAATGTTATCGCCTTAATAAGCTTCAGTAGTCGCGATCATGTTAGTGGCATATCGGGGAGATAGCGTTTCGTGATAAGGCTGTACATGCGGTATATTACCTGTGTTTGATATATAAGAGTCTTTATCTTTCATTTTACGCTCTTTTGATTCGTTGCGACTGTTTTTGATGAACGTTTTTTACTTTTTCCGGGTAGCTCATGAGTGAATTTTGAGTTCGTTTTTTTTTTGTATTTTGGCGACAGTATCTGTCGTCGATATTGTTATAAATTTGTCGTCTTTATTTTTTTTCTTTCAGATTGGTGACTGTTCTTGTTTTGCTTTTATTTGAAAGCTTCTAATCCCTTTTCAATTTTAGTTCTCTTTTGTGGCTTATTTGGTTTAAGTATGATATCATAATTTATATCGTCATCAATTTATCATGGACCTCTGTAATGCATTCGAGATAATGAGACCTGGAGACCCATAGCACAGGTTTTACTTAATATGGTCTCTTGTGTCCCATGTACAAAAAAAATCTTATAATAACTGTACATAATTTGTTACATGTGGGAGAAAATAAATAAATGTTACAATAATATAGACGTCAACTTGCATTGCATTATTGCATAATAATACTGATTGACGTTAATCCAAGTAGGTATGTTCACCCCAGCATAGAGACTGATTTCTATTATCAATCAAGCAATTAGGGATTTCAGAATAAATTATCTATAATCACTGCTAATTTGTTTACCAGTTTGTCATATAATCTTCAGTACCTATTTTTCTACATCGATCATCATCATCATCATCATTTCAGGCCTTCCCCAAGTGTCGCCACAACGACCGGTCCTGTGTTAATATTATATATACTTACTTAGTATGGCAAACTAACGGTTCAAAATTGGAACCAAGAAACAATATGATTGCAAAAGTAGAATCATTTATTTTAAATTTAGTAGGTATTTCATCCTATTTTCGAGTAGGCTGAAACATAATAAATACCTACGCTTACAAATCAAATAGAAAACCTATTAGGGAAATAAAATCAAATATTTCTTCGATACGATTAAACTGTCAGAATATGTATTGTGTTATCTATCTTTTCGATCGCGTCAACATAGCGTCGATTGAAAGCCGATAGTGAACGACAGACATTTGACAAGCGTTTGAATGTTGACTCGGCAAGAGTTTTCAGCCAGCCTTTTTTATTGTTCGGAATTTCATTTTTCAAATTATTTTGACAGCTGTCAAACTGTCTTAAATGACCGCGTTTTATTGCCGGTTTAGGGAAAGATCTACGAGTAAGTTTTTCGTTTGGAAATGTTTGTTAATATTGAAATAATGACTCAATATTTTATAAATTTGTATGTTAACATCTTTGTTTACCATATTTTATGCAAATAAATATTTCAGTATTGTTATTTTCTACTCGATAATTTTTTATTAAGGATGTGTTCTAATAACAATGTTTTTCCGTATTTGAATTAATGGTTGAAAATGTTTCTACTGGTGTGTAGTGTGTTAAGAGATGCCTCATTAGCACTTTTCTTTTCATAAAGATGTTTCCTTCAATAGAAATGCTTTCGTTCTAAGATATTTTGAGTCGAAGCAAATGAAGAAATTATCCATCCCGTTTCCTTTCTATGCACATCTTTTTCTGGCATCTGGTTCTGGTTTATATTACTGTCTATAGTTATTCTGTAATGCTAATAAGTTATTATTAAAAATTTATAATAATAATTTTATTAAAGTTCACTTAAGCCTCCCAATACCACAGCCGGATATCTTTGTTTTTTTTTTATCTTGAAATATTTTTACACTAACCGGGGATTGTCCTTGGGTGCACTTGCAAAGCGCGTACAGGGATAATCAATGGTTGGTGTCTCATTTCATAAAAAAACGTCTAAAAGGCCTCTACGAGTTGGCTTCGGCCCCTCGTACGTTTCCAAAGGTCCAGGACCTTAAGGTCCCGAGATATTAAAAAAAAAGTTATATTCCATGCGGGCGAAGCCGCATGCTCCACATTCAACCACCATTTTTATCGAAAAACAAAACTTCAACAGTCTCATGGAAGCAGACGACAAAGTTTGTCACTGCCAATCGATAGTTTGTAGTTAAAAAGAGATTACTGAAAGTAGATTGGAAAATTTTAAATTGAAATGTTTTTGTTGTATTTTGTAGGTAGGCTAAGTGATTTTGGATTTATAAAGTAAATTGTTCGTACGAGTAGGTATTATAATTCTATTTTATTTCAATACAGAGTTTAATTAATTCGATGTGCATTAATAGCCATTTATCTTGATTGGATTGTGTTATTAGTTAGCAAGATAAAAAATGATTCATAAAATAATATCGAGCCTTTATTTAAGAACCCAGCAATACTTTTCCTGATCCGGGAATTAATCCTAAGACCCTATGCTCAGCTGTAGTGTTTGCGTCCATTGGACCAACGAGAAACTGAGTTTTTTATTAGTAAATAATTTAAAGACTAAACCTTAATGCTTATGGCTGTAATAATTTTGGGAGGTTCCTGCATCAAATCAGGCGGTAGGAAAAACGTACGGGTGTTACCACTGTGCGGATCGCCCAGAGGATACGGTGGAGCATAGGGTGGAGGTCTGCCCTGCTTGGGCGGAGCACCGCCGTGTCCTCGTGGATGCGATAGGTGGCGGCGGCCCTGGTTCAGGCCATGGTACGGAGCGAGAGGGAATGGGAAGTAGTCTCCGCCTTCTGCGAAGCAGTAATGCTCGCGAAGGCGGAGGCGGGACGCGTGAGGGAAGCTCAACGGAGTGCCCCTCACGGCCCCGGCCGCTACCACCGCAGGAGAGGTATTTGGCGTACTGGGCGTAGGACGTCGCGAGACGATCTCCGGCCACCGTCGACCCGGGCCTGCGGACGGCGAGCAGTGGATAGCTCACCGTCCGATCAGCACCAGACCCGTGAGTCGACTGCGCGTAGTGTTCCACGCGCGCCTCAAAGAGATTAGTGTCAGCCACCACTGACGGAGCCCATCGTGGCCGGTGCCTGCATGCCTAGGGGTAGCGGATAAATTCTGGTAATGAGTTACCGCACCCCGGGGCACTCCGGCAGGGAAGGAACAGGGGTGGGTTTTAGTCAGTAAGAGTCTGACATGCCCTCCCGCTCCACCCAGAGCGGGAGAAGTCATTGGATGATTTCCCAGCCACCCCAAAAAAAAAAAATGGTTGTAATAATAATACAGGGTGTAACGGAAAGGTGTGGTCATATTTTAAGAACTGCATCTGCCCATCGATATGAACTACTTTTTTCAAGAAAATTCGAAGAAATTCTTAAAAAAATTTTTTACTCCCCATACAAATATTGATCAGCATAAGATAACTTTGTATGGAAAGTCTAATTTCTTTTTTGGGAATTTTCTATTTTTTTTTACAGAAAGTTGTTCATTCCCATGGGCAGAACCGGCTTCTAAAATATGACCACACCTTTCCGTTACACCCTATATAATACGTAATGCCCTACTTTGTAAAGTGGGGGACTTATCCATTCAATAAATTACTTCAGTAGCTGATATCCACTTCACTTTCACTGAGAAGATAATAACTTAACACCTCTTCTATGCAGTCGGTATTTATGGATTTATTGAGGATGGAACAGTAAACTCAACTCAAAACAATAATATATATTTAGACCACTATGCCTATTAAGAAATCTTTAGATAGACATAACACTCACATTTTTTTTTTTGCTGTTAGCAACACACGGTTTGTGCATTGAACCAGTGTCAAGTGTAGGAACTTACTAGTTTTTTGATACAATCACTTTGTTTAGTTTGCCATTAGAATGCGGATGTAACACATTCTAAAGTTTTTGCAGTATTAGGCAGCAAATGTTCTGATTTTGCCTTCTCGGTAAGCTTCGCTGAGGTAGTCAATACTACAACAAAATTTTCAGCTTAATTTTTCCATGTGATTTCTTTTTAACCGACTTCCAAAAAGAGGAGGTTCTCAATTCGTCTGTATGTTTTATTTTTGTATGTATGTTACCCGATTTCTCCGTCAGTTGTGAACCAATTTTCAAAATTCTTTTTTCATCTGAAAGAATATATTCCCGAGGTGGTCCCATATAAATTTTATCGAAATTGCTTCAGCGCTTTTTGAGAAACTGAACAAAAACGGAAAATACGTGTACCTCGATGACGTTTTGGTGTTCCCCAAATGTTTAAATTCCACGTTCCATTATATTGGGGTTTTTAGTTCTGGGGTATAACAACAAAAAGTGAAAAATAAATAACTATTTTACAAAAAAAACAACCGACTTCCAAAAAAAAATACACATAAAAATTTATAAATAACTTTAATTTCGGAAGTCGGTGTCAAATAACGAAGAAGTAAAAATACAAACACCGACTTCCGAAATTAAAGTTATTTATAAATTTTTAGTGTGTTTGTTTTTTGGAAGTCGGTTGTTTTTTTTTTGTTTTATTGATTTCACATATTGTCTAGTTCAAATCAAAACAGCCACTGAACTTGACTTGACCAAATCCCGACAAAAAACCCTAAACAAATCCCACAATTCACTTATTATTTTTTTAACAGATATAATATAAAGTATCCCGAAAAAAAAATCCACATATTTACCTTATCTACCTACTTACGTGGAATAAATTACAACTTTAAAGCTGTAATATTTCCGTACCAATATTTGAAAATTAAGTTTTTTATCTACATTTTCTCCTATTTCATTGAAATGTTCATGTAAGACGGAGAGGAAGAAGGAACGAGTTGTGACAAAAGACTGTGGTATGGGAAGATTAACGAAGTGTGCTTCATTAATCTTCAAACATTTTAAACTTCAGTTTTTTAAAGTGTCATGTTCTCAGTTGACGTCAACGCCATTTTGAATGTTTACGTTTAATAATCACAGATTTAACCTTTCTTTTTGAGTTTTGTTGAGAGTTCCGTACCCAAAGGGTAACCAACGGGGCCGTATTACTAAGACTCCGCTGTCCGGCTGTTTAATTTTCACAAAATGTGTATTTCTGTAGCCGCTATAACAACAAATAAGAAATACACATTCTGTAATTTTTTTTCCTCGTACCTATTACGGATCATAAGATACGCCCAAAAATAAAACCCCAAAGAAACACGTTTCTAGAAACGTGTTCTGTTTTGTTTTTTTTTTCAGTTTATGGTACGGAACCCTTCGTGTGCAATTCCGACTCGCACTTGGCTGGTTTTTATTTGAAAAAAGACTTGTAAGTTAAAAACTCAACGATTAATTCAACTAATAAAATTCGAGTCAATAATTAGAAGTAATTCACTCTGTTTAAATAATTGCCTTCTAAGTAGGTAATCCAATTGCCGGCCTTTGAATCCAGTACAACCATTTATTATAGTTAAATTAATAAAATAAATAATAATAAAAATAGGAACATTATTAATGACTTGTTTGCTTACATAATCAGTCTTAACCTTACTCTTACAGTAATTACAACCCTATGTTTTTTATTTATTGTGTAGGTAATCATAATAAATAATAATAAAAATGCTTATTATTAATGACCTCTTTGCTTATCATAATCAGTCGTCATAAAATACTAGCGACCCGCCCCAGCTTTACACTGGTTCAAATTATACACTCAAACCTTTCTATGAATCGCTTTGTTTATCGGTGAAAACCGCATGAAAATCTGTTCAATAGTTTTTGAGCTTATCGCGAACTGACAGATGCGGCGTGGGACTTTATTCTATATATAATACATATTTGATAAACTTACTCTTACATTAATGGGGTATTTTACATAAAAAAATCTAATTAGTCTTTCAGATTAATAACCAAAATATATTGGACAAGTATTTTTACATTTTTTCACGTAAACAAAAAATGAGGGAGTATCGCCCTCATTTTTTGTTTACGTGCGTTGAAGTCACGCGGCGCGACACTTTACCACCAAAGTGACGTTACGAACCCACTCTCCTGAACTTTGATGCGTTTTATCTTTGTCATTTTTTATTGGTTTGGTAAAGCAAAAGATACGTGTCCAATATTTTTTGGTTATTTAACTGACGGACTAATTAGATTTTTTTAGTAAAATACCATATTATAACCCTATCACCGCAAGGCCCTGCGTCGACGAGAAGCGACAGCAATCAACACCGTCGTCGCCTTAAGAGGCGGCGGTTTCGCGCGCTTTAAAACTCTATTATTACTAATAAGGAACGGTTTTACTCCGGCCTCGCCGTCGCCATAAGGGGACGGCGGGGCCCGACGACAGTGCTGATCACTGTCGCCTCTCGTCGACGCAGGGCCTTGAGGTGCTATGCTTTTTCTTTATTATTTTTGTGTAGGTCCCGCTATTCAACCTTGTGTATACAATTAGTTATTCAATGGTGCCGATTCTCTTGTTCAATAACTAAACTAAAATTAGAGAATTGCTATCTTATACTAAAAGGCAGTGCAAGAAAAGGACGGCTATAGCTATGCACTAAGTTAGAGATGTCAAACTAGTTTACGCCTTGCGCTTCGCAGTGTTTTTAGACGACATGTTTTTACGTGTACCCTTAATTTGTATGGAAATATTAGTTCAAACTAAATTTGACAGCTCTAATTTACGTCCGTCTCTTTCTTGTTTTATTAGAGAGAAAAAGGTAGCAATAGCCTAAATTAAGTTTAGTTTGTGCACAACAGAATCAACACCAATGTTAGAAAAATACATTTACATGTGAAGTTGAGTTATACTTACTACATCCTATGACTTCTCCCGCTCTGGGTGGAGGGGGAGGGCGTGTCAGACTCTTACTGACTAAAACCCACCCCTGTTCCTTCCTGCCTCGAATGCCCAGGGGCGAGGTAAATCTGTTTCGAATTTATCCTCAACCCCCGGGCAGAGTTGAGTTATACTGCCGGGATAACATTGTTACAAGGTTAATATTTTGATAGTAAATAATATTGAAATATCTATTATCTGAGCTTTCGTAGACCCGTTAAAACATACACTTAGCGCGTATTAAGAGTTACAATATTGTCGATACAAGGAAAAGGATACCCTTAGCTCAATAGTTCACTAAAATCACACTAATATTATAAAGGCGAAAGCTGTGGTGTGTGTGTGTATGTTTGCTACTCCTTCACACTCAAACAGCTGAACGGATTTGGATGAAATTTGGTACCAGGATAGCTTATATCCTGGATTAACAAATAGGCTATAAATTATAAAGGTGGGAGGTACTAATTTCACGCGGACGGAGCTGCGGCTTTTTTCCAAACAAACATTACCTGAATGTTCGAAATTTCTAAATTACGATTTTGCAGTTACGAAAACGCAATGAATATCAAGCCAATCCGACAAGTACCTACGTGGCTTAGAGCGAAGGGGCGGGGTTTAACTCCACTTGCCTGTGTTCGCGTTACATTGCGCGGAATAAAAAATAGGTTTATTTTTCATACCTAAAAATAAAAGTCGTTTCCCAGCAACAATTTTTGCGTAAAACTACTTTGTTAGACGTACAGTATGCATAGTTAACGGCTCTGTGATGTGTCTTTTTACACACTGTATACACAGATGACGCTTTTTATTATAAGTGTATCAGACCAAAGTATACCAAGTAATAATAATCCTCCTGACTGAATTTCCATCACGGTAGCCAATCTCAACAGAAATTAGCCAGGTACGCAGGAGATATTGTAGTGCACAAGCGTGTGAGCAAACACAGTTGCAATCTCTGTTCCTTTACTCTCATAGTCCGATGGGACGGCAATCCGACACGACCGGGGAAAGATCAAGCGTAGGACAAACGGTTTTACGTGCTTTCCAAGGCACGACGGGTGGCACAACACCAACTTCCAAACTCCGGGCTGCGTAATTCCTAATGGAAAAATAGTATAGAATAATTCCTAATGGAAAAATCCAATACACCTTTTTCCCAACCCGGGCATCGAACTCAAAAAAAACTTTTTACAAAAAAAACTACCGACTTTCAAAAAAAAGTACTCAAAAATTTAATAAATAGCTTCAAATTCGGAAGTCGATGTTTGTATTTTATTTCTTCGTTATTTGACACCGACTTCCTAATTTAAAGTTATTTTTTAATTTTTAGTGTATTTTTTTTTTTGGAAGTCGATTGTTTTTTTGTAAATTTTTATTTTTTATTTTTCACTTTTTGGTTGTTATACCTCAGAAATAAAAACCGCAATAGCATGGAACGTGGAATTTAAACATAGTCGTTATTAAAGAACACCAAAACGTCACCTAGGCATACGTATTTTTCGTTTTTGTTCAGTTTTTCAAAAAGCGCTGAAGCTATTTCGATAAAACTTATATGGGACCACCTCGGGAGTATATTCTATGGGATAAAAAAAGAATTTTGAAAATCGGTCCTCAATTGGCGGAGAAATACGCGGAAATCCATAAAAAAAAACATACATACAGCCGAACTAAGAACCTCCTCCTTTTTCGAAGTCGGTTAAAAAGGACCTTACACTCAGCAGTCGCGCTTGTGACCACGAGACAGTTAGCCGTGGCAGTTAACCAAAGTGTACCAAGTACTCATTCCATGACAGTCACCCCCTCTATTTCTACAACTTACAATCACCGTAAATCTTTGTATTAATTTCTATGAGCCTCACACAATTGACAAACTTTGATTCACAGACGGCGGCATTCCTAATTTCTATTCAGTAACCAACTACTAACAAATACCTTATATGAACATTAATTTCTACCACAACTGTACAGTTGCTAACAAGATCTACAATAGGAATAGAGAAATGTGAAACACAGAAGTTTAAATTGGTATTGACTTGAAACTATGTCGAAATACGACATTTCCATGAAGCAAATATATTGAAAGTACAGTGGTAGTTGTTGGAAGACTTGTATTAGAGTTTTTCGATTATATCACACCACATATAAGTTCAACACACACACACACAGGTACACAGGTAAGGGGGTTCACTTAGGTTTAAGCTTTATTTACTAACACTCTCTGTCAAGGTGCAATTATACGACTTTTAACGGTTTTTAATTGAAGATCACGCCTAAACGACTAGTCTTATTTTTCTGAAAAAAATGTATGTTACTCTAGACAATTGTCGCCGTTGTTTGATTTCAGAATACTTGAAATTATATTTTTATAACATAGTGTAATTAATTTGTAAATTTATGTCTAACGCGGATAAAGAATTGAGAATCACGCAAAAACTATAAAGCGTATTTTTATGAAACTTTCACCATTTTAAAAATAATTTAATTATTTATAATTAAGTTTTAGATTTTTAGTTTAATACCTGTTGTTTTATGTGTAATAAATTAATAATGCGTCTAATTTCGGACAGCGCTCCTTGATGGGCGAGTCCTATTACTGGGTGGAAATACGACGCGTTACGTGAGCTCAGCGCAGAAAACCCAAGCTAACCACTCAAGTTCATTGGCAGCTAATAGCGCCTTAATAATATGTATACTTAGGTTAAGGTATATACAACCCGAAATAAATGAATTATTATTATTATTTCACCAGAATCAATGAAAACAGCAAATAGAAAATTATAATTATGTTACTCGGTAATGAGTCTTACCTACTTATAAAAAAAATAACCATGCGGTTATCTCAACCACTGATTAGCAGGTTCTTAATTCAAAAGTTTCAATGGAGAATTTCAATTTAAAATACGTTAAACAGTATTTTAACGAAGCATTATGATAAGAAGAAATTTTATGTGGGTACTTTATACACCACAAAAGAACCAGTCAATCTATGTACTTCATATTACTATTCTTTTGGAACACGACCTAGTAAATTAAAACAAATAAATAACTACTTTTTCACTGTTTTTTAACTTTTTTTTGGTATTTAAAAAAAAGCAACTGGTTTTTACCAAAATTTAAATCAAACAAAAATGTTTCAACTACAGAAACAAAAAGTATTAACTAAAAATATAATACAAAGGTTTATTCGTTGAGTTATGAATTAATGCAGCTTTTAGTACAAAAACAAAACGAAAACAACAATTTAACACAATAAATACATTATTGTATAAAACAGGAGCCATAAAATGCCGCTCACGTCCAACATGTTACTTATGATTAACAAAGTTGCGCTGAAAGCCAACTGAACAGTAAAACTATTCGCCAAAGCACGTGTAGAGTTTAGTTAAGCTATACGTTAGTGTATAAACAGATGATCACTTTGAGCCTTATTTATAAAAAATAAGCATGCGATTAGCTTAAGTACAGATTACGGGTTCTGTATTAAATTTTTTTTATAAAGAATTTGAGTTAAGATCAGCAAATCAGTATTTAAACAAAAAAAAAAAAGTTAGTAGCGAGTTTTATAAATAAGGCTGATTGTCAGTAAACGTAAGTCAGAATATTGAGGTTCCTATAAATTATTCCTCTGTAGAAATTGTTTATCGCATTATATAGCAGCAGAACAAATTTCTTTAAAAATGGTTGTCATATCGATGAAGCATTTGCCCTTCGCGTTTTTCTGCGAGAGTCTCCAGAGAGGAATATTTATTAGAACCCCTAAAAACTTTTTGATCTCCTTTTTCCACCCAATAATCTTTTAGCTTTCTGGTATTTTTTTACTTAATACTATCGATTTGGTAGCAATAACTAAGATAGTACACCCTGACCAAACGACAAACGTTAATTAGAACTATGACCAAAAGCGCGAGGCAAGTGAGTAAAGCAAGCCGATCCGGGGCAAAGGCAGGTCGCAGTTACTAAGCAAAGACTGTGAAGGAAAATATCTTGAGGAAACTGGCATGTCCTAGAACTAAAAGTTCCCTTTCATGGAGAGGAGGCCTATATCCCAGCAGTGGGTACGTGAATACTGACGTGAAACCTGATTAGGCTTATCCTTACTAACCAATGGTATACTCGTATCACAAAAGACGATCTAAAGACGATCTAATATAACTTTTAGGAAATCAAATCAAAAAGTGGATTATTTGGCAATCAATAAAACACATGCCCTAATAAATTAAAGCCAGCCATCAAAAGTAAAGCCGCGCCTGCAAAACTTTACGAGTGGGCCATTAAAATGGCGCTGTGAGACGAACAAGCCCAGTTAAATAAAACTCTAATCTTTATAGATACGATAAAATTTTCTTCTACCTGATAAGGTTTCAGTATCGATTTTTCTTCATAATAATAAAGAAATTTGGTTATTCAGACCTGACCTTCTTCAATGGTAATAGGTCTGGTTAGTGGGATAAGCTACGCACTATATTTTAAGGCTTAAAACGAGTAAATCACTTAGACTGGAACGTGAACAGAATAAAGTGCTGGATTATGGTTTCAATGTCGTTTCGAAAAATTAGGGTTTTATGAGATCAAAGATAGATTAGCCTGGCTGTCCATTGACGCGGAGCGAGACAGTGGAGTGGAGCGAGGGACCAATTTGGAGCGGATTTGCGGACTGTGTCTGCACATTGATGCGGAGCGAGGAAGTGCGGAGAGGAGTTGCGGACTCTGCGAAGCTAGGCCGAGTTCACGCGATGAGTAATTTGAACCGCGGTGGCGGGAGATCAGTTCATATAAATGTGAAATGTTGCGGACCTCGCTCCGCTTTCCCACTCCGCTTCCCGGTTTTGTATGAATTTTAAAGAAGTTCGCAAATTCCTGTCCACTGAAACGGAGCGGAGATGGTTAATATTGGCACATCTCTGCTCCAGTGGACAGTCAGCCTTATGGAACGATTTGGGCAAGAATAACACTCTATTAAGGTACATAGAGAAATTGTTTAATTGAGCTGACATAATTATATTTTTAAAGTTTAGTCTTTGTGGCATAGGCCATTTAAATTTGATCTTTCGAAAACATCGAAACGATTAATCAGCCTGTATAAAACTCAAAATACAATGTAAATAAGTTAAATTGAAGCATGTTCAAACTTTAAATTTTTTTTTACATGATCATTTTAATTAAATATCAGTCAGTGTTGTCTAAGCCCTAAGGCAAGGGTCTTGCTTTCTTCTTTCAAAAGGAATAACTCTAGGGTAAAAAAAAAAAAAACTAATTGTATGTGGTCCACTCTGTTATACTATCAAAAATGTTGGACACGTATTTTTGCTATCAAATCAATAACGATAAAACGCATCAAAGTTTAGAAGTGGGGGCTCGATACGTCACTTCTAGGTTATAAGTAGTACATTTTAAGGATGATTCACGTTACACCGTGTCGCCACCGGCACGGCCAGGCATGGATCAGTTCATATAAAAAGTATACTATAGATATTTGACAGTGCAATTGTTTGACCGGCAATTGTTTCCCGGCCGGGGCATGGCCGGGGCACGTCCGTGCACACGTTCATGTTACACCGTGTCGCCACCGGGCCGTGCCCCGGGCGGGAAACAATTGCCACCGACATGTCGACGCCGTGCCCCTGCTGGGGCACGGCCCGGTGGCGACACGGTGTAACGTGAATCATCCTTTATTCGTAGGTGTGACGTCATATGTAATTTCAATGGACTCTATCTGCTTTATTTTTGGTTACGTAAAAAAAGAAAAATACGTGTCTAATATTTTTTGGTAATCTAACTGTTGCTGGAACAAATAGATTGTTTTAGTAATTTACCATTTCTCCCCGGTTTTAAACAAATGTGGATCAGTCCTGTCTGTATAATTGTTGTTATCTGTGTATTGTTGTGTTCTATGTATAATTATCTACATTGGCGAACATTTTTCCGGGACACACATTGTGGTAGATTGAGTCAATATAATTTGTTCGAAAATATCAACACTTTGAAAGTAAAACATCGATAGAAATAACTAAATTGTTATCAGGAATACTGACCGCCCTATACTACGAATTAAATTAGCTTCGTAATTTATGGCTCAGTTACTTTAAAGTAAAAGAAAAATCATCTACATTCTAAATTAAATATACCGTTCATAATGTCACACACCCGTGGTTAAGAAATCTACAACATTGTTACCGAGCACAACTATTTTTATAAACTTTCTGCGATTCAGAGCGTATGGGTGTGTTTCCAATGAGTCGGAGCTGAGCGTCACCGCGTAGGGGGCTCAGCTCAGCCTCAAGCTCAGCTGCGCATGAATTGGTGGGTCAAAATATTTGAAATCTCTGCGCGGCTTGGAGTGGAATAGGAGGTGAGTGGACTTTTATTTCAAAATATACATATATGATATCGCAGAACCGAGTGAAAACTATATACGGGATAGAAAACGAGAGGTGCTGTGTTGAGCGGAAAGCAATGGAGCGGGTTTTATCTGTTTCATTTTTTTTTTCTCTTTGTATACTCGTACATAACTGGTTAGCTAGTTTAATAACGATTCCAAAGGCATTTTACACAATTTGTAGCGAGATACCTGTCGTATCTTTAGAGATATCGTCGTTTTAATCAGACGCGCCATAATCGCGGGATTCACGTGACAGTTCCGAGCTTTCGCGCCAAATGGCTGGACCCTGGAGAGGATAATAAAGTTAACTTGCTTAGCATAATTAAGTTATTTAAAAAAGCACATTAATTTTCAAAATTCCAAAATTGTAATCTATTGTTAGACGAGAACAACTGCTGACAAACTGTTATGCAGTTTGGCAGACTTTATGTAAGTTACGTTAGTACAGATTTTGAATAAATAAATTTTAAAAAATCTTCTAGTAAAGAAAAGAAGACATAAAAGCGCTGCTTTCTTTTTTTAACGACAACATGAAGTATTGGTTTCTCTCTGAATGATTCAATTAAAATAAAACTGACTGTCGCATCGATTATGGCTTCGTTCAACTCTGCTTTTCTCCGCTCCGCTCCATCACGCCACTCCGTTTCAGTGAAAACGCGCCCTGAATCGTGTTTGTCTCCTATAAAGTTCGAGTGGTCTTTCCGCTGTAGCGTGCGCGCATAACTAATGAGCGCGTAATAAAATAAATCAGCTATACAAGTGGTCAGGAGCGGCTTGCTAATGAGGGAGTTGTCGGAACAATGTTGTAGAACTGGATACAAGATTTCTTTAGCACTACTTATTTGGTGAATGTGATAGTTTTTTGTCAGTCAGTCACGCCTCAATGACTGAACGACTTTATAGTAAATTTTGAGCACGGTTACATCATGGCCTAGTTATGGAAAATGCACATTCTTATGTCGGTGTAAACGTACTGCGTGGGATAATTTTCAACTTTCAATCGATCAGTGTCTCAGAAAGCTAGTGTTTAATTAAAATCTTAAAAAGACTACTGAAGAAAAACTGTTGTGTCAATTTATTGTTAAACTAGCTGCGCCCCGCGGTTTTACCCGCCTAGACCGGAATAAAAGGTAGCCGATATGTTAATCCAGGCTATAAGCTATATACATACCAAATTTCATCCAAATCGGTCCAGCCGTTTGAGCGTGAAAAAGTAACAAACATACACACTCACAAACTTTCACATTTATAATATTAGTATGATCATAAAACAGAAAAATATGAACCAATACAATGGGCAAAGAAAAAATATATACAAAAAAAAAAATTAAGAAGTAAATTTTCATGGTAAAATGGTCTAGCAGAAAGTGATTTTCTAACATACTTTGTTGTGTTTATGTTTTGGCAACCTTGGACGATAAATAAATGATTAAGAAAGAAACATTATTATTCTAGATGGCAAAAATTGGGAAATGTTAAAACAATAATGAATCCTTCCCAACGAATTTCAATCACGGTGGCCAATCTTAACGGAGATTAGACAAGCACGTAGGAGAAATTATAATGCACAAGCGTGTGCGCAAACACAGGTGCACTCTCTGTTCCATATGGTTCCGATTTCACCAATTCTAAATGCCCACTTTTCGACGTTTAAGCTCACTTAAACGCGTTTAGCCGGTGTCATAAAGCTAAAGAGTTTGTTTGTTTGTTTGGTTCAACGCGCTAATCTCAGGAACTCCTGGATCGAATTGAAAAATAATTTTGTATTGAATAGTCCATTTATCGAGGAAGGCTATAGGCTATATAACATCACGTTGCGACCAACAGTAGCGAAGCATCAATGAAAAATGTGGCATAAACGGGGAAAAAATCCTTTTGAGAGCTTTAGTTGCGTACTCTGCGTAAACTGTTAAAGTTACGCAAAAATTATGTACGACAAAGTTTTTCTCCTTTTAAAGTTCTAAAAAAAAGTCCGCGACAGCATAATTCTGTCTATCTTTTAAGGTTAACTCACTATTATCTTTTTTATGGTTTTTATTTTTTACGCTAAGCTTAGTTCAGTAAAACTTAGTTTATAGAGCGAATGGTGAAATCTGCCCTTACTCTCATAGTTCGATGGGACGTAAATCTGACATTACCGGGAAGAGATCAGCGTAGGTGCAACCACGAGAACAACGAGGCTGTCAAAATGTTATAATAACTAGATTAAAGCTAGACAACTATAAGGATTGAAATTCAAAAAGTTTCAGAAACTCACCTTGGTAATAATAACATTTAGTTCCTATTTCGACCACGAGCAGACTTATCGTGCGCGTGGTCTACCATCTAACGGCCAACTCTACCACCGCGCGTGCTCATTGTTCAAATCAAATAGCACGCATTTCCACGGCTTCCTCCTACACACTTCCGTCCCATTTCACGAAATCACTCCCACAGATTGCAAGAAAGCGAGAGGAAAGATGTTACACATCAAAAATTAAGTAATATTTGCTATCAAGCTAGTAACCCTAAAACCATTAATTATGACTATCACAAACATTTGACCTTCATCTAATTACCGAAATACATAGTTTCGTGCGTAATGTTGGCAACAAGCTAAAATTACAAGATGTGATAAACTTTTTCAAAAAACAAATAGAACGAGAACATCTGTGACAGACAGACATAATTAACAATCAACACTTCGATCCAATTTTAGATAATTGGATTGTGACTCACAGAAAAGAGAAAAAGTTTTTTGTCCGAAGAAAATTTCGTTTTCGAAAAGTTTAGTGAAGGTCAAACTGTCAAAGAAGACAGAACTTCTGTCTCACAGTCAATTTACTATGATAATCGTAGTTGTGGAGATGAATGTGGGCCATTTTACGGCTTGTTAGTTTCTAAGTTTTGAACATAGAAGCAAAAGAAAATCTCAAACAAGCTGTGTTATTTATACTGATTAGTGGATTTTTAATTCGAATTCTCCATAGAAAATAAGGATTTTTTCATTGAATTAAAAACCGGTTAATCAGTGTTTAAACTAATCACATGGTCAACAAAGACCCCTTATAGTTTCGCCATGTCCGTCTCTCCGTCCATCCGCAGCTTAGCTCAGAGACGCTTAGTACTAGAAAACTATAATTTGGCATTGGTATACATATTAATCACGCCGACAAAGTGGTAAAATAAAACCATGTGAAAAAAAATGTTGTACCTACTTCCTGTACAAGAAAAGTGGGATGATTTCTTTTTCTCTTCTTTCCCATGCTGTGGGATGTCATTGGATAGACCATTCAAAAATATTGCGGGTCTGTGAAAACTATTTTTCGATTCAGGAATCCGTTTGCGTAAATTGATAATTTTTGATAAAGTCAAAAAAAAAAGTGTCCCCGCCGCCTACCAGCTAAATGGTACTCGTAGATTGTGGATATGTGAAAAAAAGCACGGCAGTAGTATATATAACGAAATTAAAAGAAAAACTATCACAACTAAGTTAGCTCTGTTAGTTTTAGAGTAGCACTTAAGGCTCTTATGTATCGCAATATTGTATAATTATTGTACAATGTGTTAATGAACTGAATAAATTTTTATTTATTTATTTAATTAAATTTCGTACAAAATACAAAATCCGTGGAAAAAATTACTTACCTTACTCGTAGACCGTACGGTCTACGGAGGTACCACCTTGTGGGTGGCCCGACACGCACTTGGCCAGTTTTTTTTTAATATGACCGAATTATTCTCTCACAAATTGAAAACTCTCAGAACAAGTCTCGAGCCAGACAGACAAGGGAGATGTGACTACGCGTTTTCCTAGAAAATTTTCCACGGATATTTAACCCAAAATTGTGTCGCATCGCCGGAGTCACGCCTGACTTGAGATTTTTTAATTTGAGAGCGAATAGTTGTTTGGGAGCCTTTATAGTTTTTGAGAAACATGGACTCCGTGAAGGAATTCCATCTTCATTCGAAACAAGTCACCCAAGCAAATGAATTTTTACCTAATACAAAGCTTTAACAATTTCTTTCTGTTCGAAGCACTATTGCATCTCCAAATGCAACAGCTTCCTCAAAGTCCGAACCAACGAGTTTTTGATATAATTTATTCTTAAGACGGGTCAACGAATTTAGTCTGCCAACGCTCCCATCCAATATAAAGGCAAATCGCTTTAGTCCAATTTTAGTGAAGCTTCGAATATTAAATCTGTAAGACGCTCATCTCGTGGAGGTGCCAGCAAATTTGAATCACTGCGGTATATACTCACTTAGGATAAATCGGAGTTTAGTGGTAAATTTAAAACATAAATTTTATAGAGGTACGTTTAGTCTGAGATTTTCTTTGAAGGAATCTCTTCAATTTTTAAGCTTGAGAGGTTTGTCTTGTGTATGAGTTAATGTTGTAGTTGAAAAGTATTTAGGAGGCTTGACAAAAATATATAATTATTTCAATAAAGACAGTGGAAATGGCGACTATATAAACTGAACCAGTTTTTATAATCGCCATTTGCTCTATAGGTATTAATTAGTAACCGATATTTAGTTTTTCTTTATTATTTTCTCCGGTTCTCGCTTTCCATTTCAGTTATGTAAAAATTTTGTGATATGCAACAAAGATGTACAATTCAAATTTAATCCAACTTTAAACAATAGTAACATGGACTAAAAAAAATAAATAGTGTAGTCTCTCAGAGAATTTCAATTAACGGATCTAGGACTCCCACTGAGAGGGATTATTTTCCTCAAACGGACTTTAAACTGCCGGAAGAATTTAATTTAGCACTCGGAACTGCAGTGACTACGAGAAAATCTAATTCAGTTTACACCAGTCTCTATTTTTTACGGGTAACTAAAAAAGTACAGATTACTTAAGCAACTGAAGAGGAGCAGCGGAGCGGGGTGGAGGTGATCTGCATATTTCTTTAGAACGGTACCAGTATCCAACATGGCCAGCAAGCTGATTAAAACTTTTATCATAAAGAGGTTAAATTCTTCCATTGGTTTTTTTGTGAAACCTTTTACATAATCACTAGAATAGCTGCCAGGCGATTCATACATAGTTGAAGTGAACTGTCATTCCACTGGAGTAGTTCCACTGGGCAGTTACATTAATAAAAACTATTGCATATGTATTTTTTCTTTTTCGCGTTAATAAAAAATGAGGACGATGCAGTGCATTGAAATTTTCTTTTTACGTGCAAGTGACGCAACAAGATCTTTGTAATTTTTGAATGAATTAGTAAAGAAAAAAAACCTTTTTTAAAAAAAAAAACAACCGACTTCCAAAAAAGAAAATACACTAAAAATTAAAAAATAACTTTAATTTCGGCAGACGGACAGAAACACCGTTGTTTGTATTTTATTTCTTCGTTATTTGACACCAAAAGTTTCTTATTTTTAACCGACTCAGGAGGTTCTCAATTCGTCTGTATGTTTTTTTTTTTTTTTTGTATGTATGTTACGCGATTTTTCCGTCAGTTGTGAACCAATTTTCAAAATTCTTTTTTTATCTGAAAGAATATACGCCTGAGGTGGTCCCATATAAATTTTATCGAAATTACTTCAGCGCTTTTTGAGAAACTGAACAAAAACGGAAAATACGTGTATTTCGATGACGTTTTGGTGTTCTCCAAATGTTTAAATTCCACGTTCCATTATATTGGGGTTTTTAGTTCTGGAGTATAACAACTAAAAAGTGAAAAATAAAAAACTGAAAAAACTTTTTTACAAAAAAAACAACCGACTTCCAAAAGTTAGCAAAGTTATTTATGAATTTTTAGTGTATTTTTTTTTTGGAAGTCGGTTGTTTTTTTTGTAAAAAAGTTTTTTCAGTTTTTATTTGCTACACCACATAACTAAAAACCCCAATAAAATGGAACGTGGAATTTAAACATACTCGTAATTGGAGAGAACCAAAACGTCATCGAGGTATACGTATTCAATTATAAAATTTCAATAAAATTTATATTGGTCCCATATTACTTCGGGAGTATATTCTTTCGGATAAAAAAAGAATTTTGAATTGGTGCACAACTGACGGAGAAATCGATGGACATACATAAAAAAATATATATATACAGTCGAACATAGATCCTCCTCTTTTTTCGAAGTCGGTTAAAAATACTTCAATCTTTACATAATCAAAAAAAAAATACCCCGAAATTACTTATGGAAAACAGTTTCTAAGTAATTTCAAGTACAAAAATAATGTTAGATATTATGTCTCATTGAAATTGAACCTTAAAACATTTTACAACGTGTTAAATATTTTTATTACTGGCTGCTGGAATTTCATTCTGCATTTGAAATTTTCTAAGTTGAATTATGCATGCTTTGAAGTAACGATACTGGATGTATAAAACATAGGTACATAATATAACAAAATATCTAGAAATATACTGTGGCTTTCTTAATTAAACTTTATAGAAAAAATAAAGGTTTCAAATAAAAATGAAACGTATAAAATAATATTATTCAAAGGCACACACATTTTGAGGAAGGGACACCTTTTATTTCCACAAAAAAGGGCAAAATAAAGCTTATTGCCATCAGTCCCCAAACACGGATGTTGCCGAGTTTCGTCATTTATGACAGAGGCCCCCATTAAATTCGTTGGGGGCTTTTGAAATGTGACGCATTGTGTTGGTATAAAAATGACGATTTGGGGAATATACATTTTCATTTCTGTGGTGCTTTAGGAAAAATTATGTAAACGGGTCGGTAGAGTAAATCAGAGGTTCTAGATTACGTTGTATTGGTATTTTTTTTTTTAGAAGGTGAAAGATTCTCCGTTACTTACGTGAAATGGAGACCAACTGAATTTCACACACGATCGCTTTGAAATTTCAATAACGATTCAAATTGAAATATGAAATAGGATTCGCGAAAGATTGAAATACGCACCCTCTAGGTATGTGGGTAATTCATCATTTAGGAGGTCCTTACCTTTTAAAAATATTTTAACAGTAAAAGAAGACAAGTAACTAAACCATTGGACATCCATATATTTTTTACGAGCAAGCTCTTCTTAAGACAGTTTCAAAATTTTTATTACAAAAGTAATATAATTTTAGCCCGCGTTCGAGCAGTGAAATTTTTCAATTATTATTTGTTACCCCCAAGAGATCGTAAAAACTTTAGAACTATGTAAGTTATGCGGATGGTCTCCAAACTTGGAGGATGTTAAAGAGTAATTTTATTAGTTGCTATGTCATCCCCATTTGGGGGAATAGCTGGGGAAATTGACTGTAGCCTTGAACTTTTCAATGAGGAGTTTAGACAAAGGGATCGATGGTTTAAAGCGTTTACGCTTGATCTTTTAGATTGATAAGTTATTTTACGATCACTTCAGAAGCGAAGGATAGGATTTTTTTTTTTTACTTATAAAATGAAGACACTGGATTTATATCCAGTCTAAGAAAGAATTTGGACTACATATATATGTAGTTTAAATTATTTCTTCGGGCAATTTTTTCGAAATAGATATCTTTTAAACCGAAGGAGTAAGCTCATATGTATGTGGAATAAGATTCAATATGAAAGAGATAAGAGGTAAGTAAGTAGCTACAGTGCTCGCAAAACAGATAGTCGTTAGGGCCGAAAAGTTCTGCGATCACGTACTGGAAGACGGTGCGTTGGAAGGCCTCCCACAAGGTTGACCGATAATCTGGTGAAGGTCGCGGGAATTCGATGGATGCGAGACGCACAAGACCGGTCGTTGGGGCGACACTTGGGGGAGTCTTACTGTAACACTTAAAAATTGAATAAATTTAGATTCGTGGAATGGAGCGTTATTTTGCAAGTTGACAGATGACAGATTGTCGTTTGACGTTTCTTTTTCCAATTTGATCTAGAATGAGTCTGTCTATTAAATTTTATATATTGGAAAAAACTACTTAAAAGCACCTAATGATGGCTCGAGGTGTAAAAGGGACCAGAGTCAAGTTCAAATGCTGTAAGCATAAGAATGTAGGACGATGTAAATACTTCTATTGGGATTGTCTGTAGCAACGCTAAGTCTTAAGCATGGCATTTAAGATTCTCACCGAATGTTTTCTTGTCGGCAGGGTTCCTACGTTAGATTTAATTTATATTATGGAAAAACTTTATAAAATGGTCGGATCATGAATTTCACTACATTTTGGAAGAACAATGCGGTCTTAGCAAAGGGTTCCGAACACAAACATCCACGTGTCCAGAGATGCCCATGATTGGATGACCACGGCATAGATACTGCTTGAGGATCTCCTCACTGGACCTATAATCTTCGATCTTCGAACGATAGGGTAAAAGTGATTCATCATAAATTGTAAGTTCAACATACAATTTTCTGTGTACTGAGTGCTATCTGGTGTGATGCAGTGTTAGCAATAAATGTGATATATGTGAAGACCAAAATCTAAGGACTCTTATTTACTACATACAAACCACGTGCGTAGTATACCCGAGGATTGGTAATCAGGGTCTCATGCCATAAAATATCTCTGACGCTAGCCGGAGGAAGAAAAAATTTTTTTACATTACAGCCAGCAGTGGACGTCTTTCAGCTGAAATGACGATGGTGATGAAGTAGCTACCTCTCTTTACCTTTAATTTTAGTAAGTACTTATAGTTTTTATAATAAAATATACCACGTGACCCTGTGACACCTTAAATATATTACAAGTATTTTCTTCATTCTTATCATTTATTCAAACAACGCTGTAGCATGAAAACATCTTTAGAAATAAACTTTGTACTTTCAGAGTACTTTCAAAATGTCTACCTACGAGTGCATTGTAAACGTTACTTGTTTCACATGTCACTTATCCTAAAAACGTCTCTATACAACAGTATATTTTACTCCAGGTTCCTTTTACAAAGTACCCTCAAAAACCTAGCAAGGACTTCGTAAGTATCTGAAGTATACTTGTAAAATATACCCGAGAGTGGCGAGTGAAGTGACTTGGCGCAAATCGCTCGACTCCGTTCTGGCAACTTCGCTTTTTGTGCCAAATAGTTTAATAAACTGGTAGGTAGTAGGTAGGCACCAAACTTCTGAACTTTGGGAGAAGTTCGAAGTGCCGTTTACTTCAATTATTAAGCGCTTTTAATTTTATGAATGTCTTCCCGGACTTTCGATGTGGACACTCGAACTAACTTCTGAGTTAGGTCTCTTTAATATTTAAGGAGCTTGGAATTGTTTTTTCGTTTTTTGTTGATGCTTTTTTGTTTTTAGTAAAATGGGAGGAAAGTTAATGTTAAAAGGTTTGAGGTTGGTATTGCCCAAATAAATAGCTTGTAGACAGTTTGTAGTAAAAACATCACCAATAGCATCTAACGTAGGTACCTTGTTTAATTTTAGATACCACTAAATATACATATATAAATGTGCATCCAAGCAAAAACGGTCCAGTAGTGGGGTATTGAATTAAGACTAGATTCGATATCTGGAATAGTCAATTGATAATACATAAGGATTAAAAAATATTCAAAACTGGTACACTTTTTACAAATATTTGAAGTTGAAAGTCTGAAAAAGCTATATTTGAGATAAAAACAAAAAGAAATTTAAACAAAAAATTAATCTTTGGTACTAAGAAACTCAGATCATAAAAGTTATTTACTGTTATGAACTTGTAGATAATTTAGGATCAAATTATTACCGCACGGTCTCCTGTGAGGCGGCGAGCCTCCTTGCCGGACTGTCGCCATGGGATCTAGAGGCCAGGGTCCTCGCGCTGCTCTGGCAGTGGCGCGAGGAGGCTAAACGCCGGGGCGAAACTCTGCTGCCGCAATACCTCGCGGCTCGGCGGACGGAGCTCCGGCAGGATCTCATGGAGACATGGAGACAGCGACTGTCGCAATCCAGCGCTGGGCACGCCACCATTGCGGCGGTAGTGCCCCTCTTTGAGGAGTGGCTGGAGAGGCGTCACGGCGTACTCACCTTCCGCATGACGCAGGTCCTCACCTAAACTTTACAAAACAGCATTCAGTTTCCGAGATATAGGTACGCACCTATATCTCGGAAACTGAATGCTGAGAACTGGTCCTTGTTTGCTTGGATGCCCACTTAAACAACATTCTTTTACAAAGGCACATGTCCAACCACTAAAATCCTGCTTGGAAATCGGCATGCCATAATGAAAATAAAGAAAATTCCTGACAGATTTAAATCCAAATTCCATTGTTTTTAAATTCAAATAGCGAACAATATCAAACAATTTAACGTGTTTATAAAAGTGGCGGTTTCAAGTGACCGTTCTGAAGTTAAACAAAAAAAACTGCTGTAATTAATAACTGTTCGTTCATTGGCAGTTGGCTCTTTGTTTACGTCACAGCTTTTTGTTTTCTATTTTTAAACAGAGGATTGACAACGTTTTGCTATTGTGAATGTATTTTCTCTGCAGTTTTCGATGAGAACATTTTTGAACAAAAAAATCGCATTTCAACTGGGCGCATCGTAACTAAAATTAGCACCGTCCTTAGAAGATTGAAATGCCTGCAATGTATTACCAATTCTTTGCATTCAGCTTTTGTACATTTTTTGTGTACAAAGCATAAAATAAATAAAAAATCAACCCACTTGTGATTTAAACAAGACACAAAATCAAAATATTCGCAATAGAGTGGTTGCGTTTTAATATAGAAACAGCTGTCATTTACCCACCGATGTATTTTGTATGTTTTGGTCTTCCCAAAACCAGAAATAAAGCTGCTTTGAATTCATCGTGATCCTTAAGATTTTTTAATGGCTAACTAGTTTCTGCCAGCGGCTTCGCCCGCGTGGAATAAGTATTTCCCCGGTTATAAATTATAGCCTATGTACTATTCCAGACTATAATCTATCTCCACTAACATCCATCTAAATTTACGCATCTAAAATATATATTAGTAGGTTATAAGAAGTCACTTAAAGTATTTTGTTCGAATGCCTACGAACGGGAAAGGCCAATGACCGCAAGTCCCATGCTTTGACGTAACAACTATACCTAATTATAAATACTAAACACACATCAATACAGCATTCGGGAATCGATCAGTGATTAGCTGTTCCCGACTAACCTCTGTGCCAGCTGTTGGTTCTCATGATGGAACTTAAATAGGAAGGTCGATATGTGTAATTATAGCCATCTATAATAAACTATTGTGGAAACTTTGACATGCAAAGTTGATGTTTAGTTGTTATTTACAGTTCTGTTCAGTTCTAATTGACTAACAACATTTTATAGTGACCATGTCGACATTAGACATCTTTATTTCTTTAATGTATAGAGATTAAGGGTCTAACTACCGGTTAAGTGGCGCCCTCATTGAATAAAATATCGTAGCATAGCCTAGGAAATAATACGTTTGTTACAAATAGTATAATGTATTTTTACGTTGTTAAAACAGGTCTTTAATGTTTCGTATACAAAGTAGTAGGCAAAACTGTCAGAAACTTTGTAACAAACGTGGCGTTGGATTCTTTAATATTTATTTTCTATGCTATGCTACGATTTTTTGTTCAATGAGGGCGCCACTTGACCAGTAGTACGACCTTAACTTGGCAATCGCACGGCCACATCCTACTTAATAATATTATAAATGCGAAAGTATGGATGGATGTTTGTTACTCAATCACGCCACAACTGCTGAGCGGATCTGGATGAAATTTGGCACAGACATAGATTATAGTCTGAAATAGTATATAGGCTATCCTTTATAATAGGGGAAGTACTATTTCCACGCGAGAGAAGCTGCTGGCAGAAGCTAATAGTCACATAATTATGAATAATCTACTGTTATAAGTAACTCTAATCTTTTTGTAGGTAGTCCACCTTGTTTATTTTTTGGTTACGTTTTCTTAAGTGTCGGATACGGACTTCCTCAAAACCTGTCTCAGTAAGCTTTTTTCAATTTATGACAAATCTATTGTTATGTCCCTATTCAGAAATTGTGAATTCTTGCTTTGTCATACTATCGTAATAGATGAAGTAGAAATATCGGAAACTGTGCGCAATCAACTAACGCTCTATTAATAATTTCAAATTTGCTTAAGACAAAGGTCTTATGCAAGATCGTCGATTAAAAAAATTCATCCCCACTTTGCGTGTAAGCTAGATGCCTAATTTATTTTTCAAGATTTTTTTTTCCACTTAATCGGCGTCATTAATATACATATTTACATATATAGATATACCAGGGATTTTGCGGCACATCTACGTAATCTAATGTAGAAATAAGAAAGAACTTTAATATTTTTATTGAGAATTCAATATTTAATCATTAAAGTACATTCACTAAAACACACTTCATTACATACACAACACATCATTACATTACATACACAAATAAAAATTGAATAATCATACAAATAAAATAATCATTATTAATAATAGATAACGGTTGAATGAATTATAATTTATAAAATTAAGTTTATTGCAAATAAGGCTTGATAACTTTACTTTAACAAATACTTGTTCTACCTGCAATTAATTTATTATGTTAAAATATTATTTATGGGCTTGTACCACTACCCTTATTACAAGGTAATTAATAACTTAGCAAGGGTGCTGGTTGCAACACCTACCTGGTTTTGTTAATTTAAATGTAATGTAATCAAACTATTTTTTTTTAAGTTAAAAATTGTTGCATTAGACATAATAAAAGTAATACCGACGCCTGTTCAGGTTCCAGTCTATTCCGCAGAGGTTCATAAATTAAACCTGCGCTACTAAATAACTGTTCACTATGAACACTGGCTGGTGGTGGTGATAAAAATCTGTGTGCTACTGATGAGAGTTTTTTTTTGCTCTATTTTTTTCTTGTCGCGACCTGCAATACATCTACATCCGCATCAATATCCGCATTGATTAGCACGGATACGGATGCACAACAAAATTACAGCTCTCTAGTACTAACAGTATCTAAGCTATGCCACGGACGGACGGACATGGCGACAGTATAGGGGAGCTGATAACTGGAAACTGTTAAGACTACGGAACCCTAAAAACAAAAAAAACCGTTTTGAAGAAAGCTGAGAAATAAAAAAACAGAGGAAATAAAATAACATTCGCATCAAGAATAAATATTTTGAAGTTGAGAATTATTATCATTTAGATACCAGATGAGAGTCACTACAGACAGTAAACAACATGCTATACTATAGGATTTTGTTGCAAAATAAAAGTTGGTAGATACTAAGGTAATACATACAGTTAAATCCTTGGTTTAAATAAAACGTCGATTACAGGAGAGCTTGAGAAGAATGTGTCCATACTGATCTGAAAGTAAAGAAAATATTAATTTATTAATAGTTTGCATAAGTCTGAAAACGTTCAAAAACTGTGAAATTGGCGAGTCTTGAAGTTATTTTAATTTATCATTCTAATGACCTTAGAAACTGAAGTTGGACACCTTCCCAAACAGACTTCTAATACATCGTCACTAACAAGACAAAATGGGAAAAACTGGTGTCGGGATTTGTTTTAAATTTGCTATATTATCTGTGTCAATTATTATGATTCAGTAGTTGTGTTGATTTGATATTATCATCGGATGCGAAACAATTAAATCCTTAAATATTATTTTTATGAATTTGGTGCTTAAAACATACTGCATTCTAAATATCTAAGTTTATTAGTACGCATTGTTATGTTAATTTGTATTGATTTGAGTGAGGTTGGTAGGAGACATTCCCCTGCCCAGGGGTCGTGGATAAGTTCTAAACAGGCTTGGATATTCAGGCAACTGAAGGAACAGGGGTGGTTTAGTCAGTAAAAATCTGACATGCGCTCCCGCTCCACCCAGAGCGGGAGAAGTCATTGGATGATTTCTCACCACGACAAAAAAAAAAACAAGGAGACATTCCCGCCAACAAAAAAAGGTGGCAATGTAAAACCATGGTGGGCCGGTTGCAGGGATGTCAGGTCAGTTCTTCGGGGACAGCGGAACCAACAAGTACTGATTGTAAGCTACGATAGGCACTAACTGTTTATGTAATTAAGTATAGTAAGATCAAGTGTAATACAGCAGTATAAGAAGTATAAAAAGTGTAAGAAGTACCTGGATTTTCATTTAGAATAGAAAGAAAGAATAGAAGAATAGAATACACATTTATTGGACACAGACACAACACAACAGCAACAAACAAAAGGTAAAGAAAAGAATAGTAGGTACACAAAGATACAATAAAATTGTGCTGAGCGTGCCCATGCCAAAAGGATTACCATCTCAGCATTTGCTGGGCGTTGGACACACAGTGCTGGTTTTCAGTTGGCACCCCGCAGTGACGCACGGACGAGGGAAAATATAATATTATATATAAGAAAATATTAAATAATATACAGGGTGTAAGGTACATGAACGCACATACGTGTACTAGTGACAAAAAAATTTTTTTTTTCATGTTAAGCTGTATAAAATCGTTATTACTATCTACCCCAAAGATATTTTAAATGAATAAATTTAATTAATTATTTTTTCATTTAAAAAATAAAAAAAAATCACTTTAAACTGTATAAAATCGTTATACCTATCTACCCCAAAGACATTTTAAATGCAAAAATAATTAATTAATTTTTTTCATTTAAAATGTGATAACGATTTTATACAGTTTAAAGTGAAAAAAAATTTTTTTTTTTCAAATATTAGGAAAAGACCGACGAAAAATTCCAACGCAGGGGGTCCAGAATCATGTACTGAATCACTAGTACACGTATGTGCGTTCATGTACCTTACACCCTGTATATGTGCCTCGCTGGTTGCTGGTTGCATAGGTAAGGACTTAAAATCATTTGTTTCAAATATCATACAGTCAAGTCATCTTATTTAAAATTACATACCTAAATTTAAAAAGACATCACAAACGCTGCCTCAACTCTTTTTTTGGTGTTTGTACCATCACCTCCGCCATGAAGGCTGTATACCTAGTGGTTTGCTAATATAAAACAGAAAACTGTTTAAAAAAAAAACAACCGACTTTCAAAAAAGAAAATACACTAAAAATTAAAAAATTACTTTAATTCCGGAAGTCGGTGTTTGTATTTTATTTTCTTACTTAATGTTATTTTTTAATTTTTAGTGTATTCTCTTTTTGGAAGTCGGTTGTTCTTTTTTTGTAAAAAGATTTTAGTTTTCACTTTTTAGTCGTTATACCCCAGAAGTAGAAACCCCAATAAAATGGAACGTGGAATTTAAATATACTCGTAATTGGAGAAAACCAAAACGTCATCTATGTACTCGTATACGTATTTTTCGTTTTTGTTCAGCTTTTTCAAAAAGCGCTCAAGCAATTTCAATACAATTTGTATAGGACCACCTTGGAAGTAATTCTTTCGGATAAAAAAAAAATAAAAATCTGTTCACAATTGACAGAGAAATCGGCGGACATAAATTAACTAAAAAAATAAACATACATTCAGTCGAACAAAGAACTTCCTCCTGTTTCGAAGTCGGTTAAAAATGGAAATCTGGAAAAAATGGAATCAACGATACGAAAAAAAAAATCTTTGAACTTAAATTCTAGATACAATAAAATAATGGGATGGAATCTCATGATCCGTAATGGAGCCCCTTTTAATTTTTAATTCATTTTAAATATTTATTATTTATTGTTATAGCGGTAACAGAAATACACATTATGTGAAAATTTCAACTGTGTAGCTATTATGGATCGTGAGATACAGCCCGCTGACAGACAGACGGACAGCGGAGTCTTAGTAATACGGTCCCGTTGGTTACCCTTTGGGTACGGGACCCTAATATAGTAAGCGGAAGTATGGAACACCGCGCAAGTTGTAATAATCGCCTATTGTATTAGTTTTCGACCTCATTCGCAGTTCCTATGAATACTGAGGAAACAGACTGAGTCGGTTAAATGGTGTTATTAAGGCGTATATAGCCGCCAAGTGGCGCTCTCATTGAATAAAAATCGTAGCAAAGCATAGAAAATAAAGATTAAAGAATCTAATGTTCCGTTTGTTACAAAGTAATTAGCAAAAGTACCAAATACAGCCGTTTTTGACACTTTTGCTTACTACTATGGATACGAAACATTTTGTGTCTTGTTATAACAACGTAAAAATACCTTATCCTATTTGTAACAAACGCAACATAGGATTCTTTAATCTTTATTTTCTATGCTATGATACGATTTTTTATGTAATGAGAGCACCAGTGAAGCGGAGGTAGGCCCTTAAAAGATACTATATATTTCAGTAGACAGTATTTGGTGGCCTAGTAGTAACTGTCTCAAATTACGAGCTGTACGTCGTGGGTTCAAACCCAGGCAGACACAACAGCTCTAAAAACGATGAAGGAAAACATCGAGACAAAACCAGCATGTTCTAGAACCATAAATTCAAAGATAAGTGACATCCACCAATCCACATTGGGCCCTAGTAGTGTTATATGGCCCGTTTCATCTCCTAGAGAGGAAGCTTGAGTCCCAGCAGTGGGAAAATTATAAGGCTAATTATGCTATGCAATTATGTATATTTCAGTATTTTCATAGTGATTATAGGTATTTTTATTTCTCAGCCTTACAATACAGTTTTCAACTTTCTGTATCTCACAAAACCTAATTTTGTTTTAAATTAACTCTTTAGTAGGTATTTTGGTTCCGTTTACCTGCCATCCCAAAAAATAAACGTAATTGCCAAGAAAGGTAATAAAAAGACTGTCCGCCCTCATAAAAATAATCTTTATTGTTTTATACCTAGTCTGTTAGTTTACTCTTATCATTATTTGGCTACTATACAATAACACCTCTCACGTTTGTACACTCAGATTTATAAATAGATTGGCTTGTGCCAGCGGCTCCGCCCGCTTAGTATTAGTACTTCTCCCATTATAAATTAAAGCCTATACGCTATTCCAGTCTATAATATATCTCTGTTACAAACTTCATTCATATCCGTTCAGCCTTTCTGGCGTGATTTATAAACAAAAATTCAGTCTTTCCATTTAAAATATTAGAAGAAAATCTATAAACTTTAGAAGGTGCAACGGTTACTGACAACTTTATAGTCATTGGTTACTGACAAACGCTTAATTATCAACTGGCTAGAACTTACTATGCAAATTCAATGCTAATCCAAATACACAGTTAAATACTTTGGTATATTTAACGTAATTACGTTTACCTACGTCATTTGACGAAAATTATAGATTCATGATCAGGTAGAAAATAGCTATTTAGCGAGGATGACGATACAAATTCTATGAGCACCAACTATCGAATAACCGATAACTGGGTGCACATGTTTTATGGCGGTTTTTTATTCTAATGACGTCTTGGATTGATTATTAGGTTGAGGCACCGATAGTCTGGAGCTATGCTCGGAGTTTCCTTGCGTGATCGAATCAAAAATGATAATATCCGCAAGAGAACCAACAATTTCGTAGAAGAATGAGCAGAAATAGTGGTTTAATGATGGAAAAGAAAAGAATACGTGGAAACAGAAATGCGAAAAAAATAGTCTTTTAAAAAAATTTTAAAGAGAGCTATTGACTGGGCTTGGATAGAGAGACAGTCCGAGCCTCTTATCGCAGTTTGACATATTTACGACCGGGCTCATAAAAAACCACTTGCTGAGGTTTCTATTGGAGCGAGGCACTTAAAGTAAACTTTTTTGGGTTGTTGAATAAACAGACCTTAGAATTACATGTAAACAATACTTGTAATTCGAGAGTTGAATTTTAATCAAATTCTGTTATCAACGATTTGTCGGGTGTGTGTGTGTGTAGTTGTTAAAACCACTGTATCAATTTACATGAAATTTTGCATGTTGCACTATGAATAGACAAGTAATCTAAGAACAGTGTTTTTATTGTAGAGTAGATATCATATTTTCCTATTATTCACACTCAAACTTCAAATTACGAAATCAATACAAGATAACGGCTTTTTAAAATTGCGTTTCTGCGTTTGCGTTGCGTTTTGTGTTGCGTTTTTTTTTCTAACACTATGTAATAACTATCTAAGAATGCATGCAACAGGATATAAGATCTTTAGTTATTTAATAAACCCCTGAACGCCCGTCGGCATGCGGGTATGCCGTCGGGCATTCAGGGGTTGGCAGAATGGAAGAAGAAAACGTGTTGCACTGACTCCAAGTAACATCAATGGGTCAGAGGCAGAAATGATTCTCGGAACAGTGAGGTAATTCTGTGAAACCTGTAAAGCTCCTAGGAAGCTTCTGTGTTTCTGGACGGCGTTAGGCCACCTTTGCTAGCCAGGACCCCCACGCACAACGTACCAAATGGTAGTCTGAGTACGGACAACGGCGTCCGCGCGTAGACTACCCCCAACAGAGAGAAAGAATGAATGACGTAACAGATATTTTTGTATCGATAAGTAGTCCACTCTAAGGAACGGTAAACGCAAAGATGTAACAAAAAACACATCCGGGGTCAAAGTGTAGTGTTCTATAGATTTAACATAATTATATTAACCGTATTAGCTTGGAAGACTTATTATAATGTTCTATACTAAGCATAATCAGCCTATAATGTGCCCACTAGTAGGACACAGGCCTCCGCTCTTCGCGGGATTGTTCGAAAGAGTCACCGCGGCCCAGGAACGTAAAAGGCAACTGAAGGTACACGAATAAATTTAACATAATTATATTAACCGTCTCAAAACGGTGAAGGAAAATATCGTAAGGAAACCGGCATGTCCTAGAAACAAAAATTCGAAGACATGTGACATTCACCAATCCGCATTGGGCCCGCGTGGTGGATTACGGCCCACACCCTCTCACAGAGAGGCGGCCTGTGCCCCAGCAGTGGGGACATTAAAAAGGCTGAGATGATATTAACCGCATTAGTTTGGAAGACTTATTATAATGTTCTATACTAAGCATAATCAGCCTATAATGTAGCCACTACTAGGACACAGGCCTCCGCTCTTCGCGGGATTGTTCGAAAGAGTTACCGCGGTACTGGAACGCAAAGGGAAACTGAAGGTACACGAGTGAATTTAAGTCAGTAATAGCTCTCCGCTACGCCCTCCCACTCCACCCAGCACCCAGGAGAAGTCATCTAACGATTTCCCAACCACAAAAAAACGCCTCTTCTCTGTGAGAGGGAGTGGACTGAGAAAAAGACAGGTTTAATAACATTTTTGTATAAGTATGGCGGCAGCGACCTCTCGCGCCGTGGCCTGGTTCAGGCCATGGTAGGTACGGAGCGAGAGAGAATGGGGAGCCGTCTCCTCGTTCTGCGAAGCAGTAATGCTCGCGAAGAGGGAGGCGGCACACGTTAGGGAGACTCAACAACGGCAGAGTCGCTCTAACGCCCTCAGCAGCAGCCGCCGCAGGAGACGCCAGGGGCTTCGGGCGCCGCGAGACGATCTCCGGCCACCGTAGACCCGGGCCTGCGGACGGCGAGTAGTGGGTAACTCGCCGCCCGATCAGCACCAGGCCCGGGAGTCGACGGCGCGTAGTGTTCCACACGCTTCTCAAAGAGTTGTCAGCAAACACGACGGGGCCCGTCGTGGCCGATGCCTGCTCGGGGGTGGAGGATAAATTCGAATGAGTAACCTCGCCCCTGGGCATTCAGGGCAGGAAGGAACAGGGGTGGGTTTTAGTCAGTAAGAGTCTGACACGCCCTTCCGCTCCACCCTAGAGCGGAATAAGTCATAGGATAATTTCCCACCCCCCCAAAAAAAAAAACCGTAGCAAGTATGTACATAAAGAATTATAATTATTAAAATCATCAATACAACTCTTTCAGTTAGAATTGATGTCAAATGTATTTCATGAAATCATGACATTTGGCATCAATTCTAACTGAGAGAGTTGTATTGATGATTTTATTGATTACAGTTCTATAGATACGTACTTGCTACAGCTGCGAATCATATTCTGACCAACATACAACCTGATACTGACCTGCAAATGCAAACAACCTAAGAAAATTTGAATTTCACGGGCTACCCTGGAGCTTTCACCTCAACGTACATGAACTCGCAGGTTTATGTGAGCTAAGCGTGCCTTTTAGTGATGGGAGAGATTATGGAGAAAAGGACGTAAATGATGTCATCAATTATGTAGATATATATATATAATATTTTATGGGCTTGTTACTAAGTGGTTTTCGGAATTAAGTGGTCAACGGCGCCTTTAGATAAAACTAAGGGGTTTGCGGTTATGTTTCGAATATTATAGACAAATATTTTGCCGGATTAGTTTTTAAAACAGATCGAAGCGATGCTTCTTTGGTGCATACAGCTACAATCAGTATCCTATACTTTTGCATAATAGGGAGTTTGACAAATCTTTTTTTAATTATTTGTATCAAAAATTAAGAATTACCAAAACCGATAACAGAAAGAATTTTCTAATTTGTTCAAAATTAAGTAAGTAAGAAACCTTTCAAATCTGGAGGAAGAGGCAACTGTCAAGTAACAGAAAAAGGATGCACACATTGAAGTTTGACGTCACTGCCATTAGGTTACACGCGTACAAAAGAGATAGCAAGATATCGCCACCAAGCCCCCACTCTTCCTTATACCAATATTTGAAACGCTAATTGCTGCTTCATTTAATAATCAATTTTGATACTGTTTTCAGAAAAAGATTTATTTTTAGAGTTATTTTTTTGTTTCATATAAAATATTGTACAAAAATAAACACAGGAGTATACCTAGACTGTTCCAACTGCCGTTAAAAGAAAAAAAAAATGGAATAAATAACAAATAGGTACCCTGAAATTCGAGGTATCTAAATCACTCAATTTTCCATTCAGCAATACCACAAACATCCACACATGAAAATATAAATAAATATTTTCCTGTGTGGATTCCAGACCAATAAAAATTTATAGCCCATCAACTAGAACTGCAATCAAATCAATTGTTCTAACAAACTGGGCTTTATACAAACGACCACCCTGTATTGTTGTATAATATTGTGAATTAATTGGAAGAACACCTTTTGTTGAAACAGTGTTTATTAATTTTATTATTTTGGCAATTAAATGTTGTGTTGCAAGCAAGTGCTTTAGTTTGACTGTGGAAGGTATTAATAAATCATTTTTATTTTTTAAATGTCAAGTTTTGCCAATTTTAATCCGTCTGGCCCCGGAACAGCAGACACAATTAAGAACCTATTGTCACGTCTCCGATTGAAGACGCGCGGGGCCTGGCGGATTAAATGTATAATTGATATTAAAGCGTCCTCGTGGACTGATTGGCGGCAGCGACCTCTCGTGCCCGGCCCTGGTCCAGACCATGGTGCGGAGCGAGAGGTAATGGAAAGCAGTTTTCTCCTTCTGCCAAGCAGTAACGCTCGCGAAGGAGGAGGTGCCCTGGGCGTCGGGGGTCGCGTAACGATCTCCAACCACCGTAGACGCAGGCCTTCGGACGGCGAGTAATGGATAGCTCGCCGTCCGATCAGCACCTGACCCGATAGTCGACGGCGCGTAGTATTCTACGCGCGCCTCAAAGAGTCTTCAGCCACCACTGACGGAGCCCGTCATGGCCAATGCATGCATGCCAAGGGGTCGCGGATAAATTCATAACAGAGTTATCGCACCCCTAGGCACTCAGGCAAGAAAGGAACAGGGGTAAGTTTTAGTGAGTAAGAGCGGAACGGCAGAAGTCATAGGATGATTTCACAAACCCCAAAAAAAAAAAAGGGTTACCTACTTGTCGGTTTAAAAGAGTCACCGCGGCCCTGGAGCGCAAAAGGCTACTGAAGGAACACGGGTAGGTTTAGTTAGTAAGAGTCTGACACGCCCTAGCTCCACCCAGAGCGGGTGAAGTTATTTTATGATTTTCCACCCAAAAAAATAGGGGTACCTGCATACCTACATATTCATATTGGTTTAAATTTACAAAACAATAATCAAAACTAAGAAAGTTTAATTGATAAACAGTAGTACGTGTAGCTTTATTCGTACTTAAATGTAGCCTACCTATGCAACATAAAATATAATCACGCTCTATTCAATGTTCCTCAAAGAGTCCAGAAACTTCAAAATAATGTCATCAAATTACGGGCTCCTGAACAAATATTCAAAATGTCGACGTTAAAGTAATTGGTAAAACCTAACTTCTATAACTTTTGCCACAAAACTTATAATACCAGTTACTTAAATGTTTCTATCTAAGCCCCAGACCGCCTTAATAACTACGTTAGAAAACCTAATAGAAACTTTCAAAGATTTGCTAAGCCTCCTTTTATCCCTCAAGCTGTGTGTAGACTGAGTCAAGATTTTACTTTTGAAAGACTATAATCGCTCTATTGAAAACAATATCACGCATATTCACAACAAAACAATATAGTAATACAGTCCGTAGTGTTAACTGAAAAACTTACTTGATTCAAGACAAAACTGTTATGACCCTGATGTACTGTCTACTAGAAACTTTCAAAGATCATCATCATCACCACTACTACCACCACCACCACTACCACCACCACCACTACCACCACCACCATCATCATCATCATCATCATCATCATGCATTGAAAATATATTTTTCCTGATATATATTTTTTCTTCGTTGCGAGGTCAAACAGTTCAATCGTGTCTCCAGGCTCATCGAACTTCATTACCTCGGCACTTTCAGGTGGTCACCACTGTTGATTCTGGCTTTCAAATGTTGCAAGAGTTGCAGTAATTGGGAATAGTATGGTGGACTTACTTGTCCTACTATTTTCATAAATCTTGCCGATTGACATCCACTGTTTTGCATAATGTATGGCTTGCCCAAGCGTCCTCCTATCGACGGGTCCTGTGCTTCTCTCATCCAGCGGATTTATGTGGCTTTCACCAAGTCATCAGCAGAGGTCGGAATTAGGTAGAGATATTTATGTACTTAGAGGGATTTCATACAGCGAAAGAATAAAGTGGATATGCCTCAAATCTCGAGATTAATTTTAAAGAGCAGAAAAATCCCGTGTAAAAAGATTTTTACTTTTACACAATTTAAACCACTGCACGCGCGACGTTGCCTTATTTACATCAACGACATGGGATGTCCGAAATTGCAAAATTCGATTGTGCACACGCGCGATGTTGCCATATTTGTAGTTCACAAAACATAGCTTGTGAAAACAAAAGAAAACAATAGAGGTTTTTATTATTATTTATTTTTAATATTGTCGGCCACACGGGATTGTCCACTAGAAATCCCGAGCAGATCCATATTAATATCAACATTTCGATGCAAGTACATAAATAACTATACCTAATGCCGACCTCTAGTCATCAGTGAAGGTATTTTTAATTTCTCCTTTTATCGCTTATTTCCTCAAGCATTTGATCGCTTAATCTTGATAACTCAACTAATAAATTATACCAATTCCTTATCAATTAATATTCAGCAGTCCATTACCATATTCATGTTTTGTATAAAAACATGGTAAATGACTTGTTTTTCTGCTCCAATTTTTGGTGGATTTTCTTTTGTTAAGTTTGATTAATCCCGGCTTGACTTTTAAAGTAGGTAAGTTCTTTTGTCTTTTAAATTATGAATAAAAACATGACAATGAATTTTTGAATGAATACCTTAATTGTTTTTAGTTTTGAATCTATCATCACTTTTTTTTTCTATTGGTATCGAAAATACACTTTTCTATTCGAAATATCATCATCATCATCATTTCAGCCGAAAGACGTCCACTGCTGGACATACGCCTCCCCCAAGTGTCGCCGCAATGACCGGTCCTGTGCGTCTCGCATCCATCGGCTACCCGCGACCCTCACCAGGTTTTCGGTCCACCTTCTTGGAGGCCTTCCAACGTTGCGTCTTCCGGTACGCGGTCGCCACTCCAGAACTTTGAAAACATTAATAATAAAATAATAATATTCCACAACTATCACACAACGCCATCTAGTCCCAAGCTAAGCAGAGCTTGTGTTATGGGTACTAGACAACTGATAAACATACTTATATATTTCTAAATACATAAATATTATAGATAAATTACACCCAGACACAGAAGAAATGATCGTGCTCATTACACAAACATTTGTCCTGGGTGGGAATCGAACCCACGACCTCCGGCATAGCAGTCAGGGTCACTAACCACTAGACCAACAGGACTAACAAGGACACAGGACTGTGCAAGGGGTTTGGGGGCATTAGGGCTAACTTTTGTGCAAAGGTATTCTACGTTTCCTACCATAATTCAATGCTTTGTTTATTCTTGTCAGTATTTTTTACCTCGCCCTTGTTTGTTGGGGTTGACGCAACATTGCGATCCGATCTCTTTTATCAGTCGTTATGCTCACTCCCTTTTCTTTCAAGTGATTTATCATCATCATCATTTCAGCCGAAAGACGTCCACTGCTGGATACAGGCCTACCCCAAGTGTCGCCACAATGATCGGTCCTGTGCGTCTCGTATCCATCGGCTACCCGCGACCCTCACCAGGTCATCGGTCCATCTTGTGGGAGGCCTTCCAACGCTACGTCTTCCGGTACGCGGTCGCCATCCCAGAAGTTTTCAGCCCCATCGACCACCCATCTGTTCTGCGAGCAATGTGCCCTGCCCACTCCCACTTCAGATTGGCGATTCTTCGGGCTATGTCGGTAACCTTAGTTCTCTTGCGGATATCATCATTTCTGATACTATCATGCAAGGAAACTCCGAGCATTGCCCTCTCCATTGCCCTTTGGGTGACTGTTAGCCTTCTGATGAGGCCCATTTTATTAAGTGATTCCTTACACAAAAATCAATCAACTCAGCCTATCGCAGTCCACTGTTAGACATAAGCCTTTCCCAGCAGGCTGCGCCAAAACACCCTGTCCTCCGCCTTCCGCATCCAGCACACGCAATCCAACCTTTTTCTTGTTGGTGTCATTATTTTACATTAAACTAGCGAGTTGGACTCTCGTGCAAAGGGGGAACCCTTTTTTTAGAAAAACTCTTTTTTTTCTGTCGACTTTTAGAATTTTTCTTGTAATTTACAAGTATAAAACTGCTTTGTGTATTTATTTAAAACAATAGACTCAGAAGTTTCAAAGATTAATAAGGTGGGAGGGGGAAATTGTCAGTTTTCACCTATTTTCTTTAATATCAAAAACTATTTCTTTTTATAAGAAAAAAATACATTTATATTTACCCTAAAAGCCACCCAACGCATCAAAATCAGTCTTTAGACGGGCTTATCTTGATTTCTATTCGACAACCCCCAGACGTGACCTCGAACCATGTAATTGGTTTAAATAAAAATTTATAAGCCGCTGTGAAAGGGTGGAAAGTCGGCGAAATCTCGCGATTTTGGTTCTTATCTAATATTCACTTAGGCAACGTGCTACTGGAGTAAAAGATCTAGATTTTCGCTTCAATTAGTAGGTTTAGATTGTGGTTTTTTTGGGATTTAGAACCAACTCTGCAACAGGTTGGATTTAGCTACATTATTTATCGTTCATAAATGTGTTATAAGCTACAGATTCTAACATCAGATTTTTGAGAACAGTAAGATCAGAGAGAAAACGACTTGTTGTGTGGAAGAAAAAGGCGTAAAATTGGGATAGAAATGAAAAAATATTAGATCTTCTCTTAAAGCTTGATTGTTTAAAGATTTTGTAAACGGTGATGTCTGAAAGTTGTTACGTAGTGATCTGAATTATAAAAAAATAATAATTAATGGAAAGCTGAACTAGTGCTAAATTATATTATGTTTTTGGTTAAAACACCCAGACGAAGTCACGGTAAGAAGCTGGTAACTTAAAATTACTAAAAGACAATTGCCTGCAAAAAAAAAACTTTTTCATATCCTCCTTTCCTTTTAAGACTCTTTTCAAATACAAAAAATAAGCCCATAAACATAAAAAATGGCATTAAAACCTCATCAATGCTCAAACAAAGACGAAAAGAAATTGATCCGCAAATACTTTTGGAAGGGAAACCATAGTACCAACATTTCACGAGGCATTTATAAGCCTCGATACGATCAAACGATAATTGACTTTAGTACTTATTCCTGTCACGTTGTACCATTACATTTAATGGTTACATTGTTACTGTATGTCAATGTTACATACTTAAACACAACGTGTGTGTGTGTAAGAAATATGCAGATGACTACCTCTGGTGGCTAACGTGATTGCAGTGCTAAGAGGTCCAGGATCTGACAACGATGTACTGAGATTTCTCGCTAGCAGCCTAGAGCTTGCAGTTATGCCCGCCACCTACCACGTATCTTATTCAATTTTATATGTACAGGGTGTAAGGGAAACACTTCCGAAGCCAGAACGTAGATTATATACAACCTAAATGTAAACAGATACCAGTAATCTTTCGCTTTACTTCGGTGTCGTGTGGACGTGGGGTCGTTGGCTACACGGCTGTCGGCGAGAGCGCGCCCACTTTGAACTAGAGGAATGCGAGGGCGTCAGCTGATATTTTACGAATATTACATTGCATTGACATTGGGCCGATCCCCCTCGGAGTAAACAACCACCTCGACGCCTAAAATGCCGAAGCCCCATCTGCATCATTCAAGGCAAGCGATACTTCAGGGTCGTCGGTGCTCAGAGTTGGGACTCTGCTCACCCACCGAGTGACTCCAGTAAAGGCGGTGGCACAGTGATCACATCCTCAGCGAGGCTCAGGTGGGAGACCCCTTTACAGTCTCTGCAGGGATGTATCCAAACAGGCGTTGTATAGAGGAGTTCTGGGGTGGTCTTTTAAGAGGTCACGGAACCTCTTACATGTGCAGACGGTGATCGCCGGGGTGGTTTTAGTGAGGTTAAAATAGCACACTCCTTAGTCTTTCCCCGAAAGTCCTGTTTGTTGAAGGGTTTCCCCCGATAATCATAAAAAATCATTCTAGTGTAAGTTCAACCGTAGTGTGTGTTAATAACCTATCGGGTCATACAGATGTGATGCCCTGTTTTGTTAATACAATATACGTCTGCCTATTCCTGTGGAGAGGTGGCGTGATATTCATGTGTAATGCAAATTCAATCCCGAAGACTGAATGTCACAAATTGAAACAGGAATCGAAGAAATGTTTAATATCCTGCATTGAATTAATATTTTTGGGAAGTAATAACTTCAATGATGGAAAATCTTTTCCAAAATGTTCGTTCATGTTTCGTTTTTAATTTCCTTCACTAATATGGAGGTATTAAAAGGAGGGATTTTGTACGAAGGTTATCGCCTTAGGTTAAACAAGCTCCTTTGATTCACAGAATTCGTATTTGAAACTGGAATATTGTATTTTTTTTTTATACAGCCCGAAGGGTTTTGAATCTCACAAGGTAGGGCTGTAATGCGTAGAAATGTATATTATGTAGGTTTATTATATTTTTCAGCTTAAACATAAACATAACAAATTTGGTATGTTTGGATGTGTGTTGATAGGGAATGTGGGTTTGGCTATCCATCACGATGATGAGTTTTACTATTCAGAACGCGTTTCGTTGTCGATTTTAATTAATTTCTCTTGCATACTATAATGATTGATCGTTTGATTCTGTTTGTTTGAACGTAATACAAAACCCGATTTCAACATTAGGAATCTAAATGCATGTTACCGAAAAACTATTTGCTATTCTTTCTGAAAACAAAAGACACACGGAAATCCAATTTTATTGGACTTTAAATGAAACAAAAGCGAACATTCCTGACGTCAATATTGTAGAGAGACGAACTCCCAAATCGCATAAAACAATTTTTCCTCAGAGAGAAACTGCATTCACTTCACATACTTATTTGAGAGTTATGAACGAGTAAAGTAACAAAATATTATTGCAATTGAGTTTGTGAGTTTATTACTGTTTACTTTCATTGTTTGCGTAGATCTCAGTTCTCTTCCTGGATAGAAGAAATATTACAGGGTGGAAAATATCAATAGGCCCAGAATGGAACCAGTTTAAATCCTTAAGATAGATTATTTTACTTGAAGAAAACATTCCTTTATTTTTGAAAAGAAACAAAACTGCATTCACAGATTTCTCGACCAGTTTACCTAAATCGGGAATCGACACAGCTAAAAATTTAAAAAATAATCAGTCACTATTTTAGTGTAGGTACCAATTGATAGGATTATTGTTTAGGATAAAATCACTCTAAACATTCGGTCTTAGTTCATAAAATCTAACATTAATTTTATTTTATCATCCATTATTCTGAAGGAAATGTAACGTTTTATTTTTAAACATTTCGCCAGCACGCCTCGTCTCAGAAGGAAATGTAATGTGTATAGAATTATTATTTACTAATAGGGATGTTTCCTGGGTATGAAAATAATGAATATATTTAGTCCAAACGTTAGATTATCATAACAAAAAATATTGAACATGTATTTTTTGCTTTACCAAATCAATAAAAAATGCCAAAGATACAGGTGAAACTAAATGAAGCTTGTAAAAACGCATCAAAAATCAGGAGTGGGGGCTCGTTACGTCACTTAGTGGTAGAAAGTGTCTCACACAGTGACGTCACGCGAAATTTCAACGCACTGTATCGTCCTCATGTTTTGTTTACGTGACAAAAGAACAAAATACGTATTCAATATTTTTTGTTAATCTACTCACGAACTAATTAGATTTTTTTAGGAAACTATCAAACTACACTATACAACGATTTCCTTATTTAAGTTTTCAACGAAGAGATAAATTAGCAAGCTTGTACTTCATAACATGTCTTTGGACGTTAGAGTTATAAGAAAATTATAACGTGTCTTTAACTTGTTGAAAGTGAACAGTTCTAGTGTAGGTAACGTAATTTACCCTTGTGTACTAAACATTAGATTTGATGTATATCTTGTAGGACGAGTATAAAACCTAATGTTTCTTGGAGAAATTCTGTCTTTAACATTAACTGTATCGACTAGTGAAATAAAATAGCGAGTGTTTATTTTTTTAATTTTTAGCTGGATCCATTCCCGGTTTAGGTAACCTTGTCAAAAATTCTGTGAATGGAGTTTTGTTTCTTTTTAAAAATAAAGGAATGTTGCCTTCAAGTAAAATAATCTATCTTAAAGATTTAAAGTGGTTTGCCTTCAGGGCCTATTGATATTTTCCAACCTGTATGTACACTTTTTTGCAAATGAACAAATAAATGACGCATGAATAATATTTTATATTAAAACAACAGAAATACGAAATATTTATTTATTATTATCAAATACATAAAAATAGCTATTAATAAGTTATCCTTTCAGTTTATTTTCTCACTGAATCGCAAACATTCTAACAATATCGCCTTCCATTCATCAGCAAACAGGTCCTTTCGAGGGTTTGTCTCCACGAGTGCGTTGAGCATCGTTAGCATACGCGGAGTAGGGGAGCCGGATTGGAGTGGAGAGCGATTGTAATTGTTGGGAACAAATAATTGACAAAACTTCGCATGCAAGTTAGATGGATTGGTGTAATCATAATAATTACCTATGTTTTGTCATTCACACAAGTTTATTTAACAGTCCGATTGTGCTAGCTACGAGTATTACAATAATAAGAACGTCAAGTCAGACAAATTTTAATAGGTACCTAGCCAATAATGTCTTTTTTATCTTGCAAATCAAGAGTAACTTAAAAAATACTTATTTAAATTAAATTTTATTTTGTAAATAAAGCTGAATTTATAAAAAAAACGAGTTTTAAACCACACTATCTTCGCAAGTCATGTAAACCTAGCCAAAACTCAAGACAATCATCTCTTTACAAACAATATTCCAGGACTGACTCCGCACATCAAATCTTGCACCAGATCAAAGCACTGCATTCTTCGAAGCCCAAACAAAGCGAGCCAAACCCACAAATACCACAGCTTCTAAAATAAACCACGGTCAAGAGCAGAGTGGCTGATGACGTAAAATATGATCATGGAACGAGACACTACGGTAAACAATAGAGCAAAGATTTTCAAAGTTGTTGCCGCACGTGCGTACGCATCTCCTATTGGGTACTCAGACGAGTAGTCGTTTGATTAATTTCTTGATAAAAACAATATAAGAACACTACGGTACTGAAGAAAAAGCAAATAATTGAATTTGTGATTCAAATGAATGGTCAATATCACTATTGAACATTTCTGTATGATTTGGCGTTTACTTGCAAATTGTGTCAGTTTCAAAAATACATATTTGATTTAACTTCAAGTATGTTTCTGTCATTCGGTTTCCTCATTATCACTTGTGAATATAAACCAATCTGCTGTTACTTCCTGCTACTTTTACGCAAATCTTGTCATGTTCCTACTACCTACAGACATTTCCCTCGGGGCTACTCGCACCTCACTTTGACAAACACAACAGAGAATAGAGAAAGGAAACTAATCGGTTGGTACGCAGTAAACAAGACGGGAGTATCGATTGAGGTTTGAATAGCGGAAAATATTACTTGAATGGGGCGTAAATGGATACTGTGTTTAAGGGCTTTTGTTCTTTAATGGTTTTTGAACGGGGTTCAATTAAGGAATTTATTTTGGGGACGGTGATTTGAATTGTTTGAAATCCTTGTGTAGGCGACAGAAAATTTAGGTGGCTTGTTGTGTTTTGTTACCACAGCTCACTGACTTTGAACCCATTGAGTGTCTTATGAACGTTTGAGTTTTATGAGAGAATTACAGCCATATTAGACGGAATTTTAATATAACTGGTCCAGAGGAGAGATTAGAAGTGATATGATAAAAACTAGTTCAGGAGCCAGTTCATATACATTGTTTTAGGCTAACAAGTATGTAATGAACACGTAAAGAAGTCTAAAGTTTACACTGAAAAGTTGACTTTACTATCATGAAAGGCAAATGGACAACCCGAATAAGCAAACTCTCACTCTCTCTCCATAAAAACGAAGTCTATTTTCTTTATCCTAACCCATCTCATTTTCACACGAAATGTATTTAAGAAAATATCAAGTAGGGAGACACAATATAGATTTATGCCAGCCTCATAAATCTTTGGAGACATTCGGTGTCCGAAGATGTGCTATCAAACAATATAGGCCGTCGAGAACTGACATAAGTGGTGCGAATCTCGTCGCGGATACATCAAGGGTCATTTGCGACACTCGTGAGACAATCTTGGTTCACATCTTTAGGACTAAGAGTCCTCATAGACCTCCAATTTGGACGACTAATTTGATAGGGTTCCTGATTTTTTGAGGATCACTTAGTAGGGACGGATGAGACCTTATTTCTGAGAGTGTTTGTCCACTCTTTCTTATTTGATTCGTATTCTTGATTATTTTATAATACCTATTCGAATCCACTTTTATGATGTTTGAAATTGTGATGTCCAAATAATTTATTAACAGTACACCGCAGATTTTTAAAAGCCTTTATTTAACTTGCAATGTATGTATGTACCTATACAGGGTGTAACGTAATAAAACATAAAAAACTGACGTAAAAAAACTGTACATATATGTACGGGTCAAATCTCGCAAGCTGAATTAGAACCACTTCCCCTTATCTTACGTAGTTGAAATTTTACGTGGTGATTCAGTTCAGATGGCAATGCATTTTTATGGTTAGCATAACCAGAATCGACATCCTGGATTAACTCCAGATAAAGGAACTCTTTAATGCTGAACAGCACGGGCACGAAATTTTGTGTACACATCTAATTGTGATAGCTGGTATAAAAGCTTGTTCAAAAAAATGTTTTTTAACTATATACTTATTATTAGATCTTTCAGTTCAAAAGGTTATCTGGTAGATTAATCGCCGTCAGCGAAAAAACCGCCAGTGTACCCATACATTTAAGTTTGATGTATAACTGAGACACAACTGTTTTGGTGTACAATAAAGTATTATTCTTCTTGTTAATTTTTTCCGACTTCTTCTTCTTCTTCGTAAAACTAAAACATGAATCGAGTATGAGTGAGTGCAGAATCGCCCTTTTTAGTAATATATGAATCGTTCGGAATGTGACTTGTTAGTTCTTTATTCAAAGTCAGCTTTCTGATGATATAGTATTTCTATGTCGGACAAATGGGATGGCAAAGAGATATTGAGTTTTTCGATTGGAATCAACAGCAGTAGAAATATTATACCGTCCGATTCGTCTTCTCTTACGGTACTTTGAAATACACTTCTGCTAACTCTGTTGCAGAATACAGGCATGAAATTATGTTAAGTGAAAGCATTCAAACATGCTATATGTATCTACATAATATTAAACATATGAGCACTATTCATAATTATGTATGCATGTTAATGTAGTTTCAGACTGAATTTATGTCAAGGCTAGTCAATCAATTTGCCGATATTTAGTATGTATTAATGCATATTATTCTCTAAGATCAGATATTGGAACAACTGGCGATATTAACGATCTCGGTCGGTTTCAGGAGATGGTCCATTTGTCTGTTAAGGATATTCCTGACATAAACTGAGATCTACTGTATTTGTTCGTGTCAAGAATAATCATTTACTGATTTTTTTTAGAGAAACCATAGCTTTGCTTCAACCCCAGACTATGTATTACATTTTTTTTATATCATTCATCGACCATTATATCGCTTGATGGTAAGCGATGATGTAGTCGACGATGAAGCACGCTTGCCTAGAAGTAAACTATTTACTTAAAGATAGCTATCAGGAAACACTGACTCCGGTAGAGAATTCGACTCGTATTTTATAAGAAAACCAACGAATATGTATTTCAGTAGTAAAGTTTCTCCCTTACGTGAAATTATAACAACAAAGCAATTCAAAATCAAGAGTGGCAATCAATGTAGTTAAGTTAGCTAAAGTTACACTGATCAACAAAAAAAAAAAACACCTTTTAAGTGAACCATAAAAAATGTGACTCAGGACTAGGACAAGGTTCACTATTATATAATCGATTTTAAAATTGCTCAAGAACAAATCTAAAGCTTTGAGATGGAAACTGGAGCTTAAAAAACGTAAAAAAACTAGTTACAATCATTTTATCACTTTTTCAACGTTATTAAAAAATCAATAACTGAGTAAACTGGAAATACAGCCACTTTATTGAAAAACAAGACGCTCTGTATAAACAATATACAGGGAAAATTATGTTAATGGTAGTAGCTGTAGGAAAAGAAAAACGAGCGAGCCTTACAGTAGTCGCAAATGATGTGCAATATTTGACCACACCTTGGTGCAGCAACATTAACATGCTATCCTGAAAATTTAATTAAAATACATAGTTCCGATTTTGATAGCGCGTAGACGTAAAGTGCACGCGCTCTACCATCTGACGGCCATCTCTACCACTGCGCACGCACATTGGTCAAATCAAATAGCGCACGCTTCCCCGGCTTCCTATTACACACTTCCGTCCCATTTCACGAAATCACTCCCACAGATTGCAGTAAAGATGTTACACATAAAAAAATAGACCTGATCAAAATAAATGGTTTCGTAATGAAAGTAGATAAGTATTTTAAAATTAATATGCCATTCCGTGAAACCAAATTTTGTTGATTAGTGTTATTTTCCCTCGAGATGGTACAAGCTACAAAAAAATCTCCAGTAGAAATCATCACATGACTTCTTCCGCTCTGGGTGGAGCGCGACGTGTCAGACTCTTGACTGAAGCCCACCTGTGTACCTTTAGTAGCCCTTTGCGTTCCAGCAGGTGTATTCACTAACTCAGTTGACATCAATTTGATAGGTACTATGCAGTACGTTGCTGCTGTGACGACCTTATGTTGGCGACCTTATGGTGGAGACTGGCACGTTGGAAGTTTGGAACATTCTAGAAACTCTTGGAACGCCGATTGAAAATTAAGAAGAAGGAAGACTTTTGTTTTTGGGTTGACTTCTGCTAGCTCGTCCGAAGAGAGCACATGTATTATTTTTATTATTCAATATAACGTATAAGTTCGCCAGTCCTCTTTTCTTTATCACACAACACACATAAGCAGTCACTCTCGTACACCACACTCTCGCACTGCCAGCGAGTACGACAACCCCCCGATGTGTATAAGAAATCTCCAGGGACTCTGCACTACGAGAAGGTGCTCCAGGTCCCTATACTGCTTTGCTCGGTGGACATCGATTATAATAGGCACTACGTAGTACATTTTTGTTTTAAAGCAGCAATGAACTGCATAGTGCATATCAAATTGATTTCAACTGAGTTAGCGAATACACCGGCAGGTCCACGGTCTGTTTCGAACACTCCCACGATCATGTACATAAAGTTAGTTCTAAAAATTACTGCTCATAGCCCAGGGTGTGATTGCCAATCGACGAACGTACTCAAGTTCTCAAGAGGATCTCTTGTCTACATCCACTGTCAAGTAACATTAATGGCAATTTAAACTGATATTGCTACTGAATAACCTTCTGTTCTACTTCTAATTATTACAAGCTCAATCTAAGGGTCAGTTCACACTGAGACACGACAAGATTCGACGCTTTTTAGGGTTCCGTACCGCTTTTTAGACTCCACTGTAAGTCCGTCTGTCACCAGGCTGTATCTCATGTACCGTGATACTTAGACAGAAATTTTCACAGATAAGGTATTTCTGTTGCCGATACAAAACAAATACTAAAAATGGGAATAAAACAAATATTTAAGGAGGCTCCCATACAACAAACATGTTTTATTGCCGTTTTTATAGATAATGGTACGGAACCCTTTGTGCGCGAGTCCGACTCGCACTTGGCCGGTTTTTTGTTTTTGAGTGGGAAATCATCGAATAACTTCGCCCGCTCTGGGTGGAGCGGGAGGGCGTGTCAGACTCTTACTGACTATAACTCACCCATGCTCCTTCAGTTGCCTGTGCCAGGGGTCGAGGTGACTCCTTCCATCACTACACTATCATAGTTGGGAAACGGCTAGACAACGCAGGCAATTCGAATACAGTCGGGGGTCGGCTTCCAATTTAACTGGATGCAGCTGAATACCAGTACTTTTTATGGTAACTGCCTATCTTTCCTCCACAACCCAATTACTGGGTAACAGGATATCCCTCGGCGAGACTGGTGTGAGACTTTCGAGCTTCTGACTACCCGTATCGACTGTCAAATATCTACAAATGGTTTACGAGGCAAGAAGGAGTCTCGGTGCATAATGTACAGTCACTGGTCAGTCATCCACGGTTTGACCTTGGCAAGCGTTGCTTAACCTAGGAGATCGACCCGTGCGGCTGTTGTTTTTGAGGCACGAGCTCTTCTCCACAGTAATGTGTGCCTTCTTGTGTAGTAATCAATTAAAGTTCTGTAGTGTATGCCTATCTTGAAAACTGCGCTCAGCGTCACATCGTCTTGGTGTGAACTGACACTAAGATATGAAGTGGTGCTCAACTCCTCACTATAGCGTGAATGACGTGTTTAATATTGAACGAAATTGCATACAATTTTATATTCTGACGCAGAAGCTGCCGTACTAAATGATAATGTGTATACATAGTATGATTTAGATGTACATAACATTGGGTTAATAATAGATCAATACATTTTTAAGTCACGTTTTTCATTCAGAGCAGATATAAATTATGTACCTATGTACGATGTACGCCAACATTTTTAGGGTTCTGAAAGTCCGAATGAAAAAACGGAACCCTTATAGGATCACTGGTGTGTCTGTCTCTCTGTCTGTCTGTATGTCCATCTGTCCGTATGTCACAGCTGATTTACTCCGAATCTGCTTGACTGATAGAGTTGAAATTTGGTATATACATGCATATCTGTGACCCAAACACGAACGTGTACCTACCCTAAATAAATTAATTTGGAATATGGAGGTCACTTTTGGAGTGAAAATCGGAAAAAGTAAAAAACAAAGTTTTTCAGACTGTGTCGTGCGACATATCAAATGAAAACATTGTGAAGGTCTCGAATGATTTTTTTTTATAATTTTAAAATATAAAGTTATTTAAGAAAATAGATGAAAAATTGCCATTCTCCGCCCTATCTTCAAAACCACAGGGTCTAAAATTTTGAAAAAAAATTCGGAATGTAGATTACAGGAAAACCTATAAAAAGGAGTTAATTTATTAAAAACCTGAAAAAAAGTTTTTTTTATTTTTATGTATGTCCACCGGTTTCTCCGTCAGATTTGCACCGAACTTCAAAATTCTTTTTTTATCCGAAAGAATATACTCCCGAGGTAATCCCATATAAATTTTATCAATATTGCTTCAGCGCTTTTTGAGAAACTGTAACAAAAACGAAAAAGTGTTAGTGTTTTTTTTTTTTTTGAAGTCGGTCGTTTTTTTTTGTAAATAAGTTTTTTTTTATATATTATGTTATGGCGTAACTCCGTCTTATATAGACGGATTGGTAAAATTCTTTTTTGTTGTTAATGTTGATATTAGCCCGTATTTTTCATAAACAAAAAATCAAGGAACAAAAAAACATTCAGCCTAGTTCCCACCGACACTGAGACACAGGCCTCCTCTGTGAGAGGAAGGAAACCATATCCCACCATGCAGGCCCCGTGAAAAAAAAATAGGTAGCAAAAAAACCTTTCTTCAAAAAACATAACCGACTTCCACAGTCGGTGTTTGTGTTTTGTTTCTTCGTTATTTTGACACCTACTTCCGAAATTAAAGTTATTTTGAATTTTCAAGTCGGTAGTATTTTTTGTTAAAAAAGGTTTTTTTTATTTTTCACTTTTTATTTGTTGTAGCCCAGAACTAAAACTAAATATTAAAGGTATGCCTGAATTAACCACTAAAGAATATCCTACCAAACATAAAAATAATCATCAAAATCTATTTACAAGTGGCGGAATAATCGCGTAACAAACAAACAAAAAAAAAACATTCAGACGAATTGAGAACCTCCTCCTTTTTGAAGTCAGTTAAAGAGAAAAAAACAATAAAAAATTCAACGTCAAAGTTTGAAACCTTGAATGACGAGAACTTCAGAAGGTCAGTGCATAAGTAATTTTAATAACAGTTCATCTGTCGATCAATATTAAATATTCCGCTTCCCTTCCCTGAACTCGTATTTTGTACGGATATTAAACTGGGAGCATACAAGCTTTAGGACTTTTTCTTTGAAAGAAAAGAGAGCTTAAAACCAAAGAAGATTGACCAATATGAATGTTAAAATTGGGTGGGAACTTTCTTAGCGTTGATTCAGATTCCGATTCGGATTCGTTTTCAATATGCAAAAACATGTATATATAAAATACACGGTATAATCTTTATATATAAAATTCGTAGTTCTGACTGACTGATATATCACAGCACACCCTAAACCGCTGGTCCTAGAAACATAAAATTTGGAGTGTGTGTTCCTTGTGAAGGGTAGGTATCAACAAAGAAATGGTTTTTTGAAATTCAACCATTTTGAGTATGAAAAAGGCGTTCAAAGAGGACCTCGTGGCTAAAGTAATAACAGCCGCACGGGTCGATTCATCAGGTTAAGCTACGCTTGCCGGGTGGGTCCATGGATGGGTGATCATCTTTACATACCGAGACTCCTCCGTGCCTCGAAAAGCACGTTAAGCCGTTGGTCCCGGCTGTCAATCGTGGATCTTTGACAGTCGTTACGGGTCGTCAGGAGCCCGAAAGTCTGACAACCAGTCTTACCCAGGGGTATCGTATTACTAGTTACTGGGTTGTGGAGGTCAGATAGGCAGTCGCAATCGCAAGTAAAATATTGGCTTCTGATTACACTGGAAGCCAACCCCAAGACAGTTGGGAAAAGGCTAGTTAGATGAAGGGGATGAAAAAGGGGTTAAAAGTTTATAACGTGGGAAGTACTACATCCACGCGGGCGAAGCCGCCAGCAGAGGCTATAATAAATTAACAGTTTTTTTTAAACAAGCTTTACACTCTCATCATCATGTGTTATGAAAAGTAGTTATAAACATACTAACCAAAATTCAACTGTCCTACAATTTTCCATTAGTGAGTTTTAGCCCCTACATGCCGGCGCCATAATTAGATCACCCCGTATTACATAAGTATGGATAATTTCAGCACTGTCAGAAACCAAGAAATGGTCAAAAAATGGTTTATTAATTTTGAGGCCATATAACTACCAATGTTTGTACGTATTCCACATATTATGAACAATGCAAGTTCCATAAAAGTTTAAAAAAATATAGATTGCCAAAAACCCGATTCACGCGTTTTAAACCGCTAAAATCACTATTAGCCAAATTCTTTAGACCTGTGACAAGGTTCATACACCCGGAATCTGACAAAGTCTGTAGTTACACGATGGCCGCCTGTCAACGGGGACTGACAGATGCTGAAACGTGACGCGTCTCTGGTTCGAGAGGTTAAATTCTTATAAAGTGTAGTCCGTAGACTGTTTGTCTGCAATCATAGGCGAATATCTAAATTAGTTCATTTAAATAAGTCAAAGCGTTTATCTTTGAACTTTGCCATGGCCTAATATAGTGTGTGGCATTAATATATTTATTTCACGTTTGTATCTGGCAACAGCTCTCTTCTCTTATATATAAAATAGTTTTAAATATATGAGCTGCAGAAAAAAACTAAAGCTAAAATAATCACCCACACTTATGTTATGAAAACCAATAGTATGGAATACAGCATGTACATCCGGCTTCCTACTAATATTATAAATATATAAGTTTGTGAGGATGTATGTTTGTTACTCTTTCACGAAAAATCTACTAAACGGATTTTGATGAAACTTTACAGCAATATTGCAAATACATCAGAATATCACTGAATATGCCTAGCCTTTTCCCAACTATCTTGGGGTCGGCTTCCAGTCTAACCGGATGCAGCTATTTTACATAGCTACTGGGTAATACGATACCGCTTGGTAAAACTGGTTTGTCAGACTTTCGGGCTTCTGACGAGCCGTAACGACTGTCAAAGGTCCACGATTGACAGCCGGGACCAACGCCTTAAGGGTCTACTACCGGCCAAGTGGCGCCCTCATTGAATAAAATATCGTAGCATAGCATAGAAAATAAATATTAAAAAATCCAACGTCACGTTTGTTACAATGAGGATAAAGGATTCGATGTTTACGTTGTTAAAACAGGTCCCAGAATGTTTCGTATCCAAAGTAGTACAAAAGTGTCAGAAACGGCCATTTCTTTCGGCTCCTAGGCACGGAGGAGTCTCGGTATGTAAAGATGGTCACCCATCCACGGACCAATCCCGGCAAGCGTAGTTTAACCTGATGGGTCGACTCGTGCGGCTGTTATTACTTTAGGTACGAGCTCCTCTACATATACATATGTAGAGGAGCATATATATATGTATATGATATACGTCAGAATAACACATAGGCTATATTTTATAATGGGGGGAAGTACTAATACCACGCGGGCGAAGTCGCTGGCAGAAGCTAGTAATATTATAAATGCAAAGTTTGAATGGATGGATGGATGGATGGATGTGTGTTTCTCAATCACGCTAGAAGGGTCGAACGGATCTGGATGAAAATTGGCACAAAAATAGTTTTTTTTTTTTAAATGGGTTTGCTCTTGACTCTAGTCTAAGTTAGAGGTGACAGAGACAAAGTCGATGATGGAAAGAGCTTACCCAGAAGAAGCCTTTTCACTCTAATTTTGTATGCATTCGGAAGTACAGACGCAGGTAGAGAGCTCCTTAGCAGTGCGCATTATGAAAGACGTTCGAAAACGCTTAGTGCGAATCCGTAGAATAGCAGCAAGGTAGGGATGGTAGCTTGCAGTGCGTCTAGATGTCCGATGGTAGAAGGGGGCCGATGGGATGAGGTCGTGGAGTTTCTGGGCACACTCTCCGAAGTAAATTCTGTAGAAGACCGACAAGCAGGCAACCTTGCGGCGATGAGCCAAGCTGTGAAGGTATACACATAACTATATAGTCTAGAATATCACATAGGATAGAAAGTTTTTTTTATGAAAAATATACTTACTTAATAATTTTGTTAACAAAAGCTTTGCAATATATTAAAGATAGTGCAGAATATTGAAAATAATATTAATAAAAACAAGAATATTGCAGCGTCTATTCGATATTACGAGCTTGTAGACTAATCTATGAAGTTTGGTGCCAATATTGAACCTCCGATGAGCCTCGGGCGGTAATCTGTATTATTATGTAGATGCCATTTCGAGGTCAGGGTGAGATGTTATTATCTAATCGCCTTATAGACAAAACATATCTACCTATACAAAACTGACTTGTCAGATCTCATCTTATAAGTAAATAAGTTCACAAGCACAGAAGGGTAGGAAATTTTATTTATAAAGACAGAATTTCACAATTCAAAATTATTTCTCAGCAGGAATCTTAACTTTGTACAAATTCTGTCAGACTATGAAAACTACACGTTGTTCTGCAACCACATCATTATGACCGTAGAGTACTGGCGTATTACAGCCTTTTATTATTTACAAGCTTCTACCAGCGCATACGCCCGCGTGGAATTAGCGCTTTCTCTATTATAAATTATTGCCTATGTGCTATTCCAGACTCTATCTATCTCTGTGCCAAACATCTAGATCCGTTTAGCCGTTCTGGCGTAATTAAGTAACAAATTACCATCCAAACTTTCAGATTTATAATATTATTAAGTAGGATAAACAATAATCTTTGGAAAACTCTACCAAGGGATGTTGGGTAAGAATAGCCAAGCATTGAATTAAATGGCGCACCATCGGAGACCCATAACGTCTGGTAATATTCACTGGACTGCAAAACGGAACGTGACGAAGACAACGGTTATCGATTACCTTAAACAACACACTATTGCTGGAGTAATGAGTAAATGACAGAAGAAAAACACCCAATGAGCGTCACAGTTTAAAAAAAAAACCTAACAAATAATATAATAGACAAAACATATTAGGTATATACGAGTACATGATTCTCACGCTTTTCAGTTCGCAATTAGTTCTTACGATTATTTATGTCATTGCCTTAGTATTATGTACAAAAGATCAATTTACGTCTAACTGGTCAAGTGCGTCATTCATTCATTTGATCTGATCACACAATGGTTGTTTTCAATTATATAAGTGATCTTGGAGAAATGCGTCGTTATTCAGGTGCTATTTTGTTAAAAAAATTAATATTCTCAAAAAACCCGACTGTAAAAAAGAACTAAAAAGTTCCAAACAAGTTACTTTTCAAGCAGTCTGATGCAGTTGATGGCATGAAATCAATAATTGAACTAAAATAACTGCCACCAACTGCATCAGACTCTTGCATCAGTTGTTTTTTTACAGTCGGGTATTTTAAGAATATTATTTTTTTAACGTTAGTAAGTAAGCGGATCGGCCACTCCAGAACTTGTAGTTCTGGAGTGGCAACCGCGTACCGGAAGCCACGTGTTGGAAGGCCTCCCACAAGGTGGACCGATGACCTGATGAGGGTCGCGGGTAGCCAATGGATGCGAGACGCCCAAGACTGGTTATTGTCGCGACACTTGGAGGAGTCCTATGTCCAGCCGTGGGCGCCTTTCGGCTGAAAGGATGAGAATGATTATAAGGAGATAATATACGTCTGACACAAAATGTGGGTGAGGTGCCCCTGTCCAGAACATGACCTACTAGTATGAGTGACTGAAGTGCCCATACACCTGCTCATTGGAGGGCTAAATGAACTTCTTCACAAACTAATGTGTGTGTATTATTTTTGAATAAGAATACTCCTAATACTCAAAACAAAACAAAATAAAATGCCAATACAAAATCAACCATACCCGAATTATTTCCTAAATTTTCCGAGCAACTATGTATTAAGCTCAAATATCTGCTCGTAAACACTCGTGCTCACTGGAGCATGCTCATCCCGATATTTTTCTGCTTTTGGATTTCCTGCCGAAACCAGATTTTGTTTGCCATGATATTCGATGATCACGGTAAATGAGATGTGACAAGAATTCGGTGAAACCACATAATTATGTGATGTGTGTGGTGTATAAATTAAAATAAAGTGCGTAATCGTGCTTATCTGCTACACCCAAAATATTAAAAGTGATAACTATCGACTCTAAAAGAAGAAAGCGGGTTTTTTATTGCATAATTATTTGTTAAGCATTAGAATGTCATAATTACAATTTACATAAACAAAGAAATGTCAAGAAAGAAGACTATCAAAGTGGCACGACACTGGTGCAAAATAGTTTTTCAGCCCGTATCGTGCTAGGCAATGGCCTCCCACCATTCCTACCAACATTTTGCGCTTCTTCTATCCAATCCTTAAGGAAGACGTCGAGGTCGTTCTGCAGTCGCTTACGTGTTCTGCCACGGCCCCGTGTCGCCGTGTCAGGACACGAATCCAAATTATACGGGTTCACAGCAGTGAGTGCAGTCAGGCTATGCGGCAGACGTCAG